>OZ043937.1:9901640-10646037 GCA_964056405.1 Acronicta alni | reverse complement strand
TCAAGAGTTACCCAGATTGGACTTTGTAAGATTCTTAATCATCATCAACCCATATACTATCCCACTGCTGGGCACGGGTCACCTCTCAGATTGAGAGGGATTAGACTATAGTCCACCACGCTTGGCTAATGCAGGATGGCAGACTTCACACGCCGTTGAGAAAATCTCTCAGCCATCATCAGTTCCTCACGATGTTTTTCTTCACCGTTTAAGCGAGTGATAATAATTAAATGATAAAATTATATTTATTTCTGTAAATAGGTATTTTAAAGACACTTTTACAAGTCAATAGATTAGATATTAATATTATTACGTATGTACATGATTTCAAGTCAGACGTCAGAGGCCTTGGATTCAAACTCGAGACCTTTGACTTGGCAGTGCAATGGTTTCGTCAGTGAAATAACTAGACGGCTCAGGATGACACCCCGCTTACCATCAGAGGACGTGTGACCAGATCGCTGAAAATCGGAATGTTCCGTGGAAATCAGAACACCTGGCAACACTAGTTTCTGCCTACCCCAATGACCAATGGGAAACAGGCGTGAATATATAAAAATAATGGACCATTGGTCTCAGTCAAATAAAATTAAGATTTTGAAATTAAATGATAAATTATATTTATTTCAGTAAATAGATAATTTAAAGATACCTTTACAATCTTTTTGTATATTTTTGGCATTTTCCATGCTAAGATTTTAAAGTTATTTAGAAAAGGAAAAATAAAAAATAATAATAAAAATTCAATATGTGAAGGAAAAATTCGACATGTCGGGTAGGTATCGCGGTGGCTTAGTGGTCATAGCGTCTGGTGTACCGAACCAGAAGACGCAGGTTCGAATCCTGCCCGCGGTCGTATTTTTCCTTTTCTAAATAACTTTAATACCTTTACAAGTTTTTTTAGGGTTCCGTACCCAATGGGTAAAAACGGGACCCTATTACTAAGACTCCGCTGTCCATCTCTCTGTCTGTCCGTCCGTCTGTCCGTCACCAAGCTGTATCTCATTTACCGTGATAGCTAGACAGTTGAAATTTTGACATAATTTTGTATAATGTCTGCGTCATTGGCATAAAAAAGTTTCTTTTTTAACTTCTTGACTCAGACTATAACAAAAAGGATAATTCCTCTAAACTTCCGACTTGCTCTTCAGTCTAGTTTATTGCTCCACTGACAGGGGTTGCCATAAATCAGCCCAAACTCGCCGCAAGATTAACTTTACTTCACAAAAAGGATTTACTTGTGATACATGATCGACGACCCATGGATCGGCGGGCTGACTTACTGCCCTGGCTTACATGATTTAGCTCAAACTCTAGGTATAATTTAATAACATTGCAATATATTTTCCTAGTCCTTTCCCGCGGTTTTGCTCACGTCAATGAAATCTAACTGTTTATCTAGCACCTCTTAATTTGGGACTAGATGGTGTTGTGTGAAATTGTCCAAGAATATTTATATATCATACATACGCTCAAAACAATTGTATGAGTAGACCTACTATTAATTCAATTTCTTTAAGATTGTGGACTAACTTACCTAATACTTCTATATTATGTATAGACGACGGACGTCTGTAGTCTTGTGGTTCGAGTGCCCGATTGGTAGTCGTGGGTTCGATTCCCACTGGACACAAATATTTATGCGATGATTTTTTTAAATGTTTTAAGTGTGCAAAGAGACAAACAGAATTTCGCAGAATTTCACGTTTATATAATTTTTTTTCTTAAAATACAATACCGCTCACTAGGATTTTCTTCTGTATCGTGGGTGCGTTTACAATTAAAAAATATTACATACACAAACACCCAGACCCGGAATAACTACCTGTAGGTCATACAAATATTTGTTCAGTGCGGGAATCGAACCCACAACCCGCAGAAGCCGAATGCTCAACCGCTGCACCAAACGTGTCGTCAAAATATTAATATGGATTACTGTGGATATATGGCTAGGTTTCCCCGCGCTAATGTCCATATTTCATGGCACGTTCTATCGTATTTCACGCCGTAGTAAAAATATTAACTACTCCGTAGAGCGATGGCGAGCAAATAGGTACCTAACTACCTACTTTCCAGAAAAGGTGACTGGTGATATATATCCTCTCTGGGAGGCTTTTTTAATGCTGTATTTTTCTCTCTTTGTCAATAAAAGTTGCTTTTAAGACGGTTAAAATAGCGACACTATTGCTTTCAAACCTTTAAAAGTCCCTTTTCTGGTTAACTCAGTATTATTTTTTATTGGTTTTACTAGCGACCCGCCCCCGCTTCGCACGGGTGCAATGTACTAATAACATACATGTATTATACATATAAACCTTCCTCTTCAATCATTCTATCTATTAAAAAAAACCGCATCAAAATCCGTTGCGTAATTTTAAAGATTTAAGCGTACTTAGGGATATAGGGACAGAGAAAGCGACTTTGTTTTATACTTACAATAGTACGATAGTGATATTATTTTGTATAAACAATAAGAAATAAATAAGGCACTCACATCTTTGTACTATTAAGCCTGGATTATAAATCAGACCAGTTGTTATGACCATTGGACTGGCAAGTCAAAGGTCTGGAGTTTGAATCCAAGGCCAATCAAAAATCCAATAATTAATTATTATCACTCGCTTAAACGGTGAAGGAAAACATCGTGAGGCCTGAATGCTTTAGAGATTTTTCTTGACGACGTGTGAAGTCTGCCAACCCGCACTAGGCCATCGTGGTGGACTATAGCCCTGCCCAGCAGTGGGACAGTATATAGGTTGATGATGATAAAACAGACTATGATTCTCTGAGTTGTAATCAAACTCAGAGAAAAGTCCTTTTAAAGATTTATCTCCATCAAGCGTCTTTAGTTAAGAAATTCCAGCTCCATTACTTAATAAATAATTTAAAATACCTACCGATAAAAACTTGTAAAATTGTCTCTACAATTTTTGCAAACATAAATATTACTTATTATGATATAAAAATACTTTTTACAGATTTTATCGCGTTATATTGATATTATTAATTGAAACGTAGGGATTAATAATATCAATATAACGCGATAAAACCTGTAAAAAGTAGTTTTATTTCACTGTATTCGCGTAAGTGTCAAAAATCAATAGGTATAGAATTTATCATTTCATATCGAACTCTTATCTGATTGAGATGGTGAAAAAAAAAACAACGATTTTCGCCGATTTTTGTCTCAAAATCTGTTTTATATAAACTATGAGACCCAGGAAGAGTATTAAATCAATTTTATTTTCTTTTCAGAGTACCAAACGACCATGGCGCCCGGTTGTACTTAGAAATGATATACGGTTCAACGACCCATATGGGCTGCGGCATGTCCGCTTACACTGACTACAGCTACTTGCATAACAACCAAAGGATTTATAACGTAAGTTTTTACCACTAAGGTGGCAAATAAGCATACGGCCCACCTGATGATAAGCGCTTACCGTAGCCTATAGACACCAGGGGTATCACTTGCGCGTTGCCGACCCTGTAAAACGAAAGAGGAATAGTTGGGTTGGCAGTATAAGGGTCCAAAGTCCCCCCACTGCCAACACAACGTTTCCTCGCGGAGCACTGGCAACCTTGCTCACCGTAAGGAACACAACACAGCTCAAAGCAGTGTTATTTCACAGTGAAGAAAAGGCGTAAGATAATGGAGGCCTCTTATTAACGGTATACACGCGTATCGGTGTACATAACAGCTTCCGTCCAATATCGCTTGTACAGACGCTAGCTGGTCAATCTATCCAAAACTGACAAATTTTCCCAATTGAACATGAACCATATAGCGTTGTATTAAAATTGAAAATCTTTTTTCTTTCTTTTTTCTTAAAATTGAGGTAGCTTGATGTACTGGCCTCTGTACAATCATTTAGACATTTATTTGCCAAACTAAGCGTACATTATAGGTGTTTATTTATTTTAAAAAAGCACCGCCACATCACATATTATATGTGTTATATATAATAACATAGTTCTCTTAAACTTAGTCGCCTTTTTCAGGCACTGCAAAATTTGAGGGCTTTATAATTAGTCTACGTTGAAGGTATTTCAATTAAATTGTTACAGTAAGTAATGCAAAGAGAGCATGCAAAGATAGAGAAGTGTATCGCCGATTAATTATATTTTTTTTTTATTACCATCAGAGACGGCTGAAATGTAATATTAGTGAAGCAATACGGATACCTATCCGTATTGCGGTGTAGATGCACATTAAGAGGCCTCCTTTGACCTCAAAGGAGGCCTCTTAATGTGCATCTACACCGCGGTTACTTTTTGTGGAGCAACGTTTCCAACGTTTATTGAGCAACATCCGATAACAAAAAGTAATTTGTTGTTAGTTTATGTTACCATGTTAGGTAAAGTTGCATCAACATGGTGCTAATTATCGGTAACATTTGTTAGTTCGTGAATATATGCTGTTACTTATATTATTAGCGATATGGATGCGATTATTCAACAAAGAGTAGCAAGCAGTCGCAAAAGTTGAAGAATGTTACCTAATGTTATCGTGTTGCATTCTGTTGCTCCACAAAAAGTAACTGCGTTGTGACAACTTTAGAGATGTCGTCACAATCGTAACCCACATGATTTGCGCTACGTTTATAATAAAGAACGCAGGTAGAACAAAAGAGGCCTTTCAGGATTGCTATACAATATCACGAGCCACAGGTTGCAAGATATCTGCTTACCCTACAGCTACGATTTTTTTTAAATTCTGCCCGCGACTTCTTCCGCTTAGAAAAGTTAATTTTAAGTATCGTTGTTATTTGGCTAATTAACTCAAAATTGTTACGAATTCCTATAACTATAGACTAACCTATAGGCTGCCTCATTAGTCTAGTGGTCCTAAGCGCGACTGCTACGCTAGAGGTCCTGGGTTCGATCCCCAGGCCGAGCGAAGTGTTATTGGGTTTTTCTATGATATTCTCAGTAGCAGCTCAGGGTCTGGATTTGTGCCCGCTTAATGGCAATAGGCTCGCCCCCTATTACATGGGACTTAAAACATACCGGCGAAATGTGGGTGTACATTAGTACACCTCTGCCTAACCCTTCGGGGAATACAGGCGTGATGGTGTGTGTTATAACCTACAAGTTATAGCCTTTATGTTATTCTGATGTATGAATAATAATATTCTTTCTTTTAATTTATAAAATTCAATAGTACACATCAAACTACATTGCTCTTATGTAAGTCTGACATAACAATGATTTATATTAATTTGATATCAGCAGACATTACTGAAATGATTACTGTGATTAATTTTTTTTCTTATTATTTAATAATGTTTAACTCAACCATAACTGACTAACTGTAAATGTGAGTGCTCTGTAGGCTAAATATACATACTCAGCTTTGAACAGTCTGGTGGCTTTGAGCCTTTTTTTATGTGGCCTACGCAAATGTTCCTCTGATCTGGTATGTTCGTGCGACGGATTGTTGAGCTCCCTACATTATGGTTGAGCTACACAATGACTGATGCATGCGTGCCGTCAGGTGTGACTGGTCTACTCAAAGCCGCTATGGCTCTTTATTCAAAAGGCCATTTCAGACTTTGCCCTACATTATAAGACACATATTTGTTACTACTCTATGTCTGGACTTTAAAAGAGACTATGATTCTCTGAGTTTGTTTCGGCGTTTCTTCTCAGAGGTCGTCAACTAGGAACTGTCGGAGCCATCTAGCTTAAAAAAAAGTAAAATATTGACTTGTAGAAGTGTCTTCATCATTTATCATGAATACTGGAAAGTTCCATCAAAATCCGTTCAGTAGTTCTAGCGTGAAAGAGTATCAAACATCCATCCATATTCTCACAAACTCACATTTTTAATATTATTTTAGTAGGACTAACACGTCATTTCATTTTGCAGTCGATACAAGTTATATGCAACTTCTCCGCTGCACCGAAGAAGGGAACCCAATCTTACAACACAGAGCCTCCAATTGCTGGCCTGGGTTACAGTAGGAACTGCGGCTGTCCCCCAGGATCAAATGAAGACTCCGATTGCCTCTGCTACGAAGCACAGTCCGTTCAAGAACGTGAGATTTCCTTGTTTTTTTTTTTTTTTTTTTTTTTATATATATGAATCTTGCAATCTGCCTGAGTAGGAGGCATTTAGCTAGAGGTTATAAAGTTGGAAGAGTCTTGAATGCAATCAGTCCAGCGACTAATCCATTTTGTTAATGCCCAGACGTTATATAAGGTCTTGGGGGGCTTTCCTCTTTAATCTGTTAAAAGTGCTGGTGCTTTTATCCATCAGGTTGCGGGCTAGAGCGTTGGGGTGAACCTCAATACGTTTTGCTTAAGTTTTGTACGTATCTCCTGATTTACCATTGGTATTTTCAGGTCGCGATGGAGTTGATTATTGGTGATATACCAAGGTGCATTAGTTATCATCCGCAACGTTTTTGATTGGAAACGTTGTAGTATTTGAGTTTGATGCAGTTCCCCATAGCTCAACTCCATATTTATTTATTAAAAGCTTTTATTTATCTTGTAATGCTCGTATGTAAATGAATTTAAAAAGAAATTGCAAGCACACGGCTAAATAAATAAATATATTGGGACATGTTGTATTGGGTGCATGCCTGTAAAAACATTGTATGTAATAAATAACTAAAAACAAAAAAAAAATAAAAAAAAAATGTACACAGCACCATCTACTCTTAAACTAAGCAGAGCTTGTACTATGAGTACTAGACAATGGATATAATACTTATATACTTTTTTTTGTAAATACTTACTTATAATACATAAGAAACATTCAAACAAATACAACATTAATTGTTTATGACATAAATATTTGTGTCCTCTGGGAATGGAACCTACGACCTCATGATCAGCAGTCCGACACTCGAACCATTAGACAGACGTCCGTTTGCAAACCATTTATAATAAAAAAAAATTACATCACCGTAAAAAATAATAATGAACTATTATCATTAATCGGCCCCCAAATCCAAACTGCGAGCTGAAAACCCCAATAATACTTTGATGACGTACAATAGAAATCATTAACAGGTTTGTGCTCATTTTGTTTAGGTGCGGCACCTCAACCTGTACCCTGCAAAAATGGTGCAACAGAGAACTGCGAACAAACTCTAGTCTTACTTCCAATATTCACTGTAGAAGATGCTCCCCCCGAAAAGCTCTACGACCAGGCCCAAGAAATCAAGGAACCCCTGAGGAATTTTATCCTGCAAAGGTTAGAACTAAAAAAGGTAGATAAAGTACTGAGACTGCAATGATCTAGATCAGAGTGGCCAACACGTATCCTGAGAGCCGAAATATATCGATAACTAAGGGCCGTTTGTTTCACGTCCACTTAACGCACGTGTATACGTCAAAAATGGCGTTAACTATCGTCAAACCAAAAAATGATGGCATCATTTTTAAAACAATGCTTTTTTCGTTTTATTATTTGACGTACGTATGTTACGTTAACCAACCGTTTGAAACAACCGGCCCTAACTGCTTACCGCTATTTCACTCGCATCTCAAAAAACTTTTTGAAACGAAAGGAAAGCTACGACCTTCTCCAATGTCTAATCTATCTCTGTAGTATCAAATTTCATCAAAATTGGTTCAGCGGTTTAGGCTTGAAAGCGACAGACAGAGTTACTTTCGTATTTATAATAATATATAATACAATACAATATAATATATTAAGTATGTACAATATGGACCCTGTAGGGCACGGCACATTTTAGTATTTACGTTCAAGTCTAATTTTATTTAGTTAATACTTATTTGGGCAATTAAATTATTATTTCAATGTTATTATTTATTATTTTATTATGTATACGCTTTTTATGAACTTTGGAGATATACAATTAAACAATTAATTAATTATAATAATAACAAATTTTAATACGTATTTTTTTATCAAAAAATATATTCTTTTAAAATAAAACAAGTAAATACCCTTTTGTTATTATAATTATTACTCATTAAATTCTTAAAGTAGTTAGTTATGCATTTAAATATGTAATTGTGTAGTTATTTAATCATATTGTATAATATAATTATATTTATTTTAAGTCTTTATCATCAATGTATTCTTTTATATTTTAATGGGCTTTATTTATGAGTATTGTTTTTAGCTTACTTGTAAATTTTATTAATTAATTATACATACAATAGGGAAGTAGGGATTATAAAATGTGTTACTATTTTTTTACAGAATGGACAACTCTACTGCCACGGCTATAAGAACCAAACAATCAATGGAGCATGTGGACTTTTTCGATGAAGCTGAAAAAGAGGTGATATTAATATATTTTTAAAATTAGCATTATTAACAAAAAACCCTAAATACTTAGAGCTAAAACCCTGAACATCAAACAACTATTAGTTAAGCTAAAGACATCAGTGTAATTATTGAAATTTCTACTTTATGTCAATGACGCAGATCATCACACAGGTCTTTGTGACACAGATTGGGAAACAATTTCAAGCGAAAAAGAAACGCATTATTGTTATCCCTTTAGGACTTAGGCGTTACGCTTCCACAGACATACAGACAGACGAACAAGGTTGCCAGTAGTTCTCGAGGAAACGTTGGGGAGGGACTTTGACCCTGATACTGCCAACCCACCTATTCCTCTTTCGTTTTACAGGGTCGGCAACGCGCAAGTGATACCCCTGGTGTTCCAAGCGTATAAAGGCTACGGTAACTGCTTACCATCAGGTGGGCCGTATGCTTGTTTGCCACCTTAGTGTAATAAAAAGCGTGAACCGTCATATCGGTTGTGTAAGGTGACGTTAGCGTGGAGCAAAAAGTTCCTCCTAGGTTCAAGGTATGAATGATTGACTTCACCAGAATTGTGCAATCAACGTCAGGGCATCATTATCAACCCATATACTGTCCCACTGCTGGGCACGGGTCTCCTCTCATATTGAGAGGGATTAGGCTATACTCCACCACGCTGGTCTAGTGCCAGTTGGCAGACTTCAGAAACCGTCGAGAAAAATAAATAAATAAATATTCTTGGACAATTTTACACGGCACCATCTAGTCCCAAACTAAGAAGAGCTTCTACTATGAGTACTAGACAATGGATATACTTAATACTTATATTTATTTTTTGTAAAAACATACTTATAATACACAGAAACACCCAGACAAACACGAACACTTATGTTTTAACCTTTGTCCTGTGGGAAGCGAACCCACGACCCCATGATCAGCTGTCCGACACTCGACCACAAACGTCGTGAAATCTCTAAGGTATGCAGGTTTCCTCACGATATTTTCCTTCACCGTGACGTCAGGGCATGCCATAGTTTTGTGGCAAGTATCATGATCTTTATGAGTACGCTGCACATTCAATAGTTTATTAAATGTTAAGTTACCAATACTTTTTGCTGCAACTTTTTTTTCTTAAGCGAAATGGGTAGTATATTTGATTCCTGCCCGGAATTTCTGGGTACTCTCAAGATACTGAGATGACGTTTTGTTTTTTTTTTTTCTAGAATTTATTCCAGCCTCCTGTTGAACTCCCGCATCCCTTGAACACTGCGATGGCGGCATCACAGTCCCCTTCACATGAAGTGTAAGAAATATTAAAATACTTACTAATATTACTAGCGATCTATCCCGGCTTCGCACGGGTATAATACGCATTTAATATACATATAAACCTTCCAAAAAGAATAATCTACCTAAATGATTTCCTAAAATAACAATAAAAGTCTAGAGAGGACCACCCTTATCACCTAGGGATATAAATAGCCTGCGACCTATTCTCAGACCTATCAAATATACACAAAAAAAACATAAAAATTGGTCGGGGAATTCAATAACAAACACTGTGACAAGAGATTTTTATACATTTATTTACAAATAAATGCGAAAGTCTCTCTGCCTGTCTGTTACGCTTTCACGCCTAAACCGCTAAACCGATTTCAAATAAATTTTGTACAGCCATAGATTAGACCTTGTAAAAGGACATAGGCTACTTTTTGTCTCCAATAACCTGATGCGAGTGAAACCACGGGCAACAGCTAGTAATATATAAGACCGAATATATTAAGAGTTCATTATATATTGATGAAATGATATTTATTTTCTGTAAGTAGATCTTATAAAGACACTTTTACAAGTCAATGTTTTGAATTTTAGAGCCCCAGCATTTGCTATCAGTCATTGTGTAGCGCGACAATGTTAAAAGGAACTCATCAACCTGTTGCACGACGATACCAGAACATTTGCGTAAGATAGCATCGTTTGACATTGAACTAACTGTAAAGTAAGTCATGTCGGTTGAGAAGCAAAAACTTGCTTTTCAATGGGTGTTAGGTACTGACTTCACCATAAAGACGTAAATTCTGAATGTGAAGGCAAATTTCGACATGGCGGTTGGAACTTGCGGTGGCTTAGTGGTAATCCTGCCCGCGGTCGAATTTGTCCTTCGCTTAGCAACTATATATTAGAACCTCTTCGCATTAAGAGGTGGCGATGGACCAAGGACCGAATGACGGCCGGAAGCATGAGATCATAACTCACTGCCGCCACTAGATCACAGCACTGCTCCATTTTAGAAAAGAGAGCTCTCTGGAGATACCTCCAGCGTGTGGTGCACCGTGAACTCCGGACAGACTTTGTGTATATAATTCGGAAAAATAATACAAAGATGTGTTAGAATTTACAGGGCTCCTGTGCCACCACCTAGATTTCCAACGAAGCCACTTACTCCACCGGCACCACCTCCTCGTACATCCCACCTGCAACGTCCCCCTCCTCCACCACCGCCACCTCCGCCTTCACCGTCGCAACCGGCTCAGCCACCACCCCCTCCTTCCCGACCTCCCCCGCCACCTCCTCCTCCTCCACCACCACGCTCTCTACCGCCATCACCACCTCCACCGCTGCCCCCTCGTGCACCTCCGGCTCAAATATCTCCAGATCAATTCGTTGAAGTACTGAGGGCTCGTAACGAACTAGCACGATCAGGACATGGGACGCCGAGAAATATGCCGCAAGTACAGAAACACCAGCCAAATCACATACCATTGATGAAAATGACAAAGGTAAACCACTTAACATCGCACTTGGAGATCGAAATGTTGATCATGTTGTTTTCTAAGCATCCGCAATATCTTTTTTTTTAGAAATTGTAAAATACTAATTCTAAGCTGTAAAGTAAGTTGTAAAATTCTTATTACAGATACTAGGAACCCCTTAGAAAAAGTCAAGTATAAATTCAAATGTTTAAAGAATTAGTCTTAGATAATTTCTATAACAATAAATTTAAAATGAGATCAATACAAAATCCATTATTACAGATCAGTCCGTATACACACTAAAATGCTCTTGCAAATGAATAGGCGTAGAATTGTGTAATCCTACAATCTACTGATACAAAATTGTAATAATAATATTATAATAAGTGATTAATGTATGACTTTTTTCAGAAATCTAGCATATTCACAAGGGTAGCCCAATTCAAATTACCAGGAAGAAAAAGTCTGGCTTCTCCGTTTGAACCGGTTAAAAAAGATGTTTCACCACGAAAAGATTTTTCAAAATTAAACAAAGTTGTCAGTGATTATCTAAAACGACGTCCAGGATCCAGAAGAAAGGAATCAATTAATAACCAATATAAAGATTATTACCCGCTTGATGAAGAAACTCCATATAGCGAAGAGACATCTACAATAGAATATGAAATGCATACAAAAGATGCAACAACTGAAACTATTTTGAACAAAGCAGAAGAAAAAGTTATGAATTACAATCAATATTTAAAGCAAAAACTAAACCTCAGTAATAACACTAAGGATATTGATATCAAGGACGAGAATGATAACAAACTAATGCATCTTCTAGACAATTTAGAGCGAGAAGTAAATCATATTGAACTTGATGGTAGCGAAAAGGAAATATTTGATGCGAAAATTAGAAAAATTTACGGTACAGTGGTAGGCAAACCTGTTGAACTACTATCTGCAATACCAAGTACTGCTACAACTACTACAACCACTTCTACTACTTCCACTACTATTTTTACTACTGCTAGCACCACTACTGTAAGTGAACCAGATGTTCCTGAAATAGATATCGGCGAAACAAAGAAGTATTTCAAAAAAGAACCTGAATATGTAGCTGAGGATGATAAAATAGTAGAAGAACCCAAAAAACTTCAAATAAAACTTACTCAAATTGATAAGAAATTCAGTCGAATGAAGAATAATGATTATTTGGATCGCAAACGGAAAGATAAGTTTAAGGATAGTTTCGATCTTAAAAAATACAATGAAAACATTGATCAAAATTTGTTAAGTGATATAGATAGGAAACATACGATAGATACGTATGATCAGAAATACAATGACAATTTAGAACGAAAGTTTGACCTTGAGCACAAATATATGGATGACTTAGATCGCAAGCGTAATGATAACTTAGATCGAAAATATAGCGAAAATAATATAGAACGCAAGTATCGTGATAATATTGATCGAAAATATGAGGATGGCTTAGCTTCCCGAAACCCGATCAAGTATGACATTAACAAGGATCTAGCGGAGTTAAGAGAATTCAAACATAATAAATTAGGATCAATAGAAGACACAAAATATGTAAGAAATTATGATAAATATGCTGAGAAATCCTTAAAAATTAGTCGCGGTTCTCTTGATAGAAATCCTTATAGAAACAAAGATATTGAGAGAAAGCACAGAATTAGAGGCGACGGAAAAAGAAGTAAAAATTTTCATTCATACAATGACATTAACGACCCATTAAGTCTTGAAAGGAGAAAATATTACCAAGAGAAATTAGAAAATATAGAGAGAAGACTTCGTGGCTCTCGCAATTATAGGCGAAGGAACGATGTAAGATTTTTATGAGTCTTTTTAATTAATACGAGTAAACTAGCATAGATTCTCTAAGTAGTTTTATTTATTTATTTATTTATTTATTCTTAATGTACAAAAAGTGTACAAAGGCGGTCTTAATGCCTTAGGCATTCTCTACCAGACAACCTTTAGGTGGTGCAGAGACGATCATTTCATTTTAAACCAATTACTATATAAACATTTTCAAATGTTCGATTCGATATTTCTGTTCTTGTATATATTTTTTTACAGTGCGAAAAAGAAAATTCCCATTTGCCTTTTGGGTTATGATTTCTATCTCAAACAAAATCAAAATAGTTTTATTTTCATTTAAGCCATGTACAAGAACTTATGGAATTTCGAGTCTTTGTGCACGGTTCCAAATTAGTCCAACGACAATAAATTAATTTAAACTTCAAACCTCGTATAATTATAGGTTAGAACACGCGATGGTAGAGAATTTCTCTTAATACTTATCCAAAAATTACTTTCATTTTAGCCAAGAAACGACCGACCGATGCGACGCATGCGACCAAATAGAGAAGGTGTAACAAGATCCAGAGCATCAAAATTGCAGTCTGACTCCTTCTACATGCCAGAGAGAGCGAGATTTTTACACGGATTCTGAAAATGAGAGAATCGGAACAATTTTCATAAACCCTGATTTGATTTGAGTAAAAAGTGTAAAAAATCATGTACAAGGTAAAGGGTAATTAGATGTAAGGATAGAAATAAGTACAAGGATACTTATAACTTATATTTTTTATAATTAGATATATATATACAAATATATATATTATGCACGGGGTATGCCTGTAAGAAAAAACCCTACTGACACCCAAGATTCGAGTACATTCCTAATTTATGGGTCCATAGATCCTTATTAATGTACTTACCTCTGAAAAATTACTTTGTATAATTTTAATAAATCAAGTTTACCAAATAATATTTTGCCCCTCCTCTCCCTTACTCAGAGAAGTATAGTGAATAAGATCGGCACTAAGTATAAAGGTTATAATTACAATAATTATAGTGTAGTATGAAAAATAAAGTGAGAATCTCTCCCTGTTATTAAAACAACATATTATTATATAGATTATCAATTATTTCGTAAAGTAGTTTGTAAATTATAAATATGCTCCATAAAGTAAGTTTCAGTAAGTTTAAGTAGCTTTAAGATTAAAATATAAATCTTGTTTTTAATATTTTGAAGTTTTATTTGTCTGTTTAATAAACCTGTCCCTTGCATAAATAAAATAAATTGAAACTCATTAATATTAACTGAATATTATTAACATGACACACAATCATATTTTCATATATTTTAAAATGAATGACTTCTCAATTATAATTAGTTAGTTCAGATCATTCGTAAATGATTTAGCAACATTTCAAATAATAAAATTGATAATTGATTGATAAAGGGTTTTCAGTAAAACGCAACAATCTCAATCTATCAAATATACCTACCAAAAAGTGTCCAAAAATACATCCTGCTCTAATAACGATTTAGCCCTCAAAAAAAACAAAGCCAGTTCGCCAGTTAATGTTGTTGTAGAAACAAGTTCAAGCGATAAAGCAATACCCACAGAAAAAAAACTAAAACAAAACAGAACACAAAGCAACTGCCTCTCACGGAAATCAGAAGTGTTAATTGAAATTTAGAAAAAAAAACTTTACAAATCATCAAATACACAAAAATAGCAGTAAAAGAAAGTAATGTGGTGACAAATGTATTAAAAAATAATATTTTCCATAGTGATAAGACTAGCAGAATTGTAAAGATAACTGAATCCAG
Source organism: Acronicta alni (assembly GCA_964056405.1). NCBI lineage: Eukaryota > Metazoa > Arthropoda > Insecta > Lepidoptera > Noctuidae > Acronicta > Acronicta alni. The sequence continues at coordinate 10,631,396 of OZ043937.1, read as the reverse complement.
CGATGAGGAAGTGGAGTATAATCTACTGTATCTAACTCCTGATTTTTAAGTACATTATGACACGGAGCGTGCCTTGTGGAAATTTTAGGCAGCGGAAACAAAATAATGCCATGAATTGAGTTAAACATGAATGATCCGTCTATGATACGCTTGAAAATGATTTTCTATGTAAGTACTTTGAGAACCTTGTTTGCATTGAATCCTTTCCCTGGTGAAATATTGTTTTGTGGTCTGCATAATCATCTTATTAAGTTACATTTAGATCCTCATCATCATTCATTTCATCATTCAGGTCTCACTGTTGGGTACAGATCTCTTTTTCAAGGAGCTACACTATTATATACACTGGCTCAATGTGAGTGTGACCTGATGAATATTACAGATCAGCATTCCTAGTGATACAACCATTGGACTACCAAGTCAAAGATCTCGAGTTCGAATCAAAGGCACGCACCTCTGACTTTTCTAATTCATGTGCATATTAATAATAATAAGAAACCTACATACCTTAGAGATTTTTCTCGACGGTGAGTGAAGTCTGCGAACCCAAACTAGGCCAGCGTGGTAGACTTATAGCCTAATCCCTCTCAATCTGATAGGAGACCCGTGCCCAGCAGTGGTATAGTATATGAGTCGATGATACTTCTTAATTATTACTAAGCATCATAATCAACTCACATTGTCTCAACTCTTTACCTCCGCTAACTACGTAGCAGGAAAGACAGATTATTTGTTGTGCTCGCGTGCCGTACCGTCACGTGAGCACACTCTTGTTCCTCGTACGCTATCTGCGCTCAATGCTCTCCTGGAGACCAAGCCTGAGTGCAATGAAGGACGAATGGAAGACACTTTTGTCAGTATGTCTGGAGTTTTGTGAAAACTGTGTGAATGCAATGTCTTTAATGAGTGTAATTGGCCTGCAGCCGTTTTTTTTTTAAATAAAATTAATAAATAAATAATTATTTCAGATTATTCTGTTCCTCATGATACTGAAATTAACAAAATGTTCCACGGTCTTAGACTCGTTGTCTCAAAATACAATTTACGTGACTGCCTACTGCCCGAGAATGAAATACTGCAGAGAGGGGACTCATGTCATGTGCATGTACTATAACCATGTAAGTAACTTTAATCATTTTAATTATCACCATACCAACCATATTTAGTCCACTGCTGAACAAAGACCTCCCTCATAGACTTCCACAAGGACCGGTTACATGCCGCCTTCATCCAACGACTCCCAGATACCTTTACCATGTCGTCCGTCCATCTCGTTGGAGGCTGTCCTACGTTGCGCTTTTCGTGCGTGATCTCCGCTCGAGAACCTTTTTGCCCCATCGACCATCAGTTCTACGAGACTCTAATATTACAGAGGTGATGGCAATAAATAATTGCTTACAAACAAACATTTAAGAACCTACACTACACTAAATGGCACTAGAGAATAGCCTGTAATAAAGATTAACAGTGAGATCTCTCTAGGGTGAACAATATGTTATTAGTGTTATTTAAAATTGTGACTTCGATTATGCTAGTATTTTTTTTACTTTTAACAGTTTAGTCCAAGAGATCCTTGTCCCAATTACTAGTGTATCTTGTGCCCGTACACCTGAACGAGCGTCGATGTCAATGCGACCACTACTATTCTTTAATGGCCACAGACTATTTGAAAATGATTTATCCATTGACACTATAGAAAAACAAGTATTTACACGCCGTCAAAAAAGCCCATGGCATGCAAGTCTCCTCACAATGTTTTGCTTCACCGTTTAAACGAGTGATAATTAATTATTAACACGCACATGATTTCGAAAAGTCATAGGTGCGTGTCTTGAATTCGCACTCAAGACTTTGGCAGTCCAATGATCATATCAGTACAATATCTGCTTTTATTGATACATTAGTATTAGTGGATCATGAAGCCTTCAGCAATAATAATTGAAGTGCACAATTTTCCTCACAGGATCGTGTAGTGGGCCCTCTATGCAGAAACTATGTACCCGTAAAAATCACTCCCACAATGGTGCAACAAATACTACGAACTGTTAATGAGTAAGTATAAGTTTTAAGAGCATAGTTGCACAGTGGGAATACTCAAATTGGAGCTGACCGACTAAGGAGGTACCTCCGCTTTGCAGAAAATCGTAGTAAAATAACACTGCTTTGAGCTGTGTTCTGTTCCTTACGGTGAGCAAGGTTGCCAGTGCTCCGCGGAAAAGTTGTGTTGGCAGTGGGGGGCCTTTAACCCTTAAACTTCCAACCCAACTATTCCTCTTTCGTTTTACAGGGTCGGCAACGTACAAGTGATGCCCATGGTGTTGCAAGCGGCTATAGGCTACGGTAACCGCTTTCCATCAGGTGGGCCGTATGCTTGTTTGCCATCTTATTTGTGTTTATCTGGGTGTTTCATATAGACGTATTATATCCATTGTCTAGTACCTACCCATAGTACAAGCTCTGCTTAGTTTGGGACTAATGGTGTTTGTTATGTAAAATTTGTCCGAAAATATTTCTAAAGTCAAAAAGTCTAAATAATTTATTCGAAATAGATTACTAGGTAGTACTTTTTAAACGTCATTCTTACATTAAGACAGCCCCCAAAACGCCCGCCCGTCACCGCCTCCTAGTGTTTTAGCTGGGAAGAAGAAGCGGCGCAACAAACTCCCCAGCAACACATTTCTGTCTTGTAATTACAACCTTATATTTAATAATCTATCAAAGAAATTAAAGGCCTATTTATGTTTATTTCAGAATCAGAGGTAATATAGCTCTCGGCAAGGAAACAGGAAAAAACGACCAGCTTTTACCAAGAGCATATGGAATGATGCGAATGGTATGTATCACTATCGATCGCCTTTAGTTGACACTAGTGACATCTATGGTTTCAAGTAAGAACTATACTAGTGCCAATTAATTATTTTTTCTGTACCTAACCAGAAGACGCAGGTTCGAATCCCGCCCGAGGTTGAATTTTGCCTTCGCTAAATTAACTTTAAAAATCTTAGCATCCTGCCCATGGCATCCGTGAAATTTGCCACGACCATGGCAGAAATTATAAGCAGCCTGCCATCATTTCATGTCAATATATTATTTTAATTACAGCAATGGGACAGTGAACTGGCAACATTAGCGCAAGTTTTGGCAAACCAATGTCTTGGTTTGAAAGAGGATGATTGTAGAGCTACGGGTAAGTTAACAACATAATCAGCAATGATGGCAAACATTAATTAATTTAAAAACTACGTAAACAAAACAAAAATATATACTTATATACGCATTTCTGCCTAGAAGAATATACATATTTTTTTAGTCGTTTTGTGGATCCATTAATTCTTAATAAACATTGAAATACAGCCCATGACTGTTAAAGAATGGGGACACAGTCCATACAAAATCCCAATGGTCCTTTGCACAATTTGTATTCGTAGTTATGTTACTAACTGTGGTAGAATTTATGGATTCCATGTAGGTACACATTTTTAAGAATAAAAAAAAGCAAGAACGAAAATATTAAAGAATATTTATTATTATAATCCCTACTGATATTATAAATGTAAAAGTAACTCTGTCTGTGTGTGTGTATCTGTTAAATTTTCACGCCTAAACCTGAACCGAATTTGATAAAATTTGGTACAGTAATAGATTAGACCTTGGAGAAGGACATAGGTTACCTTTTGTCTCTGTACCCAATTTCATCAAAATTTAATACAACTGATATCTCAAAAATCCCGTGAACCCGTGGTTAGTATTCAACTAATCACGGGTTCACCCGCATTCCGGCTATTAGATTCCGGTAGAAAGATTTTTTTATTTAAGAAAATTATTATTTCAGAAAAGTTTCCAAATCCTAGCCAAATCATCACGCTGGTTAACTTCAAAATCCCCGATTGGCAATATTTCAGTCGAAACACGACTGTGCGAGGGTTAAACGATGAAAAGCTGTCATTTTCCATTGACAAGGCCTTAAGGTCTTTGCACGGCGTAAAGAGGACCATGACAGACGAGACTATAAACTATTGTCCAATATTGGAGAAGTAAGTATTATTTTTCCATACTAAGATTATAAAATTATTTCAGTGAAGTAAAAATTCGACTGTGGGCAAGATTCGAACCACTATTACCTATATTATTATGATGGTTATTGTTATTGGTTAAGTTATATAAGTCTAGAAATTAATATAACTATGCATATACCTTATAAGTACACCGCCAATTGCCCATTTATGTTTTGTTACATGATCCGTGTCCATGGTTATCTGTAAGAAATTTCTCTTAGCGATAAGACCGCCATTTGTACTACTCTGTTTAAATTGTTTAATTTTATTAAGCTTCTTGGTGTACAGTAAAAAATATTCTACCTATATATCTATCATATTCTGGTTCAATACACCAGTCGCTATGACCACAAAGCCACTGCGAGTCTCACCCCCTACGTCGAAATTTGCCTTCACATTCTGTATTTACGTCTATAAGGTGACGTTAGTGACATCAATTGAAAAGCAAGTTTGCTTCTCAACCGACATGACTAACTTTAAAGTTAGAGTAAGTATTGATTTAATTGAAACAGGGATAGCCTAGTGGTATGGCTAGGTTTACTTAGGTAGGGGACTTTCCCTACTTTAATATTATAAATGCGGAAGTAACTCTTTCTGTCTATCACGCTTTCATGTCTAAACCGCTGGATCAGTGTTGATGAAATTTGGTATAGAGAGAAATTTGACCTTAGAGAAGGACATAGGTAACCTTTTACCTCAAAAATTGCTTTGGGACGCGAGTGACACCGTGGGTAACGGCTAGTTAATATTAATAATAATTCAGCATCATAGCCATCCACTAAAAGCATGTTCACGTCTCCTTTCGGAATGAGGTATCAGGATTTTCCGTTAGTATGCCTTTTTATAGTACGAAAAATCCTAGTATGTTATAGATTGCTAGCTTTCCCTACTAAAGCTTAGATGCTAACCTGATAATCATTGATTAAAGAAGAAATATACTTAATCTTTTTACATTTCCTGCTAGTCTTCCGGATATGGGATCAAGAAGCTACTTAAAGCTAATACACGGTAGAGCAACACACATCGGGTGCGGCATCTCAGCTTATACAAGATACCACGCGGCGGATAACAATGCCCAGAACATATACAATGTAAGAGTTTATGGATTATCAACCACACTGATTATTTTCCCTCCTTCCTCTGAAATTTCTATATTGACTCCTTATCACTTTCAGAAGAAAGGGCATTGAAAAGTTTGACAAACTAAGCTAGGTGAAAGATATAGATTTATATCTTTGAAGCTAGATTATATTGACAAAGGTTTTCAATGATATACATTTCAGTGAAAGAAAAATTACACCCCAAGTTGGGCTTGAACCTGTGGCTCCTCAAATGAGATACACTGACTCTTTAGCTAAGTTACCTAGATCACTGACATTACAGGCATCTCAGTTACTTAATCGACAACAATTTTGGTATCTCTTTGAATATTTTTACTTCTGACACGCGAATATTCAAATTTGAAGTAAACAACTTTTCAGGGATTTTATCGCGTATATTGATAATATGATTAATGCCCACGTTTCGGAACTCTCATAGCGTAAAATCCGTAAATAATTAATTGTTACACAGCATCATCTAGTTCAAAACTAAGCAGAGCTTGTTGAACTAGACAATGGATGTAATACTTACTTATATATTTTTTTTTGTAAATACATACTTATAATACATAAAAAACTCCCAGACGAACACAAACACTAAATATTTGTGTCCTGTGGGAATCAAAACTACGACCTCGTGACTAGACCTCAGACGTCGTCTGTGGTCAGTGTGCTTTATTTCTTTCAATATTTTTATCAACATAATAATATGAATTATCTTTTCAGAGCGTACAAATGGTATGCAATATTTCTGAAGGCCCACAGCCGTCGCAGCCGTTATATACAACAGATCCTCCGATCCCTGAAACAGGCTACAGTGATGTTTGCGGCTGTCCATCTGGCTTCAGGGAAATAAAAGACTGTCTTTGTGAAGTTAATCCTTACTATACATCAAAAAGTAAGGTTTTGGTAATGTATTATTATCCCACTGAGGATGATGAGGAGGAATGTCTAAATCTAACTAAAAGAGTGATGAATAATTATGTATGTGAAGGGATGGAGGGGTAAAGGGAGGCCAAAGAAAAGACGGATGGATTGTGTTAAAGTGGATATAATAGAAAAGGGAGTGATTGAAAGTGGTAAATTTCTGATGCAGCTTATCTGGTATCTGGTCACTGTATCAGAAGATACTTATTTGATCACTACCTGACGCTTAACATAGGTTCAAAGTTGACTGGTTTTGCCAACTAATAACGAAGAATATTACAGTTTAAAAAGGTCCAATTTAAGGTTAGGTTTGACGTATCACTGGACCTTTTAAACTAAACTGTAATATTCTTGTAATCTTCTCTTCCACATAAGCCTATAAATATAACATGTAACCATCTTTAACTTAGTGACGTCATTTTATTGTTCTTCTTTCTTCTCCTCTTGCTTGGATACCCACTACTAATCCGCCATCTTTGGGAGTCCACCATATTGGATTTACAATGACGTCACGTAGCTAACCATAGACAGTCATTCAAAGTAAAAGGAAACCGTAAAGTGGGTCAAATTGATTTGCCAAGACTTTCTTAAATAATTAGTTGTTAGCTAGTTACAAATTAAGTTCGTAAAAATGTGTTAAAAATTACGAAAAATAAAAGTCTGAATATTTAAAGCCAACCATGTTTACAGAAAAGGTCAATCATGTAAAGCCAGTGTCACGCCCACCTCAGACAATGAAGATACCTACTAAGAAAGTAACTACAGAACAGTGCGACAAACACACGGGCAAGTGTGACCCAAAAATCGTTTTCTTGCCCATATTTGAAATACAAGATGCCCCGAGTTATTCCGATGAAATGGGCAATGATAATGAAGTTGCGTTACAGCACAGGTGAGCTTATTCCTTTATTGATAAACGACATTGTTAGTTATAATTTTTGAAAAATTATAACTATTGAAAAATTGTTTCAATTCTGGGTACTTATACTTTATGTCCGTTAATTATATGAAGTCTCCCGCAATACAGGGCTGGTCTCCTAGTGTAGGAGTTTTTTTTTTTTTTTTAATAAAAATTATTATTCTCATAGGTATTTATTTTAGCAATACCTAAGACACATTTTACTTAACAAATTAAATAAATATTACTTTCAGATTTAATAAGAGCTACGTTCGGAGTGAAACTATGGAGGAAACCGAACTTTCCGAAGAGAAATATAAAGAGGTAATAATATTTTGAATACTTGATTATATTGGACATAATAATGGCCCAAAACTCTATTCCCATTTTAATATCTTATTAGTTTATTTCGTATAGTAACACGTAAAGTAAAGGTAATATCAATAAAGTTCAACCACTCTAAAATATATTGAATTAGGTAATACCTAGGTATGAATTTACAAAGTATTAAATTAATTTCTAAAAATTCTTTCAGTTATTAGATGCAACTAAAAGAAACCTCAATAAAAATCCACAACGCAGATACTCTAGTAGTCGGCATGATCCCAAAACAGAGTTCAAAGCCCAGGACAATGCTGTTACTAGTGATGAAGTGAAGTTTGACACCGATTTCAACAGTGCTGATGATAGTCTCATTGGCAATAAACAGTACTCAAGAAAAAACAATGATTACGAAGATACCTTTAATGTAAACGACCTATATAAAGATACTGATAATTCTTTCATGTCTCTCCTCGACGTTTTGGAACGAGCAGTGCAAAATATTGAGCTGGATGGTGAAGAAAAGGAAATATTTGATATTAAGATGAGAAAAATATATGAGACAGTGATAAATACAAATAAAAAACAAGAACCTGAACCCGCACAAATCGAAAATGACTTCTTAGAGTTGAAAAATTATCTGAAACACAAATCTAGAGATAAAATTGAAGATTATGACCCTGATGATTGGCAAAAAGTTAACAGGAAATCGAGTATACAAGCAGTTGAAAAAGATATGAACCTAATGAATAACTACAATTATATGGATCGTAAGGATAGTGATGTCTTCGAAGAACAAAACAACGGTATTGATGATAGACTAATTGATATCTTAAGTAAAAAGGGCTATGAGAACCAGTTGGACCGTAAATATGAGTTGGATCCCATTATTAAAAATGCTAATGCAGATGTTTATAATATCGATCGTCTTTATGACAACAGTTATGACTACACTCACACACCTGCACCAAGAAAACAAGAAACAATTGTCAAGTACCATAAGGACCTTAAAAAGGCAACAAAAGCACCAAAAAGAACTGAATATAAAAATGTGATTACTAAAAATATCAATAATGACCGTCGAGGTATCAAAAAATACTATTTTCAAAAAAGAGAAAATGAAAACAAAAATAAAATGAAAACTAATACAAAAAACAGGCAAACCTTGAACGTGAAACCTATGAAACCTATTGGAAGAAGAACTTTTACGTATCCTGGGAAAACTAAGGGAAAAAATACACATAAAAATCCTCCTTATAGACGAATACTTGAAGTAAGTTTACATTACAGGCACAATTTATATATTTATTTTCTTTCATAATGCACCACTTAATATGTTTATGCATTTTATCTTTGTTACACAAATAATGAATGACACAAATCATGATTCATCAATCATCATCTCCATCACTTTCCAATTATCAGTAGCTTTAACTACCTTCTATGGCCATTGTAGGATTTTGGTTGCAATTCTCTGAAAAATGGTTACGTTTTCTATGAATTATTGCATCGTCATGTTTACCACGATCAATTACCTAACCAGAAGTTTAGTGAGCAATATCATTCGCAGCCTTTATCTACCCACTGCAGGACATAAGATTCTTCCTTTTTACACCATTTATGACTGTTTTGTGCCAGTTTTGTGTCTAAGTCCAGGATCCAAGTCTAGTAAGCGATAAATCATGGTTTATCGCTTACTCTTTATCGATTCTGTATTCTTTTTTTTTATGGCGGTTTCACGGGTCCGCTACAGGGATTTCCACACAAGTAGACTAATCGGCGATACAAGATTAATCGGTGCACAAACCCATATCAATGAGGTTTGAGTGTCGGGGAACTCCTGCTACTAATATTCTGTTACACGATATAACCCCAAATAAACTTATAGTGAATGTTATTATTATAATTACAGACGGAACACGAACGCCCAATGCGACCGGTGCGACCAAATCATTCTACTTCATTGAAGAAATCGACCAAATTCGAACCAGACCGTTATTATATATCGGATAGAGCAACATACTGAAGCAAGATATTTTAAGATGGGAGAACTCTGTAACTGATTTTTTCATCGTTCTATGCGACAGCAGTTCCATCCCATAATCTAGATGGTTGACAGTCCACTACTGTACGTTACTCTACAAACTTTCTGCCTCGAACAACTAAACTGTGGAATGAACTTTCACTTGCAGCATTTCCGGACGAATACTTTTGTTGTAGAGATAGACAAGTTAATTTAGATTAAGAACAGTGATAATTTTAATAAGCAATATTCACGGACACTGAATAGGCTAAAACGTGAGAAGTGGCGTGCGAATTAATAGTCATAATGAAAAAGGATTTGAAACATTTTATTAAAATTGAATTAAATAAAACGTCTACAACGAAAAAAATAATTATTAATAAAGATGTGTTGTATATAATTAAGTATACCTAATATTAGTGTAACAATATTTGTATCGTACAGTCAATTATTATTTTCTTTTGTAATAGAATAGATAATTATACTATATTAATATTTCTGTACAAATCTAGAAAATGTATAAATCATATAAATGTAATTTACTAAATGTAGGTTCAAAAGGAATAAAGATGAAAATATACATTTAAAAATTAATTAAGTAATTATTTTTTCAAAAAAAATATGTAAAGTTATAGAACCAAGAATTGATGTTGTACAAATGTTATTCTATAAAATAATGTAAAATATTATATTTCTAGTACGCAGAACAGCGGTACCGAGTTTTTGCACCATTAACTTCTGTCTTGATTTCAAATGTTTTTAGCTTATATTTGGAATGTAATATTTAAATTTTGATAATGTAATAAACTGTTCATAAATTCATATACGCATTTTTACAAGTTTTTTTATCATACATCAGCACCTCAAAAGCTGAGATTGAATTCTATGCTATTAGTCACCAAGATTTGTTTAACTGTAACCGCTAGCTCTCTCGCAAAAAAACTACAGAAATCCCTGCTACGCCAATGAAGACCAAGATAGCTAATTCCTACGCATTTCAACTTGACAAAAGTGTTGTTGGGTTTTGCTGTTAATAAATTAAAAAAAGACTACGTAGGTATATGGCAATAGGCATACATGACTTTGTGGTACCTGTATACCCATAGCTCACCTCTACCTAGTCTTTCAAGGAACACAGACATGTTAGTATACTAGTGTAGGTATTTGCTGTAATTACAAATTTTGTTTACTAAAACTCTTCTGAATCATCTTCAAAGCACTGTCAATACTAATTATATAAATGCGAAAATGAGTTCCTGTCCATCCATTTTATTACGACTTAATTACTGTAATTATTTCGAATAAATTTGTCTTAAGAATTTCATTTAATTACGAGGTTTTTCCATATTTATCAATGGGTAGCAAAATCTGCATGATATTTTCCGTGGGAAGACGGTCAAGAATACAAATATTCCTGTCTGCATGCTGACTTGCTGAGAATGTTGTAAAAGTCAACCTGTCAGTAGTAGGTTCTAGTGCCCCTGGGTAGCTACCATTATTCTCCAAGTTGAGGATGGACTGGTTGTCAGGTTTTTCCGGCATCTGGTCTCTGAGATGTTCGTATGTCAACCGGGACCGACGCCTTTACGTGCTCTCCGAATCACGGAGGAGATGGCTAATTGCGATTTAAAACAAACGCCAAAATATTTATTTTAGGTTCCGTACTATAGCTACCTACTTTATTTTTGTTATATACACATAAAAGCATACACATACGATTCACAGAATAAATTTATTTGGATTGCCTGCTTCAATTTAGGCCCTATTTGAGATTTCCATCAGGTAAGGGTCAAACACATTAATAAAATCCGTAAGAAGTAGTTTTATTTCAATAATTATAAAAGTAGCAGTATTGTTTCCCATGATTTCTGCTAACGCATCCATTTTGCAAAAATGATTCGCATAACTACCGGAAAGTAATTAAAGCACCTTCAGGTTAATAGTACCAACAAAAACTAAACTCCTAATTACTAAAACGAAGAAACAGTTAAAATGGATTTAACCAACATAACATTGATTGATTAGTATGTTTTGAGCAGAGTTTGTAAACCGACAACTTGAGAAATGAAACTAATAAAAACAAGAAAACACAAAGTCACTGTTACTCGAGGAAGTCAGGAGTGCTAAGTGAACAATATTTTGAAAATAAAAGCTGAATCATCAAAATATGAAACAAATTACAACATTTTCATCAAATTTAAATAACTCATAAATAATAATGTACTTTTATTTTATACATTAAAAGGAACATTTTACATTAACAATTTTAAAAGTACAAAAAAAAATATTCTTCTATAATTTTGTTAAATATATAGTTAAATTAAATTAAATTTGAGTAGATAACAATTATATTATGTCATGATAAATAGTGTTTTTTTTTAAGAAACTATAAAGAAATATATTTGACTATGAGCTGTGTAATCAATTTATAATGACATCTACAGTGAACTTGGGAACTTTACAATGATTTTAAATGTAAGTATTGTATATTATTAATGATAATAATTTATCAACCCATATACTGTCCCACTACTGGGCACAGGTCTCCTCTCAGACTGAGAGGGATTAGGCTATAGTCCACCACGGTAGCCTGGTGCTTTTAGCGATAAGACCGCCCATTCTATCATGTATAATCATGTACAGACGCCAACAGATCAAGCTATCCAAAATGTCAAATTTTCCCAATTGAAAATGAAATTTTGGGTCTGTTTTAAAGTCGAATATCTGACAGATTCGGGTAGCTTGATGTGCTGGCTTCTGTAGGTACTTGGCATTTGTTTATAGTGTATAATAGAGAATATTCTGTTCTAAAATACTTATATTCGGCTGCATCTGATTAGACTATCTGACCCCAACATAACTGGAAAAGGACTAAGATGATAAATAGGTTGTCAGGGATTCCATGGCCGTTTTAGGGCCGAGTTTATCGGCTCTAAGTCGATACAAGTGCGACATCCCCTGCCGTCGCCGGGACAGATAGTTTTCGGGTTAATAAGTAAGTATAATTTGTAAGTTTTCATTTTTTGGAAGATTTTTTTTTCCTCAGGTCAAATGTCCACAATGAGTATCATATTCCAAAGTCTCTTTCTAATCTCCATCTTACTAAAATCAACAAGATGTTCGATGGTTCTCGACAAGATAAACCAGAATACAATTTATGTGTCGACGTACTGTCCCAAACAAAAGTACTGCGAAGAGGGTTCCCATGTAATGTGCATGTATTACGACCATGTAAGTAGTTTTTATTTTATTTATAATACTCCTTAGTTGAAATATAACTACTTTTTACGGATTTTATCGCGTTATATTGATATTATTATTGATATTCGGACCCTTTACAGCGTCCATGGTCACGGGTAGACTGAGGTGGTGGGCGTCTTGATGATATAAATACTGACAGCTACCCTACATTTTTATTATTACATGATCAATTATATTTATTACTAATGAACACTAAATGGAGCCGGGATTTTCTAGCTGACGACTTCTGAGAAGAAACGCCGAAACAAACTCAGAGAATCATGGTCTCTTTTAAAGTGACAATATTCAATGATCATGTTATAGTTCTTTAATCCGATTCACGCAAAACGAGCTCACAGTATCCTTTGGTCTTGCAGTTGTAGGCCTGGTTTTGATTTAAAAGAATCTAAAACAGGATTCCAAGCAGGTAGTAAGACCCAGCCATCTTTTCTATTGAAATTTGGATGTTTTTTAATATCAATAGCCTCACGAATCATCTCTGGTAGGTCTCGACTTCATATATCGACATCTTTCGAAATCAATATACATCCTTAGTTTTAGCCTATTTAAGAACTACGCGAAACCTTCGTAGGACTAAAGGCCGCTGGTGAGGTAAAGACAACAAGTAATAAAAGTAACGAGCATGTAAATGAAATGATAATTACTAAAGATAGTAATTAAGAAATCGATACAAAATAAAAAATCCTTGTTCACACACCTACTTTATTTACAGGAACAAACGATCGGGCATCGCTGTAAAAACTTCGTAGAAACTGAAATTACTTCTCAATTAGTACAACAAATATTGGACATTGTTAATGAGTGAGTAGATTTGTTTATTTAAAACTTCTATCTATTCAGCCGATAACATTACTAAATGAAGGCCTCTTCAATATTGATGCCACTGTTATCGATTTTCTGCAAATCACACCCACAGATTCTGCATTCTGATTTTCGAGAAGTCTGCCAACCTGTAGACCTGTGCCCAGCAGTGCACCGTATATGAAATGACAGTTTATCTTTAAAATTCCAGAATCAGAAGCCGATTAGCTACTGGTGTAGAGAGAGGTAAAGATGGATTAGTTTTACCCAGAGCATATGGAATGATGAGAATGGTATGTTCTATTAGATCTCTTTAATAACTTACTTTAAAAAGAAAGAAAATAGGCTGCTTATATCGACACACAAAAAAAAACTACCACATTACCAAGCAATTATGTGGTAATATAGTATAGCAAATAGCAGCAGCAAGCAGTGATTGCCTAGTGGTATGACCATTGGACTGCCAAGTCGAAGGTCTTGAGTTCGAACCCAAGGCACGCACCTCTGACTTTTCGAATTCATTTGCGTATTAAAAATTAATTATCACTCGCTTAAACGGTGAAGGAAAACATCGTGAGGAAACCTGCATACCTTAGAGCTTTTTCTCGACGGTTTGTGAAGTCTGCCAACCCGCAGTAGGCTAGCGTGGTGGACTATAGCCTAATCCCTCTCAATATGAGAGGAGACCCGTGCCCAGCAGTGGGACAGTATATGGGTTGATGATGATGATGTGGTAATATTATTGTGTTCTGGTTTGAAGGGCAATGTAGCCAGTGAAATTACTGAGCATGTGAGATTTAACAATTGAGTCCTCAAGGTGAAAATACACTAGTGATACCACTGGTGTTGCTGGCGTTTATAGACAACAGTTGCCGCCTACCATCAGATGACCCAGCGAAAGTTTATTTACGAACTATTTACAGGTATGGGACAGTGAATTGGCAACATTGGCACAAGTATTGGCTAACCAGTGCCTCGGAGGGAGAGAGGACCTTTGCAGAGCTACCGGTAAGTAGATAGAAAGAGGTCACAATCCAAAATTCACATGAACTTCTTGAAGAACTTCACTAATATTGACTATAATTGACGACCTCTGTGGTCTAGCGGTTCGAGTGCTGATCATGGGTTGGATTCCCACAGGACACAAATATTTGTGTGGATAAAACATGAGTTTTGAGTGTTTGTCTGGGTGTTTCTTATGTATTATAAATATGTATTTACAAAAAAAAAAGTATGTATTATATCCATTGTCCCATAGTACAAGCTCTGCTTAGTTTGGGATTAGATGGTGTTGTGTAAAATGTCCCAGATTTTTTTATTATTTATTAAATAACATCTGCTATGTATTTCTAGAACTTCTAATCTCGTCAATACCTTACATAATATTATAAATTTCTTTTTCGCTTTCAGTTCTTGTCACTGTAATCCTCACTTTTATATTCCAGATAAGTTTCCAAATCCCAGCCAGAGTATCGCCATTGTCCAATTCAGATTCCCTGATTGGGAATACGTCAGAATGAATAATACTGAGAAAGGATTGACAGAAGAGAAACTGTCATTTTCAGTAGACCGGTTCTTGAAATCCTTGCACGCATTGAGGAAGACAGCTTCAAGAGAAATTATAACGAACTGTCCGCCATTTCAGGAGTAAGTATCGCACTAATATTATAAAGGCGAAAGTTTGTGAGTGTGTGAGTGTGCATGTTTATTACTCTTTCACGCTAAAACTACTGAACGGATTTTGATGAAACTTTAAAGTATTATTATTTATACATCAGAATAACATATAGGCTATAATTTATAATGATTTTGAGTTAATTAGCCAAATTACAACGATAATTAAAAGTAACTTTTTCACGCGGACTAAGTCGCAGTAAGAAGCTTGTTGTAAAATAAACAATTTCTTTTCTACTAGCAATTATCTACAATTAATACATAATCTAGAATATAACTATTAATAATAAATAAATATATGAATATTAATAAATAAAATGAATATTAATCTACACTTATTTACCTACTAAAATATCTAAATACCAGATCTTCCTTTATTTCAATATATTATGTTTTAAAAAGCGCTCTTCATCCTCTCCTCTAAAAAAACTAACTTGCTGTGCCCGACAGGGTCCATAATTGTTTCTTTTTAATTTTACCCACCAGCTTTTGTATACATTATGGGATGCAATAAAGTTATTGAGTATTGAGTATTGAGTATCTGTATTTTGTACCGTATTGTTACAACTACCGGCACCCTACACAAATACGTCTTACAAATATCCTACCAATTAAAGCCTCATAAGACTGTTTTATTAGAATTCATGGTTCCATTGCTTTAAATAATTAATTAATTAATTAATAGTAATTGTTGAACATTAATTAACATCACATTCACCATTAATCAATAATAAGGAATAAATATGATTGTATAGCCGCTTTTTGTCAATGTTAAGACGTAACTTTTGTTGGATATAAAAATTGGCGGGAAACTGTTCAGGCTCATTTTTCTCTTGTTGACGATTGATTGGTAATAAAAGTTGGTAGTAAAGTGAATGGATTATTTCTTTTATTACGGATATCCTGCTGCTCCAATATTGCCCCGCCGTTTCAGTACCCCAAAAGGCTTTTTGAGACTTAAGGTCCTTTTCCAAGGTCGAATCTACCTCTGTACCAAGTATACCGCACAAGAGATTAATGCAAGTCCGAATCTGGCCTAATGTTGAATATTTTCTTCCTCTAAAATGTATCATCGTCTTCCGATGCTTTTCCCTACAATCTTGGGGTCGGCTCTCAGTCTAACCATATGCGTCTGAATATCTATATGATTTTACACGAAACGAATGCTATCAGACCTCCATAACCAAATTTCTTGGTAATATATTAAAGCAATAGGTAAGGTTATTACCTTACCTAGGTTATTACTTTACCTAGGTTATTACCTTACCTTACGGCTTTACCTGAACTCAAAGGCTTTAGGCTTTATCCTATTGGTTAAAGCCTCGGAGATCAGGTAAAGCCGTCGTTCCCAATTTTCACATGACAATCATTATTTGTGGTCTTAAGCGCAAAAAGGCTGACAACGAATCTATCCTATGGATATCGGTATTACCCAGAAATTGGGTTATGGTGGTCTGGCAGTCGCTTTTTTTTTATTCTACTAAGGTGGCTAACAAGCATACGGCCCACCTGATGGTAAACGGTTACCGTAGCCTATAGACGCTTGCAACACCAGGAGTATCACTTGCGCGTTGTCGACCCTGTATTGAAAGAGGAATAGTTGGGTTGGCAGAAGGGTCAAAGTCCCCTCACTGCCAACACAACGTTTCCTCGTGGAGCACTGCTTCATGTAAAGTACTTATATTCAGCCGCATCTGGTTAGACTGGAAGCCGATCCTGACATAGTTGAAAAAGGCTTCGAGGAAGTTTGTAGAATACTGATTAACTTCAGTGATTTAGTAAGTCATTACAATTTGACCATGGGCAGGATTCGTAGCTACGTCTTCTGGTTAGGTACACCAGACGCTATGACCACTAAGCCCCACTAAGCCACCGCGATACCTACCCGCCATCTCGAATTTTGCCTTCGCATTCTGAATTTACGTCTTTATGGTGACGTCATTGACACCTATTGAAAAGCAAGTATTTTTGCTTCTCAACCGACACGACTTACTTTACAGCTAGTTCAATGTCGAACGATGCCACCTTACCTATTAACTATCTTTTTTTTTTTGCATTTAATTTTGCTAAGATTTTTAAAGTTATTAAGCAATAACTTTGAAAATCTTAGCAAAATGCCAAAAATATAAAAAAGATCATTACAATTTGTTTTGTAGATTAATTAAGGACCTATTTTTTCCAGACTCCCTGACCGTCACTTACGTTATTATCTTAATTTGATACGTGGTGGGGCAACACACATCGGATGCGGCCTTTCTGCTTACACCAGATACCACGACGATGGCGGAAGGCAATTTATACGTAACGTAAGTTTTGTACTTGCAAATAATTGTAACGTACATGAAGTTGTATTAAGCAATACATTAAAAAAAACATCGTCGTCAACCCATATACTGTCCCTCTGCTAGGAACGGGTCTCCTCTCAGATTGACAGGGATTAGGTTATAGTCCACCACGCTGGCCTATTGCAAGTTGGCAGATTTCACATACCGCCGAGAAAAATCTCTAATATGCATACAGGTTTCCTCACGATGTTTTCCTTCACCGTTTAAGCGAGTGAACATTAAATATTAATACTCATTTAAATACGAAAAGACAGAGGTGCGTGATTTGGATTCGAACTCGAGACCTTTGACTTGGCAGTTCACTTATCATATAAATAGGCTATCACTGCTAAAAAAAGAAAGAATTTTTATCCTAAAGGTTAGTGACAGCACGAATTTTGATCGCTTGGCCAAAGAACCAATCACGACTGAAGAACTTAGAATTCACGTAAAACTGAAAACCAATAAAGTCGATTTTTGGACATTCATAACTAATTATGCTGTGATTATAAAACTTGAGGCACTAGTTAATCTAGGGGGTCTCAATATAAACCAAATGTGTGTGGTGTGTTTATGTTAAATAGTTTTAAATAGTTTTGAATCTGCTGCTCCCCAGTTCTCTTTTTTTGGCTTGAACTTGGCTTCAAGCTTGACTTGGCGTGTCTATATACTGAGGCTTTGCAGGATGATTATAATCATCCTGCAAAGCCTATTACATGGCTGATTACCTACATCTACCTTGCTGTATTTCAGAGTGTACAAATCGTATGCAACATATCGGATGGCCCACAGCCATCTCAAGCAGTGTACACGACAGATCCCCCGATGCCTGGAGATGGTTTCTCTGAAGATTGCGGCTGTCCTGCAGGATACAGGGAGTCTGATGGGTGTCTCTGTGAAGTCGACCCTGACTACTTGGCAACAAGTTAGTATAATATACAGGCTGTTACAAAACTACCCGTAAAGCCAAGAGGAGGTTAAATAGGCCCCATTTAACCTCCTCTTGGCTTTACGGGTAGTTTTGTAACGAGTCCATTCACAATATTTAAGAACCGTAGTAACGCTGTATAACATACCCCAAAAAAAGGAAAACGACAACATTTATGAATGAAAAATAGAAAAACTATTAAAATAGACAATTATTACGTAAAATAGGTACGTAGGCCTTTCTGTTAAATAATCTGTTTCCCTGACACGACAGCTGACACCATTTTTGGCTTTGATAATTAATCATATTTTTTACGGGTATTTTGTAACACGTTGTATAGTATAATATATAGTATAATATAGTATAGTATAATTATATGTCCAGATAATCGATACAGAACATGCTAGTAACAGCCATACACCTGATGGAAAGCGCAAACCGATAAATGATAACTGATATTGATTTCTGACACGAATATTATACAATATATGAAATAAAACTACTTTTTACTGTCTGGACTTTAAAAGAGACCATGATTCTCTGAGTTGGTTTCGGCGTTTCTTCTCAGAGGTCGTCTAGGAAATGTCGGCGCCAATAATAGATGTATTATTATTTATTGACTTGTAAAAGTGTCTTTAAAAGATCTTAACAACAAAAATATAGGCTAGCTGTCAGTAATTATATCTTTAA
Source organism: Acronicta alni (assembly GCA_964056405.1). NCBI lineage: Eukaryota > Metazoa > Arthropoda > Insecta > Lepidoptera > Noctuidae > Acronicta > Acronicta alni. Next base: position 10,612,394 of record OZ043937.1, on the reverse strand, counting down.
GACGCCCACCAGCTCAGTCAACAGCTGTAAAGGGTCTGAAACGTCGGGATTAATAATATCAATATAACGCGATAAAATCGGTAAAAAGTAGTTTTATTTCGATGATAAATTATATATATTTTTGCAAATAGATCTTTTAAAGACACTTTTACAAGTTAATAATTAATTAATAATACTAGATAGCACTAGCATTTTCTAGCTGGCGACATCTGAGAAGAAACGCCGTAACAAACTCAGAGAATCATGTTCTCTTTTAAAGTCCAGTCAGTAACAGTATTCAGTGCTTATAAGATATTGTATGTGTTCTACAATGTAGGAAAATCTGAACTGGCCTTTTGAAAAAAGAACCATAGCCGCTTTGAGTTAACCAGTCCTTACTGACGGCACGCATACGTCAGTCATGGTGTAGCTCAACCATTATTTATGGAGCAGATACTAAAATGAACCTTTCATGACCTTTAATATAATGTACCTATGTTTCTTTTTGCAGCTACTACAGAAGCACAATATTATAATCTTCAATCAAAATTCCAGTATAAAAAAACAAAAGCTTCTCATCAAGGTAAAAGTTCATTACATTCTTTTTTTTCTTTGTCATCTTGTATTGCCACTTAATAGATTTTTAAAATTCTTTCACATAGGTGATTTTTTTTTAAATATCTTTCTATAGAGAAAGCTACATTATCAGCGAGTAGCTACATTTCATTGTTATTTTTTTTTATACCAATAACGTGGCAAACAAGCATACGGCCCACCTGACAGTAGTAGAACAAAAGTGAGATTAAAGAAACGTTTATTGAATTTTTTATTATTTCATCAAGACCCTGTCGTGCCTCGGAGAGCACGTAAAGCCCACGGTCCTGGCTCTCGATACGAATACCTTAGATATATATGTATGAATACAACCGTTAGTGGCAGTCAGAAGCCTAAAAAGCCTGACAACCAATCTATTGTCAGAACATCGAATACTGATATTCAACCGCATCTGGTTAGACTAGAAGCCGATCCCAACATAGTTGAAAAATGGCATCATTAATGATGATGATGATATTCTTTGAAAATAATGAACATATCATTCAATAATCTTTTTTTTAACTAGCAACAACTCAAAGGCAGAGGTGGACGGAGATACAGCTCAAAGCACAGCCACAACAAGAAGTTACAGAAGAGACAGAACCTCCTCCATCTGTAGGCAGAGCATGTACTGACGACTCAATGACGAACTGCGAAGTTAAAGTGGTCGTGCTACCTATATTATCGATAAAAGATGGGCCTCCAGACAAAACGCAGAAGAACATAGAGCGAATACATTCGTAAGAGAATTTTTATTGTTAATGATGACGATAATAAGGATATGTGTTCGAGGGTCAAAGGCAGACGCCGTTTTCTTCCGGCAATAGAGGTTATCGGTCCACTAATCATCTACATCCATAAACCAAGTAGTTTTTATTTACCATATTTTACAATAGTCCTGCATCCACCCGGGATACTCCATGGCTGTACTCTCATAGTGCAGTCTTGGAGTGTCCCAGGTTGGTGCCCCATCCCATATTTAGAATAAAGCTCTCCAAGGGGCCTCTACGCGTTGGACCGGATGTCTTCCTTACGGGAGATATGCCGTGATATCCTAAATGATAATAATAATTGGTAAATTATCTATTCTGCCGCTTATTAGCATAGCATAGAATAATTACTTAATTGCACACAATGTTTTAAAAAAATGCCAAGTACTGGTTTATAAATCATAGGAATGGTACAACAGGCGGCCTTATCGCTAAATGAGATCTCCTACCAAACAACCATAATCTGATCAGTGAAGGAAAATATCGTAAGCAAACCTGCATGCTTAAGAAACTTTCTCGACAGCGTTTGACGTCTGCCAAACTGGATTGGACCAGCGTGGTGGTCTATAGCCTAACTCCTCTCATTCTGAAAGGAGTCCCGAACACTGGGACTGTACATTTAATTTTGATTGATTCATGTAAATAATAAGTCTAATCTATGAGGGGCTCATAGCAAAGTGATAACTAAGCTGATTAACCGATATGCAAGGTAAGCTTGACCATTCTTAACACATCGAGACCCCTCCGTACCTCGGAGAGCACGTAAACCCGTCAGTCACGGTTAATCATAATATGACATTATGATTACGCATGACAATCGTTAGTGGTACAGCCTGACAACCAATCTATACACAGGATATCGGTATTATCCTGAAATTGGGTTGCGAAGGACTGATGGCAGTCGCTTCGTTTAAAATACAGACGTTCAGCCGCATCTGGGTAGACTGGACTCCAACATAGTTGGGGAAAAGACTCGGTAGAAGAATGAATTTGATCTATCCAGCCTATCTTTAGCGGTATTGCCCAGAAATTGAATTGCAGGTGACGCTGACTGCGATCAAGCGGACGCCTGTTCGCAGTCATCAGACACCGCATCAGTCATCAGGCAATTCAATTTCTGGTAAATCCGCTTCGTAAAATAATAATAACAGCATCCAGCCGTATCTGATTAGGCTCTGACCCGACCCTAACACAATAATTGGGAACCGGTAAGGAGGGTGATGAAATTAGAACAACTAATAAATATTATGGTGAATTAGTTATTTTTGCGAAGTAAAAATTCGACTGCGAGCAGGATTCGAACACACAACAACTTCTGGTTAGGTACACCAGACACAGGTAGGCTTTTCAATGGGTGTTATTGACGTCACCATAAATTCAGAATGTGAAAGCAAATCGAATTTTTCCTTCGCTAAAATAACTTTAAAAATCTTAGCATGGAAAATGCTACAAAATACAAAAGGATAGGTTTGTTGAATTATTTAATTATTTTACAGATATAATAATAGTACGGCACCCAGGCAAAGAGTTGTAGAAAAACTTGATTATTCCGAGGAAACGTATAAAGAGGTAAATTTCTCTATTCCAGAAAGCATCAGACAATTTCCAAAAATCCGACTATACTATAATAATAAATAAACAAAATTATAGTATAAAGATAAGCTAAAATTTTTGTATTAAAATTACGACAGTATAGTGAAGCTAATGTCCCTTCACATGTTAGTATATAGTTTCTATATTGAGCAGCATTAAAATTTCGTAAACATACTTTTTTCAGCTAACGAGAGCTTTAACAGAGAGACCTGATCATAATCACTACAAATCACGATTTACATTTCAAAAAAATACACCAAAGAAAATAAACTCAAATAAATCAACGGAAAAGCTGCATTACGACCATAGTACAGATTCTATAAAAAAAATACAAGACTTGTATAGTGCAGAAGAAGTACTAGAAGAAAACCAACAACATTCACACCAAATCGAGGATGTTAGTGATGACACAGTGCATGTTAATTTAACAAATAAAGAAAATGATCACAAATTACTGGATCTTTTAAATGTTTTGGAACAAGAAGTGAAGAATATTGATCTTAATGGAAATTTGAGGCAGCTATTTGATTCTAAGATGAGAAAAATATACGGAGCGGCGCTGAACGCACCCCGAGACAGGAAACAATATGGAAATAACTTACAAGAACTGAAAAACTTTTTAAGAAATAAATTTGTTCCTCACATGGAAGATGAGAAACTAGCAAATGAGTCTGATTATTTGACAAACGGTGAAAATAAAGTAGATGAACATATTTTTGATGAAAATGACTTGAAACAGATCCACAGGAACAATGTTGATAGAAAATATTTTGAAAATACTGTATCGAAATATAATAATAACGCGAACAAAGGCTTTATTTATATACCCGATCATCACGTGTATGAAGATCATGCTACTAGTGACCCAGAAAATAAGTTTGATTATAATTTGAATCATAAACAGTTAGAATCGGAGCATCAAAGTCCTGAACATAAATACGACGATGCCGTGGATGCCAAATCCAACACAGAAAACCAATATGACGAAAACGACTATCCCCAAGACACGTTCGTACTAAGAGCTCAGGAAAATATGTTGCCTTACAATAATATAGATTTATTAGAACAAAATTCAAAAACATCAAAGGAAGTACAATATAAACATTTAGAGAAAAATGATAGACAAATTGATTATGATGACAATGAAGCAATGCTCAAAAGAGAAGTTGAAGTTAATCGTAGAAGAATGGATGATACAAAAAAACTACCAGATTTGTATAAAAATGTCAATAGCTTAGAAAGAATATTGTCTTTTGTTGAGCCTGCTCGTACAAAGGTTACTCATAACTTTAGGCGAACATTCAGGGTAAGATTTTTTTAAACTTAAACTGCGATCATTATAATATTTATTATTATTCACGAAGACGATGGCGGGACGAACTGGATGTCTTCCTTGAGAATTAGAAAGATGTAGCGCACTATCGCGACAGTTGTAAGGAATGGAAAGAGGCCTTTGGCCAGCAGTGGTATAGCACGTGCTAATAATAATAATTAGTAATTTATTATTATTCTACAAATATTAGGTATATACTCCGTAATATCAAGTCTAAATTTCAGTATTTTACACGAACCAACAACCATCAGAACTTTTCAACACAATTTCTGGGTGATAGCGACATCCTGCAGATAGACTGGTTGTCAGGCTTTTTGGGGTTCTAGCTACCACTAAAAATTTTACTGTCTTAGGTGTACGCTTGACAACCGGAACCGACGGCTTTACGTACTCATACTGTATAGTTATTAATATCGCTGCTAACATTATGACTCATATCTACTTATTTCAGCACGGAAACATGCGACCGATGCGAGTGATGCGACCGAACCTTGCGGACGTAGGAATAAGGCCCAGATTTCCACGGCATAGACATGCGATATCGTTGTCAGATAGAGAAACATAATAAAGAATTTATAAAAGAAGATTAATGGCGACAGCACAAATTTTGTTTAATAAAAAAAAACTGTTGATCTGTGGAATGTATTTCATCCTAATGCATTTATTTTGCATTTTCTTTCGATGTAAAGCAAATGCATAATGTTTAAGTGATATGCTCGTAGAAATGGAATGAAAATCTAGTAATATTGTAACAGTAAAAATCCAGTTAAAGATATTACCAGTCTCTATTGTATAAATAAATGGTGAAGCAAGTTATTTAACAAATAAGCTACCTATGTATATTGATGTAAAAATAATAAAAAAAATTTGTAACTAGCCATAAGTATTACAAATAAATAAAATATTTATATCAAATAAAATAAACCTTAAAGACTCTTATGACTTATTTGCAAAACTTTTTACGCATTGGTCAGGGGAAATAAGCAGCGGTAACCTATCGATACTGACCATTGTGTGCCAAGTCATAGTTAATAGTCATGGTTTACCAAGGCATACCTTTGACGTTTTAAAATTACGTCTTAAACAAATTACACACCAGACCGGCGTGGTGGCTTTATCCCTTTATTCCTTAGAAGAGACGAGAGGTGAAGTATGATTATCAACCACATAATCTCTTCTCCAACGATTGTTATAATTACTTCCAATGTACTCCTTATGTACTCCTTATGTACTCCTTATGTACTCCTTATGTACTCCTTATGTACTCCTTATGTACTCCTTCTGTACTCCTTCTGTACTCCTTCTGTACTCCTTCTGTACTCCTTCTGTACTCCTTCTGTACTCCTTATGTACTCCTTATGTACTCCTTATGTACTCCTTACGTTCTTTCCTATGTACTCATTATGTACTCCTTATGTACTCCTTATGTACTCCTTATGTACTCCTTATGTACTCCTTATGTACTCCTTATGTACTCCTTATGTACTCCTTATGTACTCCTTATGTACTCCTTATGTACTCCTTATGTACTCCTTATGTACTCCTTATGTACTCCTTATGTACTCCTTATGTACTCCTTATGTACTCCTTATGTACTCCTTATGTACTCCTTATGTACTCCTTATGTACTCCTTATGTACTCCTTATGTACTCCTTATGTACTCCTTATGTACTCCTTATGTACTCCTTATGTACTCCTTATGTACTCCTTATGTACTCCTTATGTACTCCTTATGTACTCCTTATGTACTCCTTATGTACTCCTTATGTACTCCTATGTACTCCTTGTGTACTCCTTATGTACTCCTTGTGTACTCCTTATGTACTCCTTGTGTACTCCTTATGTACTCCTTGTGTACTCCTTATGTACTCCTTATGTACTCCTTATGTACTCCTTATGTACTCCTTATGTACTCCTTATGTACTCCTTATGTACTCCTTATGTACTCCTTATGTACTCCTTATGTACTCCTTATGTACTCCTTATGTACTCCTTATGTACTCCTTATGTACTCCTTATGTACTCCTTATGTACTCCTTACGTTCTTTCCTATGTATTATGTACTCGTTATATACTCGTTATGTACGCCTTATGTACTCCTTATGTACTCTTATGTACTCTTTATGTACTCCTTATGTACTCCTTATGTTCTTTTCTATGTACTCTTTATGTACTCCTTATGTACTCCTTATGTACTCCTTATGTACTCCTTATGTACTCCTTATGTACTCCTTATGTACTCCTTATGTACTCCTTATGTACTCTTTATGTACTCCTTATGTACTCCTTATGTACTCCTTATGTACTCCTTATGTACTCCTTATGTACTCCTTATGTACTCCTTATGTACTCCTTATGTACTCCTTATGTACTCCTTATGTACTCCTTATGTACTCCTTATGTACTCCTTATGTTCTTTTCTATGTACTCTTTATGTACTCCTTATGTACTCCTTATGTACTCCTTATGTACTCCTTATGTACTCCTTATGTACTCCTTATGTTCTTTTCTATGTACTCCTTATGTACTCCTTATGTTCTTTTCTATGTACTCTTTATGTACTCCTTATGTTCTTTTCTATGTACTCATTATGTACTCGTTATGTACTCCTTATGTACTCGTTATGTACTCGTTATGTACTCCTTATGTACTCCTTATGTACTCATTATGTACTCGTTATGTACTCGTTATGTACGCCTTATGTACTCCTTATGTACTCTTATGTACTCTTTATGTACTCCTTATGTACTCCTTATGTTCTTTTCTATGTACTCTTTATGTACTCCTTATGTACTCCTTATGTACTCCTTATGTACTCCTTATGTACTCCTTATGTACTCCTTATGTACTCATTATGTACTCGTTATGTACTCCTTATGTACTCCTTATGTACTCCTTATGTACTCCTTATGTACTCCTTATGTACTCCTTATGTACTCCTTATGTACTCCTTATGTACTCCTTATGTACTCCTTATGTACTCCTTATGTTCTTTTCTATGTACTCTTTATGTACTCCTTATGTACTCCTTATGTACTCCTTATGTACTCCTTATGTTCTTTTCTATGTACTCCTTATGTACTCCTTATGTACTCCTTATGTTATTTTCTATGTACTCTTTATGTACTCCTTATGTTCTTTTCTATGTACTCATTATGTACTCGTTATGTACTCCTTATGTACTCCTTATGTACTCCTTATGTACTCCTTATGTACTCCTTATGTACTCCTTATGTACTCCTTATGTACTCCTTATGTACTCCTTATGTACTCCTTATGTACTCCTTATGTACTCCTTATGTACTCCTTATGTACTCCTTATGTACTCCTTATGTACTCCTTATGTACTCCTTATGTACTCCTTATGTACTCCTTATGTACTCCTTATGTACTCCTTATGTACTCCTTATGTACTCCTTATGTACTCCTTATGTACTCCTTATGTACTCCTTATGTACTCCTTATGTACTCCTTATGTACTCCTTATGTTCTTTTCTATGTACTCTTTATGTACTCCTTATGTACTCCTTATGTACTCTTTATGTACTCCTTATGTACTCCTTATGTACTCCTTATGTACTCCTTATGTACTCCTTATGTACTCCTTATGTACTCCTTATGTACTCCTTATGTTCTTTTCTATGTACTCATTATGTACTCGTTATGTACTCCTTATGTACTCCTTATGTACTCCTTATGTACTCCTTATGTACTCCTTATGTACTCCTTATGTACTCCTTATGTACTCCTTATGTACTCCTTATGTACTCCTTATGTAATCCTTATGTACTCCTTATGTACTCCTTATGTACTCCTTATGTACTCATTATGTACTCGTTATGTACTCCTTATGTACTCCTTATGTACTCCTTATGTACTCCTTATGTACTCCTTATGTACTCCTTATGTACTCCTTATGTACTCCTTATGTTCTTTTCTATGTACTCATTATGTACTCGTTATGTACTCCTTATGTACTCCTTATGTACTCCTTATGTACTCCTTATGTACTCCTTATGTACTCCTTATGTACTCCTTATGTACTCCTTATGTACTCCTTATGTACTCCTTATGTACTCCTTATGTACTCCTTATGTACTCCTTATGTGCTCCTTATGTACTCCTTATGTACTCCTTATGTACTCCTTATGTACTCCTTATGTACTCCTTATGTACTCCTTATGTACTCCTTATGTACTCCTTACGTTCTTTCCTATGTACTCATTATGTACTCGTTATGTACGCCTTATGTACTCCTTATGTACTCTTATGTACTCTTTATGTACTCCTTATGTACTCCTTATGTTCTTTTCTATGTTCTTTTCTATGTACTCTTTATGTACTCCTTATGTACTCCTTATGTACTCTTTATGTACTCCTTATGTACTCCTTATGTACTCCTTATGTACTCCTTATGTTTTCCTTATGTACTCCTTATGTACTCCTTATGTGCTCCTTATGTACTCCTTATGTACTCCTTATGTACTCCTTATGTACTCCTTATGTACTCCTTATGTACTCCTTATGTACTCCTTATGTACTCCTTACGTTCTTTCCTATGTACTCATTATGTACTCGTTATGTACGCCTTATGTACTCCTTATGTACTCTTATGTACTCTTTATGTACTCCTTATGTACTCCTTATGTACTCCTTATGTTCTTTTCTATGTACTCTTTATGTACTCCTTATGTACTCCTTATGTACTCTTTATGTACTCCTTATGTACTCCTTATGTACTCCTTATGTACTCCTTATGTACTCCTTATGTACTCCTTATGTACTCCTTATGTACTCCTTATGTTCTTTTCTATGTACTCATTATGTACTCGTTATGTACTCCTTATGTACTCCTTATGTACTCCTTATGTACTCCTTATGTACTCCTTATGTACTCCTTATGTACTCCTTATGTACTCCTTATGTACTCCTTATGTACTCCTTATGTACTCCTTATGTACTCCTTATGTACTCCTTATGTACTCCTTATGTACTCCTTATGTACTCCTTATGTACTCCTTATGTACTCCTTATGTACTCCTTATGTACTCCTTATGTACTCCTTATGTACTCCTTATGTACTCCTTATGTACTCCTTATGTACTCCTTATGTACTCCTTATGTACTCCTTATGTACTCCTTATGTACTCCTTATGTACTCCTTATGTACTCCTTATGTACTCCTTATGTACTCCTTATGTACTCCTTATGTACTCCTTATGTACTCCTTATGTACTCCTTATGTACTCCTTATGTACTCCTTATGTACTCCTTATGTACTCCTTATGTACTCCTTATGTACTCCTTATGTACTCCTTATGTACTCCTTATGTACTCCTTATGTACTCCTTATGTACTCCTTATGTACTCCTTATGTACTCCTTATGTACTCCTTATGTACTCCTTATGTACTCCTTATGTACTCCTTATGTACTCCTTATGTACTCCTTATGTACTCCTTATGTACTCCTTATGTACTCCTTATGTACTCCTTATGTACTCCTTATGTACTCCTTATGTACTCCTTATGTACTCCTTATGTACTCCTTATGTACTCCTTATGTACTCCTTATGTACTCCTTATGTACTCCTTATGTACTCCTTATGTACTCCTTATGTTCTTTTCTATGTACTCTTTATGTACTCCTTATGTTCTTTTCTATGTACTCTTTATGTACTCCTTATGTTCTTTTCTATGTACTCATTATGTACTCGTTATGTACTCGTTATGTACTCCTTATGTACTCATTATGTACTCGTTATGTACTCCTTATGTACTCCTTATGTACTCCTTATGTACTCCTTATGTACTCCTTATGTACTCCTTATGTACTCCTTATGTACTCCTTATGTACTCCTTATGTACTCCTTATGTACTCCTTATGTACTCCTTATGTACTCCTTATGTACTCCTTATGTACTCCTTATGTACTCCTTATGTACTCCTTACGTTCTTTCCTATGTACTCATTATGTACTCGTTATGTACGCCTTATGTACTCCTTATGTACTCTTATGTACTCTTTATGTACTCCTTATGTACTCCTTATGTACTCCTTATGTTCTTTTCTATGTACTCTTTATGTACTCCTTATGTACTCCTTATGTACTCTTTATGTACTCCTTATGTACTCCTTATGTACTCCTTATGTACTCCTTATGTACTCCTTATGTACTCCTTATGTACTCCTTATGTACTCCTTATGTAATCCTTATGTACTCCTTATGTACTCCTTATGTACTCCTTATGTACTCATTATGTACTCGTTATGTACTCCTTATGTACTCCTTATGTACACCTTATGTACTCCTTACGTTCTTTCCTATGTACTCATTATGTACTCGTTATGTACTCGTTATGTACGCCTTATGTACTCTTATAACTATGATTTGCTGGGACTCTGCTGTGTTCTGGAATCAAATCAGGTTCCATATTGTAGTTCTAATACGGATCCATAAGAAACAACTGAGTTCTATGCTTTTGAATGGTATGAAACGATTAAAATATATTTTTTCGATTTTTCACCCATATTACCATGATCTGCTGGGACTGGAACTTGAGTTCTGGAATCAAATTAGGTTTCATGTCGTAGTTCTCATACTGATCTATGAGAAACAAAAAAGTTCTAGCCTCTAGAGTGGGTTGAAACTATTGAAATAGATATTTTTCGACTTTTCCACACAACTTGGAAAATCATGCTGCCACTCGGGTTTTTAAAAAAACGCCAGAACTATTCTTGAAGAGTATCAGGAACTGTAGAACTCAGCTGCATTCACAAGAAAACCACATTTGGTTATGATCTGCTGAACAATGATCTGCTACGGGAAGTTGGCAGATCATTTTGTCAATTATTTTTTTCATAGAAAACCCTCAGAACTATTCTTGAGAAGTATCAGGAACTGTAGAACTATGGTGCATGCGAAAGAACTCACTCTTTTTTTTGATCTGCTGGACAATGATCTACTAAGTTCACTCAAACTGCAAATAGTACAATTGACGAACCAAAAAATTAAAACAAAATCTTCATAAACGAATATTCTAAAAAGCAAAACGTTCAAATAGAAAACCCGAAGTAAGCACACCACGATTGAAATGTTATCGCCAAAAGAAAACAATTTCGTTTTGTCAACATCACTAGCGGCCAATAAGAACGATTCAAAACCTCAGAATAGAACACGATCGATAAACAAGTGACCGTTGGCCGTTCTATGTTTGAATATTTAATGAAATGGCGGGTACATTTAAATTTTTAATTGTTTTATGTGTATCTGTTTTTGTGTATTCCAAGGAGTTGCATTTGAAGCAGGTAAGTTATTGAACAATCTGTACCTCTCATAATATCTACATATATATTATTACCGTGCCTATACTTACATTCTATAAAGAAAAGAATCGATTATTGTATGTTTGTTTGTTATGAATAAACGCAAAAAATACATAAAACCGATTTTGAATACTCTTTCACCTATAGAAAGCTACATTATCTGCGAGTAATATAAGCATATTTTATGAACATACTTAAGCAAAGCAAGAGCGGGTCATTGGTATTAAATAAACTTGAGAATAATAAAATTGACTAAATTAACTTAATAATAAATAAACAAAATATAAGAAAAAATCAATATTATCAAGTAGCTTCCTGATATCTGTGGTCTAGTGGTTCGATTGTTGGACTGTTCACGGGTTGGATTCTCACAGGACACGAATTTATATAATTATGTGTCTTGTGAGACAGGACAAATACAGGCAAATGCAAACACAATACCGATATCCTGCGGATAGACATATTGTCAAGCTTTTTAAAATTTTTGATGCTTTAAAATAAAAACATACTCGTACATCTATACTTATCGACTCAATTCAAATTCAAATAGTTTATTGCGAATTTAGGTTAATACAGTTGGTGTTTACATTGTTTTATCTGCTAGAACAAACATTTAATGCAACTATACTCCGCCATTTGGCATGCAATATTAATCACATTGCTTATATACATTATTTAATAGACATAATTTACTTATAAAATTATACATGCCTGTAAAGTTATAACTGAAGTTTACATGATACAGGATCAAAACAATCGAAATTACTTGACACTTCTGGCTTAAAACGATAATATATTACTGTTTTATAAACACACTTCTCATAGTTGCAACGTTATACTATTCGTATGTTAGAAACGTATACAACATACCACCTGACATAACAAATAGTATGTTGAGTAGATCCATTTTCAATTTCAATACATACCGTTTACGTTTAAGAATTCAACTTTTCATTTAAGTGCTACTTATAACGCTCTAGATAGACGGACTGCATTTCGAATGCACTCCGACTGCAAATTTGAAGTTTGAATGCAGTTAGTACGACTAGAAAAAAACTGCAAACCAACATGTGTGTGCAGTTCAACGACTGCACACTGACGCAGTCGTTGGAACTGGACGCCAACTGCACACCGACTGCAAACTGCAAATTTGCAGTCGGTGTGCAGTTGAAATTCAGTTTGAATAAAATTTGAATAAAAAGCAATGATATGACTAGGTTTCCAGTTCGACTTTTTTCGAAATCATATGCGTATTAATAATTAAGTAGCCCGTGCCCAGCAGTGGGACAGTATATGGGTTGATGATGATACCTTTTTAGCCTCTTAACCATCATCATCATCAACCCATATACTATCCCACTGCTGGGCAAGGGTCGTCTCTCATATTTAGAGGGATTAGGCTATAGTCAGGTTCAACGCAGTTCAGTGAATCAATCCATCAATCAAATTTTAACTGCGCGTTTTGCGTAGACCTGGATTGGGTTTCCCCGCTATTACTTATGCCAATGCTATTAGACACTTCCACCCCCGAGCATTGAGCTCTGGCGGCCTCCCTCTGGTTAAGCAGCATTGAGAATCTTGCGGGCGCTCTTGGATTTCCACTCCAGCTACCCATATAGGCAAACTTGACACGAGGCCCTGACCGACTCTCTTAGGCAATAAGGACCGCAGTATCACCAATCACCATCAGCTCGCCACATCATCACTACATAGTATAAAACAAAGTCGCTTTCTCTGTCCCTATATCCCTATGTATGCTTAAATCTTTAAAACTACGCAACGGATATTGATGCGGTTTTTTTTAATAGATAGAGTGATTTAAGAGGAAGGTTTATATGTATAATACATGTATATTGCACCCGTGTGAAGCGGGGGCGGGTCGCTAGTTATTTTTAAACCAAATATGTGACATTTTGAAGTTTTTTATTTACTCTGAATATAAATATAACAAGGACATCAGTAAATGTATAATCGCTGGAGACTGCAAATCCTCATATATCACCTACCACCTGGAAAGTGACAGGGTATGTCTGACTCGTACCGACTAAAAACCGCCCTTACTTTCACTTGCCCTATAGTCAAAAAATGTAAATGTGAGTACTTTCTAGGCTAAATACATACTCAGCTTTGAACAGTCTGGTGGCTTTGAGCCTTTTTTATGTGGCCTACGCAAATGTTTCTCTGACGGGTTGTTGAGCTCCCTAAATTATGGTTGAGCGACACAATGACTGCGTGCGTGTCGTTGGTTGGGACTGGTCTACTCAAAGCCGCTATGGCTCTTTCTTCAAAAGGCCATTTCAGACTTTGCCCTACATTGTAAGACACATAATTGTTATTATTCTATGTCTGGACTTTAAAAGAGACTATGATTCTCTGACTTTGGTTCGGCGTTTCCTCTCAGAGGTGGTCAGCTAGGAAATGCCGGAGCCATCTAGCTTAAAAAAATATGTAAAATATTGACTTGTAAAAGTGTCTTTAAAAGATCTATTTACAGAAATAAATATCATTATCATCATGGCCAAGGGATCCGTGAAATTCGAGTACACCTCTTTCGGCATCATTTTTTTCAGTACCTATGGTTGAGCACTTAAGCAGTGGAATAGCTTAGGTACTTACACCATAGGCGCTGAAAAAAATTGGTGGCGAAAGAGCAATACTCCTGAAATTTGCCAGTTCAGTATTATTATATTAATTTAAATGTTTATTTTTTTTTACAGACGTTGGAGTCAAAGGATAAGGATGGTAAAGGCTTCATGAACTTGTTCAATAATGAAGACATTTTTGCGAAGAATGAGAGGGTACTGTATTTTTTTTAAGTAATAAAATCTTTTCCGTTTTACCAAAAGTATATGGTATGTTTTAAGTAGAACGCCTGTATTCCCTGAAGGGTTAGACATGGGTGAACTTAATGTACGCCCACAGTTCGCCAGTATGTTTAGGTCCCATAGGGGTGAGCCTATTGCCGTTATTTTTATTATTATCTACTGTATTTATGAGAGGAGACCCGTGCCCAGCAGTGGGACAGTATATGGGTTGATGATGATGATGATGACTGTATTTATGTACTTATTTTCGATAAGTATTTTTAAATATTATTAAGTACAAATAATGTACCTACCTAAAAAGACAACAAAACATTTAAAAATATAAAAAATAGTTGTCCATCAGTATCGGGAACCATGACAGTCATGGCGTGACTTGTTATGTAAAAAGAAATGTCCTGTCATGTTCAGTATAGTCAAAGTGATTTAGCTAAAACATTCTACCATATGTACCAGACGCCAGCAGATCAAGCTATCCAAAACTGACAAATTTTCCCAATTAAAAATGAACCTTACATCTTTGTGTTAAATTTGAAAATCCATCAAATAAATTTGACAGATTGGGGTAGCTTGATGTACTGGCCTCTATGTTCAGCAAATAAATTTAATATATTTGATTTGATTTGACCTCCTTCCTTGGCACGGATTACAAAGCAACAATTTGTAGAGACGCCAGTAGGTCAAGCTATCCAAAACTGATGTTTTTTTCCAATTGAACATGCACCTTATTACTTTGTTTTGAAGTTGAAAATCTATCAAAGAAATAAAACTACTTTTTACGGATTTTATCGCGTTATATTGATATTATGAATCCCGACGTATAACATAACGCGATAAAATCCGTGAAAAGTTGTTTTATTTAGTATATTCGCGTAAATGTCAGAAATCAATATCTATCAAAGAAATTTGACAGATTCGAGTAGCTTGATGTGCTGGCATATAATAATTTTATAAAACAAAATACTTGTTTTTATTTCCAGTATGCCCGTCACTTGAAATCAGTAACGGAAAGCGTCTTAGATCATCTCATAAACGAAATCAAACAACAATACTTCAGTGCCAACTACAATCCAAACAGCCCAATACCGAGGCTGATTAGGAACCTAAACAAAGAAATGAAAAAGAACGAACATACTAAACTGATGAAAGAAAAGGAAAAAAGAAAAAATGCCAGCAAGAAGAAGAACAAGACAAGCAAAAAGAAACTCAAGCTTACAACAGCTAAAGTTACAATTTAAGTGGCAAAAACAATGGGTGTTTAATAATATTTCTAATTTATTGGTAACATAATAACGTTTTCTGATTGTTTATTAATAAAAAAATTAAATAAAATTGAAAATGTTTTATTTAAATGCTGCTTTTTAAAAATAAATATTAATAAGTATTTATTTGATAAATATTAATATTAATTTAAATAAACTTCAAAATTTGACGTCTGTGATCTAGTGTTTCGCGTGTCGGGCTCCTGATCACGAGGTCCTAGGTTCGATACCTAGAGAATACAAATATTTATGTGAAGAACATTATTGTTTGTGTCTGGGTATTTATTATTTAGTTACATAATATAAGTATGTATTTACAAAAAAATAACATAAGTATTATGTCCATTGTCTATTACCCCTAGTACAAGCTCATAGTACAGAGGATAGCACATGAAACTACCCCAATCTATATTTTTGTATATTTTTGGCATTTTCCATGCTAAGATTTTAAAGTTATTTAGAAAAGGAAAAATTGGACCGCGGGCAGGATACGAACCTGCGTCTTCTGGTTAGGTACACCAGACGCTATGACCACTAAGCCACCGCGATACCTACCCGTCATGTCGAATTTTTCCTTCACATACTGAATTTACGTCTTTATGGTGACGTCAGTAACACCTATTGAAATGCAAGTTTTTGCTTTTCAACCGACACAACTTACTTTACAGTTAGTTAAATGTCGAACGATGCCACCTTACCTTGTAACTATCTTTTTGTATATTTTTGGCATTTTCCATGCTAAGATTTTAAAGTTATTTAGAAACTACCTTCTTTGATTGATTTTCATCTTTAATACAAAGCAGTAAGGTTCATATTCAATTGGGAAAATTTGACAGTTTTGGATAGCTTAACCTGCTGGTTTCCGTACAAGATAAAGGCATCAGTTGCCAAATATTTGAGTTATATTAAAAAATATAAATAAGTGCCAAATATTATTGGACCATTTTTGGACAACTTATTGTATATAAGGTACTAGATAAATAATTAAATAAATATTTGGGACATTTTTACACAGCGCCATCTATAACAAACTAAGCAGAGCTTGTACTATGAGTACAGTCAACAAAAGAGACTGGTATACAGGTAGCGAACGAAATCTGCATCTTTACACAGATTGTGATTTAAATAATTACCCGTCAAAGGGTTTGATGTGTAGCAGCTTACAATACCTGCGTTATGACACATATTGCGTGATACATTATTACACAATCTTTATCAAAACACATAATTATGTTAATTAGCTGCCTGTATACTTAACTCTTTTGTTGACCGTACTAGACAATGGATACGATACTTATACTTTTTTTTTTGTAAATACACACTTATAATACTTATGTATAAATATTAGTGTCCTGTGGGAATCGAACCCAATACTCAATACTCAATACGTTTATTGCACCCCACAACCTCATGATCAGCAGGACACGCGAACCACTAGACCACAGACATCGTCAAATATCTGTAATCTGTATACTTAGATTGTCTTTTTTCTAATTGATAATTATCCATAATAATCCGTACCTCATCATCATCATCATCATCAACCCATATACTGTCCCACTGCTGGGCACGGGTCTCCTCTCACAGAATGAGACGGATTAAGCTAGACTCCACACGCTGGCCTAGTGCGGGTTGGCAGACTTCACATGCCGTCGAGAAAATCTCTCAGGCAAGCAGGTTTCCTCACGATGTTTTCCTTCACCGTTTAAGCGAGTGATTATTAATAATCCGTACCTACTTTAATGATAAAAATGCAAATAAATCTGTCTGTCTGTCTGTTTTTTTCACGCCTAAACCACCTTGGAAAAGGACATACGCTTCCTTTTGTCTCAAAAAGCCTACTGCTATTCATAAATAAAACAAAGAGAATTAGGTTATTCGTTCATTTTAATATGTACAATAATATCTACAGGCTTCCCCCTTCGCATGGTTTCATCTGAGTCAGAAGAATTTGATTCCTTAAGCAACATCTTTACAAACTTTCTTTTGTCCATTTTCTTCTTATGGTCCTTCTTAAATCTTTTACTAAATTCAGCAGTTTCCTTCTCGATACTCATATCTCTTCTTCTGTCATGTAACTTATTCTTTCTCTTATGTTTCCTATTTCTCCTCCTTTTTTTAGGAGCCTGAAGAACTTCTGTCTCCGGTTGTGGTGCCTCAGGCTCAGTCTCATTCTGAAAAAAGAATTTGATATTAGAAGAAAAAAATTTACATATTGAGTTTAGTATGAAAATGGTTTGTCTGGTAAAAGTTTTCTCTACAGCAGTTTGCAATGTTGTCGATGTAAAATGTCTTAGTACGTAACTCATTGCAGAATATAAGAACGTAAGAGTTGTACTTGTAAAACTGATGCTGCGACATAATTTTGTCGTCGCAATATCTCGTCTCCATCCATACTTTCCGCATAAAATATGCGACGACAAGATTATTACGCGGCGTGCATGTAACCTAGCATTTGTTGTTTGAACTATAGACGCTAGCGGTCTGTTTTTTTTTTTGTTTTTTGAAAGCCCTCTTGTGAACTGAAAAACTAAAATTTTTCATACATAAATTTACCAAAGACCACTCACTAATCATGGAGTGTACACTAGATCTATTAGGAATATATTAATTTCAACAACAGATAGATCATAATTAAGCAACAAATTTTTTTCGTTGTAAATAGGAATTGTATGATGCATTTCCATCTAATATTACAACAAAAGAGGTTCACAAAAGTACCTACATACTATAGGGGTCCAGAATTCAAACCTCTATATTACATAAAAAAATTGACAGCTGCTCTATGTCTGAAAAGCATGCTATTCCGTATCCTCTTATGAAAAAATATATACGCGAAAAAGGGATGCCGCTTTACTAGTCATTGCAACTATCAAATTATTTTTACTTATGAGCTCCCAGAGCTTCTCCGTTCGGTCTAAAACTAAGGAAACACAAGGAAGTCTAATATCAAGGAAGATATCTTCCCAGTTTGATTATTCATGCATCTAATTTAACATTATCTATAATGAGTTACGAAACAGCTTTTTCTTCAGAAATTACTGTTTCGTATATACTTTTGTAATTAATTCTAGTGAATTCACTTTATAAAGATAGTTCATAATTTTTCAGTTTTATTTTATTTTTGTAGTCGTCCTTAAACTTACTTTTTCGTCAGTGATGTTACTGGCATCAACTGCCGTCTCGGCATTTATGTCAGCCAGTGCTTGAGTGTTAATCAAATCAGATATATTGATGCCTCCAACCTTAGCTATGTCATTAGTGCTACTTGACTGGTGGTGTTTTCTTCTAGGAACGCGTCCAATGCCATCAGCCGTCTTTTTAATTTTTTGATACAGAATGCTCATCGCGCCCTACAAAATGTATTCAAATATTCTATTGTTTTATCCTTTCAATTATTTTAAGTGAGTTAAAGAGATTGATATTGAATTGTATTGTTATATTGTAGGGAAAAGTGCTCACTAAGACAAATTTTTGTATTTGTTTTGTAATTGTCACAGCAATGCCAAGAACCCCCAT
Organism: Acronicta alni; assembly: GCA_964056405.1. Lineage (NCBI taxonomy): Eukaryota > Metazoa > Arthropoda > Insecta > Lepidoptera > Noctuidae > Acronicta > Acronicta alni. The sequence goes on along the minus strand of OZ043937.1, from coordinate 10,593,197 downwards.
AAAGCGTTAGAATAAAAAAAATTGTCAAAATCTAAAACAACACCATTGGTGGGAAGTAATATTCATGTCTTTTGCGGTTAGAATTTAATAATTTTATCTTCTTATATCCTAATAATTATCTTCCCAGTTTCTTTGGGTATACTAATTACTATCTCTTTAGAGTGTTACGAAACAGTTTTATACAACAATATACATCTGTAATTATTTCTAATGAATAAACGTTATAGTTACTTCATAGTATTTTTGTAGCCGTCATAAAACTTACTTTTTCGTCTGTGATGTTACTGGCATCAATTGTCGTTATGGCATTAATGTCAGCCAGTTCTTGACTGTTAACCAAATCAGATATATTGATGCCTCCAACCTTAGCTATGTTATTAGTGCTAGTTGACTGGTGGTGCTTTCTTCTAGGAACGTACCCAATTCCTTCAGCCGTTTTTTTAATTTTATGGTATAGATTGCTCATCGCGCCCTACAAAATGTATTCAGATATTCTATTGTTTTATACTTTAAATTATTTTAAGTGGGTTAAAGAGATTAAAAGCTTTGATGTGCTGTCCGATACCAAATTAATATTGAATTGGATTGTTATATTCTAGGAAAAAGTGGTGACTAAGACAAATTTTTGTATTTGCTTTGTAATTGTCACAGCAATGCCAAGAACCCAATAAAGCGTTAGAATTACAAAACATTTTTAATATTTAAAAAACAAATCCCCAATCGTGGAAGTAATACATTTGTTTTATCCTTAGAAATATAACGTTAAATTTTACATACCTATTTCGAAATTAATGCTTTCTAAGTGACTATTATCTACACTACTTTTTCAACCCTTACAACTTACATTTTCTTTAGAGATGTCACTGGCATTGTCATCATATTCTATTCCATCGTACGGAAACTGTTGATTAAGGACGAGATGAATGATATCTTCTATATGTCTTAGTAGAATTTGTATCAGTCGTATTCGGGCAAACCGTTGTAGGTTCTTCCAGATCTAAATCCAGAAACCCGAGCAATTGTTTCCTAATCTTAGTTAAGCATTTGCACACCCTCTCCTACAAAACGTTCTTGAATTAAATCTAATTCGTAAATACACTATATTTAATAATTATTGACTAATTTATGACTACATTTCTTATTTCTAAGAAAAGCTAAGTAGGAAGATAGTTTAGAATATAGAATACGTAAATAGAATTTACCTGTACGTTTATCTTTTTTTCTATACTGCTAAACCAATTTCCAACTGAAAATGATTGTTTTTCAGCTTCCACCTGTAAGAAGAACATGTTTACAATAATGATTCCAAAGCGAGGGCTTCGAAAATAATAATAAATATGCACAAAAAGCCATGATAGCCTAGTGATAACCATAAGATATAAGAGTCATTGGACTACCAAGTCAAAGATCGCGATTTCGAATCCTCTGCCAACCCGTACTAGGCTAGCGTGTTGGCTTGTAGCCTAATCCCTCTCAATCTGATAAGAGACCCGTGTCCAACAGTGGGACAGTGTATGGGTTGATGACGAATAAATACGTTAGGAAATTTTTCACAGCACCATTTATTCCAAAACTAAATGAAATTGTAGTATGAGTTAGTACCACGGAGTACAATTTCATATTTCCTGACTTTTTTTATAATTAATTAAGTATTATTTTTAATAAATTGACATTAATTATTTTTAATCGACAATGAATTATTTTTAATCTACAATTGATTATTTTTAATCGACAATTATTTATTTTGAATCGACAATTAATTATTATTATTAATCGACAGCTCGTTAACTTTTTTCCTAGTTATTTTTTTTTAGCTTTTTAGAATAATGGACCCACCTCATCTATATTATGATATTGTATTACTAATACAGCTAACAATATTGCTTGTATTGAAACCAAACACAAATTCATCTTATGCCGTTCGTGTAGCAAATACAGGATTGGAAATTGAACTGACTTATCAATGTTTTGATTTAGTCCTCTTATTGGTTTCTAGAACAATCGTTGTTTATGATACACTCGTGATAAGTACGTATACAGCCTCCGTTTAAAACGGAGCATAAGCAAGCGCAAGGTAGTCATGTCAAAGTATACATAATATACCATCACGCCTGTATTCCCCAAGTCTACCAATGTACATTCACAGTTCGCCGGTGTGTTTAGGTCCCATGTAATAGGGGGCGAGCCTATTGCCATTAATCACAAATCCAAACTCCGAGCTGCTACTGAGAATTTCAAAGTTAGAGTTTTTTTTTTAATAATAATAATAAGAATTTCATTAGTAACAATGTTCTCATAGACTAGTGTTATTAATACTTAAAACTTCCTACATTAAAACATATAAAAATAATAGCAAACTCAAGACTCACTACACTGCGCCATTCCATGAGAAACGGCGCAGCAATGGTTGATGTAACTAACATTTTTAACATTAGCCTAGTGTTCGTAAACATGCTATGCACTGCTACGCAAGAGGTCATGGGTTCGATTCTTCATTCGAGCAAAGTGTTATTGGATTTTTACATGAAATTCTCAGTAGCAGCTCCGAATTTGGATTTATCGCCCGGTTGCAATAGGCTCGCCCCCAATGACATGACACCTAAACATACCGGCGTACTGTGGGTGTACATTGGTAGACCTCTGCCTAACCCTTCCTAAACCCTCTTCTGAAACCACGACTGGACTTAAGAATCGAGTTGAAGATTTCGTTATTATTATGTAACCTTAACAGTTTAAACGACTCAATATAAATAAATAAATAAATATTTTTGGTCAATTTCACACAGCACCAAACTAAGCAGAGCTTGTACTATGGGTACTAGACAATGGATATCATACTTATATACTTTTTATTGGTAAATATATACTTAGAATACATAAGAAACACCCAGACAAACACAAACACTTCACATAAATATTTGTGTCTTGTGGGAATAGAACCCACATCCTCGTGATCAGCAGTCCAACACGCGAACCACTACACCACAGACGTCGTCAATAGGTGTAAGGCTACAAGCTATGCTCGGGGTTTCTTTAAAGGATAAAATCCTTAATGAAGTTATCCAGAAAAAACTGGAGTCACTGACATAGCCTCGTGTGAATCGAACCCACGACCTCGTCATCAGCAATCCAACACTCTAACCACTAAACGACACAACTCCACACTGAGCCTATACTACTGTTGACTGTATATAGTACTGTTATTTTTTTATTTATTTATTGTGTGCATGGATTATGTTTGTTTTAAATAAATGTTATTTTCTTTCTTTCTAAACCATAAAGTGTTAAATTTCTCATAAGTATAATTACCTACCTTACCCCAATAATAATTCTGTTTGAAGCCACTGTTATCTGTCAAAATTGGGTATTTTCTAAATGTTTTTGAATTAATTCCAGGGTCAAAGTACATAACAATGGCAGACTTAAGATCCTCCAATATCTTCAATATTCTCATTAAAATAAATTGGTTTATGAAATTTTAATTAATTTCTGCATATTAAGCTGAATTTTCATTAGTCCCCAAATATCTTACTTAATTGACAATCTTCTGAGGCCAATATTACATATTATAGCTATGTTTATATACAAGCTGATTCCCCCAGTAGCACCTGCATCCTAAAAGAAAATTAGGAACAAAAGGTAGCCTATGTCTTTCCTAAGAATGAAATCTATTTCCTAGCAAAATATTGTCGAAATCTGTTCAGTGGTTTAGTCGTAAAAAGGTAACAAACAAACACTATCTTTCACATTTATAGTACTAGTTAATAATTGCCCGCAGTTTCACTCGCTTCCTAAATTTTTTTGAGACAAAACGCCTCAAGCTCAAAGCAGTGTTATTTCACTTCAATTTTCTGCAAGGCAGAGGTACTTCTCCAGTCGGGCAGCTCCAATTTGAGTGGAATTACTCTCATTCCCAAAGGCAAGGCACCTTATCAAGAGGTGCACAAGAGGAACTAAAATCCGTTTGAAATAGGCATAGCAATTTGCTTTTTGTGTACATTTTGCTACAGAATATTTCACTGGAGCTCACCTGACGGCCGAAAGCAAAGAGAAAGCCTGAAAGACCCAGAAAAAAGGTTGTAGTCAATCAATCCATGTAAGTGAACAATCGCTATGCCTACTTTAATATTTAATAACTTTTAACTCAATAAAATGTAAATGTGAGTACTCTGTAGGCTAATTATACGTACTCAGCTTTGAACAGTCTGGTAGCTTTGAGCCTTTTTAGTGGCGTACGCAAATGTTCCTCTGATCTGGTATCGTCGTGCGACGGGTTGTTGAGCTCCCTAAATTATGGTGGAGCTACACAATGACTGATGTATGCGTGCCGTCGGTTGGGACTGTCTACTCAAAGCCGCTACGGCTCTTTCTTCAAAAGGCCATTTCAGAATTTGCCATTGTAAGACACGTATTTGTTATTATTCTATGTCTGGACTTTAAAAGAGACTATGATTCTCTGAGTTTGTTTCGGCGTTTCTTCTCAGAGGTCGTCAGTTAGGAAATGACCATAAATAACCATCTAGCTTAAAAAAAATGTTAAATATTGACTTGTAAAAGTGTCTCTAAAATATCTATTTACAGAAATAAATATCATTTATCAATAATAAAAATGCAAAAGTAACTCTGTTTGTCTGTTACGCTGTCACGCATAAGCCGCTGAACCTATTTTGGTGAAATTTGGTACAGAGATAGATAAGGTCTTGGAAAAGGACATAAGCTACCTTTTGTCTCAAAAAGCTCTTTGGGGTGCAGGTGAAACCGCGGGCAATAGCTACAGTTTATTAAAGAATATTCTATCACTGCCTCATGCCTATAGTCTAGTGATCGTAAGCCCGACTGCTTCGCGAGAGGTTCTGGGTTTTAGTGCCATTAACCGGGCCCAAACTTAGACCTACTACTGAGAATTCAATGCAAAATACACAATTCTAAATTGAAAGTAATTCCTGAGGCGGGCGACCTTCAGTTTCTCCTAGATAAAAATAATAATATAATTATGTGGAATATAACATTCAACTGCTTAATATATGTAATCAAGTTCGTTCCACTTTTTGCTTTCGAATCAGCAAGAATTCACACGAATTGTACATACAAACAAACAATAGTTACTGTACTTATTTATCACATAACAATACCATCAAAATGCCAACGTCATCAAAAAGGTCAAAGGATTCAAAATAACTGTAAAACAACAGTCCTAAAAACGTTTTTCTTATTTTGATCCTTAGCGGTCATTGACAGCCAGATTTCACACCTAACTGGTAATTATATCGCTATCCCTCTCACACATATACTATCTTTCATATCAATGAAAGAGAAACTAAATAGAAACGGTACATCTTTCTTATGGTACCGGAGTTCAGAGTCAAGGACGAATGCACTCGGCGCTAGAGAAGGACGGAAATATAGAAAAGAAGAAGATAGCAATGCGGTCTTGGTTAGGACCAAAAAAGATAGCAGAGTCGATGCTCGCACGCCGAACGCTATATTTGAATTTGAATTTCCGCGTTCTTTTTTATTTATTTTAAGTGTTATAACGTAATAAAATATTATTGCTATTTTTCGTGTGTTGCAACATTTATGGTCGAATAATGAATACGTGTTTTTACAGTAACCGGTGAATTTAGACATGAATGGTCATATCTTGGCGAGAAATCGTGATTTTCGATAATATTTTTTATAAGATAATAGTATAATTAATAATATAATACGTACTGTGATTGTGCAAGTTGGCTGTTTGTAAATATTGGAATATTAGAAAATTGGAAGGTATGTTTAAAAAATGATTTCTTAAAGAAAAGTTTTTCTCGATATTCTCTCTTCTCTGTGACACGTTACTTTTAAGGTGTAAAAAAATGTTATTATAATACCAACAAATTAACCATGGTAACGGAAACAAAATAGGTTTTAATTTAGTTGGTACTTATTTTTATTTCAGCAATATAACTACAAAATTTTTATTATTTAAGAAAGCAGTGATAACTGGCCTAGTGATATAACCATTGGACTGGCAAGTCAAAAGTCTCGAGGTCGAATCCAAGGCCTCTGACTTTGCGAATTCATGTGCGTATTAATAATTAATTATTACTCCTTTAAGGAAAACATCGTGAGGAAACCAGTTTAGAAGGAAGCCTTAGAGATTTTTCTCGACAGTGTGTGAAGTCTGCCAACCCGCACTAGGCCACCGTGATGGACTATAGTCTAATCTAATCCACCGATTCTGTGAAAGGAGACCCGTGCCCAGCAGTGGGACAGGTTGATAATGATGATGAATATTTAGGTACTTAATAAGGCTGTGACTAAGTTATAACAAAGTTGATCAATCGACATATAAGGTTAAGCTGCGCTAGCCATTGTCAACCTGTAGATGGGTGACTATTCTAACACATCGAGACCCCTCCGTGCCTCGGAGAGCACGCAAAGTCAGACAACGCTCAGAGGATAATGATGAATAATTATTTGGTAGAAAATCTTCAATCCAGAAAACAAACGTAACACACCATCACGCCTGTTGGTATCCCTGAAGGGCCAGAGGAATCCTGTTGTACACCCACGGTGTGCCAGTAACGTCTGTGTAATAACGGGTACCTCTTTTTTGCCCACCTGATGGTAAGCGGTTACCGTAGCCTATAGACGCTTGCAACACCAGGGGGGGTATCACTTGCGCGTTGCCGACCCTGTAAAACGAAAGAGGAATAGTTGGGTTGGCAGTATAAGGGTCAAAGTTCCCCCACTGCCAACACAACATTGCCTCGCGAAGCACTGGCAACCAGTAAGTTTGTAAGACGGAGGTACCACCCCAGTCTGGCAGCTCCAATTTCAGTAGAACTACTAACACTATACTATCTCTCTTAAAACCTAACTTAAACCTATTGCCATTATACGGATTTATATATGAACTCCTGTCTGTTACTGACGTTTCTAAAGAAAATCCCATTACTGCGAACCTAATCAAATTCAGGAGAAAAAAATGAAACATTGTCCCACACTAGGAGTTTCTCTTGTATCGTGGGTGCGATGACAAATAAAAGAACGTCTTTTCGAGGAAGTATCATTTCTTTCCCTACAGTTTAGAGGTCAATAACCCGTACCGTTAATACCGCGAAACCACAAATGGTATGAGAACTAGCGAAAATATAAATGAATTTATGAAGATTTAGAAAATTATGAAGTCTTGCAGAAAATCGAAGTGAAATAACACTGCTTTGAGCTGTGTTGTGTTCCTTACGGTGAGTAACGTTGCCATTGCTAAGAATAAGGAATACTCCAGAAATTCGAAGTCACAGGCAGTGGTCTCGGGTCTCGGTAGCTTAGTTGACTGAAGCGCATTTAACCAGAGGAACGCAGGAGATCCTGGATTCGATTCCCAGGTCGAGCAAAGTGTTATTGGGGTTACTATGAAATTCTCAGTAGCATCTCGGAGTTTCGATTTGTGGCCGGTTAATGGCAATACGCACGCTATCTATAAAATAGGACAAACATATTATCGGAGAACTATGGATGTACATTAGTACACTTCTACCTAAACCTTCGGGGAATACAGGCGTGATGGTATGTTATGTTTTAATTATTAGCGCAAATTACCTTTCCAATTGAACTTGTAAGCTAAAATATGTCTGTGTTCAGCATAAAATGAAACAAGTAGGTAATCAGTATTGCTGATTTGATCGAAAAGATTGGCCAAGCAATTACGTGCTCATACATTATGTATACAATCTCATTATTAATTATCTTGAAAACTTGGCATCTTGTAGGCATTTTAATGTCGTGTTTATGATAATTATCTTGGAATCGTCAGCTAAGATTTTTATATCAGTTTTATAAACGTCATATTCTCCGATCGTTTTCCAACTATATTGAGGTTGGCTTTAGAGATGTTTTGAAATAAAACTACTTTTTACGGATTTTATCGCGTATATTATTAATCCCGACGTTTCGGACCCTTTACAGCGTCCATGATCACGGGTAGACTAAAAACACCTCACTAAAAACACACAAACAAATCACGGGTATAGTAAAAAGTAGTTTTATTTCAATGTCAGAAATCAATATGTTTAGTGATGTTGATAAAAATCGATTATCCATAATCGATTAATCACTTACCAATATTACTATCACAGCATGGAGATGACAATTATTGGACGACCTCTGTGATCTAGCGGTTCGAGTGCCGATCATGGGGTCGTGGGTTCAATTCCCACAGGACACAATATTTGTGTGGGTAAAAACATGAGTATTTGTGTTTGTCTGGGTGTTTTTTATGTATTATAAGTATGTATTTACAAAAAAAAAGTCTAGTACCCATAGTACAAGCTCTGCTTAGCTTGGGACTAGATGGTGTAGTGTAAAATGTCCCAAAAAAAAAAAATTGACAGGAAGCAAAGGTAAATAAATCTTTAGCTTCATTCATGTTTATTGATTATTTGAGTGTATTATTTATACCTTTGAGATAATTTGTTTCAATCCATTATCAATAATCGATTAATCGATTATCAACATCACTAGTCGGCTTCAAGTCTGACCAGATGCGGATCAAATAGTAGATATAGGATCAAATAGTTTCCATAATACACTCACATGGCATTCTACTATGATGTCTGGACAAAATTAAATGAAGACATAAACTGGGAGTTTGTTTTGACATTTCTTTTCAGTTAGGAAATGCCAACGCCATCTCAAAAATATCATCATCATCAACCCATATACTGTCCCACTGCTGGGCACGGGTCTCCTCTCACAGAATGTGAGGGATCAGGCTATAGTCCACCACGCTGGCCTAGTACGGGTTGGCAGACTTCACAAACCGTCGAGAAAAATCTCTAAGGTATGCAGGTTTCCTCACGATGTTTTCCTTCACTGTTTAAGCGAGTGATAATTAACTATTAATACGCACATGAATTCGAAAAGTCAGAGGTGCGTGCCTTGGGTTCGAACTCGAGACCTTCGACTTGGCTGGACTGTCGAGGGACGGTCTCGAGTCTCAAAAATATAACATTGAAAATAATACTACTTTTACGGATTTTATCGGGTTATATTGATTTTAGATATTAATACCGATGTTTCGAACCCTTTACAGCGTCCATGGTCACGGTTGACGATGGTGGACGCTGTACGCGATGAAATTCGTAAAAAGTAGTTTTATTTCAAATGAAATATAATTTCATTTAATGTGGCTGACATTTTGTAGAATCTATTATTATATTACCTTGCTAGTCCGTCAAATTTCAATTAATCATACAAACATCCGATGGAAAAATCAGTTTCAAATACTTTCGAAATTTTCAAATTACGAGGCAACTTTTTCAATTTTTCTTTCACAAAAAATGTTTCACGATAATTAAAAAAAATGCCAAATTGATCCAGCTGATCATAAGTAATAGGTACGTTTACGGAAAAACAATTTATTTAATAAAATTAAAAAAATCTCTCAATTCGAAGTTCGAACGAATTTAACTACTATTTTGTGAAATACCTACTTTTCTTCGAATTATTTAATCAATGACTACCTATTTCACCCAAACAGGTTTTAAAAACCTGTTTGAATGGAATATGTAATTGATTATAGTATCAAAACATTACCTATTCTCTATTTTAACATTCACTTCTAAAATATTAGTAAATATCCTCGTTAAACAATATTTCCTGGTGGCTCTCGTTATGTTATTTTCCTTATTTATCATCAACCCATATACTGTCCCACGGTTGGACACGTGTGATGATCACATGAGAGGGATTAGGCTATAGTCCACCACGCTGGCCTAATGCGAGTTGGCAGACTTCACACGCCGTCGAGAAAATCTTTTCTGAAAATCTATGCACCGATATTATCCGAATAATAATCGATTATTGTACTTACATGCGAGTAGGAGTTTATTTTTAATGATCGTTTACGTAGGTTTTATACTTTTGTGTAGTGTAAAACTTAAAAAAAAAAAAAAAACCTCCTTCAACCTATTTCTGTTGGGGTCAGTGCTAATTTAATATTAAGATTATTTACAATTAAGATAAAAATTATAAGTGTTTACACACTTAACGTTAGAACAATTGTGATTTTTTTTCTGGGAACACCAACAAATTGTCCATTTTATCTTGCATCTAAATACAAAAAAATAATATATTAATGTACAATCCACAACGTTTAAATTATGTTTATTTATGTTTAAATTTGGTACATACATTGAATGCAAAATCTAGGGCTTATCCTACTCTTAATATAAAATGATTAGGTTTTTAGCGAATTTACAATGTTTTTCTTAAATATATTGCGAGTTAAGGCAAAGATATCAAATTGATAAGATAAGAGACAAGTAAGTAAGCATAGCTGCTGGTAGAAGCTGGATGCGAAAAGCCGAGGACAGGGTGAAATGGCGCACATTAGGAGAGGCCTACGTCCAGCAGTGGACGTAGGCTAGGCTGATGATGATGAAGCATACAGGCCTCCTGATGGGAAGCGGCAACCGTAGCCTATAAGCATCAGCAACACCAGTAGAATCAAGCGCGCGTTGATTGATGTCAGCACATTATTGCTTAGCTGCAGTCCAAATTGACTCGCATCTTTATAAATACAAATACAAAAAAAGTTCAAGCAATATGAACATTCACAGACTAATTGCAAAGACCAATATTAGAAATAATAATAATGTATCTAGTCTGTTTAACCGCTGCGCACAAAAACTGTTTGCCAGAGCAATTTTAATACAAGTATCAAGACAGGTGGGTCAACGACTTGCGGCAGGTTATGTGACGTCACTGGTATACCGCTACGTAGTACCGACTCAGTGCGTGACACCTAGCAAGCAGCGGGTTAGCTATGGTTTGGTTCACGTGGAATTTCTATGAAATTGAACTATGATAAAATCTGGGTGGGCGATATCTGAAATGGACATACATACATATTTGATACTAAGCTGAGCTGAAAGCAAACGGTGATAGCCTAGGCAAAATAATTTAGAATACTAGGAAGTACTTTTTGAACGTCATTTTTACATTCAAGGCAGCACCCAAAACGCCCGCCCTTCGCCGACTCCTAGTGTATTAGCTGGGAAGAAGAAACGGTCCAACAAACTCCCCAGCAACATTTCTGTTTTTGTAATTTTCTCGTATATATAGCGGTAAAATTATATAAAACAAAATTTTAATGTTGCTTAGATTTACTTTTCCATTGCTATGTCAGCTATTGCACATGTTTGTGCATCGAAGTTAATACTCAAGCATCATTATAATAGAAGTAGCCAGCCTCCTCTTTAGTTAAAATTTGGAGATATTTTTTTACAAACATACATATTTCCAAAATATATAAACAGGGCAACGGTAAGACTTTTAATTTTTTTAAAAGTTGCTTGCAGCTATCCAGAAAGCTTACACCACATATTGCTCGGATATTTTTTTCTGAGCTCTAAAGACTATCGACTTCTAGGAATAAAACCCACCGTAGCTGACGCGCTTATACCATCATTGAGGCAGTTATGACACTATTTCTTAATTTATCATTCCGAGTTTCAATGCCTCAAACTGCATAAATTATGCGTCATGTGAATTGCCATCGCCATGAATGTGACGCATCGATGGGGCATGCGCTTTGCCCTACACATTTGTAAAGTTGCAATATATTTACTTATCTGCCTAAGGGTTTGACAGAAAGACAATATGGCTCCGGTATTATTGTCTTTTGTCTCAAATCTTTTCCTTTAAGGGCGTCACAAACGACGTAGATACTATAATCTTTTACGTTAAGTTGGCTGGATATAAAATACAAACACGGTTAAATTACTATAATATATGCGCTCGAATCAATCAATACAAAACGATATTTTAAAAGAGTAACCATGGAGTTTCTTGCCGGTTCTTCTCCATAGGAAACGACTTTTTTTTTTATTATAACAAAAATATCTTACAAAACATTAATTATCTTACAATCTAAAAACCACGAAGGTTTGTCCAGATTGCAGTGAATATCACTCTGCACTCTTAACAATGGTACACAATAGTAATAATTATAGTAAATAACTAAAATTACTACACGACTACCTACACGACTAATTTGGAACCGTGCACCTAGACTCGACATTTCGTAAGCCTGTATATGGTTTATATGAAAATAAAACTATTTTGATTTTGAATCATTCTCTCATTTTTAGTTAAATAAGAGTAGCAGGTTAAGATACATTTCGCATCTTAACATAAAATTATTGTATCGCTCGATAGCTTAAGATTCTGTACTTAATATGAAAGAAAATATATATTATAGTATCTTAGCCGTTTGTGATAGTTCATACAAAATGTATAGTGAGCGATATTTTATCTTAACATAAAATATTATAGCAACTTCACAGTGTGTGACGCCTTTACAGATAGTTGAACGTGGAACAGATTACAATCGCTTTTAAAAACCGAACAATAAAATATTATCTTTGATAATCAGAGTACCTGAAAGTTTTACAAGCCAGCAAAACTTTCTTTAATTCTTATAGTTTTCTCGATAAAAACTTCAATGAAATTTAAATACTTTAGTATGCGTCACTGACCTCGTAGCAGCTATTTAAAATATGCGCACGATTGGTCATAGTAAGGCGGACGCCATCGGTTTACAAGTAACGGGTCCTGCCATTCATTTGGAATAAAAATATAACAAGGCATGATTTCAGGGCGTCACATACGACGAAGATACTACAATATTTTATGTTAGGATGCCTATTTTTTTAGTCCCAAATAATAATAATGCAGTACTGCTGGACACGGCCCGTATTGTTAGGAGGTTCCTCTCTCTGGAGCCCTGACCGCCGGTAGCTTGGACCCTGTTCCCGATAACGGTGGGCCTCTATTTTTATATTTTTAAATGTTTTTGTTTTTCAATTTTTTTTATAAAAATATTTAAAAATATTTATAATTTAATAAAGGAAATAATAATAAAAAAACTACTATATATTTTAAATATAAGTTATATAATGTTTGCATATAGCTATATAAATAATATAATATATAAATAAACTGTAATATATAAATGAAATAAAAAATATTTAGTAAATTACTGGAAATATAGCAAACAACTAGGTATAGTAATAAATAAATATAGTGCCTTCTTCCTCTCTCCTACGTTGCCGTGCCCGACAGGGTCCATGATTGATACCATAAACTGTAACACTTTAACAACTGTTTAACATTGTGGAGTGCAATAAACGTATTGATTATATAGTATGTATATGTTTTTAGACTATTATTTATTTATCCACACAAGTACCTACCTAATATTAACTACCGTTTGTAAATCCTTTTAATACACAAAGGTAAGTCCCATTAAATATTTCCTCGAATCTACGACTTGATTATTGTACGTTTATTTTCTATTTAGTGACTCTCAACTCTACAATTATTATGAGTAGGGTCTTTTTTCTATTGTGCTTTTATTGGAGAAGATAATGACATAATACTTATCAAGAGTACTTTAGTGTCTATTGTGTTTTTAGAATAATGGAGAAAGATTAACCGTACACTGACTTTCGAAAATGGTTTCGCTCGGTTGACAGGATATCGTTTCGGGTTCGGCATTTAACGAGTAATGCCAATGACATTTATTTTTTAATGAATAATTATTGCCATGCAATTCCGGGATAGGTTAGGTACATCGACAAGGGGAGGGAGAACGTTATGTCTCTCTCCCCTTACGCGTAGGGGGCCGCTGAGGCGGCCCGCCACTGTCGGGTCTGCGGACGAATGCTACAGCGCTCCCTTAGTCCCGGCATTAAAGTGGTGACGCGAAACGCCGAGGTTGGTTTTAGTCGGTAGCTCGCTCTTTTCAGAGCGGAGTCCGACACACTCCACCGCTCTCCCCGGGAGCGGGGGTAGTGCATAAAGCATTACCAACCCCGTCAAAAAAAAAAAAAAGGGTTAGGTACACATCGATACATGAATACAGTGTCTTTAAAATATGGTAGATATTTTAAAGACACTGTTACAATTGAAATAAAACTACTTTTTACGGATTTTATCGCGTTATATTGATATTATTAATCCCTTGGACCGTTTTCAGCGTCCCATGGTCACGGGTAGACTGAGGTGCTGGGCTTTATGTTATAATGACTGACAGCTACATTTAAAATCCACACAAAAGTGGTTTTATTTAAATGTCTAATATTCGCGTGTCAGATATCAATACAGTTTTTACAAGTCAATATTTTGGGTACAAACGCCAGCAGGTCAAACAATCCTAAGCTGTCAAATTTTCCCAATTGAAAATGAACCTTATGGTGTTGTATTAACGTTAAAAATATATCAAAATAAATTGACAGATTGTGGTAGCTTAATGTGCTTCTTTCTGTACATTATTTTTTTCGTCGTTGACCGTTGACTTCGTTGACTTTTCTCACTGTGTACATTAGGAGTATTGATATTAAAGTAATAACTACTCTGATCAACCGATCCTAGCCCTTTGGGTGGGTGACCATTCTTAATATATCGAGACCCCTCGGTGTCTGAGAGAGCCGACAACGCCATTTATCAGTCAGAAGCCCAATAAATCCTGCCAACCAGTCAATCCGACGAATCCATAAACTGAGCGCGGGAAGCCTTGCAGAAGGATTTATCAGTGTAGTTATTATTTACCCATGAGCCCCTCAGGAATAGGCGGTCTTCACGTAATACCACTAATAATTATAATTATCTTATTACTCTTCATATTTGTTCAACCTTGGCACAATAATTGTATCTTATAGAAACAGTTGTGTTCTTCGCATTATCAGATTATTTTGACGAAAACCTTGAAGTAATTAAATGGTATTCATATAATATTAAAATGAAAAGTTAACTATGTGTTAATTATGAAACTAAATATCTGGGGAATGCGTTATATAATTTAGATAGATAGAGTATTCTTTATTGTTCACACGCCAGCAGGTCAAGCTATCCAAAACTGTAAATTTTTCCCAATCGAACATAAAAAAAAAGTTCAAAATCTATCAAAGAAATTTGACAGATTGTGGTAGCTTGATGCGCTGGCCACTGTACACCAAAGGACAAGTTTGAATAAAAAATATACAAACGTTGTAAGAGTACTATTGGCGGTCTATTTTATTGTAAGTGTTTGCAAAAACTCTGAGATTTTATAATAATTGTAGAAGTTTTGACTTTGTTAAAAATATATTGATTTCTGACATTTACGCGAATATTATACATTGAAATAAAACTACTTTTTACGGATTTTGTCCGTCGTTGAAGGAGTCTTACCACCTGCTTGGAATCCTGTTATAGATTCTATTAAACCAAAATCCAGGCCTACAATTGCAAGACCAAAGGATACTGTGAGCTCGTTCTGCGTGAATCGGATTGCCAATAATTAACAACTAAAACATGATCATTGAATATTGTTACTTTAAAAGAGACCATGATTCTCTGAGTTTGTTTCGGCGTTTCTTCTCAGAGGTCGTCAGCTAGGAAATGCCGGCTCCATCTAGTTTTAATTAATAATTAGTAATAAATGACATTGATCATGTAACAATAAAAAATGTAGGGTAGCTGTCAGTAATTATATCACCAAGACGCCCACCACCTCAGTCTACCCATGACCATGGACGCTGTAAAGGGTCCGAAACGTCGGGATTAATAATATCAATATACGCGATAAAATCCGTAAAAAGTAGTTTTATTTCAATTTGTTAAAAATAATTGTCAAGCATTTTTCCCTGACTTTAGTACGTAATTTATAAGTTCAACTATAAAAGATTAAGAAGGAAAGAAAAATATTTATATTCATTAAGACTGTGATTTTATTATTTTAGCAAAAATATGTACACTTGGCCATCAATTTAGCCATTACTATTTTTTTTTAATAATAATAAACTTACTTAGCAACTTATTTTATTTTTAAAGCATTGGGGATTTGTGAACTTTTTTTTCCACAAATCCCCATTATAACCTTGGAGAGGCGGCAATGGGGATTTGTGGAAAAATAGTTCACACATCCCCATTGATGGGGATTGTCAATGGGGAAAAGTGGAATAACCCAATTATACAAAATATAATTTACCTTTTAAAACATTTTTACTTATACCATCTCACTGATTTAGTAATCGCTTCGATTTCCAGGTCGAAAAATGCTTTATTAGTGTTTTAGTACCTATTTCTAGAATTTATTTTATACCACTAAGGTGGCAAACAAGCATACGACCCACCTACGGTACGTATACGGTAAGTTACCGTAGCCTATAGACGCTTGCAACACCACGTTTATCACTTGCGCCTTACCGATCCTGTAAAACGAAAGAGGAATAGTTGAGTTGGCAGTATAAGGGCCAAAGTCCCCCAACGGCCAATACCACGTTCCCTCGCGCAGCACTGGCAACCTTGCTCACTGTTAGGAATATGTACAGCTCAAAGCTGTAGCATATATGTATAAAATAGGTTGATATACATATAAAATAAATAATAATAATAATAACATTTTTGGGACATTTTACACAGCACCATCTAGTCCCAAACTAAGCAGAGCTTGTACTATGGATACTAGACAATGGATATAATACTTATATTACTTTTTTTTTGTAAATACATACTTATAATACATAAGAAACACCCAGACAAACACAAATACTCATGTTATAACCACACAAATATTTGTGTCCTGTGGGAATCGAACCCACGCCCCCTTGATCAGTAGCACTCGAACCGGATAAATAAAAATATCCCAAATATTTAATATTTCTTTGAACTAATACTTATATACTTTCTTTTGTAAAAACATACTTATAATACATAAAAAGCACCCAGACAAACAAAAACACTTATCGTACCCACAGACGCCAGCAGGTCAAGCTATCCAAAACTGTCAAATATTCCCAATTGATTATGAACATTATCGTTTTGAATTAAAGCTGATAATAAATCAAGGAAATTTTAAAGATTGTGGTAGCTTGATATGCTGGCCTCTGTACATAACTTATATTTGTGTCTTGAGACAATCGAACCCACGATCTCGTGATCAGCAGTAAGACGGTCGAACCACTATACAACAGACATCGTCGATAAATTACATTTTCCATTTTCTTGAATCTGAGTCAGATTTCACTTTTAAGTGACTCAATGCAGCTATGACAGAGAAACAGTTCTACTGAAGCGTGAAGATGTGATTGTAATGTTTTATTCATACTTAATGTATCAGACAATTTTTCGGATGCTCATGATGAACTAGAAAATGTTTAAACTTGTTCAATAAAAGATTGTGAAGATGGTTGGCCACTGAGTTTTATTAGCGTTTAGCGTGCAAGTAATTTATAAATTGTATTTCATGTTTTACAATGATCAGGTTTTTTTACATCTCACGTGTTCCATCAATAAGAGAATATTCTAAGTACAGAAGCCAGCACATCAAGCTACCTCAATCTGTATTTTTTTTTGATAGATTTTCAACTTTAACACAAATTGATAAAGTTCATTTTCAATTGGGAAAATTTTAAAGTTTTGGATAGGTTGACCTGCTTGCGTCTGTACCTTGTGGAGATACTGGGATCACCTCGGGGTTACCAGTTTGGGGGGACGAGAAGTGTAGCCCATCCAACCAAAGGGAGGATCCGACCAGGCTGGTGTTTCGTCTGGCGGGCCACGGCCTGACGGTTGATCTTGAGTGTCTGTACCTATAAACGCAACATGCGTTGCGAATTTTGATAGCGCGATTCAGGACTTGTTCGTCGTTGTTCTTTTATTTATTTAAAGAACTACTCGCTCGCCACAGAATTTTCAGTATTTAGAAGTCATGGAATTTATTTAGCATAACCTTCTCAGATCAGTAACTTCATACTTATTAAATATCATATTGAAGATTGCAACATGTTCAGTGACTTTCGTTGCTGACTGTACCAGCGAAAAAAATGTATCTTTTATAACACGGTGCTGAGCACTCGTTACGCCCCGCGGCTTTGCGTGTATAACAGAACAATGTTGGAACAGTCAGAAAGTTATGAATAGACAATACAATACATGGTACCATTACGGCTGTAGGTATCAAAAATAACATACATACATAGGTACATACATACATACCATCACGCCTGTATTCCCCGAAGGTTTAGGCAGAGGTCTACTAATGTTCACCCACATTTCGCCGGTATGTTTAGGTCCCGTGTAGGTTTAGGCCCCCTATGGGCGAGCCTATTGCCATTAACCGGGCACAAATCCAGACTCCGAGCTGCTCCTGAGAATTTCATAGAAAAACCCAATAACACTGCTCGACCCAGGACCTCTAGCGTATCAGTCGCGCTTAGGACCACTAGACTAATGAGGCAGTCAGGTATCAAAAATGTTAATAAAAATAATCCCCTATCTACAAATATCAATTTTTACAGGCTAGCGTTTTAAAGTATCAAACACGTGTACAATGAGTTGCACTTAAGAAATATAATAATAATAATAAATAAATTATTACTTGGGATATTTAACACAGCACCATCTAGTCCCAAACTAATCAAAACCTGTAATATGGGTAGGTACTACACAATGGATATAATACTTAAATACTTTTTTTGTAATTACATAAATCAACTTATAATGCATAAGAAACGCCTAGACAAAAACAAACACTTATAGAAACGCCTAGACAAAAACATAACAAATACTTATATTAGGGAATCGAACCCACAACTACACAGAGGTCGTCAACATTTCGTGCTATAATTTGTGCTATTTTCAAGGAGGTAGGTAGCTAAAACTATATAATATCACCTAACGGTCACCATAACTTCTGAATTATGGCTGACCGTCATAAACGCGACTTCGCTATGCAATAACCATAAAATTTCCTTAGAAATACATATAGGTATGTATAAATAATATATATATAAGATGCTAGCTGAGTATCAATAATATAATATAGCCATGAAAGAGTAATGCAACAACAAATCTGTATTTTGCTGCTCAATCAGTATTTTTTTCGCTCAATCAGTATTTTTTTCGCTCAATCAGTATTTTTTTCGCTCAATCAGTATTTTTGATGCGCGATAGGATATAAGTAATATAATGTTTATTATATTCCAATGAAAAACGTTGAAACGACTGCCATCACCTCCGTGACCTAATTTCTGGGTAATAATCCTCAGAATAGACTAGTTGCTTTTCGATCTTCTGACTACCACTAACGATTGTCATTGGTGTTTGTGTTACGGGCAATTTGATAAATCCGGGCGCTATTAATAATGGCCGGTCTGTATTCATAATGCCCGACTCAATTGCGCAATGTGATTAAAACAGCATGATTAATCACTTTTCCAGGCCATTATGAATAATGCCCACCCTATCTTGGGCAAAGTAATAAAATAGGTGAACTGTAGTGTTTTTGTTTATTCAATGAAATTAAACTTACCAGCTTAATAATCAGTTGTTAGCTTTGTTTTAATTTAAACTAACATCGAGTTTTTGATTATATTAAAAAAAAACCTAAAAAATTTATTTAGTTTTTATAATTCCTTGCATATTGGAGCTCAACTAATATAATTGACCACAACGCATTGTGAGCTATTTTTGGTCCTTGAGCGTTACTTATGTACAAAATACTTGATGAAGTCTGTTTTCTTTTTTTTTTTAATATTAACACCCCTGTGCCCCACATTTATCACATTGCCCGGTTACAAGTAGGGAATTATTCATACTGCCCGGCCCAAGTGATAAATTCAAGCTATCTCAAACACTGACTTATTACATGGACCACGGGTCGTCGGGCATTATTAATAATGGCCGGTCAAAGTGATACATTAATCACTTTGCCCATCGCTCTTGGGAATTATTAATAATGGCCGGTCCTTATTAATAATGCCCAGTTAATCACATTGCCCGTAACATTTGCATGATAACCGTTGGAGACGTAGGGCATAGTGGGAGTAATTCCACTAAAATTGGAGCTGCCCGACTCGGAAAGTACCTCCGCTTTGAAGAAAATCGAAGTAACATGACACTGCTTTGAGCTGTGTTGTGTTCCTTACGGTGAAGTTCCCAGTGCTCCGCGAGGAAACGTTGTGTTGACAATGGGGGACTTTGACCCTTATACTGCCAACCCAACTATTCCTCTTTCGTATTACAGGGTCGGTAACGCGCAAGTGATACCCCTGGTGTGACAAGCGTCTATAGGCTACGGTAACCGCTTACCGTCAGGTGGGCCGAATGCTAGTTTGCCACCTTAGTGGTATAAATAAAATATATAAAAAAAAACCGGGAGCGACGGCTTTACGTTATCTCTGAAGCACTGAGTGGTCTCGATGTGTAAAGAATGGTTATCCACAGACTGACCGCGACTAGCGCAGCTTAACCTTGGAAATCGGTAGATCAGCTTAGTTATTACTTAGCCACGAGCCCCTCTTTCTCATGCGTTTAGCATGCGTTAATGCTAAATATAATAAAAAATAAATTAACCTTGATTTTCTTCTCATTTCAGAAGCATGGCTCGATTAAGCTTACTCCTGGTGTTCACATGCTCTTTAATCACCATCCCCTCAATCAGAACAGATGATGAAAATCCTTTGGGGGACCTGGCATCCGCCTTCCTACAGAATATGATGGAAGGAGGGGGGAACAATAACCTGAATGGTATGGCTGCCATTGGGAATATAGTTGGGAGTCTGATGCAGGGAGACAATGCGAAGAACTTAGGGGCCTTGTTTGGTCAAACTGGCAATGGAAATGCTGGAGACATGTTGTCAGGTAAGCATTCACTTTCGACGCCATCTTTGCGTCATACAGTTCCTGGAACATTGTGTATACAAATAATAAGTCCATCCCCATCATTTAGATCAGGGGGCGCCAATTAGTTTGGTTCAGGGTCCTTTTTAAGGAATGAAATTACCATCGCGGTCCACACATTTTATAGAAAAAAAAAATTAAACAAATGTAATTACAGAAATAACAAAGGTATTTTTCACATATTAATGAGAATAATGTCATTTTTTGTTGCGGACTATCTGTCTAAAGTTTTAATTACGTCTGTAGTGCAAGTTGCTGTTTTCCAGTCCGCCATTTGGCGACCCCTATGGCTGTACCACAACCTATTATTGCGATCGTTTTTCGATTGAGAGAGAAGGAAGTCGCTCTATAAATTAAATAACGCCGTCCCTTTCTCACAACCTAAAAATGATCGCGTTAGCACGTTGTGGTATGGCCTCTGATCTAGATGGTTGGTAATGGGCTGCACTACTGTCCGTTACTCTGGACACTTTCTGTCTAACAACAAAACTATGGCATGAACTGTCACCTGCAGTATTTCCGGACTCCTCTGGTGTTGCGGGTGCCCATGGGCGGCGGTAATCGCTTTCCATCAGGCGATCCGTCTGCTCATTTGTCCCCTATCCTATAAAAAAAAAGTATACACTTAGTAAACGCGCTGTCTCCTTTAGGAACACGTTTTTCTCTCTTCCTTTCGCATCTTTGTTGTTTAAATGGTCTGGGAATGACCATTTATACAACAAAAATGCGAAATGCATAAATAGAAAACGTGTTATTTAGGGATTAGCAATGAGAGTGTTAAAAATACCTTATTTCAAAGGACCTTTCTTGAAGACCCCTCCGTGCCTTGGAGTGTCGGTCCTGGCTGTTATACGACCACCTATGACAATCGATAGAGTATCAAGCTAGTTGTTCGAATAAAATAGTAGTTAGAATATCAAAAAGCTATACTAGTTTATTCTAAGGATATTCTAAGATATTGCCCAGAAATAAGGTTACGGAGGATGGCAATCGCTATGTATAAAATATTATCTGGTTAGTTTCTTTAATTAGGAATAGGATCAAGATCACAGAATAATGATGATGATGATGATTAAAAAGAAACAAGAGTACTTACAAATACAGAAATAATAGAATCATTAGGAATGTGGAGTTCAACGACCATTTAACGAGCATCTTTGTAAGCGTTGTAAACATGTACAAATATGGCAACCTTTTTATTATGGCATACCGGATATAGGTTGGGCTTTGGATATTTCCATTAAGAAGTTATCGGCAGTTTCCTGTAATTAGACTTTTGTCCGATAAGAAAAAATGCACATATCATATAAGGTAATCAGCAAAATCATCATTTAACAAGTATATTTGTCCTAACATAGGTTCGAATATCCCTTACTTAGCGACAACAAAAGCCCAGTAATCTGAGAGTGGTTCAGTATTAGGCAACCCTAATTCCTCATTTCATCAGAATTTCATTGCTCCAAAAGAAAGGATCAAACATATTATTTTTTCCTAGACTCAAAAAGACTGCAAATATAATTAAATATATTAAACCCTGTCAATTCAATTATGTACCCTAAGAGGTACATAATTGAATTAGCCCATAGTATATCCAACTCTAGCCCTCGAGCTTACATACTAGTCAAAGCCGATTTGCCTGGAAACCACCTTATTCTCATTATTAACCCATATACTGTACAACTGCTCACTGGCACGGGTCTCCTCTCTGAATGAGACGGACCATGGTGTATTCCAAGCAGTGATAGCCTAGTGGTATGACCATTGGACTGCCAAGTCGAAGGTCTCGAGTTCGAACCCAAGGCACGCACCTCTGAATTTTCTAATTCATATGCGTATTAATAATTAATTATACATATATCACTCGCTTAAACGGTGAAGGAAAACATCGTGAGGAAACCTACATGCCTTAGAGATTTTTCTCGACGGTTTGTGAAGTCTGCCAACCCGCACTAGGCAAGCGTGGTGGACTATAGCCTAATCCCTCTCAACATGAGAGGAGACCCGTGCCCAGCAGTGGGACAGTATATGGGTTGATGATGGTGTAGTCCACACCTTAGATTAGACTACATTACACCTTACTCTACTAAAAAAACATTATTTTTTCCAGGTATCGGCAGCTTGTTAGGCGGTCAAGATGGAAAAATAGATCCAGCTTTAATAGGATCCATGATATCAATGTTCGCGCAACAGATGGGCACGACAGAATCGCCGAAGCCAGCCAGACAGAAGCGAGCGAACAACGAAGGAGAGCTAAACCTCGAAAGCATGATGAGCTTGGCCTCAGGACTCCTAGGAAACAAGAATGCTGGAGGATTTATGCCTTTAATCATGAACGCTTTAAGTTCATTTTCGGATACAGAAGCGATGAAACGCGCTGACGAGCATAAAGACCACTCCTCATTCCTCCCGCCGTTTTTGGAGAAGGCTCATTTATATTGGGATATCTTTATCAATTCTGAATTGGGCAAGACTATTTGGGAGAAATCTGGTCTGAAGAGAACATTCAAAGCCTTCACTGGACCCGATGGTAAATTGAGCTTCCAGCAAATGTTCAAGAACTTCGAGAACCATTCGTTTAGGAGGCACTGGATCAAGGCAGCTGCGAAGTACTTGACTGATATGGTGGTGCATATCGCTAAACCTGAGGTTTACAACAGGTAAATGCTTACATAGTATCGCCAACCAACAAATCTGGCCTCTCGACGTAAATCTATATAATATATAAAAATGAATCCCAGTTTCCCTTGGTCACGTCATAACTTGAGAGCAACCCTTTTCATTCATCTTTTTTTTTTAGTTTTTTTATACTTTGTAGAAAGTTTTTACGGAATGAAAAATTTTAAAAAATGCGCAGTAAAATGGAAAATTTCAAAAAACTTAATGAATAAGTAGATATACTTTTTATCCACGCAGCTAGTTAGTAACATTAATCAGTTTTTTTTTCCAAGTGCCATGAGTTCATGACTCATAGTTAATAACAAGAATAATAAAATTATGGTCAAGCTACACAATGACTGCACGCATGCGTGCCGTCGGCTGGGACTGGTCTACTCAAAGCCGCTATGGCTCTTTCTTCAAAAGGCCATTTCAGACCTTGCCCTACATTGTAAGACTCACATATATGTTACTATTCTGTGTCTGGACTTTAAAAGAGACTATGATTATCTGAGTTTGTTTCCGCGTTTCTTATCAGACGTCGTCAGTTAGGAAATGCCGGAGCCAACTAGCTTAAAATAAAGTAAAACATTGACATTGGCTCAGGATGCACCAGGAATGCGCATCGCTTCCGCATTTTACTTTGCTAACCCATTCTTGGATAACACTCGTTGAACGCCGTAGGTACTCGATAATTACGTCATCACATCACCGGGAGATTATGTGTGTTGCATTACAATTTGCAATTATCTAGTCTCTATATACCAAGACCGCATTCTAGTACCTATTTCTTATCTACTTTACAAACGTTTTAATTGTGTAGAAAATTCAAAGTCAAAGTCAAAAGTCAATTACTTACTTATTCTGATTAAATTAGACCACTAAAAGAGCACTTTTGAAAAGTCAAAACTAGATGCACGGTTTCAAAAAGTGGGCCTTATGGAGAAGAACCAGCAAGAAACTCCATAGATACTCTTTTTAAAAACATCATGATTAAATCTTAAATTAACATAATGTGTTTGCTATTAAATTTGTACATTTTCTCGGGTTACAAGGTGTAGTTTCCATGTTCCCCACACTAGGGCATGCCTGTATCGTGGTTTACAATCTTGTTCTGAATCCGTTTGATTTGTACTAATCAATTAATCCAGTGTAGTAAACAGAAAAATAAGACTGCCATAGACAGTAAGAGCCGACCAGTCCTGACAGACGGCACCCGTTCAAATTCTCAGGGAGGCGGCAGGGTATGTCAAACTCGTACTGACTAAAAACCGCACTTGCCTTATGGTTGAGATCATATTTACAACGACTACAATACCTGTGCCAGTCCTAATTTTAAAAGATAATCAAAACCAGAGTTGTACTTATGTACTCCCACAGTTGCAGATACATTTATGTCCCATGTAATAGAGGGCGAACCCATTCCCATTAATCGGGCACAAATCAAAGATTTAAATCGTTATAATGCGCCCTACCGCGTCAAATAATGGTCACGTGTCCGTAAGTAAACTGGTTGACATCGGGAGTATCGAATATACCTACTATTGTCTCGTTCACTCATACTGAATATTGCACAGTCGTTCTCTGTCTCTATATGGAATGTGTGCATGCACTCATCTCTTATACGTTTTCAAGCGGTATAAGTACGGTTAGGGCAAATCTAACGATTTAAATCTTTGGCACAAATCACTTTGTTCGACTTGGGAATTGAAGCCAGGACCTTAATCGTTCCCCTCGCTTTCGATCAATAGACTAATGAGGCAAAGTAACTCCCTGCTTATCTATTTGATATTTTCACCGCCACCAGTAAACAGATTACTATAAAATTTGTCGAGGAGTTAGATTACATCCTGTGGAAGGATATAAGCTACATCTGCCGCGGTTTCACAGCCAAGTCCTTGTAAAATTAGTAAAAATTTAGGTAATTATTTTTATTTAGTATCTTCTATAGTAGACAGAAAATCAATATTTAATGGATTAAATTAAAACTAAGCGTCGATCTACCAAAACCAGAAATCAATTTAGTCAGAATTGCAAAGTTCTCACTCCCAAACTTTTGGGATGTTAATTCAATTTAGTAATCACGACCTCCCGTCAGTACTAACTAGACTATCCATTATTTAGTGAAGGACTATTATCAGTAATTTACAAAGCCTTTGATACAAATCGACACGTGTAGGTAGGTTACGGTAAATGTTATTCAATTTTATTTTTAAGTTGGTAAGTACAGAGGTTAGCACATCAAGCTACCCCAATCTGTCAAAATTCTTTGATAACAACTTTAACACAAAGCAGTAAGGTTTACAATTAATTGGGAAAATTTGACAGTTTTGGATAACTTCTGTTGGCGTCTGTACATAATTTTATCAAAGAACAAACATATTTGCGCAACTATTCTCTGCCATTTTAGCATGCAATATTCAATAAGTAATAATAATAATAAAAGTCAATGTTCGTAATACCTGATACCTACATAACATGGTAAAGTAATTGTTGCTTTATAATTGCCAAGCGGGAAAAAGAGGTTATAAGATTATTAGTCTAGTTTATATTGCCTTATTAGCCTACTACCTATTGAGTTATTCCATGAAATCCTCAGGACCACTTCGAAGTTTGTATTTGTACCCGGTTAATGGCAATAGGCGAACATTCCGGCGAACTGAGGGTATACACTCGTACCTACACCTCTGCCTAACCTCTAAATACAAGCGTAATAGTATGGATATTATTAGTATTTTCATTTAAAACCAATGAATTGCTTATCAGGTGGAACTCAATGCCGGATTTATACTATTCATAGCGGGCGAGCCTATTGCCGTAACCGCGCTCAAAGCCAAACTCCGAGCTGTTACTGAGAAATTGTTAGAAAACCCAATTTTGATAGAAAACCCAATTAAAGTGCTCGAATCGAAACCGGAATCCGGAATTAGTTATCCTAACTAATTAGGCTATCACGCAACAGTGTTTAACACCACTAAACCTTACAATTCTCTCTCCAAGGTACCTGATATCAGCTCAATACATCACCAACAGCTTCCTGGACACGCAGGGTATCCCGAAAACCACGCACCTGGACCTGAAGAAGCCCGAGAAGTCTATAACGGCATTGCTCAACTACGTGCTCAAGCGATACCTGGATATGGATACAGATGTTGGAGAATATGTTGTCCCTGCTGTAGCGTATGTGAAGGTGAGGTTCAGGGAGCTATTACGCCTGTGTGTATCCCCGAAGAAGAAAAATACAATGTTTTTCTCTCTTCAATTCTTCTCCCTCAGTTCACCAGTATGTTTATAGGTTCTAGAAAATCCTATTATTCGACCATGACTAGCAAATAACTACACCCACTCGAATCGCGATCATGCAATACTAAGCTGTGCACATGGAGACCTCTACGTGCTTTGGAAAATACGTCAAGTTACCGGTCCCAGTTATAAGAAGCCGCTAAGGATACTGGCAATTATCAGTAACAACATAAAATCAAGTTTTTCGAAATTTTCAAACCTGCAATAGAGAAAATATGTTTTTTTTATATATACTACTAAGGTGGCAAACAAGCATACCTACGGCCCACCTGATGGTAAGCGGTTACCGTAGCCTATAGACTCTTGTAACACCAGGGGTATCACTTGCGCCTTGCCGACCCTGTAAAACGAAAGAAGAATAGTTGGATTGGCAGTATAAGGGTCAAAGTCCCCCAACTGCCAACACAACGTTTCGCCGCGGAGCACTGGCAACATTGCTCACCGTAAGGAACAAAGCAGCTCAAAGCAGTGTTATTTCACTTCGATTTTCTGCAAGTATAAAATATGTAAAACTACTAATAAAACATTTAACTTTCACAGCAAACCCTCAAAATGGCAGAAACTGCAACCAAAACCATGTCTTCCCGTGGCGACTACAACGCGATTGCTGACCGCCTGACTGATACCCTCAACCTGGAGGTTATTGAGCCGGTCCTAAGAGTCTACCGCGCTTACCAGCACTCTGTGAAAGCGCCACATTGTCAGGAACATCTCATGTGTCTCGTCAATAGGCATCATGATCAGGATAAGAAGGGTAAGTTGAAATAATCATTCAGAGACTTTAAGAGACAAAGATAAAGAATATCAACTTTTCTACCAAAGGTCTAAAACGTCATAGGCAACGACAAAAAATTACATACAAGGGCAAGCATAGCATAACCTCCTTAAATGAGAGTTCTATCGCTTCCTCATTCCGCAAAACCATTTTATACATGGAAAATGTTATTTCAGTCGACTTGAGACTCAATATATTTTGTTGTTTTTTAATACCACTAAGGTGGCAAACAAGCATACGGTAACCGCTTACCATCAGGGTAAGCGGTTACCGTAGCCTAAAGACGTTTGCAACACCAGGGGTATCACCGTTGGCAGTATAGATCAAGGTCCACCCCTCCCTCCCCCCGCCCCCAGCCGACACAACATTTCCTCGCGGAGCACTGGCAACCTTGCTCACCGTAAGGAACACAACTAGCTCAAAACAGTGTTATTTCACTTCGATTTTCTACAAGGCGGAGGTACTTCCCCAGTCGGGCAGCTCCAATTTGAGTGGAATGACTTCCACTACACCCTACCTCTCTTAAAACCCTTAAGCTTATGTTTCGGATACTCATTCGGGGTTTCTGTATGCGAAAACCAATTATGTAGATATAATGGGGTCGTCATGATATAATATCTGGTTATTATGCTATGTCGGGATCGTGGTGAAGTTTGATCACTATTCCCATGGCTTCGACAATAGGATCAGAGAAGGCAAGTGCGATTTCTAGTTATTAATTGGACCGATATATTACATATCACGCCATGAGGATCCAAAGGAATTTCCGCATATAAAAAGGGCTATTATCTGCATGCATGCAGATTTATAATGAGATTAAAATCAAATCTGATTAAAGCCAAGGGGCTGATTGCAGATGGATAAAAAAAAAAAAAAAAAAACAAAACTGCATGCATGCTGACGTTATCAGACGGAACTGTGATCACAGGAAACTAAGCAAACATTAGTCATAGTATAAATTGCGTGATCACACTGAAAAACAACATTTAATAACGCTGATAATAATACAATTATCAAGTTCATTTCCTGTTTTTTTTATACTACTTACCTGCCTTATAGTTAAAATCTAGAAATATCAATAAGTCTCATGTGCCCAGTAATTTCAATAGGTACTCAATACATATTATAATATTTTATTAGTTTCCATGATGTTATAAAAATGTGGACTTTAATTAAATATGATCATGGACTCCGGTCGGGCAAAGTATAATTAGGAGAGAGGAAGAGAGTTTAGCAGCAATTTGACCGATTTATTCCCATTGCATAAAGCATGAAATCAATATGTTTATTAAATTTTACTGTCAGATTATTAAATTAAGTTTTCGTATTTAATAATCTCTAATAAATAATACTTATCTATGAATTTATGTTTAAAATTGTATTTGTTTTCTATGTTACTTACGTCTATATTAGTTTTTTCTTTAAGAAATAAGAACATTTCAATGGTTTATGCTTTTAACAATGCAGTGGTACCAGACGAACGGCAGTATGAGCAGAGCCAACAACCTTAAAAAGATTAGTCGTAACTTAGGTACATAACGTAGAAATCTATAGGCATGATTTCTACGTTACTCTTTATCATATTTATTAATGATATTGGTTCATGTTTTACCCATTCTAAAATAATACTTTATGCCGATGACATGAAAATTCTATGTCCTATATTTAAACAAAGTGATTGTTCTCTGCTGCAGCAAGATTTAGATAAACTGCAAAGTTATTGTCTCCTTAACAAACTAGAACTGAATGTATCTAAGTGTTTCGTCAATACCTATACTCGCAAGCCACATCCTTTTAATTTTCAGTATAAGCTGAATAACACTTTTATAAATAGAATAAGCGTAGTCAAGGATTTAGGTGTCACATTTGACTCTAAGTTACTCTTCGATGTCCACATCGAAAATATTGTTGGTAAAGCTTCCAAAGCTCTCGGATTCATACTTAGGTTGTCAGCAGATTTTAAAAACGTAAAAACATTTAAAATTCTTTATTGTGCTTTTGTCCGAAGTCATTTCGAATATGCTTCCTAAGTGTGGAATCCAAATTATGGTGTTTACATAGACAGGATTGAACGCGTTCAAAAACGGTTTTTGCGCTTTTTGCAATATAAAACGCGAAAATACACTTCTAATTATATAGTACGGTGTAAGAGGTTCCACATATTGCCTCTTTATGAACGTAGACGCATTGCTGATATGTCATATCTTTCAAAGATCGCTAATGGTAACATTGACTGTCCTGAGCTTTTAAGTTCTCTAGGGTTTGTAACACATTCTAGAATGTTGCGCAAGCCTAGCTTACTATATGTCCCCCCAGCTAGGTGCTCATATAGACAAAATTCATTTTTATTGCGTGCGTGCAGGTATTTCAATAAACTGTCTTGTGAACATGATTTAGATATATTTAATGGCAGTGTTTCTCAGCTTAAGCATCTGTTGATAAAAAGTTTCTTTACACAGAACTAACTCTAAATTCTATAACTTTTATCGACCACATTTCAACTTTTAATTGAATGTTTACATGTGAAAACTTGTAAATGGCCTTCAATATTATATTTAACGAGTGTTATAAATTATTTTACTAGCTGTAAGTTTTCCGAATATAAATAAAATAAAATAAAATAAAATGATGACGATTATGACTAATTTCTAATTTCAAATAATTTAGAATTTAGTTAAGATTGGTCTAGTTATTTAGAAATTAAGATATCTATAGGCATAACTGGGTTTTGCATTGTTTTTACTATTACATACATGTATAAGTACTGTAAAAATGTTTAACTTTCAAGCTACGCTTCATGGCAAAAATGTAACTAGATAGTAATGTTTTCTCTGTAAGTGAATTTATAATTATTTTGAGAAAATAAAGATCTTTAACCGTAACTCATAGTATACCACCACGTCTGCATATATTATCCGAAGATTTTACCAGAGGTGCAATGATGTATCATCATTCACCTCTACTACAACCACAATTTCCCCGTATGCTATTAAGTCCCATGGATGTCGCCGGTTAATGACAATGACTCGCCCCCTATGGGCGAGTCATTGTCATTAACCGGCGACAAATCGTACCTAACACCGACTGAGAAACTGAAAATTTCATAGATAAACCTAATAACAGTTACCTCTAGAATCAAACTTTAATCATGGGCGCCGCCAGGCTCAATTTTAGGGAGGTGTATCTGCATCTAGACATTATACTATAATATATAAATGAATAAATTTGGGCAGAAACCTTGATAGGTTCAGTTTTTATTCAAACTGTAATTTCTTAAAAAAATGAAACTTTTTCTATGTAGGATTTTCTTTTCTGAGAGCAAGTACAATCTCTGTCAGCTGCTGCCCCCATGACTACTTAACATTATTTGTAATTAATTTTTATTCTCTAGGTCTACCTGGCTTCAAAACTGGTCTTACGAAGCTCAGCAGCTTAGCTGCATCCGCAGCACTAAGCTTCCAAAACGGAAAAGGTTTCTTCGACCTGTACAACGCTATCCAGCAGGACGTCAACTGTGAGGTAAGTTCACAAGAAATTCCGCCATCATATTCAGTCTCCATCTAAGGAGAAGTTTTCTTCCTCGTTTGGGACTTGACGTCACCATCATCATCGCCATTTTAGCCTTTTCCCAACTCTCTTGGGTTCGGATTCTAGTCTAACCAAATGTTTCTGAATATCAGTTTTACATGAAGCGACTGCCAACAGACCACCACAGCCAAATTTCTGGACACGCCGATATCATAAGGATAAACATAAATAGAATTATTTATGTTCAAAGTTCAATGACTTAGGAATCTAAGTCATTGAACTTTGACACAATAAAATAGAAGACAGGCCCTGGACACTAAGATATTAAGTCGTTGTTTTTTTTTCAGGCGGCATACCCGGCTGACTGCTCAGCTTTCCACGAGCACGAATTGAAAGTAACCACTGAAGTATACCACAGCGAATTATAAGCAGACAAAACTGTTGGCCGAGATTTTAATGTAACGCCTTCGAAGTGCTCCAACATTGGGTACATACTTAAATATATTAAGCATACATAATAATAATATGGGTAGGCATCCCATGTTTGAGCACATTTGTTTTTTTTTTGTATTATAAACAATTAAAATTGAACAGATTTTTTTACTTTCGAATTATGAATACTTAAGTTTTGAATTATGAATCCAGACCGTTTCGAATTATAAAATGGCAAAAAAATATTATTATTGTTGATATCATTAAAACAAATACAACAATTTAATAAAGATTATTTTAATATTAGTTATTGATACATTTTTATTTCGATCTTATTTTCCGAATATTTTTATCCTACCATGTCCGCATTTTATTTTATTATAATTGATTGTAAATTATACGTAATTTTACATAATTATTTTAATGATAATATATCGTGATACACTGCTTTGATAATAATTATATGATTTATTATAATTTTAAATAATTTAAGGCACAAAAGCTTTTATTTCATCGAGAGGAATATGATATAAAATAATTTCGATACAAAAATTAAATCCTGACATAGTTTTGGAGAAAAACTGCACTAGAGTGAACTATGAATTAAAAAAATGTAATTAATTTATTAATCTGTGCAGAAAGAAAGTAATAAACGTAATAATAAACCAACCCGTTTTGGTTTTAAGATCAAGAACGTAAAGAATTATTTTGAATGACTGAAAGTGGAATGTTTTCTGTACTTACTTAGACAATAATTTTAGTTCTTAAACATTAAATTAAGTAAAATAAGGTTTAGTTTTTTTGCTGGACATTTTGGTGCTAAAACATTTTTTTGCATTGAACATCCTCTGTGTAACCACAAAAGAGTGTTCACTTATAGATAATTAAAGATAGATGAATATATTAAGTATTATAAATGTATCTCGAATTTATTTGATAAAAATGTTAAAAAATATGAATTTAAATTTTATAGTGTAAAGAAATATTTTAATTTAAATGTTTTGTTTTTAAATATTTTTATTAATTTTAAAGAACACTTATACACTGTACCCACAATATCTTTATGTAACAGCACTACTTGAAAAAAAAAAGGTATTTGATCGGTTTTATTTTTTCTGACTGAAGCGTTCTTGAATAAATGGTACAATGTAGTTTTGTGGATCCATTAAAATATTATATATTTATATTAAAAAAAAACTCTATTATTTTTTATTGTAAATACATTCCACTTCGATGTAAGATATTAAATAAAATCTTAGACTGAAAACTCGTATTATTTATTAGATATAATGGAAGGTACCTCTCGTGTCTGCAAATTACAATTATAACAGAAAAGTTAGCAAAACAGTGAGTGTCATATTTTCTAAAAACAATATATCGTTGCAATGTACAACCTTGTTTGTTATACACCATAAATAAATGTGTTATTTTTGCGATTTCAGGGTTGGTGCCATAGAAAACGTTTTTCATACTGAAGTATCTAAAACTACTTCTTTTCAGGTTTATGGTATACAATAAATAGGGTTGTATGTGTAGATAACGTAATAATACATAGTAAAGATACACTATAATTAAAATAATACCTTGTCCCATTGTTTCGTATTGAACTTTTCACACTTGCCAGCAGTAAGTTTAATCAACGTTACAAAATAAAAAATGCATAGGTAATGGTAGGTACCTACTTAATTGAATATTTCGAAACTTAACATTAACAAAGTATTTAAAACAAGGACTATTAGTACTATTTCAAACTCCTGAATAACTCGATAATACCTTACCGCAACATACGTATTTAAATTATCAAATATCACATATTTCTGACGCTAACTGTAGAAACCTACTTTTTCACACGAACATTTAAATTACGTTGGCAAGTGTGTTTTGGGCCAAACTTTAGCACAAAATGCACTATAATATTAGTGTATCGTAATTCTTCATCATTATTTTTATATTGAGCCAGAAAAAATGCTAAAAATACATTTAAACATACATTAAAGGAAAAATTGAGGAAATGGCATTATTATAAAATAAAAATTACACGCTAATTAAAACTAAACTACATAATTTTAACGAAATCATATTATGTATTTAGGCTTTTATAATATCACAATATTTTAAAAATTGTAATACAATATTGTAGGGTAGCTAATTTCTTCGAGAATAATTAATAATTACCTACGTATGTATAGGTGTTACCGAGGGTAGGTTATACACAGTTAATTAATCTATTAAGGCCATGTAGGTAATATTATAGTGGCTAAATAAAACACGACCAATAAAATATTTATAGATTATTTTAAATAAAATCCCAGGCCTACAACTGCAAGACCAATGGATGTGGTGAGCTCATTCTGTGTGAATCGGATTGCCAAATAGAATTATCAAAAATTTAGGGCAACTGTCAAAAATTACAAAAATCAAGATCTAAGTTACTTGTGACGTCATTGACGTCCGTCAGGATTAATAATATCAATAGAGCGATAGAATCAGTAAAAAAAATAATTTATTTCAATGACTAATAATTTTATTTATCTATTTTACAATACTGACAGAAGCAATATTCAAACAAATATATTCAAACAATTCTATAACTCGAAACTTATTAAAAAATATTTAAAATATATACGAAAATCCGTAATAACTCTATTCTGACGATTAACCGATTCGCGTAAAGTTTTAGTAAATATCAAAGATTAAAAGTACTTGTAGATTATACAACAACGTTGTTGTATTTTTACTGATCACCTATTTTAGTTGCTGTCTGTACTTTACACTTTTTAAAGCGATGTGATGGTACGTAAAATAGACGAACAAAATAAGAATTAAAGACAAACATAATTATGAAATATTAAAAAATGTTAATGAAAAAAAATATTGAAATGATTATCAATCGCTTTTCTTTTTTCAATATCTCCCTAAGTATCGCTTGTGGTCAATTAAGCTGAAAAATCTAACTAAAAGTATATATTTGGACGGATTGCTTTATGACTAGATTAAGTAATATCATTACCTATATTTTATTCTTACCGCCGTACTCACAGATATTCATTAACTTTAATGAAACATTAACCAACAATTACCTGAGGATGGCTGGTATATTATTTAAAATTAGTTTCCCATTTTACCGCCGTTGCTAACATAAATAATAGCCACTACTAAGCAATCATGAGGTAATTATTCATTACGTTAATTGACGTCTCTGAATAAGTCACTGTTATAGAATATTATTAATTAAATTATTATAAGATAATTATGGAACTTTTATTATTTCTAAGTGTAAGGAATAATAATTATTTCTTAGCTGGAATGTTCTTGCATACCCATTCCATGCCTTCCTGTAATAGAAAGACAGGAGGTTTTTAGTGTTGACAAGAATCTTATAGAGTGGAGTGCATGTTTAGAACGAGTTCTACGAACCTTGACTCCCGTGCCGTCAGTAGCAACGCATGCCTGTATCTGCCAGGTACGGTCTCTTATGAGATGCAATCCGAGATGCTGGGCTATCTCGCTCGCCGGCAAAGCTGTAAAATGCAAATAGGTTAAGTATATTAAAGTTAAGGCGCTTTAGTAACTTATCAGTCTTAAGAGAGGTAGAGCATAGTGGGAGTAATTCCACTCAAATTGGAACTGCCCGACTGAGGAACTAACTGCTTTGGGCTGTGGTGTTTTCCTTACGGTGAGCAAGGTTGCCAGTACAAGGAAACATTGTGTTAGCAGTGGGGACTTTAACCCTTATAGGTACTGCCAACCCAAATATTCCTCTTTCGTTTTACAGGGTCGGCAATGCTCAAATGATACCCCTGGTGTAACAAGAGTCTATAGGCTATGGTAACCGCTTACCGTCAGGTCGGCCGTATGATATTTTGCCATGTTCGTAGTATAAAAAAAAAACAAATCTTTTCTAGTTATTAGCATCAGAACAATGAACAAAGTTTCAAGAGAAGCATAAAAGAGACAGGTATAATGGTTGTAGGTAGTCTAGAAATTTTGCTTTATTAAAAACTTTGCAGTTAGGGCTAACATTGTCACATAAAAAGGGCTTAAGTTAACTTTGATCATTCTAGTTTTCACTCCATCACCATGAAAAGTTTTTCTTGTGGCTCTTTTTGCACCAGAGCACAGAATTGGACCACCAAAAGACAAATCATTAAAACAGAATATTCATGGGGCCTTTAGAATACTATTTTGCTATTAATTTTCTACCTATTGCCTACCTACCTACTATTTTACCTGGCACAAATCCGAGCTGCTACTGAAAATTTAATATAAAAACCCAATAAGATTTTACTCCACCTGGGAATCTAATCCAAGATCTCTAGCTTAGCAATCATGCTTGGTTTCACTAGACTAACAACACAGTACTATTATTGAAACAATAAATTCAAAATTAATAACTTAGCTTACATAATTTATTTTTTAAACAATAGTGAAACTTTGAAAATAATGGTTAGATAAGCATATCATACTTATAAATGTCTTTTTAGTTACTTTTGAATTGAAAACTTGTTTTTTTTTATAACAAGCATATGACCTGTGGCGAGATCCTGTTTATTAGCATACACCAGCAAGGCAACTCCACGTAACTTCTCATCTTCCAGCAGTTCAGCTAACTCCTGGCCTGTCTCTTCCAGTCTTTGGTGATCAGAACAGTCTACTACATATATCTGAAAATCAGTGTAAAAAAAATAATGTAAGTGATAATTTTATATTATGTAGGTATATACTACATAGCCTTTGAAAATTATGATACAAAACACTAGAATTATTTAAAAAAATCTAATTTAGCTATAAATGATTTTTATTTCAGGAAATAGATGTTTTAGACACCTGTACAAATGTTTTAAATGATTTTTGAAGGTAGATGACTCCAGCATTTCCTATCTGACGACCTCTAAGAAGAAACACCGAAACCAACTCAGTCCTCAGAGAATTATAGTGTCTGGACAGACAGTAGTAGCAAATTAATGTCTGTAAATACAAAGTTACTAACCAAAATATCAGTATTTTCGAAATAATTCCTCCAGTAAGGTCTGATCTTTCTCTGTCCGCCAATATCCCAGACATTTAACTTAAAACCATTAGACAACACAGATTTTATATTGAATCCAGCTGTTGGTGTCACATGGTTCACGTCTTCTGATGCCAGTTGCTTCAGTAGAGTAGTTTTACCAGCATTATCTAGGCCAAGTAACAGCAGACGCAACTCCTTATCAGGATTCGACCGCAACTTTTTCAAAATATTCAAGAGACCCTAAAATTGACAACACGAATCAGTACAACATTAAACCATTTAAACCGCCATAAATATGTTATTTTGCTTAAAATACCATCATTGAGATAAAGTTTGGAAGATCGACTAGATATAAAATGCCTTAATGTTATCAACAATCAATGTTTTTCATCGTAATTAAATTATTTCTTCAAGACTTGCGTGATTTGAAGAAAAATATTTGTTGACATGTCGCCGTTTCTATGGTAACGTGGTGGTACCAGAAACCAGCGTTCCGTTATTCCGTACGTAATCTTTGAAAAACGGTAACGTTGATCAGCTGCATCAATTAGTTTTCAGGTATCCATAAAACTTATAAAAATGTGAATGTGAAAGTTCTGTATTTTTCGTTTAATTCAAAAATTACTATTTGAGTCGCAAATAGCTAACCATTTCTGAACATATCAGTTTGTGAAATGTCAAATTGGCAATGACGGTTGATTGACACCGTCAAGAAATGCTGCAGAAAGAATTTGTCATAGGGCTGTTGATATTTTTTAAAATATCGGATTTTCGATATATCGATATTTTTAAATATAATTATCGATATCGGAGTATGATATATCGAAAAAAAATATCGATATTTCGATATATAAATATTTTATCCACAGTCCTAAATTGCATGATGGTGTTTGCTTTTTAAGTAGGTTGCTAAATTAGTTGTATTTCCGCTGCTTTTATAATTTTTCAACACTTCTTAGTTTTTTTAAAGACGTCCATACAATGGAAGAATTGGTCGAAGAAAACAAATTTTTGCACTATTTCTATGTAACTAGATTCATATTAAATAAATTAATATGAATAAACACTTGCTTTTACCGCTACATTACAATAAAACAGTAATTTCTCATAACAGAGGTAGATAATAGGAGAAAATAGGTGACAAAAAACAATAACTGTAAGTAAAGTTGATACTCCCATATCATAGATTATAGTAATTTTTATACCACAGAGGTATATTTATACAAAATTACATTTCATTTTAAGATAACAAGTAAACTAGGAATAGAGAAATAACATAATATATACACCGTGAAATTTTAGTCGTTTTGGAACCGAAAATGTTAGACTTCATATCAGTAATAGAACCTATTAATATTTATTTTAAATAAAATAAAAGTATATTATTTTATTTATTAAAAGTAATGTCATATTCGAACAAAAAATGAGAACTCATGATAACTCCACTCAATGTTACGTACTGCGATCACTACGATCGATGTCATTCAATGTTACACACACCACACTAAGCAATAAAACATGCCTAGACACAAAATCCGCCCATTGGATGCGGCGCGGCGCCCGCTGCCAACAATCCACGCACACAGTCACACAGCTGTAAGTGTAATGTACCCTTAGTAGCAGGCTGCGCCGCACCCCGTTAACCGCTCCGCACCCGCCAGTTCTGCTGCAGCTCGCGCGCGAAAAGGTTGCATTGCTTACGTTTTAGGTAGCCACGCAAAAATGAGTCATCAGTATGAATATTCGTTCAATTACAATTTGGAAGAAGGGTCAGTGGATACGAAACACTATGAAAAAAAGACTTAGAAAAATTTCACCAAAATCCATCGCCTAATCAAGCCTTCGGGACCCGGTGGGATGTGGGAGTAGTAGGAACACCATGGCACACCTCAAGGGCATTGACCTTGACTTCATGGTCATTGACCTTGAGGTCAAGGTCAAATTTCCGAAGCTCAAAGTCCACTACTCTCCTGAGGTTACTAACCTTGACCTCAAGGTCTGGTGTCCTTGAGGTCAAGGTCAAATTACATTACAGTCAAGAACAATTGACTGAGGTCAAGGGATCAAGTGATTCCGGAGGTAATATTGACAGAGCCCCGCTTGGCGGGGCTCCTACTTCTGGGTGGTTTAAAAAAAATAACCACAAAGGGGATGGTGGGGTCTTCTAGACCCCGCCATCCCCTTCTAACCTAACCTATCCGAGTCGGGATGCCCGAAGTTCTGAGCTCGCTACGCTCGCTCGTATCCTAAATTTGAGACACCAATCCCTTCGACATCGTTTTTACGAAAAACTGTTGGTCGGAGACAAAAATTACCCTGATGCTTTTCGCCTTAATTTTAGGTGTTCTATACGATAGAATCACGACAACAACGATTTGAGAAAAACAACAAAAAAAAATATTTTTTTTCCAAGTCCCTGACGCCTTTATAATACAATCCCTTTGACATCGCTTTTACGACAAACGGTTGGTCGGAGACAAACATGACCCAGATGCTTTACGCCTTACTTTTAGGTGTTCTATACGATAGAATCGAGAAAATAAACAATTTATGAAAAAAACATTTTTTGGAAAAAAAAATGTCTTTTTTGTAACGGCCCGCGGCGGTTCCATGGCTTGCCCACCAAGGAGCCCGGACTTAACGCCCCTGGACGACACGCAATCGTATCGTCAACGATGCGCAGCTGCTGTGCGAACGACTGCTGCGCCTGGTGTCGCGGGTTCGATTCTCGCTCGGAACCAATTTGTATGATCTTGTAGGTGATTGTTCTGGGCTTGCGTGTTTGTGTATGTGAAAATTTATGTTTGAGCACCCATGACAGGAGAAAATCCTAGTGGGGCAACGATTTTTTTTTACGAACTACGATAAAACCTACCTACATACAGTCTTATTCTAATTTTTTTAGTAAGAATGTAGGTATTACGTTCGTGTCCCGTATCAGCTGATTCGCAGGGCGCCATACTTGTATTTGAACTGTGATCCTAGGTACCTACCTAACAATAAATTACGTCGCTATCTGCATCGTAATACAATTTATTTTAATAATAAAATGTACTTGTGTAGCTACTAGCTTTTAAATCACGCGTAGTAGGTACTCGGACGGATCATCCGACCGTCCCTCGCGTTGCTGTACGTAGGTGACCAGCTGACTCGTACCGCGCCCGCGCCGCCCGCCGCGCATTATTGATAAATGGCGAGCTGAAGACTGCGCGGTTTTAGAATGAAATATTCGTGCACTACTACGAACAAACTCGAACAAGTGATTTTTCTTCTTGAAATGCCAACTTTTTTATTATTAGCTGTACAATTAACTTTATATTTTTTATTAGTACTACTAATTATCCTAACCTTGCGTTAACTTTATATTTTTTATTAGTACTACTAAATATCCTTACCACGTTGCGGTTCCAAAACGACTAAAATTTCACGGTGTATAGTGTAAATGAAGTTATGAAGTACAGTAGATTAAGTTTACGATGACTTATTGATTTAGATCAGATTAAATAACTTACGAAAAAAAAATATTTAAAAAAAAATTTACCATCGATATCTACATTTCAATATCGAAATATCGATATATCATTCAAAAAAATATCAGTAATAAATATCGATATTTCTAAATAATAATATCGATATTTCGATTTATCGATATTTTATCAACAGTCCTAATTTGTCTGTCTGTGTGTGTTCTGGCGTGCATTGAGCCCACGTGTGTTTATAATATTTTTGAAAAATAATTTATAACTACCGAAAATGGGTAAAGTAAAGCAAGAGCCCGTTGAACAAGAGGACCAAGCAGATGTCAGCGTTAAATCTGAACCACAGAGTTACGATGATAAAGTCGATCACTGCAGTGTGATTGCAAAACCGATGGCGCCGAAGAAACTTAGCAAAAAGATCTACAAACTCATCAAGAAATCTACTTCTCACAAAAATTACATTAGGAACGGTTTGAAGATTGTACAAAAGCAGTTGCGGTTAGGTGAAAAAGGGTAAATAAATAATTTTAATTTAGAGGTTATGTAAACACGCAAATCCTAACATTGCAAGACGATTCTGCCTTAATTACGAGGAACCCGTACTAACATATAAACAATGTTAAGAGGTTCAATCACTCGACACCACCTAATCAATTAAAAAATTGTACAGTAATTAATTATTATAATTTCATTGTTATTACCATAGTATATCAGCACATAGGTAAGTACCTAATCCCTAACATGTCCCGTCACTTGAGACTCGAGAAAGAAAGGAATTCGGATCACAAAGATATATTATTTTCTTTTTTCATTAACAAATTACACAGACATCTCTGTTTGATTATTTAATTAACACTCAATTCTTCTTTCTAGAATGGTCTTCTTCGCTGGCGACATATCACCAATAGAAATCATGTGCCACTTACCAGCTGTGTGTGAAGAGAAGGACATCCCATACTGCTACACACCAAGCCGTAAGGACATTGGTGCTGCCATGGGAACCATGCGTGGCTGTGTCATGGTGCTGGTCAAAGAACATGATGATTACAAGGATTTGTATGATGAAGTCAGAAGTGAAATTAAATTGCTTGGACATCCAATCTAGATTAAGGACAATAGTTTTTTTTAAGATTATAGTTTTTAAAGTACAGATTATTTTCACTTCTTATTCAGTGAATTACGTAAAGGACAGTGATGAGGTGGAAGAACAATGATTTTCTGTAATATCTGCAATTTTGTTACTGAGTTAAAAGTATGGATACCATTTGATTTACTGAAATTTTGACCATATTGCTCTGGCTGTGGTTACAGGACATCTGAGTGTGACTGCTGAGCAGCATTTAAAAATATGAGGTTTACTCTATAACCACTACAACTCTATATTTTTTATAAAAGAATGGTATGTTGTAGTTCAATGTAGCCTTTGTTTGCCATTCATGTACAAACACCAGAAGGTCAACCTATCCAAAACTATCAAATTCTCCCAAATGAATATGGAATATTAAATATTATTGGAATGATTAGAAACTTGAACTATACCATATTTATGTAGGTGTCACAGTTAGTCTAAAATAGTCTTATTATAATGATACTAGCGGACCCGACAGACATTGTCCTGCATGATCCAGCCGTTTAGTTGCAGTATAGATAAATATCCTAGATACCAACTGCAGCGCCATCTGCCGGGCTGATTTGTGAATCTAAACCATCCAGGGTTGGCGCCCTCGAATTTTTTTGTTACAAAAAAAAATCATTCAAATCAGTCCAGTTGTTTAGGAAGAGTTCAGTGACATACACACATACAGTAGAATTATATATCTAATATATAAAATTCTTGTGTCACAGTTTTCGTTGCCATACTCCTCCGAAACGGCTTGACCGATTTTGATGAAATTTTTTGTGCTTATCGGGGAGGTCTGAGAATAGGCCAACATCTATTTTTCATACCCCTAAATTTTTTTTTTTATGGCAAAACAACGTTTGCGGGGGCAGCTAGTAAGTATATAAAGATAACCTAGAGTAATGGTAACACCTACACATATTGTTATATGCATTTATGCTTATACATCCTCTGGTTCAGTAAACTGGATATCA
The DNA here is from genome assembly GCA_964056405.1 of Acronicta alni. Taxonomy (NCBI): domain Eukaryota; kingdom Metazoa; phylum Arthropoda; class Insecta; order Lepidoptera; family Noctuidae; genus Acronicta; species Acronicta alni. The sequence goes on along the minus strand of OZ043937.1, from coordinate 10,551,211 downwards.
CATTGATGCCCAGTTTATATAAATACAATATTGAAGAGAAATGTGACATGACCATGAAGACTATGGAGTAGTATACAAGTAGTTGGCTTAGGCTCATGATATATCTACTATAATAGCTTATTTTACAATTTCCTCTTAATTCTGTGAGAAATGGTGTTAATGTATCTCATTACCACCCCAGTGCAGGTTTATTAACTTGTAAGTATAGGTTTTAAGTGCAAAATATTGGTGTACAAGAATCATTATAATATAGTTTGTGACACAAACTTCTTGTGGACCAAGATTTTTTTAATATAGACAAATTATCATCTACTTTTTGTTTTATTTGTATATCAATTTCTCTCAATAGTCATAAATCAATGTATGAAATCTGTCTACGGTTGGTTTTTATAAAGAGTAAAAATTTCATACCTACTGTGATCTACACGTCAAAATTCAAAAGATTTAGGGACTCATTGTTCAGTTTTGTTATAGTATTTCTTTTTCAGGTTGTATTTGCAATTAATTAATAGGCAATAAATGAAACAATAACATTTCATTACACATACATTTAATACACTTATTAAAATCTATGGGTACGTAAAAAATGGCAGATTGTCATTATTACTGACAGTGAAGATTGGCAAAATACAATTACTTTTAATTACGCACTAGGGATCACTAAAATAGCTAGAAGTCTAAATTCGCTTTATAGGGCAGATTTCAGTAAATTTACAATACATAGGAAAAAAGTCTATATCAATTTTATCTACGCACACATCATCATTAGCCTATTGACGTTCGTCAATAGGCTAATATTTTCTATGTTCAGTGAACACTGAACGTAGGCCTCCCCCAAAGAGCAAACATCCCAGTCTTGGGCAGTTCGCATCCATCCGCTTCCAGCTACCTTCTTCAAATAGTAGGTCCATTGTGTCGCATGTCGTTCCAATCATATATCAATCTCATATAACTAGCTGACTCGGTAGACTGTCCTGCGGGTCCAATTGTGAATCTAAACTATGAAGGGGGGTCATTAAAATTTTTAATGATCTGTTTTAATTTAAAACACAGATACATTTCCAGTATAAGCTGGTCTGTCACGATGCGGAAAACCTATACGATATGGGGTCAGCGTATAGCTTGAAGTGTCTACAAAATAGATTGAACATTCTATTTAGAACAGACAAGGGTGACAACTCTTACAGTATATAGGTAATTTTACAGCGTTATTATTTAAATAATTTATGTACTTCTATTTAAGTAGGATAAATAAACTACTATATTTATGTTACGGAATAAATAATAAAAAATGATATTTAACATAATAAAAAATAGTATTATTACACAAATTAAGGAATACTGTTTACAATATATCGTAGTAATTATCGCTTATCACAATAAATGTGCAGTGAAATCTACTGAAATCTAACCCTAAGCAATAATTAGTAATTGAAGCAGTATTTAATTTCTTATATTAACCCTGCTTTGGAATGAGTGCTCTGTAATGTTATGAGATCATAGTAAATATTCATTAAAATGTTACACTTGCTTGCAAAAAAATGGCGCACTAAGTTTTTTATCAAGTTGATGAGGGCGACAAGTTTAGCGGTAGGCTTATAATAGCGGGTATTCAGTAATCGGCTATCAGTATTAGTAATTAAATTAATGCATTTAAGAGAGACTCCAAGAGTGCATAGGTACCTAAAATTTAAAGGCAAACCGGAAAATGCAAACGACACACTGGTTTCTACGAGAATGATTCCGAGCAGGGCGACATTGTAGCGTGCGGCTAGGCGCGCAGCAACGGCAAACCACAGCACCAGTGGTTATGCAGTCCATCTCGATATAGAAAAGACAGTGACATCAGCCAACATGCGATCAACTGCAACTGCAAGCCGCAATGCCGCAGTCTGCAAGTTGTCTCAGACTTGTACCTTAATGACAGATAATAGCGGAAAATATTTTTACCTCTACATTAATTAGGTATTAGGGCATTATGCCGACACGATGGGGGAGAAAAATAAAGAATCCATATAAGTCACACTGTTACCTATAAAGAAAACTATATTATCTTATTCCATCTCTCTCTGTATACCTCTTTTTTTTATAATTAACTATAATAAATAATCTCCGATTTTTTTGTAAATATGAAGCTTGGCTTGTAAAAGCAAATAGGTACATTATACATTCGTTTATTTTTGCAAGCAAGAGTACAATATTTTTTAGTAATAGACGTAGATTCATTTAACATTATGGTTTTATGGCGTGCTTGTTAAAATTATATAATTATTTTTATTTTATTAGATCGTGTTAGTAAATAGAATAACCTGCATGTAGGTGGCAAGTGATGATGACAATTTGTACTTCAAATTCTTAGGAGATTATTTAAACTACGCGTTTGATATTGGATTTGTTTTAAGTTTTAAATTCAGAGAGAAGTTTTAAATTAAGACACATTTATATTATTGATTTTAAAATATAAGTTGAGTAGGAAAATTATTGTGGCCAGGAGTGTAACATTAATTGTATGAGTACCCGAAACACTTATTCAAACTGAAAATAGAATACTAGATCGATGAAAAAAAAACAACATATTATCGGAATAGGTACATGGGTAAGTGTTGTCACTTTCAACAAATAATATAAAACAGTTTATAATAAATATTTTTCTGATTAGTAGTAATTTAATTTTAGCCAGTTAAACACGACCCATGGTTTTAATATATTTTTTTCTCCCTAAAACAAATCCAAGACTCCACTTAATATTATAGAACCGTTAATACTACAAGATGTGTTAAATAAATCGTCCAATCGCGTCTACTATCAAAGCCTAATCCAATTTAGATCACACAACATCCACTTAAGGTTTAAATTTGTTCGCACAACTAATATAAGCTTAGTGAAAGCTAGTCAGGCTTAAATAAATAGAGTACTAAGATCGTTGTGCGTGAATTAGTAATGTTTTTAATGGTATGACCATTCATTTTTGGGACCAACTATTAGCCTTTAAAACTTATCCCATTCCCAACACTAAACCAACTCATGCAATAACTGCAAGCACAGTCAATCAACGATACGTTGCGCCACAATCGGTCAACTATTTGTTGCGCGACACTCAGCAAACTATGTCGTGCAACAATCGGTCGACAAATAGTTAGTACCGTTCAACGAAATGCAAATTTATTCTTTTTTAAATATTATTTGGCTTATCGCAATGAGACCCATAGAAAGGAGATTGATTCACTGTTACACGGCCTTTTTTTATTTTTAACCTGACACGGCTATTTATCCTCAAGCTGGCAAATAAGCCCCTAAATCCAAAAGCTTTGGAATTATATACAGCCTCATCATACAGACCGCGAAGACCGAACAACCATACCACAATTAGGCTGTAAAGACTAAAAAAAATACAATAAATTGAAAAATCGCTTGGTTTTCAAACACTGCGATTTAGCCTTTGGCTCAGAAATTTTATACAGCCATTACAACTTCAATTAGGGCTGTCTCTTTAATAATAAGTATCACACACGCAAACAAAATTACGTACCCACTACACTCAATAAACACCTCAAACATTACACAATCTTGTATAGTCAGCAAAACAATCTTGTGTTATCGAATTAACCAATAATTATAATTGTAAAAAAAACTGTTCACAAATTAGAATTTTGCCGTAAGGACGTAAGGATATGTATTTTGTCGTCTGCTTACACAGAAATAGGATAAGCTCAAAGAGGATAGAGATAATAAAGTGTGAGCACAAAACATATTACGTAATTTATCGATTATTTGGCTGACCATACACGGCATCTTTGGTATGATTACGCGTGGTTTGACCGTACTGATCACAGTTCTGATTATATACCTATCACAGACTACACCTACCGAGTTCCATCAAGCAATACTGACATGTTAACAGTGGTTAATTTGATGTCTAACCCAACACCTAAACAGAAATATTAAAAAAATATAAGCATTTAAAATCGGCGCCTTAGTTACTAAATTACTTACTAAACATAAAATAGTGATGTTACTAATATAGTGTACAAAAATATAATATCCATAATTAAAAGAATTATAATTTGGTTAAGTATGATTAAAAATGATCAAAGTATTACCAGAGGATTACCAGACTTTTGCTATATTATTTTTTACATAAATTTGACCAATATAAATAAATATATGCCCATTCTTAAGGCTCTAAGGGTACCTATGTCAATTTTGATTCTCTTTCACCGAGCCTTTCTAACCAGATGCGGCTGAATAACAGTATTTTACACGAAGCGACTGCCATCAGACCTCCGCAACCCAATTTCAATACAATATTCTATGTCAATTTTAATACAGAAAAACATTACGTATTTATTTAACGGTCAACAATACTTCTCTAGTATTTTTACAGCAAAGAGGAGCGGGCACTGGATCTTAGTATATAGATTTGGTCAAATGTCTTACGACAGCGACAAGACAAAAATCTCTCTCATAATTAATTTACAACACACAACAAATTAAGTCAAAATCAGGCAGGATACAATCATGTCAAGCTAATCGATGTCCATTATAAGGTGACCTCTCAATTGTACGGGTAACCTAAATAATGTGAGGTCAGCCTAAAGTGGTCATTATAACGTAATATCGACGGTCCCTAAGAATAATCCCCTAACTACAAATGACAAATTTTACAGGAGAGCGTTTTAAAGTATCAAACAGTGTACAGAGGCCAACACATAAAGCTACCTCGATCTGTCAAATTTCTTTGATAGATTTTCATCTTTAATTCAAAGTAATAAGGTTCATGTTCAATTGGGAAAATTTGACAGTTTTTGGATAACTTGACCTGCTGGCGTCTGTACAATGAGTTCTTCAAAAGAAATTTAGTGTGGATATAAATTTAAATTTGACTTTTTTTATATTTAACGATAGTTCAGTGTAGCTTGAAGGTCACTACCAAAACATGGAAATCACGTATCTACTATTACAACTGATTATACGTAGGGACCGTTGATATATAACCACATATCTACGGACATTGAAGTTCATGCCAAACCTTTTGTTTCAAGTCTGAGCCAAATTCAAATTGTACTACTATCCAACAATCTAGAATAATATTCTTTTCTGGCAACCCCGACAAGAAATCGTACTACAGTCCCTTTAAACATAAACTATAAGCACCAAGGTAATCTACCGTCAAAACTGCTCATTTCATAACAAACTTTATACCTACCTTGTAATAAGTACTAAAATATTATAGGTGGTGTGTAGAAAAATATAATGTACTTTTGAAAGATTAAAATTATTATTACATGGAAAAAAATAGCTATGATTTATTATGTTGTGCTGTTTTGGGTTGTAGAATTAATAAGAAATGTGAGCGCAATATTATTACTTTTTATTTTAATCAATATTAATAAACGCAACCCACAGTTTACTTTAACATTTTAAACATACACAACTTTATACATGTTTTCTATATAATTGTGTCAAAATAGTCGTTTAATGACTTCATATTTGTTGTTACAAAATTTCATTTTGAAGATATTAGTTAATCCGCCTATTATTTGATATCCACTTCAAACTTTTGCCCCAAATCTTTAACTTTTACATTTCTGCTCACAATTTGATTTAAACTGCAATTTCGAAAACAACGATCTTCATGCGAAACAAAACCTTAGCGTAAAGAGATTGAGCTCAAATTCGCCAAACTTAGCCGCGCAAAACAATTTATAGTTAATGGAAAGTAGACTAAAAACTATGTTTAATAAGGTCGAATTTCGCACCGCGCTTAGTGACCATACTTGAGACTGGTGTTTTATAATATTTTATACATAAAAAACATATTTCACTTTATCACCAAACATCAAAAACTTAAGATTACAACTAGTTTTAAATGCATATTTTTATCAATTAAATAGACAGGAAAATATATGAATGATTACATAATACATCAATTAAATAATTTTCTTAAAACTAAAATCAATACGCTACTAAATTACACAATCATTTGCCAATAATATGTACATACAATAAGCAACCATTTATGAAATTATTATAAATGTCCGGCGCCATTAAAATAGTTTATGAAACAACTGCCGATCTAGTGCCATCTCTCTCACGCACTACTGTGCTGTGTATTGTCTGAGAGAGCCAGGCATAGTCACGCATTAATTTGTATTACTAGCATTACGTAAAATTGTCAATCTTGGCGGTTGACCAATTTTTACGCTACTACACGATACAGGAGAAATTGTTAGTTTGTGGTAACTTTAAAAAAAAGAAAATAAAGAAAAGTGCCCTCCAGACTAGACAAAGCCAACAATGCAAACGTGGTATCTTAGTCTTGATCTACACTACTTAATGATTGATCCTAGTGAAAAAAGTCATTTTTTTATTGAGAGACCATTAAAAAGATTCTTTTGAAAATTCAAAACTAGTTGCACGATTCCAAAAACTGAGTCTCATGGAGAAGAACTGGCAAGAATCATAGACAATCATTTAAATAACATGATTACAGCATTATTCTTAGTATATTTTTTTTTTCTGAATAGTAAGTCTGCTACGCTCATTTCTTCTCACGTAACACGTAGCACCCAGCTCGCTAAGTATAGTATAGCCACAGACTTACGGCTCCCGCCAACCCCTCGTACTATAAAGCCTGGTGTTTATCATAGTTATAAATAGAATGCGTGAACTAGTTTCTACCGGTAGCGGTCATACGGTGGCCGCGCGCGCTACCGCGGTCACCACTTATTTAATGCTGGTAATTATCAACAATTATCTTGAATTTTTTGAAGATGCGATTATTGACGAGTGTTAACTGAATACACCTTACTTCAGAGTCATTTTAAAACAAATCTACGACTGGAATCCGGTTAAAAAAGTGTTTATTTTAAGCAAGGTCGTAAAATGGTCAACCGCCAACATAATTACAAGAAAATCATCTTTAAAAGTTAATTTGAACACCAGCCCCCTTTCTAAAACCGAGCCGTGTATTACATAGTATATAGTAATTAGTGCAACGACGACTATACTAGTGAGCAGTGTTTAAGTGTAGACGTGAAAAAGTATCAGAATAGTCAGTATTGTGCTCATGAAGCACATGGATACTGGCAGGAGCACCGCGAACCGGAGAGACCTGGTGGAACAAATAAATATTTGTATGATATTACTTACTCCAGGAATTATAAATACATCCATGTCACGTCACGTTATGTCCTATCCCGTCCCGTCGTCTACTACAGGTTTTACTATCATAGATTCAATCACGTTGTACACAGAACGATACATCAAGCTGTATGTTTAGGACGCCTGTATTCCGTAGCAATAACGGTGTTTTTTGTAGTGCAACTGTATTTACGTTGTCATGTATAGTATAACACGTCCTCATGTTACGCCACGTCTCATCACGTCATCCCACGACAGATTACGTCATGTCACGTAATTCTACGTCACGTCACGTTACGCCACGTAATGTGAAGTTACGTCTCGTTACGTAACGTAACGTTTCGTCTCGTCACGTATCGTAACATTACGTCTCATCACGTAAGTAACGTTACGTCTCGTCACGTCATGTGACGTTACGTCTCGTCATGTGACGTTACGTCTCGTCACGTCATGTGAAGTTACGTCTCGTCACGTCATGTGAAGTTACGTCTCGTCACGTCATGTGAAGTTACGTCTCGTCACGTCATGTGACGTTACGTCTCGTCATGTAACGTAACTTCCTGTCACGTCAGTTCACGCCATGTGCGTGTAAGTGCACGGCGGTGGTGGTGATACGTTACCTCCAGTAAGGCAGGTGTCAGAGCGGCGGCTGATGCTGCGTGTGGGGCGGCGGGGCGGCGCCGGCGCCGGGCCCGCACAGCGCTGTGCTGGCGTCGGGCCCGGGCTCACTGTCACGGCGGACCTTGCCTACATGCATACTGTATTTAATATAACAACGATACGGTTGGAAGACACTTGATACAATAAAAATCGTATATAACTGAAGTCAGCAGGCGTAGGAGGACAAAAGAGGTTATGTCGACTCTTCGGAGCTCATAAACACTTCGTATTTAAATAATCGATTAAATTAAATAGAAATGTGTCATTTTTTCAAACTAATTTTATTTTATACTGACAAAATACCTTTATATGTCATATTTTCTGATCCTCCAATTATTTTGACCCCAACAACAACTCAGCTGTGAGGTAAGTTCATAAAAACAACCCTCATCATTAGCAGTCTCCAACTAAGAAAGGTTTTCTTCCCCAATTGGTATTTGACATCACCATTATCATCATTTTAGCCCTTTCCTACATATTTTGGGGTCGGCTTTCATCCTAACCAGATGCGGCTAATTATCTGTATTTTACGCGAATCGACTGCCGTCAAACCCACCACCCAATCTCTGGGCAACAGCGATATCCTGAAGGTGACTGGTTATCAGGCTTTTGATTATTCTTTTTATTTGAAAGCTGGCGCTTTGGTCCAAATCTAATGGTATCCATGGGAAAACCACATAAGTCTTTTTTTTACACACAATGCTTGAAGTCGGTTTTATTTTCCCAAGAAGTTATGAATTATTTTCTTTTTGAGATATATGGAACACTAAAAATGGGGACAGAATCACAGAGATCAGATAAAATTGTATAAAATAAAAGTGGACTTACTAGTGAAGCATAAGCATCCAGTCTGCTGATTGGCCTGTAATGACGTGGTGGGTCTCAACTCCTTCTGCTCTTTACTCTGCTCGTTGACGCATTTCTGATAATAGTCGTATTCTTTGACGTACCTAGAACGTAGAGGTTGAACTATAAACCATATATTATATTTAAATAAAACTTTACGGATTTTATCGCATTTATTGATATTATTAATCCCGACGTTTCGGACCCTTTACAGCGTCCATGGTCACAGACAGACTTTATATTAGTAGTCTTTATATATTATATCTTTATCCGAAGACGTCTGTGATCTAGTGATTTGAGTATCGGTTGCTAATCACGAGGTCGATTCCCACAAGATGCAAGCCTTGAGTTCAATTCCCACAGGACACAAATATTTATATCAAGAACATAAGTGTTTGTATTTACAAAAAATCAATAAATAAGTAATATATCTATTGTCTAGTACCCATAGTAAGCTCTGCTTAGTTTGGGACTAGATGGTGCTGTGTAAAATTGTCTAAGTATATCTATTTATTTCTATCTGTTATATAAAATTCTCGTGTCACAGTGGCAGTTACACTCCTTACTCCGCAGAATCGTCTTGACCGATTGTTATGAAATTTTATATGTATATTCGGTAAGTCTGACAATCAATCGTAATCTATTTTTATACCCCTAAGTGATAAGAGTCCTCCCCAAACATTTATTTTTATTTTTTGGACAAATTTTTTTTACTTCTGTTTTTTGTCATGATGTGGCATTAAAAAATACATACAAACCCTAATTTTTACCCTTCTACCACCAACCCCTCTTTTTTAATAATGACATTAGTATTTTTTTATATGGCAAATCAACGTTTGCTGGATCAGCTAGTTATCTATTTAAGTTACCAGACGGGCGGCCACCGGTTGTCGGAGAGGTAGTCTCGTGAGGGTTGGCTGAGGTGGCGAGCTCGGCACACTCTGTCGTATGCACCACACAACCTCCACATGCACCAGTCCGCTAGGTTGTGCGCGTTGTGTAACTGGAAAAACCAATCAATTATTGGTTTCCGTCACTTACACGAATATTAGACAAATAAAACTACTTTTTACGGATTTTGTCGCATTATATTGGTACTAGCTTCTGCTCGCGACTTCGCGTGAAAAAAATACTTTTAATTATCGTTATAGTTTGGATAATTAACTCAAAAACGTTATAAATTATAGCCTATATGTTATTCTGATGTATAAATAATTATACTGTAAAGTTTCATCAAAATCCGTTCAGTAGTTTTAGCGTGAAAGAATAACAAACATCCACCCATCCATCCCCACAAACTTTCACATTTATAATATTAGTAGGATAGCATATACGTCTTTACAAATTTGTTATTTTAGCGTAGGAAAATTCTACTTCGAGCAGGATAACCTTATCTTAGGATAATCTTTGCATGTAAAATGTAAAAAAGATAATTAATAAGTATAAGGTGGCATCGTTCCACATCGAACTAACTATAAAGCAAATCATGTCGGTTGAGAAGCAAAAACTTACTATTCAATAAAGATCACTGATGTAACTATAAAGACGTAAATTCGACATGGCGGGTGGGACTTAGTGATCATAGCCTCTGGTTTATTTAACCAGAAGACGCAGGATCGATTCCTGCCCTCAGTCGAATTTTTCCTTCGCTAAAATAACTTTTAATCAAGTTTAAGTTCCCAATGAGACGCAACATCATATTAGTATAATAATTACCTTTACAGGTTCCAGCAGAGACAGTGCTATCTCGACGACCTGGTCATCATCACCGCACAATCTGCCGACAAAGATAAATATAAGATAACATGCCAACACGGCTATATCCCCAGGTTACCTAGAAGGAAGTATAATAAAAATAATAATGATTATTTATTAGCCACCAAATAATTTACAATAGCCTAATCCCTCTCAATCAGAGAGGAGACCCGTGCCCAGCAGTGGGACAGTATATGGGTTATATTGATTTCTGACATTTACGCGAATATTATACATTGAAATAAAACTACTTTTTACGGATTTTATCGCGTATATTGATATTATTAATCCCGACGTTTCGGACTCTACAGCGTCCATGGTCACGGGTAGACTCCCTAGTAGACGAGTCTACCCGTGACCATAAACCGTAAAAAGTAGTTTTATTTCAAAGTATATGGGTTGTTGATGATGAACAAACATTCCATCACGCCTGTATTCCCCGAAGGGTTAGGCAGAAGTGTGCTAATGTACACCCACATTTCGCTGGGATGTTTAGGTCCCATGTAATAGGGGGCGAGCCATCATTGGATGTTTTATGAGCTATATTACCTGTCCCTCTGCTGCAGCTGGTCTATGACCCTGGCTTCCACTAAGTTGACAAGGCGATTCATGCACAGTCTGTTGGCCAGTTCTAGCAGCTCCAAGCACCGAGCGGGCTCCACTGCCGGGATCTTGTCGCTATAAATGTAGCTCAGCAATATATGGAACGCGTACATCTTGACGCCGGGAAATGATATCTGAAAAAAGGTCAAATGTGACGTGACGTTTTTATGTGTGACGTTGTAATTGATATTTATTTTTGCAAATATATTTTTTAGACACTTACAAGTCAATATTTAATTAATACTCGATGGCGCCGGCATTTCCTAGTTGACGACCTCTGAGAAGAAACGCCAAAACAAACTCAGAGAATCATAGTCTCTTTTGAAGTCCAGACAGTACCAATATTTAATGCTTATTAGATGTGTTTTACAATGCAGGCAAATCTGAACTGGACCTTTTGAAGAAAAAGCCATAGCAGCTTTGAGTGGGCCAGTACTTACTGACGGCACGCATACAGGCATCTACAATATCTTTACGGCTCGTCTGCCACGGCATATTGTATGTATGCCGATGTCTAAGTATTACACATTTAAATAGAACTTTTAATTTAAAAAAAAATTCAATAGATTAGTTTATGATCATGTGTCTGTCAGTCCCTTTTTAATTTTTAATGGGTGGTATTTAATACTTTAACTGTAAATTCCCTTTTTTCAATCAAAATATTCGAAATTAGCACCAAAAATACTGAATTGCACACTAAATTTGCTCATCAAATAAATCAATTGTTATTACTTGTATACACTTTCTTGGTCTTCAGATTCGGTATTATTCAGATTTGGTTCTGGCACTCGCCGGCCGCTTCCGCGGCACCGCTCGCTTCGCTCGCTCGGCTCGTGCGTTGTGTGGTCACAGTTCTAACATAACCTAACCGATATCTGTATTTTGCTGCTCAATCAGTAATTTTGTCGCTCTATCAGTATTTTTGATGCGCGGTTTATTATATTCCATTTTTAATTTTTCATGTGTATTTTTTATTTTGTTTTTATAATATGTTGTCGTTATGTTGTTCGAATTTTAACATAGTTTACCTTTTTCTTGTGCGCGTGAAATTATAAAATGTTGCTCAAATGTCAGGAGCCAGCTGAAAATCAGTGCTATGCTTAAATGCACAGCAAATATTGAGCTGAGTCGTCTACCACACAACTTGTTTTTGTTAATTTTATTTTTTTTGTTTAATATTTTTGTGTATGTGTGGCAAAAAAAGGGTTTAAACTAGTGTACAGAGGCCAGCACATCAAGCTACCACAATCTGTCAAATTTCTTTGATAGATTTTAAACTGTAATACGATGTAATAAGGTTCGAGTTCAACTGGGAAAATTTGACAGTTTTGGATAGCTCGACCTGCTAGCGTCTTACGTACCACCCTGGAGGTGCTCTCGCGGAAGTGCCCCTGGAACATGGCCTTCATGGGGTCACAGCGCGCCATGAGCAGGGCGCGGTGCGCGGGGTGGATGCCGTCGTCCAGGTCGAACGTCACGTCCGCCAGCGCCGCGCGCTCCACGTACATGTCCCGCAGCCGCACGGCGAGGGGCTGCCACCACAAAATGGACCACTTTGGGATCACTAACTTAACCTTTTGACCGCCATGGACGTGTATAGACGTCAAATGAAAACTTGCTCAAGACGCCAACGACGGCACGGCGTGTCAAAAATACCACATTTTTTTAGTTCAAAATAAATACCTATATTAAAATTTGTTGTTTTTTTTACCTATTATTAGATACTAGAATTTGAAACCTACCAAATCCTATTTCCTATTACAGTCCCACTCTGAGGTTTGTAAATAGTATATAACTCATCATCATCATGATCATATCAACCACAGTAGGTCCACTGCTGAACAAAGACCTCCCCCATAGACTTCCACAAGGACGGGTTACAAGCCGTCTGCATCCAACGATTTCCAGCTACCTTTACCAGGTCGTCCTTCGATGGAAGGACGACCAACGAGATGTCGTTGGAGTATACATATAACTACATCATGCCATCACGAGGTGTACTAAGTATATCGACATTTCGTCGGTATATTTACTCCCGTTTAATAGGGATGAGCATATTCCCATTAAATAAACACACAAAAAAAAACGGTATTATTTTTTGCATTTTCCATGATAATCTTAGCATGCAATAGCAAAAAAATAATTGAGAATTTCATAGAAAACCCAATATCATTGTTCAACACTGAGAATCAAAACCGAGATCTCTATACTAACGACCACATGACTAATAAGGCATTAAACGAGCACAACTAACTTTACACTACCAAACCTTTACTTTCAAATCTTCACCAAAATTGGAATAAAAAAAGTGGCACGTCATTCTTACGTTACTTACCGAGTGGAACTGCAGCATGAATCCCTTGTCGAACAGCAGATGCTGGTCCAGGATGAACTGGCTGAGCTTGGTGAGCTCGTGGAAGCCGAGCAGCTCGGCCGCCTGTCTGATCTCCTGGAGAAGCCATGACGTAACCAATTACAAGTGTTTTTTTATAAGACTCCCATAATCAGCAAGAACCATGTTGTCTTCTCTACCGGAACTTCTTAAGAACTTCTGCCCGTGGGGGGTACGAATAAGATTGTAAGCAACGTTTGCAGAAACATATAAACTTCGTACTCGTAATTGACTTTTTCTTTTTTTCTTTAAAAATAATTCTTAAAACCCAATGCACAATTAATATTATGCGAAAGTGTGTCAGTCTGTCTGTGTTACCTTTTCTTCTCTCTGTGCTTTTGATTAGACTAGACTTGATTCGAACGCTTTTAAGTTGATAGGCAAGGCGACGAAAATCTTAAAAAGAAAAATATAAATGGCTGACATTCCAAAGCTCAAACAAGCTTTAAAGTGCTGCCATCTTAACATAATGTGATGGAACAGTAAATTGTATTACTTAGGCCAGGGGTGGCCAATCTTTTTGGCTGGGCAATTAAGAAATATCATCTCCAAAGCCAAATCCGTTGATCACCGTCGACCGACGTCGTCGGAGAGATCATTTACACCCAACAGCATAAATAATATCGTCTCTTCTCATAACATGAGACCGCTTCTTGGCCACCCCTGATTTAGGTAAGTATTACAAACATTATAGCTACTAGCTGCACCCCGCGATGCTACCCGTATTTTCCAAGTCCGTGGGAAATACTCAAATCTTCTTACATACAAACCTTAATACTGACAATTATGAACACAACAAAAAGAATCAGCGAAATCCGTTGAAACGTTCTCAAGTAATAGCTCTTACATACATGCGGCAATTGATTTATAGATGTATATTTAAATGATATACATATATAGATGTATAGCTACACATTCTTCTGTGGCTTTAATTGTTCTGTCGATATCGTATTTGAAGGTAACATGACAGAAGTGTTTAAACAGCAATTTATATGTTGTACAACCTTTACATAATATTATACGTTAAGGGTGTATTATTATAATTATATGGTGAATAATCTAATGAAAGGGAAATTATATAAAAACATTGATTATATACTGCACTTTCCTATGACCGTTTTGGTAAAACTCTAAAGCATTATAATTTTATTGAAATAAAACAACTCTTTAAGGATTTTATCGCGTATATTGATATTATTAATCCCGACGTTTCGGACCCTTTACAGCATCTATGGTTAAGGGCAGACTGAGGTGGTGGGGTCTCGATATTGTAGTGATTATTACTAACAACTACCTACACTATGATTAATTATTATTAGAAAATTCGATTCACGCAGAACGAGCTCATCGTATCCTTTGGTGTTGCAGTTTGTGGCCTGTATTTTAATTTAATACACCTTATAATAAGGTTCCAAGCAGATGGTAAGACCCAGCCATTTTCTGTATTGATATTTGGGTGTTCTTATTTATTTCAATAATTATATTTTATAAAGTTCCTTGAGTAGCAAGAATACCAAATTTGCGAGTTGTTTTTACGATTTGAAACTGAAATGAATGCTTAAGAAAGTGCAGTAATAAAATATGATAAACTACAAATAAATATGTCTACAAACATATAAAAAGGTGCTGATTTTTTTATAATAATAATAATGGTCAAATTAATAATTATGAATTTGTTTTAATGGTATAATTTATTGCAATAAGGTTTACCAGTAACAATCCGATAGCAGCTGACTGCAAAACATTTTTGTTATTATAAAATTATTAATTTTATATATTTTTTATTTGCAATATATTTTATCGAAGTGGGTAATACATAAAATAGAAGATAGAAGCACAGTAGAGTAATAAAATATTAAATATAAATTAATATAAACAAATCGCTGTCTCCTTATTAAAATTGTACTTTACCTCATAATGAATAGGTGTTCTCAGATAATGAGTTGTTTTTTTAAATAAGGTTTTATGTGAATTTATTGGAGTCAGAAGATAAGTACTAGATCGAGCAGGGCTATCATGACCGGAAAAATTTTATCCACGGGGAGAGGACAAAATACTATTCCCCTCTGTCAATTTTGTCCACCCTCCGAGCATGGCAACACGGGTGGATAAACTATTCACGGTGGACTAAACAGGGGAAACGCTTGTCCCCGAAATTATTGCCATTATAAGAAAACTTTTATTCAATTACAAAATAGTCGAGAATATCATCATAAACCAGAGTACTTTTTTCGTTTTATTACATCTGTGCTGGATATTTATTTTGCTGCTACTTATGGTCAATAAACGATACGATTAAATAGGTGCTTACTTTGATGTGCACTGGCAGTCCATCTGCTGTATTCGATGGTTTCAAAGCCTGATAAAGTTCTTGGCACAAATAATGGACGCAATCCTTGTGCATTCGAAAAATCCGGAATTCTGTGTCGGTAACTCGAAGGGATTGCTCGAATCGCGAATTGAACGCCGGTGTATTTTTCGCTCAATTTTGTCCCTTTCTGACGACGACACTAAGCTCCAGTAAGCACGAGACATTTTTATATTACAACTAATTATATTTTTTCCAAGATATACTTTTTTTTTCCTTTTCTCATCGTTTTACAAAATAATGCACAATACTTAAATAATAAGTGTAAGTATAATTACTTAAACCCACCATCTAAAGATGAGGACAAATTTCTCCCTTTGTTATGTCAAAATCTGTAATTTTTCTCTTCCACTAGTCGCCATGCTATAGGCGGAGGGTGAGTATCCACGTCTAATGTCAAAAGTGATATAATTCTCTTTCCCCCTGTTGCCGTGCTTTGGCAGGTGGATAAAATAATTTTGTCCCTTGTCAGTGAAAATAACCGGTGGACAAAAATTTTATCCCCAGCCCATGCTAGCCCTGCTAGATACTATTTTAATAAGAAGACAGCCAGAAAGTAGCTCAATATAATTAAGAATAATATTATAATAATTAAGTACTTAAAAACCACAATAGATTATAAATATATTTAAATACTGATAACAAGCTAAAGCTTATTTAAATTTTAAATAGAATTAGAAGTGATTTAGTGATCAAGTGTTGATCTTTTTTTTTTCAAATACAGTATGATTTTTATTCAGTCAAGGACCTTCAAAAAAATTCTTAGCATGTTTTTTCTAATTAATTATCTACTTTATGCTTTATTTGTATTTGATAAAAAAAAATATGTTGCAAACGTAATTCTTTTTGAGTCGTAATTCCAAATACCATTATTCCTTTTTAAATATCATAAATTCGTATGGTATACTGATTTTCATTGCCAATACCTAACCAAACTAAACAGGAAAAGAGTTCTTATTGACCATCAAAATAACAACGCGTTCATCAGTAAACCACTTCAATTCCAAACCTTATTTCTAAGCTTACAAATCTCAATATGAACTGACCTGTTGTTTGAAGGCGCTGCTGTCTAAACCACCGGTGTAAATAAAGTTGATAATCTCTTGCATCACAATTTGAGATATAAGTTTACTCATCGTCACTATGGTTTGAGTCTGGGAGGTCGCGTGTTGGATCTTGTCACACTAAAATTTAAGGAATAATGCTTAAAGCCTATTTTGGAAAGTTCGTTTTCCAAAGAGGAAATCTGATGGTAAGTTAAATAGTGATATTCAGCCGGATCTGGTTAAACTAGAACTTGACCTCAGCATACTTAGGAAAGGCTACTTAATAACTAATATGTAACGAGTTCAAATCTACGGCACGCACCCCTGACTTTTCGTAATCATATGCATCATCATTCATAATCAACCCATTACTGTCCCACTGCTGGGCACGGGTCTCCTCTCAGATTGAGAGTGATGAGGCTATAGTCAACCACGCTGGCCTAATGTGAGTTGGCAGAGTTCTCAAGCCGTTGAGAAAATCTCTAAGGCATGCAGGTCGCCTTACGATGTTATTCTTCACCTTTTAAGCGAGTGATAATTAATTATTAATACGCTCATGATTTCGAAAAGTCAGAAGTGTGTGCCTTGAATTCGAACTCGAGACCTTCGACTTGGTAGTCCAATGGTCATACCACTAGGCTATCACTGCTTGTCAATCGTGTGCGTTCTAGGCAGTTACTGATGCTATTTTGATTTAACCCCCTCAGGGGAGAAATTTCACCTTTTCACTTGAATTTTTCCATTTTGCAAACATCCGCAAGAGGAACCAACTGCCAAAAGTTTTAAGTAGCCCAATCAGGAAAAGTAACTACCTTTTCTAAAGTACTAACCTTTTTGTATTTTGTGGCATTTTCCATGCTAAGTTTTTAAAGCTATTTTAGCATGGAAAATGCCAAAAAAAAATACAAAAAGATAGTTAATAGGTAAGGTGGCATCGTTCCACATCGAACTAACTGTAAAGTAAGTCATGTCGGTTGAGAAGCAAAAACTTGCTTTTCAATAGGTGTTACTGAACGTCACCATAAAGACGTAAATTCTGAATGTGAAGGCAAAATTCTATATGGCGGGTGGGAGTAGCGGTGGCTTAGTGGTCATAGCGTCTGGTATACCTCACCAGAAGATGCAGGTTCGAATCCTGCCCGCGGTCGAATTCTTCCTTCGCTAAAAGAGCTTTAAAAGTATATATGTGTAGAGTACTACTAGGTATACCTTGACTACTCTGATGGAGACGATAGCAGGGTGGTTGACCTCTCGATACAAGTCTGGAGGCTTCTTGCAGCTATCGCTCAGAGTTAGGATTTGACACGATGACCGCCGCTTAATCTGATCCCATACCCTGAAATTAAATGATGTGTGGCTGCCGAGTCAATTTAGGTTTAGGTTTAAAGATATTTATTCTCAATCAAAACATAAAGTCACTTACTTGAGAACAACAATTTCTTATATTAATTACAAGTTCGCTTAAGATTATTTACATATAGTTCTAAGTACCCACCTAATGCATTTATTTGTTTCGAGTTAAGTAATGTCTTCCATTATATATTGTTTTAATTGTACTTTAAATGCATTAACTGAGCGTACATTTTTGATAGATGACGGTATTTTATTATATAATTGTGCTCCTTCATACGTTACAGTTTTTTTGCCATAGTTCGTTCTAATCTTTGGTAAGACTAGGAAACTAGTCCGACGAGTGCTACGTTGCGTTGTATTTTTTAATTTGGTAAACGATAAGTTGGTCTGGATGTTGTTGTTAAGAACCTTCCGAATGAAAATGCATGTATTATAAATATATATAAACTAAAATACATGTATATGTAATATATATACATGTATTTTAGTTTCATTGTAAATTTTGTAAGTTGGTGTCAAATATGAATAATTGAAAATCAATTTTATTAGTTTATTTTGTTTGATTTGCAGGTCTGCTAGTTTACTCTTACCTGCACTCCCCCAAATTTCAATCATATTTTGTAAATGCGGCTTAACTAGAGTATTGTAAATAGTATGACGTAATCTGTTTGGTATACAGCTGATTATGTTTCGTAGTGATCCAAGTAGTGATGAAAGTTTAGTTTTTATGTGATCTAATTGGGTATTCCATGATAGTAAACTGTCCATTCTCAGACCGAGATATTTCAAATATTTTATTTCAATTAGAACATTAAAATAGCACTTTTTAGAAGTCAAAACTAGTTGCACTGTTCCAAAAAGTGCGTCTTATGGAGAAGGACCGGCAAGTAACTCCATATACTCTTTTTAAAAAAAAAACATGATTACAGTATGTTAATCTTTGTTTATAATTTTGTTCTGAATAGTTCATGAGAACAATGCAGTTTGATGTGTACTAATAAATTAATCCAGTACAGAAAAAAAAGATTGCCCTTAAGGGTTTCGGGTTTCTAATCCACCTGGGAATCCCAGGTCCAAAATAAATAAATGTGGGGATAATTTCTACTTCGGGCAGGAATAAAACAAAATGATTCCACTGGTATTCTTGAATTTAATTTTCGTTTTAGATGAAATCGTCTTTTATGCTCTCCTGTTTTCATGCCGTTTCTCCCTCTTGTCAATGTCAACTGTCATCCTTAACATTCACTCGTTCTCTCTCACACCTCACGTTATTATTACTTTCTCTTTCATTCCTCCATAAATAAATAAATAATGCCCGTTTAATGGCAATACGCTTGCCTCATATAGGACTTAAACACACCGGCGACCTGTCAAGAGGCGTGATGATAAGTTAAATCATTGGTAAACTAGACTCATAGTATCATAACATCAGTTCTGTTAATCGATTATAGACTCTAATTTAATAGCCATACCTCATCTGTTTAGCTTGATCTTGTCGTATCAAATACTCTGTGTCTTCGTTAAACTCGCCGGTCGTCGCCTCGCCCATACTGCTCACCTAAAACAAGTGTTAATCTATTCATATAGTGTGGGGTTTGGTGGTGATGGTGGAGAGAGGAAGGTAGTGGGGGATAGGGTCACATTTCTAAACATATAATTTACTGGTACCAGATAAACTATATTATTCAATTTATATATAACAGATTAAACGATTACCTACACATCCAAGGTCTATCACGGTACAATTGCAAGCATAAACTTATGACTTACTTGCTCACTTTAGCATATGACGATACCGAGGCTTTATTAAAAAGTCCCTTGTAGGCTCTTCTCCCAGAAATAGAAAATCAATATTACTAATATCCACTTACACATATACATCTACACCACACACAATAAACTCGTCTATACACACATTCACCCGAAACTTTATATCTTGAAATCTTGTAATGCACTGCAGCATGGCAACGTCTGTCATTGTACGAAGGACCACCAATCGCCAAAATACAGGCCCACCTAGTTTGGCGTTTGGTTACCCTATTTTCATGTACCTGTAGCCATAGCCTATAATATGTAAACTTTCTCTGTATATTCTTTTATGGTGAGAAATAAACATTATTATTATTATAAATATACTATATTGATTTCTGACCCTTACGCCAATATTACATTGAAATAAAACTACTTCTTACGGATTTTATCGCGTTATATTGATATTATTAATCCCGACGTCTCGGTCGGTTACAGCGTCCATGGACACGGGTAGACCTAGTCTATTCGTAGCAAGGTTGGCAGTCGTCGCGGAGAACTGGCAACTTGCTCACCATAAGGAACACAACATAGCTCAAAGCAGTGTTATTTCACTTCGATTTTCTGCAAGGCGGAGTTATTTCTCCAGTCAGGTAGCTCCAATTAAAGTGGAATTACTCCCACTATAATAATAATAATAATGACATGTTGGATAGATTATAAGAAGGCCTATGACTCGGTGCCTCATACATGGCTCATGAGGGTGCTAGAGTTGTATAAAATAGATATAACTCTACGCACCTTCCTGATGTCGTGTATGAGGCAATGGAGCACAGTCCTTCGCTATCCAGGATGTCGAAATATCCAGAGGAATAGCGAATCTGTGAGGATCGAGCGAGGTATATTTCAGGGTGATAGTTTGAGTCCACTTTGGTTTTGCCTAGCCCTGAATCCTTTAAGCATGCTGTTGGAGAATTCAGGGCTAGGCTATCGGTTGAAGAGAGGTGGTCAGGTTATATCTCACCTCCTTTACATGGATGACCTGAAGCTCTTTGCCCCCAACAATCTTCAGCTGATGGAGCTACTGAAGGTAACTGAAATTTTTAGTAGCGCCATCAGGATGGAGTTTGGTGTGGACAAATGTGCGGTCATGCATGTAAAGCGAGGGGAGATTGTGGAATCCGTAGGAGTTCAACTCGCGGATTCCATAAACCTGAGATCCCTCTCTCCAAACGAAACCTATAAGTATTTGGGTATGTCGGAAGCGTTAGGTATCAGCGCTACTGACATGAAGCAATCGTTGAGGGAACGTTTCTTTGGCCGCCTGAAGAAGGTATTCAATAGCCTTCTTTCGGGCGGAAACAAGGTGCGTGCCTTCAACGGTTGGGTCATGCCGGTATTGACGTACTCTTTTGGCATACTCAAATGGACTCAAACGGAACTTGATGGCCTGGATAGGCGGGTTCGTACACTGCTGACTGCATATCGAATGCACCACCCACGATCGTCGGTCATGAGATTGTATATCCCGCGGAAGTGTGGAGGCCGAGGCTTTTTAAATGCTAAAAACCTCCACAACCGCGAGATATGCAATCTCAGGGAATATTTTCTACATGCCGACGTGGGAATGCATCGAGATGTAGTAGCAGTGGACAAGGGACTCACCCCGCTCTCCTTGGCGAATGAGAACTGGCGCAAGCCTGTAGTGCTTGATACTAACGACCGCAGGAAGGTATGGCAGAGTAAGGAGCTCCACGGACGCTTTTTCGGGGCCCTACATGGGCCCGATGTAGACCAAGCAGCGTCCGTAGCCTGGCTGCGTTTCGGTGACCTCTTTGGGGAAACCGAAGGTTTTGTCTGTGCAATTATGGACGAAGTTATCATGACGAATAACTATCGGAGATTTATTGTGAAGGATGGCGCGGTTGACATCTGTCGGGCATGTCACCGCCCGGGTGAATCGATCCGCCACATTATCTCTGGTTGTTCTCGTCTAGCTAACGAGGAGTACTTGCATAGGCACAACCTTGTAGCCAGAATTATCCATCAGCAACTTGCTCTGAAATACACTCTTGTGGCATCGGAGGTACCGTACTACAGGTATGTGCCCGACCCAGTTCTCGAAAATGGCAATATCACACTGTACTGGGATCGGTCCATCATCACTGACAGGACTATTGTAGCCAATAAGCCTGATATTGTGGTGGTGGACCGAATCGAGAGGCGTGCAATGATTGTTGACATTACCGTCCCGCATGACGGGAACCTCGTGAAAGCCGAGAAAGATAAGCAAATCAAGTATCTTGACTTGGCTCGCGAGGTTGTCGACATGTGGGATGTGGACACAGCGATCATTGTACCGATAGTCGTGTCAGCCAATGGCTTAATAGCCACGAGCCTCGACCAACACCTCAGGAGGCTCTCGTTAGGCGGCTGGGTCAAGGGCCTGATCCAGAAAGCAGTATTGCTGGACACGGCCCGTATTGTTAGGAGGTTCCTCTCTCTGGAGCCCTGACCGCCGGTAGCTTGGACCCTGTTCCCGATACCGGTGGGCCTCTATTTTTATATTTTTAAATGTTTTCATTTTTTGATTTATTTTATAAAAATATTTAAAAATGTAAAATATAAGAAAATAGCTTAATAAAGGACAAAATAATAATGATTTATTTCTATATATAGATAATTATTTACAATACATATACATAGTTATTTTAAGAACGTATCAAAATACATTAATATTTCTATGCCCTACTTCTCTTGATTTATTAATCAGAGTAATGACCGATGCATTGATCAATCGATGCAGCTTTGCCAATGTGGCAGTTTATTGATGGCCTTCTCGAAGAAATCAGCTGGACGGAAGGCAACACATTCTTCAAACGCATTTTGTACTACGTACAGCGGTGAAGGGTGGGCGTTTTGGAGGCTGTCTTAATGTAAATATAATCATTTTGACTTGGAACTAACTTTGACTGCCTCTCGGGTATTGATTTTTTTCTTAGGGTGTAAGCGGTGGAGGAGTTGCAATACATCACAGAGAGAGTGAGAGAAATATCTGAGTTACCATGCTGCTCTCGCTGGAACTCCTGGCCAGCTCGGCACTAAGACTGACGCAGTCGTTGGTGAGCAGACGATGGAATGCTTCGCACGCTGCCGCCATCATGAACCGATGGACGGGGAAACCTTTTGCACCGCATATTATTACCATATCCGAGAAATACTAAAAAACAAAAAAAATATTATATTGATTTCTGACATTTACGCGAATATTATACATTGAAATAAAACTACTTTTTACGGATTTTATCGCGTATATTGAATAGTCTAGACGGGTAGACTGTCCCAGCGTACATACGCTGTCAAGGGTCCAAAACGTCGGGATTAATAATATCAATATACGCGATAAAATCCGTAAAAATTAGTTTTATTTCAATTATTATTATTAATTACAAAATGGGTTCCGCAGGTTTGATGGCAGTCGCTTCGTGTAAAATACTGATATTCAGCCACATCTGGTTAGACTGGAAGCCGACCCCAACATAGTTGGCTCGGAGAAAGAGAGAGTTAAATTATCAAACTGTCTCGTTAGTCTAGAGATTCTAAGAGCAACTAGAGGTCTTGGGTCCGATTCTCAGCATAGTATTACTGGGTTTTTCTATGAAATTCTCAGGACCAGATCCCTATTACATTTGACCTAAACATACCGGCGAACTGTAGGTATACATTAATACACCTCTGCCTAACCCTTCGGGGAATACAGGCGTGATGGTATGTTAAAACTAGTTCAGTTAGTTTCAGTTACCTGTTGTCGCAGTAGATTTGTCATGTTATCTAAATAAGTGCTGTTCACAACGGCCACCTCAGGCTCCATAGGCCGAGGGGGTCTAAAAGGTGCCTGTGGACAAAAAAAAGGATGATGAAAGACAAAAAATATTTGTTTACCTCAATGGTATGGTCAGTCTGTTGAGCATTGGGTCCTGAGTCGAATTCCCAGGTAGCCCGAATTTTAAACCCATACAGTATAGTACGGTACAGTATAGTACGGTACAGTATAGTACGGTACAGTATAGTACGGTACAGTATAGTACGGTACAGTATAGTACGGTACAGTATAGTACGGTGCAGTATAGTACGGTACAGTATAGTACGGTACAGTATAGTACGGTACAGTATAGTACGGTACAGTATAGTACGGTACAGTATAGTACGGTACAGTATAGTACGGTACAGTATAGTACGGTACAGTATAGTACGGTACAGTATAGTACGGTGCAGTATAGTACGGTACAGTATAGTACGGTACAGTATAGTACGGTACAGTATAGTACGGTACAGTATAGTACGGTGCAGTATAGTACGGTACAGTATAGTACGGTACAGTATAGTACGGTACAGTATAGTACGGTACAGTATAGTACGGTACAGTATAGTACGGTGCAGTATAGTACGGTACAGTATAGTACGGTACAGTATAGTACGGTACAGTATAGTACGGTACAGTATAGTACGGTACAGTATAGTACGGTACAGTATAGTACGGTACAGTATAGTACGGTACAGTATAGTACGGTGCAGTATAGTACGGTACAGTATAGTACGGTACAGTATAGTACGGTACAGTATAGTACGGTGCAGTATAGTACGGTACAGTATAGTACAATACAGTATAGTACGATACAGTGTAGTAGGGTACAGTATAGTATGGTACAGTACAGTACGATACAGTGTAGTACAGTACAGTGTAGTACAGTACAGTGTAGTACGGTACAGTGTAGTACAGTACAGTGTAGTACGGTACAGTATAGTACGGTACAGTATAGTACGGTACAGTAGAGTACAGTACAGTAGCAGCACTATTCTTGAAAATATAGTCAACATTTTTATTCTTAGAACTTTTTTAAATTTTTTGACTTACTTGTAACAGCGGTCTCTGCACCCTCTTGAGGTTGGTCATCCAGAACCTCTGCTGTCTCCTAGCGATGAGAGCGGCGCGAATGGCATTCTCAAAAACCTCATTGACGCCGTAGTACGTGAACACAGATGTCTCGTAGTAGTATATGCCGAATTCGTGAGCTAAGGCGCGCCCTTGGTCCGGCATTACTAGGTCACTTTTTCTCGGAGCCCTAAAACCGTTATATGTTATTATTATTTTACTGTATTTAGTTTTTTTTAGTATTTTAATTAAATGTTTTCAAATTATTCTATCGACCAGCTGTTAAGGGACATGGATTGGTTTAGAGTTTGATCTGTTTCGCATCAATTGGGAAAATCCGACAGTTTTGCTTCCGATAACTTGACCTGCTGGCGTCTTTACTTGTACTAACTACTAGATTCTAGCTATCTTTTTGTATATTTTTGGCATTTTCTATGCTAAGATATTAAAGTTATTTAGAAAAGGAAAAATTCGACCGCGGGCAACAACTTACTTTACAGTTAGTTCGACATTGAACTAACTGTAAAGTAAGTTGTGTCGGTTGAAAAGCAAAAACTTGCATTTCAATAGGTGTTACTGACGTCACCATAAAGACGTAAATTCAGTATGTGAAGGAAAAATTCGACATGACGGGTAGGTATCGCGGTGGCTTAGTGATCATAACGTCTGGTGTACCTAACCAGAAGACGCAGGTTCGAATCCTGCCCGCGGTCGAATTTTTCCTTTTCTAAATAACTACTAGATTCTAGGATTAGTCGATGATTATACAACATCTAAAAAAAATGTGATTTCTTGATGATCTTACCTTATAAAAGGGCTCCGGTCCTTACAGTAGTTCAAATAGGTTTCGTCTCTATACATGTAACGTAGATCGTTCTTACAGCCCACTAATAAAATCGGAGTGTTTGGGCAAAACCGTCTGAAATATAATATAGAGTCAGTCTACTAAACCAGAGTGTGTTAGGTGAAGTACAATGGCCAGCACATCAAGCTACCACAATCTGTCAAATTTCTTTGATTGATTTTCAACTTTAACACATAGTAATAAGGATCATATTCGATTAGGAAAATTTGACAGTTTTGGATAGCTTGACCTGCTAGCGTCTGTACCTATATATTATGAGAATAACGTATCTATACTAATATAATAAAGCTACAGTTTTTTCGTTTCACGCGAATCTCTGAAACTACCCAGTCGAATTTGATAAATTCTTTGCTCTCTAGGATTTGATAGCTCAATTCTTAAGGAAGTTTCATCATATCAGCCACAGGAGGTCCACTGCTGAACAAAGGCCTCCTAGACTTCCACAAATACCGGTTATAAGCCATCTGCATCCAACGACTCACAGCGACCTTTACCAGGTCGTCCGTCCATCTCGTTGGAGGCCGTCCACCGCTGCGCTTTCCGGTGCGTGGTCTCCGTGGAACCTTTTTGAACGTTCTACGAGCTATGTGCCCCATACATTGCCACTTAAGCTTGCTAATTCTTTCAACTATTTCGGCAACTTTTGTTCTTCTGCCGAGAAATACCAAGCATAGCTCTCAAAGACTTAAAATTATTACCCAAGAAGGAAAAAGCAAAAGAAAGTGAAATAGCTATAGTTAGTTATTTTTATTATTATCTTTTTTAAACGTTGCCCCACACGTGGATTTTGTCCTGTAAAACCTGAATGTCTTTTTCTTTTTCTCGACAGTGTGTCGATCCGCACTAGGCCAGCGTGGTGGACTATAGCCTAATCTCTCTCATTCTGAGAGGAGACACGTGCCCAACAATGGGACAGTATATGGTTGATGATGATATATAATATGTATAGTTACGAATACTGGAGAACTTCTTACCTTATTTCAGGGTACCACATGGCGCCACAATTTCTCAGTGATATAGGGTTCGTTATTGAGAAGCATAGCAGAACCACATCTGACCTAAAAGTGCAACAAAATCTATAGAAAACTGTTCTTGATACTGTTCGAAAATGATCCCTACCAGGACTGAACATGCCAAGGATTCGAGGGTTGACTTCCTTATTTTAAAAAGCTCATAAGCCAAGAGGCAGTTGAAATGAGCATTATATCTCTTCCTTTATTTATATCAAAATGACATAACATAAAATATATACCACATTAATAATAAATATAAATATAATAATATTTTTGGGACATTTTACACAGCACCACCTAGTCCCAAACTAAGCAGAGCTTGTACTAGTATTAGACAATGGATATAATACATATATACTTTTTTTTTTGTAAATACATACTTATAATACATAGGAAAGACCCAGACAAACACAAATACTCATGTTTTATCCACACAAATATTTGCGTCCTGTGGGAATCGAACCCACGACCCTATGATCAGCAGTCCGGCACTCGAACCGCTAGACCACAGAGGTCGTCACATTTTAACCCATCTATGCAAAATTTGCAGACATTATATGAATATAAATCTTTTTACCAGATACAGAAAAGTATATTACCTTATATTATATAATATTATTATTATATTACCTTCCATAGGCAAATCTCCTGTCCTTCTCGTGGTCTCCAAACGTATCCCAAAGTCGAAGCGACACGTTGACTCCGTCGACGACTTCCCATGATCTTTCTAAAACCTGGTTAACCAATAAAAACCTTAATGCACCTAATTATAAAATTCACAATCAAAACAAACTTAGAGCTCTGTCATTGTCTACTCGATTTTATGTTTTTTTTTTTGCACACACATATTCTCTTATATCCTGGGTGCGTTTACAAACACAAATTTTCAGATTTGTAGATCATACAAATGATCGCAGCGCCGGATCTAGTATATTTACGAGGTGGGGCAAAAACTTAAAAATGCCGCCCCCGCATACATAATGTTTTATAATATGTAGGTTGACCTATGCCTACGCGACCCGCGAAAAATAATACATGTGCTTAAAGTACTGGATCTGTCTCAGTGGTCAAAGTTGCGTTGATGATGGTGAATTTGCCGCCCGGGGCATGGATTCCGGCTTGCCCCCCCTAGATCCAGCGCTGGGAGATCGAACTCACAACCCGTGGCGCAGAGGCCGATCGCTCAGCCACTACGCCAAGTGTCGTCATGTGTATAGAACAATAGTAAAATTCAGGAGCAGAAAATCTCTTTTAAGAATAGTTTCTGTTATCTTTTTGTAATTTTTTTGGCATTTTCCATTCTAAGATTTTAAAGTTATTTAGCGAAGGAAATTTCGACCGGTGGCAGGATTCGAACCTGCGTCTTCTGGTTAGGTACACCAGACGCTATGACCAATAAGCCACCGCGAGTTCCACCCGCCAAGACGAATTTTGCCTTCACATTCAGAATTTGCGTCGTTATAGTAACGTCAGTAACACCTATTGAAAAGCAAGTTTTTACTTCTTAACCGACACGCCTTACAGTTAGTTCAATGTCGAACGATGCCAAATACCTACTAAATATCTTTTGTATTTTTTGGCATTTTCCATGCTAAGATTTTAAAGTTATTTAGCGATGGCTTCCTTTACTCACATCCTTGTATATCCGGTACTGATCGATAGCCCACACAGTGGGCACGTGAGTGGTCATCAGCTGTGAGAGTGACACGTGCTTGTTGCAGGCGCGGGCACATATAAGCCGCGTCTTGCCGACCGCCGTGTCGCCCACTACTACGCATTTCACCAGCTCTTGGTGGGGTTGCTCGTTGTCCATCTGAATAGATATGAGGGATTAACATAACATAACAAAGAGGGACCCAGTCATAGTACTGTAACCCACAGTTCGTCAGTATGTTTAGTCTCATATTGTAGGGGGCAAGCCTATTATAAATAGATAAATTGTGAATTATTAAATTGTAAACAGATACTTATGATACATAAGAAACACCCAAACAAACACAAACACTTACGTTCATCACATAAATATTTGTGTCCTGGGGAATCAAACCCAAGATCAGTATTCTGACACTCAAACCACAGACGTTGTCTATTATTGTCAACCCATTTAATATCCCACTGCAGGTCATGGCTCTCATTTCAAACAAATGCAATACAATATAATTATTTTTATCGTACTAAAATGACAAACGAACATACAATCCAACTGATGGTATACTGCAACCGCAGCTAGCATATTAGATATTGAGAACTCAGTTGTTGTTTCATAAGCCCGGTAATTTCATGAGCTGCATCACCCATCAAGCTGCCATAAGGAGATTTTGTGACCTCAGAACACAATGATAATGAAACAAAAGCCTCCCGCATAGACTTCCAAAAGGACTGGTTATATGCCACCTGCATCCAACGCCTGTTCATCTCAAAGGAGGCCATTATGGCTTAATGGCAGATATTAACAATACAGTGATACAAACTCACCAGTAGAGTTAGTTAGGTATAAAACATTCTGCCTATATCAATAATTTACTAAGGTAATACTGTTAAGCAGTCTATGGAACATCCCTGTAAACCTTGACTTCCTGTTTTAAAAAGAAATCATTAATCTTTATTTATTACTCCTATTTAAACATACACACCACAAGGTAGTACGGTAAGGTACACTCAGAGCAGAGCAATATCTTTTGAAGACCCATGGAATAGGGGGCAAGAAACAGTATTAAATAAATCATTTATGTTTATAATTTAATTATTTATTTATTTATTTTTAATTATTTATTTTTATAATTTATATTTATAAAAAAACTGTGTGTTGTATGTTCCTAACATTAATTCCAGATTCATAGGCAAACCATGCATTTATAGGTGATATCTTTGAAAAAGAGCTGTTTACAATTATTATTACAGTAGGTACTGATCATTGTTAGATATTAAGTTTATTAATACATAAGTAATATATGTTATTTATTTTAAGTACTTAGGAAAAGGAAATTAACAAATTAGTTTGAAATTATTAAACTGTCCATGATATCATTTTCTAGAAAAACATAATATATAATATGCATAATAATGTACAGTTATAAATTAAGAGAACTGAGAACGATTGTTTATTATTTTGTCTATTTACTTTCTATGTACTTACCTAGTACCTCCTTTACTTTTAAAGATTATCATTGCATAACAGTTATATGTTAGAATATTTAAGTGCTAATTGACATTTTAAAACAGGAATTAATTCAAATATCGAAAAAATACACAACAAAAAGTTCAAATTCAAAATTTCAAAATATTTTAAAAACTCGCATAACTAAAGTACTGTCAAATATCCTATTGTCAAAATTAATTTTGACAACGATTGATTGTCATTATTGCATTTTAAAAATACTCGCGTTCATAATTATAATAATTTAATACGTACTGTAAAAAAGCTTTGTTCAATTTGATCAAAATTTAATTTCATGCTAAGAAATCGTGTTTACTTGAACAAATTTTATGAAGACCAGCTTTAGGTTTTATGACTATGCAGATTTATTTTACAGCCTGTAGATTGTATAACAAAAAAGTACGCAAAACGCCGAAAATCTCTTGTCTAAAAACGATTTATTTATTCTTAAAATCGAAATTAATTTATGATAACCATAACCACTTGCATAAAATTGATAGAATGATACAGCAAGTGTTAATTCACTTACCTTTTCTTCAATGAATTCTTAATTGATTCATACACTTGAAAACCTTTGTGAATTTCTTAAATCAATTGCACATTATTATCACTCTCGAACACTTAATTTTGATCACAAGAACGGAGCACAATCTGCATTATGTCGTTCAGTTAGATATTATTGCAAAAAAGATTATCTTTTCACGATATTTGTGGCAATGGAGTGAAGTTGATTTTGTAGCATTGCAGTGATCTGCGCATGTTGAACGCCTTGCGCAGAACTGTAGGAACGTGAACAGGGCAAGTTCATTTTAATTTTACTTACTATATTGACAATTTTAAGTCAACGAACTTTGATAATGTTGAACTTTTGAATCTCTTGAATTCAGCATCATATCCAATGCACGCAATTAGTGTACAATGAAACTCGTACCTATTGTGAATAAATATCTACTTCCTTTTAACTGCTTATGGATGCGTTCACGTACAAAAGCGAATAATCGTCTACCTACACAAAGCAGTTACATGTTTTCGATAAGCATTTTGTTTTTTTATATATAACTGCAAATGTAACTACTTTTTTTGAGGTTTGAATAATAGATTAGTACCTACATAATGAACTTTACATTATTGCTGTCTAAATAATAGGACGCCTTCAAGTTTTAAATAGCAATGAGTTATAAATAGAATTATTTAGTTTTCTTTAGGCGCTCTTAAAGTCCTGCTGACTTTACTGACGGTACAGTACTGAGTATCTACTTTTGAGTTACTTGGTTGGCACCTATTTTTAATATATGAAAGACCGAATAATATCTTCAAGCATGACCTAAAATGAAAGCAATGACTTCAAACGAATAAACTAGGCACCCGGGATCAACGACTCCATTGTATAGGAATATAGCGTTAGAATTTAAAATTATACTCCTTCAGATCCTTAACCTCTAAAGCTGCTGATGTTGAAGTTGTTGACATATTGAAGTTGATCACTACTCTTACTACTTATAATGAAACTCTTTCGACACATGGAAAGTTTCTTCTTTTTTGAAGCCGAGAAAAGAAAAAAGATCTGTCAACGTTTATTGTATGGGCGTGATGGTTTTATATCTTCGCAAAAATGTGTTTCGTCTATACAAAGGCGAGGATCCTAGCAATAAAAGCTAAATAAAAAGCCATCAAGCATGGCGTTCTTCGCCCTTTTATGGAAGGCGCGAACAATAGAAAAATACCGAATTAATTATGAAAAAGAGAAGATCAACTCTATAGTGTTGGGACACACACAAATGGAACAAACATTATCCCAGAAATGGCGTCACTATCGATGTGACACAAAAAAACGAATATCAAGAGCTTTCAAGAAATGGTACCCAGAAGGCAGTGGAGTGTCCAATTTTTTCTTGTATTTGAGAACGGATCAGACCTTTCCGAATTTCCTCCTCAAAAGCGTGATGGGTTTCGTTGGAGGCATAGTGCTGACGTATCTTTGCTTCATGTTTTTCGTCTTCCAATTGTCGATATCATTGATTCATGCTACTATCATGAGTTCTATCATTGGAGTTCTTCTGACATTGGGCCTGGCGTTTAGTTACAGGATTAGGTACGTATCTCAATATCAATAGAGTCATAATACAGGTACTAATTATCATACATGCTAAGCTAAGCTTTAAAAGCAAACTTTAAAAAGAAGCTAAAAAAGACAGAACTCGAACTTGTCACGCTCCGCAATTCGATTTCCAGCTGCAGTCTTATCTAATAAATGTACGATGTTTCTGTGCTATAAATAGAAGCCCGAAGTTTGGACTTAAATACTATACTCCGTTAACGACAATAGCCCAACCCAATCGGCGCACTTTAAATACCTTGAAAAAAAGAATGCACCACATTTGGTTTCCGTAAGCGGGTTCCTAACCACAGAAATCCTGTTCCAGGTGTCTGGTGTTTCTCCTGATCCCTCAATTCTTCTCTCGCGTGGGTAGGTACACTCTGACCTGCTACGCGCTGGTCCTTATCCTGACAGGCCCTGCCACCAACACACTGAAGAATTCCGAAGTACTATCTGAATCTATGGCTTGTAGTCAGGTGAGTTCTGACGTTACGTTTTATTTATCAAGCTAGTAAGGACTAGGAAATTAGGCAATGAATCTATGTATTGTTCCTTCTGTATTACACATCCTAAGAATAGTTACTGAACTCATATTTATTTTTGTGCTGGGAGTTCTTGTAAACATATTATTCTATTGAACAAATACTGGAAAATAAGTAACAAAATGATGTTTCGTGTGGAAATCTGAACCCTACACCTGCTCTGTGAGTGCAAAAAAAATAATCGCAGCTATAATTCGAAACACTACAACAAAATGTAGCTACTCATAAAACTAAGTTTAAATACCTTTTTATCGTAAGGACCGACTTCGTATGAAGAATGCTTACCTACCTCGATTCACGTACAACTATTAACGGTACGGTAATATTGTTATTATTACCGTGGTAAAGCTGTTATGCGTCAAGTTGTATAGAACTCCCGCCGCTGGTGTCTTCAGGCTTTTGTAAACACTTCAAAATCCAATACGAACTTTCCTTTGACTTATAAAACCTGATAATGAGACTTTGCTAAGCCACTTTACTGCCTCTTACTGTCATACTTGTAAATAAGTGAAGTAACCTTCTATAGCCCTCATTTGTAAGAAGTAAGCTCAAGATTTGTGGCTCACTCGAGACGGCTGGTAATTGCGCCCTTTCTTCACAGTCATAAGTGGCGGTAAGTAGCACTGAAATAGATATAACATGGCGGCAAGACCTTTTGTTGATGTCCCGCAAAATTATGCCTATTGGAATGGATGAATAGTACCTAATTGGAATTTAGGTATTATGCTCATAGATATTTTTGTGGATGGATGACCATTATTAACCCACAGAGCACCTCTGTATCTCGGAGAGCACTTAGGTAAAACCCGCGGTCCCGGTTGTCATACGATCACCCCCAAAAAGTCTATCCTCAGGAAATCAGTATTTCGGTATATTGGTAGGTTTATTAAAACGTTATTATAATGCCAGATAAAATTAGATAAGCATATATGTAAGTACTTACCTACCAGTTAAAATACTCTCACACTATGTAAGTACTTTATTTGAAATCTTTATTGAAAGGACTTGGTACACAAATGTAAGTACTTACCTATTTCATTTTTTAATCGTAGGAAGTACTGAACTATAGTAGGTACGTACTAATTACAGTAAACAAGCTTTAGTAACTAATGCCTGTTACGGCTGTTACTATAAAGTCAGTGGGGCTTATTAATAATAAATGATCGATGGGCAAACGTCCGCTAAGAAAAGATTTTCGTTTCTCTGAAGATAACAGACTTTTTAATTGAAGCAGTTCAATCAGGTTGTTCTACAAATACCTTAAAGTTTTTGCATTATCCGTAGGTATAATCTACTAATATTATATTTTGAGCAGTTTATCTCCAATATTCGGGGGCGTCAAAAAGGGTGGCTAGACGCCAATAAATTGTAAAACTTGGAGTATAACTGGTAAACACGTTGGGTGGTTAAACTCATAATTCATGTCTAGTCTGTTGTGCCCACAGAATACTTAGAAGATATCGTTTTGTATTTTAAGTAGGTACTTTCATTCTCAGCAACAAAAATAATACATTATTATACCTACTGACTTAAAATAGCTTTAAGCTTTTTTTTATATAATTATGTAGTACGGAAAATTTTAATGGATCGTTCGCCACATATGGCGGTGGTATGTCGGACTCGTACCGACTAAAACCGCACTCTAGCCCTAAAGTCATGCCTATGGGATCCGTGGGCCACGACCATGACTGGCGGTAACCCCTCCAATTAGCGAGGGCTTGTCTCTCTATTTGAAGGCTCGGCTGATCTGGTCGGGGGCGAAATCCCTCATTCAGCCGCCAGCAGACTACAGCTTATGAAGGCCGGAGGTCTATATGCGCCCTCCGGTGCCCAGTGCATCTACTACGGAAAGAGGTGGACAATTCTCTGTACCCTTTCTGCCTCCTCCTTTCCATGCATGAAACGCAGTAAGAGGCGGCGTCTTCCCACATGCTCTTGCTCTCGACCATGGACCGAATTACGGCCGGAAGCGTAAAGCTTTAAGTATCTACCAGAAATGTGATTAGATTCAAAGGGACGTGGTAGATAATTAATAAGTAAAGATGTACCTAGATTATCATAATTAGGAAACTAACGTGAACACGTTTAGAGTTTGGAAAAACTTCAAACTAATAATATTTCCTGCTGCGAAACTGACACGCCACACTCTTTTGAAGCATGACATTTTCGCAAACTTGAAGTGGAATCGGGAATGGGCCGATTTGCGTGTGAACCATGTACACTTAGAACTCTCGGTACTGTTTGGTGTCTCTACTCCAGAGGATTTCCACACAAAATAAAATAATTGTTTTTGTTAAAAAAAAATCACCCTACTCTAATATGAACAGATCCCCCTAATTCCTATTTCTGCTTCAGGAACAAATAAAAACAAGCGTACACCAACTGGACGATCTGATGAAAAAACCGTACAACGTAATGAAGGACTCTATAAAGCTGATGGTAGACCGAATGAAGGCTATCACAATGAAGGTGAAGGAGACAGTAGTGAAGATCGATCGACTGGTACTGAGTCTAGGTACGTTTAATATGCGATTTGAAAAGAATCGTGCACGTGCATAGATTTGTAGGTCAAGTGTGCTTTCTCATGCTTCGACAGACAGCAATAATGGTATAACTAATTTGCAATTTTTATAAGGTAATTCCGATTACTGTCGCAAAACGTCCGCTTTAGTAATGGTCGATTCGCTTCTTCGCTTGCAAGACCATTGTCGTTTAATGTTAGCATTTTTGAAAAATTATTATCCTGAAATATTATGTTGCCGCTTGACCATCATCCAAGCACCTCTGACTAATTAACAGAAATTAAGGTGTAAACTGGCTTCACCTGACTAACCACTCGCTCAAACGTTGAAGGAAAACATCAACAACGTAAGGGGAGGTGAGGTTATGCTTATGATGCGTAAGAGATAGCCTCGATGGCATATGAAGTCTTCCGTAAGAATCAGCAAAAGTTCAGCGTGGCGGACTTTAGCATAATCCCTCCCATTGTGAGAGAAGTCCCGTGCCCAGCAGTGACACAGTTAAATGGGTTGATGGCTGAAACAGTTGTGCAGGATATTCCATTTTAATTACGAATTATAAGGAAAATTTTCTTGCAGTCAGCATCATCCAGTCTTCGTACTCCTGGCTGCAATCAGTAGCAGACATCTGCAACGCGAATCTAGGAACACCATATGACCGTTGCAACAATGTTGTGCAAGACAGTATCACCGCCTGTCGCAAGAGTCTGGGCCCTGAGATCGCAATTTTCTGCAATGCGGCTTACGTGGCCCAAGCTGCTTGCTATACTGTGAAACCTTTCAAAACGTTTTGCTACGTCACTGACTTCATGGATGAAGCTATCTTCGCTAGTGTAAAGAAAAGTAAGTGGTAACTGTCCGAGGTGTCTTGGTGTTTTAAAAATCACCTCAATAATTAAATCATCATGATCGATCTTTTAACCACAGAATAAATATTTACTCTGTTTTAACAAGCGATCTTGTTATTATATCAACCTTGAACTGATAAAATGCTAGATCTATAGGATCACTTTAATCGTCTCTTTCAAAGCGGAACCTTCTCTTTCAGAACTAAGAAACTTCACTGAGAAACTGAGAGCTATGTTTCACGTGGAAGTTCACATCCAGCATTCGTATTCATTCAGCAGCAACACCAGCCGGTCTGCCAGTCAGGTGGCCGCGGGGATCGTCACCGAGATCAGGAATAGGGCAGACCCACTGCTAACCTGGCTCTCTTGGAGTTCCTGCGTCACTAGTCTGTTTCTGCTCCTCATTATATTCAGGTAAGTATTTTAGAGAGAACTGTAGTGAGCCTGAACCCTTTGGCGATACGGGAGTGTTGTTATATAAGTAGTTTAGTTATGTTTTAGAAGCGCCAATCTGAACAAAACGACCGACTCAAAAAAACAACTCAAAAAAGCCACGATAAAATGCATTTTACATCCAGACCTAAAGAAGTATATTTATTAAATTATTAATTGAATTCATTTGACCCGTTTTGCCTGACGGTAACTATTATGTAATCTACAGATTATTTAGACAAAGGTTACAGCTATTAAAATATCATCCTTTGTCTTTTTTTATATTCAAGAGCGAAATATTACCAACACATGTATGAAACTCGCTCCCGATTTGACAACCGCTATGTGACTAAAGAGTTACAAGAGTTAGATCTAAAGAGACAACGTCAGGGCAGAGAAACGGTGTTGCCTTTGAACAGGAGAGAACGCGCTAAGTATATCACGGTGAGATTGGTGGTTATATTTACTACTACTGTCTACTATGTAGTAGTGTATACTGTATACCTACAAACTATAATTATGATTTTTTTTCTTGGTATTTGGTTTTTCAAAACTAATTTATTCATTCATTTCATGACTAATTCAAAATAAAACGTTTTAAATTGCATTTTGATCCATTAGACGTTTTATCAATCGCCATTATACGATGACTTTATATCAGAAGAAACAAAATTCGTAATATTACATTCTACTATTTTAATTTTGATTAAAATGATGTAACAATTTACACCTTAGTCAATTATTTCATTTATTTTCTTATTGAGATATTTGTAGCACAATTTTATACATAATTTCATTTACATCGATGACATAATAGTAATATTGAAACCTCATTTCTCACAGACTACATCTTTTCGTCTTGTGGCTTCTGAGAAGGTGTATCTCAATCGTTCAGCTGTGTTCATGGCTATTACCACGTTCAAGTTATTGATACATATGGTAGCCGACTACAGTCTATATTGGGTCCTAATGACCATACGTTATCATGGGAGGTATCAGTCGGATTTGATGGGTGAGTGATTTAATTTTAAACTGTAATTGGAAATGATTTGGGGGAAAATTTCAGTGACTTTACCCTTTTGCACCGAAACCGTATAAACAATGTAAGTAATCCTAAGTAAAACGAGTTTGCGAACAAGTTACGTAGGTGCCTAATGACAAAAAAATTTGATGAAAAGAAATGGCTGTTTGAATTTATTCTTTCTCAGATTTCTTGTGAAATGACCTTTTACAAGATACTTATTTTAATATGGCATTTGAATTTTACAATCAGATTTATACATATAACAGCACGTAGCACGAGCATAAGCTACTTAGCGATGGCATTATGGTTTAAAAATGTAATTTCCCCCTATTTGGCCGTGAGCCCCATCTGACGTTGGCGGTCGATCTCAGTGACGATACTGATCCTCTGTTGCTGGGATCCTTTAGTAGGTTAATCAACCTACTGAAAGATCCCAATTCAATTTGATTGATCCCATCCCAGTTAATTTTCGCGACCCCTACCATTATTATGAAGCACATGCTTCCTGCCAACACTAATACAAGTATTACATAATAGGGCTGTCTCAATCTGTGTAAAATGCAATGTATAAGATTCAATAAGGAACATTTTTTTATGCTGACTCACGAAACAACGACGCCCTAAAAGACTATTACAATAATTATATTTCAGCGGGAATACCCCACTCTGGTGTTCATGTATCTGGGAACGGTTTTGTGGCGAGATTGTTCAGGTCTATCGTGGGCACGTTGCATATACCTCTCGCGTCACCAGTTCCCTCACCCATATCATGTCTCCCTGATCCTTATCCACCTGATTTCAGACGATACACACAGATTGGTAAAGTATTCTTCACTTTTATTGTGCGAAAGCAATTTAGGCAGTATAATTATTTGTGATTTATTTAGTCTTTAGCTCGAACTAAAGAATGTGGGGACAGTACTATATGGGTTGACCATGATTATGATATAAAATACCACATCTAAATTGCAATTACAAATCCTAGGCTGTCCAAATTGGTTAAGGCATAATCCAACCTATTATTAGCTTTTAGGTATCTTTGGAGCCATCCCATAACGTGTTAACGCGATTATTTTTAGGTTATGAGAAAGGGATGGCACTATTTAATTTTAGAGCGATATCCCTCGCTTTCAGTCGGAAAACAATCGCAATAACAGGTTGTGGTATGGGCTCTGATCAAGAATATAGGACACTATCCTGTCTATAACGAATAATTATTAATCTAGAATATCCTTTTAAGTAGTTACCGCGAACGATCTTGATGATACGTCAATATTTTCTTTTTTTAGGAGTTCTCATCTTCCTACTGTGGTTCTTCGCTCTCTTTGAGCCTTACGGCCTCCGTCTACGTCATCTGATCATGGGACACTACAGACCAGAACGAGCTAAAGCGAGAGCTATATGGCTCTACAATCACATATTACGGACTAGAGGTAAAACATAAAACCTTACAAGAAATAGACCTTTTTGTAGCTCTTATATGGAGCTTCATCGAAGAGCAGAAGATTGAAAATTTGAAAGTGTGCGTGTTTCCATCTAAAACGCTATAGCGTTTCTCAGATTTCTGATTGAGGTTCTCAGATTTCCAAACCAAATTCTATTTTAGTATTTCAACTATGGGGGTGAGCCTTTGCAGCACTGAACCTCCTATTGCTGAATATGATGATGATGATTTCAGAGTATTAGCTGGTAAAATAACATTCATTTAAACCCCGAACGAGATGGACGGACAACCTGATAAAGCTCGCTGGGAGTTGTTTGAAGCAGGCGGCATGAAGTCGGGTCCTTGTCGAGATCTATGGGGGAGGTCTTTGTTCAGCACTGGACGTCCTTTGGCTGATATCATGGTGATGATGAATCCCCGAAATCTATATGAATGAATTAGGTAGATATTTTTATACAACTTCCGAATTTACTGGACTGTCTTCCAAGTTTTGAAAGAACGGCCTCTTAGGGTCTGGCGCTGAGGGTGAAGAAAGATTAGAAAGAAGACAAACATGTGAAAGCAGATAATGTGATAGATAATTAATATTATATTGACTACATAATAATTATTATTTCAGCTGGTTTTATGAGGTTTGCTAGACGCAAACTACACAGGGAATACAAATATACTTCAGAAGCTTCGCTTACATTTGGTCGATGGATGCAAGATCACATACCGTAAGTTTACTTATATTTATATTTTGCTATTTTGGCGAAGGCCTTTGTTCAGGAGTGGGACAACACAAGCTAAAAAAATATGTTGGAGTCTTATTCCAATTTTATCAGATATGGTAGAATAGCGAGCAACTAGTATATATCACCTAAGTACAGAGGCCAACACATCGAGCTACCTCAATCTGTCAAACTTCTTTGATGGATTTTCAACTTTAATACTATATGATAAGGTTCATGTTCAATTGACAATTTTGGATAGCTTCACCTGCTGGCGTCTAAAAATATCTGTACATACAGACATTTTTAGATGTCGATTTTTATTTATGAGCCTCAAAATGTTGTACCGGAGGATGGGACATTTTGAATTTGATGTTTTTGTTGCCTTCGTTCAAATGTAATCTTAGTTGCTAAGTATATGGAATGTATACATTCCATACATTTGACAAATATTCAATAGTATCGAAAAGAAAACACAACTTTCTTTATTACCTAGTTTTCAGTGCCTCAAGTCTCTACTTGGACTAGGTCCAAAAGAACCTCATTGTCTGCTCTGTGGCACAACCGGCTATTCCAGTGATCCTGACTCTCAATTGTCAAGGTTAGACTTAAGTTTTTATGTAAACTTAAGTATATTGTTTATTTACAGCAAGTTTCAATTCTTTTTTTCGATAAAGGACTAGTTCTGTCGAGCCGTTACGTTTAAATTAAAATTTTCTAGATGTCGAACACCACACTGTCCAGGAATATTTTGCACGAGTTGCTTCGCAGACATTGGTAACCTGTGCACCATCTGTTTAACTCCAGCCGACTATGGGGACTACAGCGATGCTAGCTTAGAAAAGTAAGTTATAAACTGAAATCATTAATTTAAATAAAAATATTGGAATATGAAGTGTAGCTAAACAGTATTATGAATTATTATTTGTTATTAATTTATCTAAATCAGACAACTGGATATTTTTCTGAAATTGGTAGTTCAAGATTAGTAATTATTTGAGTACCTACTCCTAAAATGATCAGAGTTTTATACTTACTTTAATTCACTTTTGTTAGAGGTTCGTCCGACGATAGCGATAGTAATGATAGCTTGTGTAAACAGAGGCCAACAGACGCACACGTAAGTGAAGATTTGTATTTAATTATTTTTTATTAAAGTTCTGAAACATAACATACTTAATATAATGTTGCAGGCAATGCTACTTCAAAGGCATAATCGCAATCGTTCATTAGACGCAAATGATGGCAACAGTCGAAGGTGGAGATTTTTCACTAAAACTGGGCAAATT
Source organism: Acronicta alni (assembly GCA_964056405.1). Taxonomy (NCBI): domain Eukaryota; kingdom Metazoa; phylum Arthropoda; class Insecta; order Lepidoptera; family Noctuidae; genus Acronicta; species Acronicta alni. The sequence continues at coordinate 10,510,419 of OZ043937.1, read as the reverse complement.
CAACCATTAGATACTGCTTTACTACCAAGCACTTACAACTATAGACGAGACTTAAGTACTGAGTCCTTTCGAAATCGTCTCCAAAAGATAAAAAGCTCCATGAAGATACGTAATTGGGATAACAAGTATACTAAAGATTGGATTTCTAAACTGGAACCTGACAATAATATTTATAAGAATTTTGCAACGGAAGATAATTATTATGATTTTTATTCAAATTCACTTGATATAGAACAATATGGTGTATTTGAGAAAACTAAAATGAAATCTATAGGAGTTAATACAGACAAGAATCGCGGGGTGTTAATCAATGCTTTAATCAGTAGTTTTACTAGACGTAAAACAAGAAGACTTTATTCCAGACGAAAGAAGAAAATTAAAACAGACTTCCCAAAGAAAAGAGAATCACGCGTTATTCAAGTGAACGAAACTGAAGATTATAATAATAACAAGCCAATAAAACCTAACAAAAGATCTTTCCATGCACATAATTTGGTAGTTTGTCAAAGAAACATAAAGAAAATGATAAGAAACAAGAAAGTGAGAACAAAAAATAACATTAGCATATACAAAGAAGTGAAAGGAATAATTAAAGCTATCAGATATTTTATGAGAAGCAATGAGATAATTAACGTTAACAATCAAAATAATGATATGAAACGAAATAATCATCCTATTGAAAATAATGACTTAGTTATCAAGCCTTCAGAGAATACTAATCGTGGAAGCAGGAGAAACAAGAAAAAACATTCAAAGACAAACAAACCAAAGAGGCCCAGAAAACAAAAAGACTTTAATAAAATCAAAGTTAAGAACTCACGCCACAGAATTGCAGAATTCCATACATTCTTCTCAAACCACTGGAACAACTTTAAATACACTATCATGCCTTGCACTGATGTTCAAAATAAATCAGACAGTCCGATATCTAATGAAAAAAGAAACCACAAACGGAGAAAAAAACGAAAAGGTCGCATTGATTTCAATGAGACGGATATAGACGAGTGTTTTGCAAGAAAGGATATCAAGCATACCAGGAACCTAAGGATATCAGCGTTTTTAGCTGAATTGGAATGGATTAAACGAGATTATAAGAAAGACAGGCATGAAGGCAATGATGATTCGTTGTTCTTCACTGATGGCGCACCGGCACCAGTAACAGCTAACAAAATAGTAGGTGTAAGTAAAATATCTCTAGATTAAATTTTTAAGTTATCTGTATGCTGATCAACCCACTTGGTCAGTCTGTGGATGGTGGTGAGTCTTAACAAATTGAGACCCCCTCCGTGCCTCGAGAGCACGTAAAGCCGTCGCACAGTGTGTCCCGTAGAACAAGCTAGGTGGACAAAATTATTTTTTTCTGATTTTCGTAATTGTATGTATAGATATAGTGCTTATATGATAACAGTTAGTGTTTATTATAATAAAAACGAAAATAAAAAATAAAAAAAAATATTGTATGAAAGTATATTAAAAAAATAAAAATAAATTAAATTTACATAAAAATAATTATTAACCCAACTAAAATTAGTATAATTAGAGTAATGTCCGTAAATATTAATGTTTACGAAATGTAAAAATTCATTTATATAATAAAATATAAAAAACAACTAATCATCCATATCGGATTCATCAGAAGTTTCCGATAAAAGATAATCTTCTTGTTCGGACACCGGTCTTTGTCGCACAGGTCGAGACTCAATTGTAGGAGCTACAATAAGCTTTAAGACCACTGCGGATAAATTGTCAATTTTTTTCTTTGGTACTTCCCGAAGGCTATTGATGAGAGGATCAGATGTTAGAATCAACATGTTGAGCAAGTCTCTATTCGCGGCAACATGTGAGCATTTTCGGGTATTATGTTCCCTAAATCTCCGACAGTCTTTGTTCCTTGCTTCTTGAGCTTCTTCAGAAAGCTGTCCAATAGGAACGAGTGCATTTTTCATGACAAACAATATTTCCATAATTGTCAACTAATCTTAGGAGAACAAATGAAAATACGAATAAAAACTCATCTGTGTTGTCGCTATTCTCAAATTTCTGTTTATATGTGCTGTGACCAGAACTTCCATCAAAACCCCATTTACTTAAAAGAGTAAGTGATGAACAAGGAAGCAAGCTTTCGATCACCTCTTTTTGTGCTTCTACTAGACGCTCTACGGTTTTATTTAATATGGCTTGAAGATTGATTTCAGCACTGGACTCAGTTACACTAATAAGTTCTTCAGAAGGATAACACGCACGCTTCGACTTTTGTACGCACTTATACGATGGAAACACATGATGTCCTACTTTCATTGTCCACTTTCTTGTTTGTTTGTAGGTGTGTGTGGTGGATTTTGAATCTATATAATATGCCAAAGCTTCGTCACTGTTCAATGGTCTATCAACTTGCCTAGAAGCGGATTTTTTTGTTGGTAGATAAACATTAGCAGACTCTGGAGATTCACTTATGTCTTTTAACACTTTGGCAACATTTCGTTGGCCAGATGAACGCGCTACTACTTCAGCAGCAGTTATTAGTTCACTTGAACTACGCGATTGTACGAGATCTTCTACTTTCCGTTTTTTGGTCTTAAATGAAGACTCTCCAAAGCTTTTCTTTGGCCTTCCAGCTGAGGTAGACGGTTGTGGTTCAGCATAATGAACGCGAGTAACGTGAAACTCAACGTCTGTGCCCTCAATCCACGCCTTATTCCTTTTCAAAAACTCCTCCTTTGATTGTCCTGACGAAGCCCATTTCGAGGTAACTTTTGAGGAAAAGGCCGCTATTGTCATTTTAATTTTTCTTCTAGATTCTTCAGTTATATCACCAAAATTAAATTTAGAAGAAATGAAGTCAAAAAGACGATCGTTCCTTACAACTTTGTGGTGTTTAAGCCACTCGTCAAATAACTCCATTTTTGTAATAGAGTTCACGATATCTGAAAGAATAAAAAAAAATCTGTGTTCGACTCGACTCTGCTGAGAATACCTAGTATGATTCTAATAAGAGAAGGTGTATCTACAATATATAAAAAGCACAGTGGGGATACATGAGTCTACATTACTTTTTCAAGCTTTCAAAAACGTAAAAGATACAAAAATATGCAATAAAATTATGCATGTTTTCAAACAAATATATATTAATTATAAAACAGTGCAAAAGGTTTATAGTTTTATAAAAATAAAATACATACCTTCGTTAATAAAATCCATCACTAAAACTTTTCACTTTAAAATAAACAACCTCAGGAGATGCTATAGTATTTGTCACAAAAATGCAACTGAACTATTTTATTAATTGCAATTAACTTATTACCTACCTTTGAGACCCTATGACTCATCGATCTGGAATGTGGTATGTAAACAATTCCTGGAATCGGGGGTGTTGTTTACTAAAAACTGTCGTTAAATTCCAGGAAATTGATAATGAATTTTGTCCACCTGGCTTGTTCTACGGGACACACTGTGCGTCGGTCCCGGTTGTCATACGAACACCTATGACAAGTACCTACCCTGTAGAATTTGTGACTGAGTAGGTAATAAGCTTATAATATTATTTGCAAGGTTAAAATAAACAAACAAAATGGATCATGTTAACTGATATTAAATATATTTGGTATTATTAACTCCTCTCCAGATGGTACAGCTGAAGAATTTACCGTTCCAATGGCGTGAAGCTTCGAAATATGAAATATGTAAATGTCACGATAAAAAATGTACATGTGAGAGGAGGCGCCCAGATAAACATCTCAAGATATTTGGACAGAAGTCTAAACGTAAGTGAAAACTTTATAAGAGATACTATTGATTTAATTGTGTTATGATGAGAAACAGGTGTACCGGCCGACTGATGGTAAGCGGCAACCGAAAAACTATATATAGACACCTGCAGTACCACTAGCTAGCGCGTTTTCATCTTAAGACCTCAGTTGTTAAATTCTTCTTAGTCGGGCACTCTTGACAGAGTGGTCGTAGCTGTCAATGGACAGGGTTGCGTTCCTGCATCACCGCTGACTTCAAAGGCTGCTGCACTTCACGCGATGTCTTTCGACTTCTAGCGACTTTCAGAAATGCGAGGTTGCGAGCACACTGTACTGTGTAGAGTGGATTGCGTAGCTTTGGTGGTGAGGTCAATCCAGCGAGTTGGAGATTGACCACGAAGTCTCCTGTCCAGTTCTTAATGACAGTAGATAATTTCACTGACTACCCTTCAAACCGGAACATATTACTGTCAGCGCGGTAATGTTTACCGGCAGAATAACGCAACTTTAAAAAAAAAAGATTATTTGCCAATATATGGTGTAATACCAACACCAAAGAACTTAGCAGCAGTGTTCTACCACATTCATTCTAAGCAATTGATATTTTTTGTAGTACCTACTTACATTAATTTAAAAACTGGAAATTTTCAAAAATAACAGTCGTTTTTGCTGACCTAAAACATTAAGGCTCGCTTCCATACGTTTTATTTTTTTATATCTATCATTAACATACTTATTATATAATAATTATAATAGACAGAATTCTACGACAATGACTGTCATTAGTTATTACAGAAAAGAGTTACGCTAAGAAAGCTCTAGACAAATTCCGTAATAAGTTAAACGCGGCAGGCCCAGAAACACCAGCCTCGAGTTTGATGCAGAAGATGATGAGCACCTTGAATGTTGCCAAAGAGGGAAGTCAATTGAACATTGGTAAGGAAAAGAAACAACTGGTTACATACGGTTCACGCACCTACAGCTGTTAGGTTGTACATGCAGCAACCTAAAATATCATTATTATTGCAAAGTATTGGATTAGTATTGCAAAGAATCATAATAATATTGATTTCTGACATTTACGTAAATATTATACATTGAAATAAATCTACTTTAGGGGTAGACTAGTCTACCCGTGACCATGGACGCTGTAAAAGATTAATAATGTCAATATAACGCGATAAAATCCGTAAAAAGTAGTTTTATTTCAAGAATTATAATATTACTCTACGCATGCTGTTAGCTCTCGCTTGTAACGTGAAATGGCTCAGTGCTTCAATTTTATCGACGCTGATGCTTCAGGATACCAATGTCAGCTTCCATCCTTGCTTTTAAAATTAAGATAGGTGAGGGTTAGGAAGAGGTGTGCATTATGTACAGTTCGGCGGTTTGTTTAAATGTATTGCCATAAAAACCAGCTATTTTTGTAACATGCCATTCTTGGGGTCATTTAAATCCTATCTTAGGTAATCTCTGTCATAATACGTCATTCGCATCTTTTATAATCATGGTATATACTTAATAATGTTTTGCAGAGAGTTCAATATGCATATCGAAACGTGCGAGTTTCTTTCGAACGTTTACGAAAGACCTAAATCAAGACTCTGAGTGAGTGGTGTTATTTTTATAATAATCATGGCATAATAACATTAATATAAGTACAGGGTTATTGGAAAATACCAGAAACCTCTTAGTACTTACTCATTTCGTATCGTAATAAACAACGTACCTACATTGTTCTGACTTTGACCAAAACTAAAAAATAACTCAAACAAAAATTTTCCGTTTCTTTAGACCACAGGTTTCGTCCACTGTTTTTTTTTCTAAAGCATCCCATTTTTTATAATTTATCATAGGTATTTTGCTCTACTTAAAAGCAGTTTTTGAGATATTATTTTTAAAGTATTATTTATAGTTTTCTCTGATACTTCAACTCTCTGAAAGCACTCAAGGGGGCGTTATCGCGCACTTTGAGAAAGACTGATTTAGAGTGTACAAAATTCTCGTAAACTAAATAAATGCCCCTCGGCGGCGCCCGCGCCCGGCTTTGCGCAATTAGGTAACTTAGTATATGAAAAGAGTATTTTCATATTACACATCACATTATTTACTAGTAAAATATTAATAAATTAGTACTAAGAGGTTTGAAGATCTAAAGAATGCCACTGATGCCGCAATTAACGTGGCCACCTACTGGGCTCAAGTAATATAAATAATGTATTTACCATCGACACGAAAAAAAGAAGAAGTACTAAGAGGTTTCTGATGTTTTTCTAGTAACGATGTAACTATATTAATTAATTCGCTATTACATTGACGGTGAACGATTTCAGCGTTATTGGCACTGATATGTTGTTTAAGAATGAAAATTACAAGGATGACATAATGCAGGTAAGGACATCTTCAGCTTTATAATTTTAGTTAAGAAGGTAAACTATATGACGGTTGATACATTATTAAGTACTAAATATGTATTAATAAAAAAAAAACGTACAAATACAGTCTTCTTATTCTTGTCGGTGGAGCAATCGCCACTGTTCTCTATCTTCAGCTTTCCGTTTTACCTCCTGATACGACTCGATCCCCACCCTTTCCTTCACTTGTTCCACTTATAAATACATATGCAATGATAATACCGACGGCTAGATTTCGAACCAAAGGCCTCTCAAATTCGACAGCGAACGAAAAGATTTTCTTGAATGCTTGTCTTGTTCACATAACCTAACCCCTAACTCTGGGAGGAGACCCATGCCCACAGCAGTGGATAGGACGATAATGATACAAAAATAATCGATAACTTTCATTTTCAAGGATACCATTGAAGTCAACGAAGACCCTTCAAAATTATCAATTAGCAACGCTCTACTTGGCAAGGAATTGAGTAAGTATTCATATTTTTAACCAGTCAAATTCGTCTTATTTGCGAGCATAATGCAAGCAAGTAGTCACACGGTAACAGAATCATCGGTAAAGGTAAAGGCACAAATGATAAATTTATTTATTTATTTTAAAACAAAAGCTTGGTCAAATTGCATAAAAAGAAAGTTCTAATTATATAAAAATTATGAGAACATGGCTCTCGACATACCCTTAAAGTGGTACACCATAGTTATATTTTTCCCGAACTCTTTATTATTATTTTCTACCCTCCCTTAGTTGTTTCCCGAAGTTCAAAAGACAAACCAAGGATCACTAGAAAATGCAAATGCGATCTGTATGAGGATTTACAAAGAAAGTGGACCCATGTCAAAAAGTCTCTCAGGTAAAAAAAAATAGTTTAACTACTTAATTAATTATTATTTCAAAAGATTAGTTAAAATCCAGACCAAACTTATTTGAATGACTATTGAAAATAAAAAGTTAATATTTAACGATGCCAGTTCTCAAATTCTCGTGCTCAAAGTCCAAGAACTTTCTAGCATTTTTGAAGTCTGTAATCTCTTTAGACATGAGCCGATATACTTAATTGAAATAAATATTTTTCATTAACATTTCAGAACTATATCGGATAAAGGGTAAGAAAATGAAAAATATCTTAGGTTTAGTACTAGAACCCAGCGGAATTTCTATTATTTAAATAAAGAGGTATAAGAAACCTTACCTTACATACGTAGCATACCTTACATAAGTAGCATAGGAATAACTACTGATGCATTAATTTATTTTGACGTACTATAGCGTAATTCTCTTATTCTGAGAGGAGAACCATGCCCAGCAGTGGGACAGTATATGAGTTGATGATGATAATTATATGTAAATTATATATAATTATACTAGTAATAGTAGTATCAGTAAATATTTGATAAAATAGAAACATTACAACAATCTTGTATACTTTTTAATATTACAAAGTTGCAGAAACCCTTTAAGCGTTATGAAGAACTTCTGTTCATCTTTATTTGGACCTTCGTGTACCATAGATACGTGTCCAAACAAACGCGCAAAGAAAGAAAAAGCAAAACAAGAAAAAATCAAGGCGAAAGAAAGCAAATCAAAGAAAAAAGACACTAAGAAATCCCAAAAAAAAGGTCAAATGTCTACCCAAACTGCCGCTAAAGAGAATACGAAGAAGGGCCAAATGGCAATTCAAACGCAGGATCTTAAAGATGGAGAGACACAACTAACTAACGATATTGATGTACAGACACAAATTCAAGATGAAGTTGAAAAAGAAAGATTACAAGAACTAGAAAATGAAAGATTAAAAGAACTAGAAAAGGAAAAGTTAAAAGAACTAGAAAAGGAAAAATTAAAACAACAAGAAGGAGAAAAGTTGCAGGAGCAGGATAAAGTAACTATAGAACCATCAACAGAAAATCAAACAATTATATCAGAAAAAGACATAGATATATCAGAACCAGCAAAAGATACTCCATGTGAAGCAGAAAAGAAAAAGCTGACAGAGTGCGAAGAAAAGGAAAAACAAAAACAACTAGAACAAGTTGCTGCAAAGGATATGGACACTGGAGCTGAATCAGTTCAAAAGATGGCAGAAACACCAAAAACCGATGAATGTTTTCCGACACAACCAGGTGATGCAAGTAAGTCTAAAATACCAGTTAAAACTCACCTGAAATGTCTCTCTTGACTTCACGGCATCACCAATCTGCCTGATTGAAAGAAACAATTTTATCTGCAAGAAAGATAACAATATTTCTTTCTTTCTTTGCATGCAGGTTCTGCCTGGCTGGCTATCACTCTCAGATTTTAGGCTGGCACCTAACAGTTTTTTTGGTCTCGTGTTGTGATACCCAGAACCCGAAAGAACTACATTACTTTTACATTACTTGAATTGTGTGTTCCATCTTAAACCCTGTTTGTGCAAAAGTGTAGCTTATAAATTGTAGCGACATTGTCGTCAGAGCCAACGCTTGCTATTTACATAATACACGACACATAACATAATCAATAACGCAAAGGTATAAGATTTTAGGTACTAAGTTGAATATGCCTCACACTGGCTCGTGTCTAAGTAATAACTACGCTGATCAACCGATCTGCAAGGTTAAGCTGCGCTAGCCGCAGTCACTCTGTAGATTAGTGACCATTGAGACCCCACCGTGTCTCGGAAAGCACATAAAGCCGTAAGTACCGGTTGTCATACGCACACTAATGACAATAGTTAGTGGTAGTCAGAAGCCCAAAAAGCCTGACAACCACAACGTCTTCTCTCAGGACATCGGTAGTCCCCATAAATTGGATTGCGAAGGTCTGGTGGCAATCACTTCGTGTAAATATTGATATTGAGGCAGAAACACATCGTAACGAAACCTGCCAACCCGTGGTGAATCATAACTTAACCCCTATTATTTTGAGAGACCCGTGCCCAGTAATGGGACAGTAGGTATAATACTAGTTATGGTATGATAATGAATCAAGTATAACGTTGACAGTGCCAATTAAAAAGGTCTAATATTAAAATGCTGTTCAATTGTTTTTAAACCATGTTTTCTTTTTTTAGCCAATAAAGGAGTCAGTGTTGCACCCGAAATAGCGTCAGGGTAAGTTGTTTTTGTGTTTGGTAAAACGGTAAAGAGTTGGTGTATATGTAACCGAGTTTGTGCCTTAGAGCGGTTTCGCACTCCGTCCGATCCGAATCCGATCCGAATCTGTGAAAATACAGAGAGAGAGAGAGAGATTCACGGATGACGTAGAGAAATCGGATGACGGATCTAGTGTGTTGTAAACTACCACGCAAATAGTTCTACGACTACTCCGGACTGTATTTTCACGAATGTGATTGGATTCGGATCGGACGTACCTTGTGCGAAACCGCTCTTAGACCTCCAATAATTTGTACCCGAAGTTGCAGGCAGTCCTGGATCTAGGAGAGGGTCCTGCCCTCCCCTAGATCCAGACAGTACACAAGTTGCCGGTATATTTCAAGTCCCATGTAATAGGGGTCTTTAAACCTGTTGAGCGATACCTTTACTCATTTTAGAGCCTGCCAAGCAGCCGACTGCCCTAATTACTGCCATCGCTCTATGCAATACGACAAAACCGGCGCTGGTAGTATGATCCAGAGCCAGAAGACGCAAGCTACGGGATCTGTGATGTGTTTGTGTGGTGAGCCCATTCTTAATGTAAGAAAGAGCTGGAAAAAAGACATGCCGTTTATAGTACTGGCGACCCAGATTCGGCACAGATAAGCTTATTTAGTAACCGTTATTCTTATCCCTACTTAATAATATTATAAAAGCGAAATGAACTCTTTCTGTTTGTCTGTCTGTTACGCTTTCACGCCTAAAACACGGCTACGATTTTGATGAATTTTGGTACAGAGATAGATCCTTGGGGACCTTGAGACCTTGGGGAAGGACATTAGGCTACAGTCTGACTCAAAAATCCCTTAAACAGCAGCTCGTGTAGAATAACGTGAAAAGCCATAGTAATGTCAATTGGTTATTGATGACATTAATATATCATTAACAGCTTTGGATGGTACAGAGGCCAGCACATCAAGCTACCACAATCTGTCAAATTTCTTTGACAGATTTTCAACTTTAATACATTATGTTAAGGCTGATATTCGATTGGGGAAATTTGACAGTTTTGGATAGCTTGATCTGCTGGCGTCTGTACTAATAGAAAGAGGTATTCTAGGAAGGTTATCTATATTCTTATAATATAATAATAATAACTAACTAATAATATTGAAATAAAACTACTTTTTACGGATTTTATCGCGTATATTGATATTATTAATCCCGACGTTTCGGACCCTTTACAGCGTCCATGGTCACGGGTAGACTGAGGTGGTGGGCGTCTTGATGATATAATTACTGACAGCCACCCTACATTTTTTATTGTTACATGATCAATGACATTTATTACTAATTATTAATTTATAACTAGATGGAGCCATAGATAAAATAATATAAAATAAAAAAGCCGAGATAAAATCCGTAAAAAGTAGTTTTATTTCAATGTTTAATATTCGCGTAAATCTCAGAAATCAATTTATCTAATAATATTTATATAACTATATTTTTATGAACGGAACCAGGGCAGGTCGGTAGCTAATAATAAAAAATGTTTTATTAACTAAGATGCAGGAGTTCAGGGTGTTGCGAAGAGCATCTGCACATGCGCCACACAGCACGTGTCTACTGCCGACTATAAAAACACATGCACCACAGCTGTCACGGTGCAACGGTCGTTCATCTACGAGCCTCGGTTACCCATGGTAGACAAGAAGACTCAGCTTAGACCAGTCAAACGTAAGTAACACATTAGTGACAGCCACGATGTCACTGATGTCTATGGGCGGCCGTAGTCACTTACCATCAGGTGACCCGCATGTTCGTTTGCCTCCTCTGATATAAAATATAAAAAATTTAGGTATTATTAAGTACCTACATCTAGTCTTTCCGTCGGCCATTTTTGTATTATTATGTAAGTACTCGGTTTCACTGCAACAATAGTCTCGTCTATTCCAGTGTTTTCAAACTATAGAACGCGACCCCCAGGGGGTTCGCCAAGTCTTTCTCGAGGGGTCGTGCTTGCTAAACTTAAAAGTAAGGGTTGTAGGTACGATAGTAAAAATACAACATTTTCAGGACATAGTCATAGACCTGGGGGTCGCCACAAATTTTTACTTTTAAGGGGGTCGCATGTTTAAGAACTTTGAAAGACACTGGTACATTCAATAATACCGACAATGTTCGCAGTGAAACTGAGTATCGAGTTAGAGTTGCAAATTCTGAAATTTTTAATAGTCGGGTTTAGAGGTGGACTGTTTACTCATAAAGTAATGATCATAATAGAGTCTATTGATCACAATAGACTGGTGATCACACCATTTAATGAATTAAAGAATTCATCACCCCTAAACTCTGCGGCTATTGAACTTGAAGATTAGCTTGACTACCTTCGTCTAGTCGTCGTAACCGCGACTGCTATATATTAGAGGTCCTTTCAGCATGATTTGAATCCCAGGTCAAGCAGTGTTATTGGGTTGATTCTAAGAAAATATCAGTAGCAGCTCGGCGTTCAGATTTGTGCACGGTTAATGTCAATAATCTTGTCCCTCATTACATGAGATTTAAATATACCGGCAAACTGTGGGTGTACGTTAGGACACCACTGCCTAACAATGAATACAGGCGGGATGTTTTACATTATCTGGGCTCCTTGTATATCATGAAGTCCTAGGTCCTAATAGGAACAGTACCTCTTTGGTCAATATTGTATATTACATTGTAAAAAAAGGTTTTTTTTGTTCATCTGTTCCATGTTTGGTCCTGCTATCCTCAACTTTTGCAATGTTGCCTGCGTGATCTGCGCCTATGGGAATATCTAAGCTTAAGTTTATACCTTCTGAAAACAAAAAGATAGTACATACCTACCCATGGTGTCCGTAACTATTTACCAACAAACTTTTATGTTTTCAGAGGTGGCTCACAAAGGAACTCATTATACTGCCCGGAAGCTGCAGGTTGTTAAAAAATCTAAAGGTAAGAACTTCAATCACCAGGAGATAATATTTAAATATTTATTTTAATAAAGAGTATTAATTCCGAGTAAAGACACGGAATTAATACTATAATATGATACGTTGGTATGGAATCCAGTCCACGATACTCCAAGCATTCTTCTCCAGCACCACATTTTGAGAGAGCTGTTTTCCCTACTGGAAATTTAAATTTGACATTACTTCTTTGGACCTTTGGTCAAATTTAGATCTCAGTAGAAACAACACCAGCCGTCAGAGAACATATCTACTTATATATCAATTCTTATTCCTACTAGATATGAAGACCCGTATGGCGAAGCAGGAACTTCCGAAACTGTCCCTGGAAAGCAGCCTCTGTATGTTGGACCGTAAGTGAAAATAACTGTTCTTATTTTTTATGTTAAAACAAGTTGCTACCGCTTATCTACTTGTCTTCATATCCATAAACTTCTTTTGACATGCAGATGTCGAGATAACCATCCGATTCACCAGTTCAAATACCCCACAAAATGATTATTTGTTGCGGCAGGGTTCCTTCCGCGACTGACTCCTTTCATCAAATATAAAAAACAACAGGTATACTTTTTTCTTAGGGGAGGCCCATGTCCAGAACAAAAACTGCAATAGGTAGAGTCTAATGAGCATTGATTTCAGGGAACCCCACCGTGACTGAAGCTGCACAAGACACACAAACCGACACCATGTCAGATTCATCAATGACCTCAATATCAATTGAAAGCGATGGGACCAAAACTGATACCACCATCTGCAGCCTCGCAACAGTAGATTTCGACGATACCCCTCGACGTAGAAAATTCCGGGTCAAAGTAATCACGAAAACCAACCAAGCAACATTGACAGATAAAACTAGACTTTGCGACACCGGAACTATCACCCATGATTGGTGGAGTCCTATTCTTGAAAGAAGAGGAAACGATGAAATACTTCTGGAGAAAAAGAAAGGGTATAACGCTATAGAGAAGCAAAAGAAGGAGTTGAGAGAGCTAAAGGAGTGGAGAGAGTTGAGAGACGTAAGGAAGAGGAGGAGGAACTGTGGAGTGACGACAGATGGTAGAATCGTTACTTTTAGGAGTAGAACACAGATTATACCAACTGGTGAGTGAAAACTGCTGTACTTAAAGCTAAAAACCCCATTTTTTCAGTCCAAAAGATAATGGTACTATCTTTTGGAATTAATGTTTCTATTCCATGAGTGCAGTACAGACGCAAAATACACACCTATGACTTTTTAAACTTATGTAGGAATAAGAAATTGATTGTCCCATGCTTCAACTGTGAAGGAAAACATCGTGACGAAATCTGAACACCACAAAAAGGTAACTATGTATAAAGTTTATCAACCCCTATACAAAGTAGTTCATAAACAGGAGTTAATGACACGTACCTGAGCTCTCGTATTACAAGTTCTAATTTTAGTATTGACTAGTGGCCTGAATTACTAAAATTGGTTACCAGTTCACTGACCTGGTCGTGTAAACATAAATGACCTCACGCCGTCAATAAGATAAATGTTTTTGTCGTTAAAGACATGAGCAAACATTTTGAATGTTAAGTCAATTTATTTAGGCTATAGTTTCTACATTTATACTTAATATTTATAATTATTATTATTGGTATTAAGATTTCTTTGTTTAAGTTGGTACAATAACTAAGTACATATTAGCAGATTTAAAGGAACTAAACTACTTATATAGTAATATTTTATTGGGGTTCAAAGACTCAGAAGAAAAAAGAAGAAAGTTTACCAAGTTCAATTGAACACGCCATCAGAACAAAGTCACCGTAATGAAAATTATTAGATAACATTACCCTTACAAAGTCAAATGTTTTATTTCAGTTGAATTGTCCAAAAGTATAGTTCATTGCAGGGTTCGCAATGGTGAATATTACGAGGAAAATAGGCACGAAACTCCATTGATTAATAACAAAGTTTTTCTTTTGTTTATAATTGATGGTAAAATATAAGAATACTGCAGCGAGATGTGTTAAAATTAATAGACTTATTGCCATCAAAAACAGAAAGGACATAGTAGATCTCCGTGTCTGCAATGGCCGATATTAAGCATTTATTAATACACTAACTTTACAGGTCTGTTCCCTGGTGCCAATGATATAATGTCACCATCTCGGTACCTGCTGGAGGTGAGTAGATAATTTTCAATCGTTCTTTTTGTGTGAACGCCTCGGACAAGGATTTCCTCCTGTATCGTGGGTGCGTTTACAAATACAGACTTTCACATACACAAACAACCAGACTCGGATCTTGTAGGTCATACAAATACCTATTTGTCCCGTACGGGGAAACTCACAAGCCGTGGCGGAGAAGCCGATCGCTCTGCCACTGCGCCAGACAAATTCCGAGCAAATTTAATCGTAATTAAATAATTATTCTGGTCGTGTGTATGGCAATGAACTCTTCCATAACCGCTGGGCAGATTTTAATGAGATTTCAGTTTCCTTAACTCTTGTTTCCCAAGTTTCTGGTGATATTCCACGTCTAGGAAATATGGAAGTTAAGTCGGACTTATAAAAACACCATTAGCTGCTGCAGTAAGCTATTAAGCGCTGAAGAAAGGTCTCTAAAGAACACAATGGCCTTGTTTGATGCTTCTTTAGCTCGTGTTTCCGAAATTCTATCATCTAGGTACTTCTATCATTTCAGTCCCAAAAGTATTACAACGAGTTGTTCGCTTATAACTTCCGACCGCCCCCACAAATGGATTACACCTGTATAACTCAACCGCCCAAGTATCAGGAGAAAGAGAAGATGCGGTCGCCCTTGGGAAGTAGGAGAAGTAAGTAAATACTATGACTTTCTCCATCGGCCTACTTTACCATATCACATAGCCTGTAATCAGGGTTACGCCAGATGTACTGTACTCACAGTTCGAAGAAAAAGGAATAGTTGAGTTCGCTGAAAGGTTTAGATATAATAGGGGGCGCGCCGTTTTTTTGATTTCCGAAGAAACGTGTTGGCAGTGGGGGCTTTAACCCCAACTGCCAACACAACTATTCCTCTTTCGTTTTATAGAGTCCGCAACGTGCAAGTGATACCCCTGGTGTTACAAGCGTCGGTAACCGCTTACCGTCAGGTGGGCCGTATGATTGTTTGCCATCTGTTGTATAAAAAAATATTCCTAGCTGTGATCTCTAGTTTCACCTGCCAATTAATTACTAGCATGACGATGTTTAAAAACTTCTTGCATGTAGCATGATGTTAAAGCCTTATAACCTTCATCAAGACTTAGTATAATTATCAAATATAAAAACATATTTAGGACTGGTAGGTAGTTGCGCGTTCAAAAAAAGTCTTCAGGTTTTATATCATTGGTAAGATTATCTAATCAATATTACCTTACCCTCTAAGGCAGAATCCTTTTTTCGAATATTTTTGATACTCACTCTCTTTCTCACAGAGCAAATGGTTCAAGCTCACATTTTAGTGTTGCGGTAATTTAAAAGTTACATCTGTCTTTCGAACCAGATATTATCGGATATAAGAGAAGTATCTAATCAATATAACTTGCAGATCACCATCGCAAGACGAAGAGATTGGACGAATGCTACTCACCAAGAAGACAGGTACTTGTACAATACAATAAATTATCTTTATTTGTCCGGATATGGTTATAACAGCTCTTAAAATTAAAATTAGAACATCAAATTATTCTGCCATTTTAACAAAATAACAACTGTATGAAATTTAGTAGTTATAAAAAATTTTTTCACTTGTTTTATTACTTAATATTCAGACTAAAGCCGCGTTTAGACCGTGTGAGAAATATCATGCAAGCTGCGTTACATTGTCGTCGATGATCGATCACTTATCATACCATAGCCGCGCGGCCCCGCAATATAACGCAACTCGCACAATATTTCTCGCATCGTCTAAATGAAGCAAGGATGAAACTTATACAATCGATTTGGACTTAGCATTTAATTAGCATAACTCTAGTCTTTCAGAATCAATCCTCGATACTGATTAACTAAGTTTTTGTTGAGTGTTAGCCAAATACATCAAAACCACTTTGGCGTAAGTCGAGTAAAGAATGCAATATATAAGCTATGTTTTAGGTATACAAAGTCACACTTGACTCTTTTTCTGAACAAGAATTGGTTGTTTCAGCTATCGCCAAGAAAGCGACATACCGAATCCACAAAAACGTCTGAATCTCCTCGCCGTAGATCTTACACCCACCGGCACTCCAACAACAGGTAAAAGATTAAAAAATTATTAATCAACAGGTAAAATTATTAATAAACTGGCAATGGTTTAATTTACAAAAATTAAGTATACTATTATATGTACAGTCAGCAACAAAAGTCGCTGAACACAGCTAAATTTTTGTCACAGCTCCAGAACTTGGCAACAGGTCTTTTCTACTAAGGTAACCTAAATATTTAATGGTTATCTATGCAATTATTTCGCATAACCTTCGTAGGTCAGTAACTTCATACTTGTTAAAAATCATATTGAAGATTGCAACATGTTCAGCGACTTTCGTTGCTGACTGTACAATGTGTTACAAAATACCCCGTAAAAAATATAATTAATTATCAAAGCCAAAAATGTTGCCAGCTGTCATGTCAGGGAACCAGATTATTTAACAGAAATGCCTACGTACTTATTTTACTTAATAATTGTCTAGGTACTTTAATAGTTTTCCTATTTTTCATTCATAAATGTTGGTTTTCCTTTTTTTGGGAGTATGATAAACAGCGTTACTACGGTTCTTAAATATTGTGAATGGACTCGTTATAAGGCCCCATTTAACCTCCTTTCGGCTTTACGGGTAGTTTTGTAACAGCCTGTATACATTATCTAGTATCCATATTACAAGCTCGGCTTAGTTTGGGACTAGATGGTGCTGTCCCAAAATAGTTATTTAGCAAAGGAAAAATTCGACCGCGGGCAGGATTCGAACCTGCGTCTTCTGGTTAGGTACACCAGACGCTATGGCCACTAAGCCACCGCAACTCCGACCCGCCATGTCAAATTTTGACTTCACATTCTCACAGATCAACAGCTGATGTCATCTCATCACTCATGTCCCAAAATATTTATATTAATTTCAAAACTAATATCATCTTCTGTTATTCCAGACATTACTCAAAAGTGTACTCTCCAAGAAGAATAGTATAAATGATGAAAACATGGAACAAGGTCCAGGCAACTCGGAAGCTAAACCTTTTTTTAAATATTTTGTGAATGTTATTGATATTTTTTATAAAATTAAGTACATTTTATTTTATTTTTTCATTAAGTTTTTGTCAGATTCGCCATCTTGTTGCTGAAATTGTCGACATGAATAAATTATTATTGTATGTCGTGTGTTTTTAGATGCAAAATATAGTTTTATTCTTACCTACACATTTTTTTCATTCATTCTTCATCTTCGTCCGCTCCTTTTCCCTATGTTGAGGTCGGCTTCCAGTTAAAACAGATGTGGCTGAATATCAGCAACCCAATTTATGAGTAATACTCTGGTTGAAATGGACATCAGGATATCGATGCGGGGCAACCATAAAATTTTATGAAACCATGTGACGTCCCCAACAAGCCCTGATGGGTAGGTAACAAAGACATGTCATTCATCACCAAAGTGAAACACAAAACACTTCATTCTATTGCCAATTGTATTGATAAACCGAATGAATGTGTAATAGCGAACCCACAAGTGTTTCCAATTGAATATGAATAAGTAATAGAGAATTCCACGGAACCAAGTCAACAAGATTCCCAAATCAAGAAAATATAATGGTATCCATATTCCTATATTCCGTGACCAAACGTATTGATGATTGAAATCAATACGTTTGGCCAGTTAAATGAAGTGTATGAAGTGTGTTGGAAAGACTTGTATAAGATTGGCGCAAAACAGGTACGACTGGCGAGGGAGGAGGCTGCCTTGGAGGCTTATTGGCCCTGCAGTGAGTTTATAAAAGCTGTGAATGATGATTATGATCAAGAAACATGGATCTAGGCTATAGGCCATAGATGTAGACGATGTAGTATTAAACTAACGTCAGTTCCCCTCAACACTGGGGTAGTGAGGGTTAGAAGTATGGACAGAGCCTTGTCGCAATTTCTCAAGCATATTCAAGTTTCCTTATGCTGTTTTCTTTCACAGTTTATGCTACTCTACTTGGTGAGAAATATAATATTTACAGTAATAAAATACATCGCAATTTGGCCGTGACTGTACCTATGTACTATTGTATTATCTTCAGGTTCAATTGTTTTTTTTTTTTTATGTGATGCATATCTAAACATATTCACTAGGTGGTTATTCTGAAAACGTTAAACGCAGCCTAATATTCGCAGTATACCTTTGATTTATAGTATAAATCATGATGGTATACATTTTATACCATCACCTTTATTATGGTACTTATAAAGATATAAAAATGATTTCTGATTACGAAAGCCTCTCTATACAAAGAACTGATAGGACTGGTACAGTAATTAAAATAATAATTCACTAATAAATTGCGGAATAGCCCAGCACTGTTTGGTTTACCAATGTTTAGCGGGACGCGTAGTGAGTGCCCCATTTTGGAACAATGAACAGCTGCCTGTTATCACTCTGGTAATATTCACAATTATTTTTCATTAATTACAACTTCGTCATTTAAACAGTGCACTTTTATTGGGATTTCAAATACTTACATGTTGTGTCCACAAAAACGGGATACCTAGTGTTACTGTAAAATCATTTTGAAGAATAGATTTATTTTCATCCACAGCATCTTGGTTGTGGTAAGCAATGAAGTTCATAGTAAAAGTAAGCCCCGACCGTTTCCACCAGACTTCTGGTTTGGAGCCTCAACTTCTGCTTTCCAGATAGAAGGAGGATGGCGTAAAGATGGTAAGAAACTATTTCAAATAATAATAATAATATTTTTGGGACATCTTTACTCAACACCATCGAGTCCCAAACTAAGCAGAGCTTGTACTATGGGTACTAGACAATGGATATACCTAATACTTAAATACTTTTTTTTTGTAAATACATACTTATAATATATAATACTTATAAATATTGATTGATGATTGCTAAGCCAAAATAAAAAAAAACTTAAATGATAAATATTTACCACAGGTAAAGGCCTATCAATATGGGATGTGGCCTGCAATACCGATCCTTCGCCGATCAAAGATGAAAGCACAGCAAACGTAGCAGCAGATTCCTACCACAGATACAAACGAGACGTCGAAATAGCTCAAGATCTTGGCTTAGAATTCTACAAATTCTCAATATCCTGGCCCAGAGTCCTGCCGAACGGATTCCCCCACAAAATAAACCAATTAGGAATAGATTACTACAACAATCTTATCGACGAACTCATAGCCAAAAGAATTGCTCCAGTCGTCACGATTTACCACTGGGATCTACCAAATAATCTGCAGAAACTAGGAGGTTGGACGAATCCTTTGATAGTGGAATGGTACAAAGATTACGCGAAATTTTTATTCGAAAAATTTGGCGAGAAGGTGAAGTTTTGGATCACGATAGACGATCCAAAAGAGATCTGTGTCGGAGGGTATGGATCGGATAATCAAGCCCCGTTTTTGAATATGACAGGCATTGCTGAGTACCTATGTACTAAGAATATATTGATGGCTCATGCGAAGACGTATCATATGTATGACAAGCAATTTAGGAAAATGCAGAACGGTACCATTGGAATTTCCCTCAGTTTTGTGTGGTATGAACCCGCTTCAGACACTCTCGATGATCACCAAGCGGCTCTGGATGCTAGACAGTTTGAGGTAGGTACCTACACGATATTTGCTTTAATTTTTCTACTGCAAAACATAAATGACGCAAATTATTTTATTGCATTTGCAGCAAATAATCAGATCAGCTAGTATTTTTTATTATACTTGGCATAAACACATGTTAAACATTTCCAAAGACATACATTTATCGAATATACATAGGAACTCGCCAAATTGTAAGCCATCACCACGTTTCGAATTCAGTGTCACATACATTAACATAATGTAATTTTTCAGTGGGGCCAATACGCTAATCCAATATTCTCCAAAACTGGCGATTTCCCGCCAGAAGTGAAGAAGAACGTAGCATCCAAGAGCGCCGAACAGGGCTTCACCAAGTCTCGTCTTCCAGAGCTTTCGACACAAGAAGTGATCTTGATTAAAGGATCGGCAGACTTCCTGGGGGTTAATACGTATACTACCAAGTTGGCGTATAGAGACGCATCGTTAGAAGGCATGTACGCTGTGCCTTCCTACATGGATGATATGGGCGCCGTGTTGGTCAGAGACCCTACTTGGACACAGTCCTCTGCGAGTTGGTTGCAGGTACTGAACTTTTAAAACTAAACGACATAGTGTGTATCGAAATGTAACGTGTTTGAAATGGCCGGAAGTTATTTCTGGCAATCAACAGCTGCGCAAGTGGCCATGGGTTCGATACTCGATCGGAATAAATATTTGTAAAATTTTAATGTATAAGTAGTTGTTCCGGGTAAATGCACTCACGGTACAGGAGAAAATCCTAGTGGTATAACATTTAAAAAAGAAAAATTGGTTCATGGAACAAGATATCATAATGGTGCCCTACCTACCTAATTTTAAAAAAACTTTGGTTCTACACGAAACTTTAAAAAATGAAGAAAATCTTAGGATATCCTACCCGAAACTTGATTGCATTCACATTGTATTTTTGCAGGAAGTACCATGGGGATTTTTCAAACTTCTTAAGGAAATAAAATCACTGTATGATAATCCGCCGGTGTACATAACAGGAAATGGCTGGTCCTCAAGCGGTGCTCTACTCGATGAAGACAGAATCAACTATTTCAGAACTTACCTGAACGCGTTACTGGACGCCATGTATGAAGGATGCGACATCAGAGGCTACAGTGTGTGGTCACTTATCGATACCTTCGAGTGGCGACAAGGATATTTGTAAGTTCCTTTTCAACTATAAACTTTATCGAGAGAAAAAATCGATCTCACGCAGGATTCGATTCTGTGTCCATTCGCTTAACCAGCCAAACACTAAATTAGCCATTATTTGCTTTTACAGAGATAAATTTGGGTTGTACCAAGTCGATTTCTCAAGTTCTGACAAGTCGCGGACTCCAAGAAAGTCAGCATTTATTTATAAAGAAATTATCAGATCAAAAATTTTGGACCCGGACTTTGAGCCAGAAAAATTTTTAATTGAAGTCTCTAGAGATAACTTGGAAAAAGACAAAGATCAAGATAATGATCTGGTCATGGAAGTTTAGAACTGACATTATTCCATAATGTACAGACGCCAGCAGGTCAAGCTATCTAAAACTGTCAAATTTTCCCATTTGAAAATAATTAACCTTATGACTTTGTATTAAAGTTGAAAATCTATCAAAGAAATTTGACAGATTGTGGTAGCTTGATGTGCTGGCCTCTATACCTCAATGTACCAATGTAATGTTGTAATGTATTGGCCATGTTATTTTTAAATAAATGTATTTCTTCATTTTATATTTTATTTATAAAAAATGTGACTGTAAAAATCCTATTCCCGCTATTAAAGGGTTACCACAACACAACTCCCACACACAGCTTTTTACATCTTTGTAAGGAACATCAGACTTATATGGCGACTATGGGGCACCCGGACATAAAAAATTAGAAGATATATGTTTATGAAGAGATATAGAAAAGCAAACTATATTTCATCGCTTGTAAGTATTAAATTTTCTCTTTAAAAGTATAAAAAAGCGGGCACTTATTAATAACTGAAACCCTTATTACTATAATTATAAAAGTGTTTTAGTAAGAGTACTACATCACTGCTTAATAAAGTCAATAAATAGTAAGAATGGTACATCACTAATGCCGTGTCAAATTTGTTTTGTTTATATGTCACGTCAAATAAAGTCTTCTCTTCCGTAGTTTCATTAATTTTATAAAATGTGCGATATAAACGATAATCCCATAAAGCTAAGTGTTAAATGGAATGGAAAGGAATATGAAATACCGGAGTTTTCGCCTTCAGACTCCGTGGCGATGCTCAAAGTCGCAATCGAAAACGCAACGGGAGTGCGACCGGAAAGGCAAAAGCTACTCAATGTTAAATTTCAGGGTAATTATAACGGGTTTCCTATCATAATATTAAGTTTCAAGTGTACGAGTTTGGTTAAACAAATTGCAACAACATTCATAGATTTCATAGTGAAAATTGTTGATCATTTAAAAAGAATGTACAGCCTGCTGGGGTCTTTATGTAATATCACGCCGGTTAGGACGTGTAAAACCACTTCTCAGAAATGCACACTCCACACTGCTCTACATTTTTCTGATTATTTATAAACAAATACATGCATACAACTATGTTAATTTAACTAATTATTACTGGTCAATATTTCCATGGACCCTCAAAAAGGTTTTCTTTATGAAACTTTCTATCTTGTATATTCATAGTCATATAAATTACACAAAGCTGGAATTGACACTAATAATTATACTAAACTGTGCAATTGACACATGTATTTATAAAAAACTGTGTATTTACACAGCTTTGAATGACTGGCTACATTTGCAAAAATAATTTACTGTATCTTAGAATGTCAAGTAAGCCTTTAGTGGTTGAAATAAATAAAAAACATAGGTTAGGCTTTAGGGCGGTATCATGTTTTCATTAATAGACTGTTTTTTATTATAAGTTGTGATATATTGTTTTAAAACATTATTTAAGAATGCAGTGTGGCCTGCCCATAATTTTTATCTACTGACTTCCAAACTTACATTATGAAGGGGCCACCTAATAATGATTTCACTGTGCTGTTCTTTGTTTTTAAGTATAAATTCTGTATTGGCTGCTATCTGCTTGTGTGTAAGTTGTATGTTAGATTTTTTTTTATACCACTAAGGTGGCAAGCAAGCTTACGGCCCACCTGATGGTAAGCGGTTACCATAGCCTATAGACACTTGTAACACCATGGGTTTCACTTGTGCGTTGCCTACCTTGTAAAACGAAAGAGGAATAGTTGGGTTAGCAGTATAAGGGTCAAAGTCCCCCCCACTGCTAACACAATGTTTCCTCATCAGCTCAAAGCAGTGTTATTTTAGATTCCTATGGACCAAATATTCTTTTCTCTGATTCAGGAGTAAATCCATACCTTTTACAATAGATGTTTCTATTCTATATATAACTTCTTGAGTATCATTTGACTGCTAACACCAGATATAAATAATATTATATTAAGTATGTCTGTTATTAATTACTAGTCAGTTTGAAAAATGTAGTAGGTGTGATTAATTTAAAAATCTATAAGTAACTAGCTGCCCCCGCAAACATTGTTTTGCCATAAAAAAAAATATTTAGGGGTATGAAAAATAGATGTTAGCCTATTCTCAGACCTCCCCGATAAGCACAAAAAATTTCATCAAAATCGGTCAAGCCGTTTCGGAGGAGTATGGCAACGAAAACTGTGACACGAGAATTTTATATATTATATATAAAAGCGAAATACCATTCACTCATTAAAGAATGAAGAGGAAACTGAAGAAAATTATTATATTTTAAAAAACAATAAGCCCTGTGTCGCAGGGACTTCACACACATATGTATAATTAACTAACAACACTAGAACAAATATCTGTGAAGAGAGAAGAGCATTTGTACACCCTAGAGTGTAAACAGTGCAGTTACTGTATCATATTTCAATCTATATCATGTAACTATGTTAAACAAAAATAAATGATTATGATTATGAGCAGCCGCAGCTAATTAGACTGGTAACTGACCCCAACATAGATGGGAATAGTCTCGGAGGATGGATGACATGCTATCAGTGAAAGGCTTCAAGTCTAATATTAATCTGTTCACTACCTCTCACTAGGTAAGGTAGCCACAGACAACTGCACACTATCCGACCTACAGTTGAAGCCCAACCTCAAGATCATGATGATGGGGTCTTTAGAAGAGGCGATAGCAGGCGCACAGACCAAGCCAGACGTTGGAGACGAGGTGGTCAACGACCTGGATATTGAAGAGGATGAGGTGGATGTGGAGAATCAAGAAGTAAGTGCAGTTAATTATGAAAAAGTTTATTTCCAAATTCAAATTTACTCTAGCCAGTGGTCATAAGCATATTGTAACTGCTTCATTAGTGTAGTGGTCCGAAGCGCTACCACTATGCTAGAGATCCTGTTGCGATTCTCTAGTTGAGTAGCATTATTTATATAAGTTTCTATAAAATTCTCAGTAGCAGCTCGAAGTTTGGATTTGTGCTTCCTTAATGGCAACAGACTTACCCCACAACTTTCTGGGAATATATACAAATCATTTATTATTATTTTTCCAGATATACCTAGCTAAAATTAACAAACGAGTGCGAGACTACAAGATTAACGTGCTAAACCCGCCACGTGAAGGCAAGAAGCTGCTCGTTCTAGACATAGATTACACACTCTTTGACCATCGGTCTGTGGCTGAAACAGGTGCTTTAATTTACTTACATTTTATCTTTATATATTAAAAAGTTAAACAATAAAAAAGAAACAAACAAAAAAGCGGCCAAGTGCGAGTCGGACTCGCCCCTTAAGGGTTCCGTAGCAGCAAGTAACATGATTAAAATTTCTTGATTAAAAAAACCTTCTTATTAGATCTCATTCAAACCTATTTTCGGTGGAAGTTTGCATGGTACATTATATATTTTATTTAGTTTTATCATTCTCTTATTTTAGAAGTTACAGTTCAGAAAAAAATTATATTAGAAACCTCAATATCATATTTGATGATTCCATGGATAGGTTACACGTATAGGTTTGATAAAAAAATTTTTTTGAGTTTCAGGTATAAGTGGGAACCCCCAAAATTTATTGTTTTTTTCCATTTTTGTTGAATATCTTAATGCGGTTCACAGAATACATCTACTTACCAAGTTTCAACTGTATAGTTCTTATAGTTTCGGAAATAACCACTCCCCCTTTTGTACAGACGGACAGACAGACAGACATGACGAATCCATAAGGGTTCCGTTTCTTCCCATTTGGCTACGGAACCCTAAAAAGCCAAAGTCCAGTCAAACATTACCACATTAATTTCTGACATTTACGCGAATATTATACATTGAAATAAAACTACTTTTTACGGATTTTATCGCGTATATTGATATTGGTGGGCGTCTTGATGATATAATTACTCACAGCTACCCTACATTTTTTATTGTTACATGATCAATGACATTTATTACTAATTATTAATTAAAACTAGATGGAGCCGGCATTTCCTAGCTGACGACCTCTGAGAAGAAACACCGAAACAAACTCAGAGAATCATGGTCTCTTTTAAAGTAACAATATTCAATGATCATGTTTTAGTTGTTAATTATTGGCAATCCGATTCACGCAGAACGAGCTCACAGTATCCTTAACTGCAAGACCAAAGGATAATAATTAGTAATGAATGTCATTGATCATGTAACAATAAAAAATGTAGGGTAGGTGTCAGTAATTATATCATCAAGACCACCTCAGTCTACCCGTGACCATGGACGCTGTAAAGGGGCCGAAACGTCGGGATTAATAATATCAATATACGCGATAAAATCCGTAAAAAGTAGTTTTATTTCAATTACCACATTAATTTACAAATACATATAAATTCCAGGTTATGAGCTGATGCGACCTTTCTTGCACGAGTTCTTAACATCAGCGTATGAAGACTACGACATAGTCATCTGGTCAGCTACTGGCATGAAGTGGATCGAAGAGAAAATGCGGCTGCTTGGCGTGTCTACGCACCAGGACTACAAAATCATGTTCTATTTGGACTACCTCGCTATGATCACGGTGCATACAGCCAAATATGGGACTATAGATGTAAGATATCTCCTTTTTTAAACCATCAATGTTGGCATTTCCTCTTGTATCCTATAAAATTACTTTTAGAGATAAATCTTTTAAGAATGGAAAGAGAAATCCTGCACAGGAGTGCGACAATCATAGCTGAAAATTGAATAAAAATAATAGAGTTATTTAGCGAAGGAAAAATTCGACCGCGAGCAGGATTCGGCCACTAAGCTACCGCGAGTCCCACCCGCCATGCCATCCATCCATCCCACCGCCCACAAATTTTGCCTTCACATTTTGTTTTTTTAATTTTCCTTTGCTAACTAATAACTTTAAAATATTGGCATGGAAAATGCCAAAAAATACAAAAAGATAAAAATAATAGATATTTAATATCGGTTAAGATCTGTAATGGTTATGCATGTGTCTCACGACTGGGCCAAATGGGTCTCCAGAGCTCGTAACACAACCTGTTATTGTGATTGTTTTCCGATTGAGAGAGAGGGATGTCGCTCTATAAATTAAATAGTGCCATCCCTTTCTCACAACCTAAAAATGATCGCATTAACACGTTGTGGTATCAATTAGTGATGGTTAATATAACATAAAGCCTGCTTATTATATATAGCACTAGTTTTCCGCCCGCGGCTTCGCCCGCGTCGAGTTCGGTTATATCGCGTTTCCAAGAGAACTCTTCAAAAGTTCGAGATAAAAACTATCCTATGTTCTTTCTCAATGTCAACTCTATCTCTGTACCAAATTTCATTAAAATCAGTTCAGTGATTTAGACGTGAAAGCGTAACAGACAGACAGAGTTACTTTCGCATTTATAATATTAGTAGGGATAAAGCAAATGATATCGCGGTTCGCACTATATGCTATAAAGCTATTTTGCTTTATATCGCATAGTGCTCTCTCTCTCTATCAACCAACTCTCCGTCGGGCGTCGCGTATATAAATTATGCATGCTATAATAAAGCACATAAAATCGTTTGCTTAAGAAATTAAGCATATAGCATTAAGCAAGTTATTGATTTATAGCAACTTTGAACACCACTAGTATCAATACAGATCAACATAATGCCAAACACAATTAGTGCTCGACACTGGTTTTCCTAGTATTGTTGTCGTAGAATGCGGAGAGGATATTTTAATTTTCAGCTATATTCCCGTAGTTAACTATATATTTTACAACATTATTATTATGTAACACACAATAAAGTTGTATTTAAAATTACGTATATCGTCATGGTGTCGTGACACAAAAATATGCGAGAATTTTTTGTTTGTCAATAATTGGGCAACCTTAAATAATGTTTTTATGTTTTACAGGTAAAACCTCTAGGTGTAATATGGGGTAAATACCCACAATACAGCTCGAAAAACACGATAATGTTCGACGACATCAGAAGAAACTTCATAATGAATCCGAAGAGCGGACTGAAAATCAGACCCTTCAGGCAAGCTCACCTTAACAGGGACAGGGACCGCGAGCTCCTGCACCTGTCCACCTATCTCCGGGACATTGCCCAATACTGCGAAGATTTCGACCTCCTAAACCATAAAAAGTGGGAGAAATATAAGCCGGACAAGAACAGGACCCAGCAAGCGGGCAGCAAGAGGAAAGCTGAGGATAGCACCCCGTCCACCCCCACAGAATGACGTTAAGCAGACACCAGACCTGAGGCCGTACCACGAAGTGTTATTGCGATCGTTTTGCGATTGAGAGGGAGGGATGCGGCTCTACACATTGAATAGCGCCATCCCTTTCACACAAACTAAAGATGATCGCGTTATCACTTCGTGGTAAGGCCCCTGGGCGTGTAGACAAGTCGCTTACATTCGATTAAACGAACAATATGTATGGAAATGATATAAGCTTTGGACAAATCTTCAAAGGCTTTCATAAATGTCATTTACATAATATTTTGTTTTAAACTCGTTCTAGGATTCGAACTGTACATTGCAACTCGTCTAGGCCCTACCCGGTCTGCGAATCGCCTTAATTGCTTGATAAGACTGCAATATAGCTAACCAAGCTTTAGACTTAAAACCATATTCGATAACAGTCATGCATTAAAAATGTCTGTATGTTTAAAAAACAATATTCTTTATGATATTAAGGCGATTTGCGTTTTAGTTAGGAATTACATCGATCAATATCGAGGTTGATTGTGTTGATATTTAAAAATATATATTAATGATAATTATCTAGAACAAATGAAAGTTAATAATGAGACTAATTAATATAGCTTCGATGATTGCGCTAGTGGACTCGTTCTCGTACTTTAATCATTTTTTATAATCTCTCAATCAGTTATACAATTTTCAATAAAAAAAATGTATTTGATTTTATTAATTTTATGTTTTATGGTAACATTTGGTACCTACTCGCCGAAAAAGTCTGCATACACGTAAAATCATTAGCCCTGATTGATTGTATTAACGTAGTTTCTGCTTTCATAATGACAGCCTTTAACGTAAACAGTGAAATGACAAAACATACTGTCGAAAGTTCCCAGCGGACTTTTCTATCTCTTCACCGAAATACATCAAATTGGTTCAGCGGTTTAGGCGTGAAAACAAAAATACACGTTTTACTTTCGCCTTTAGAATATCTGATTGTAGCTGCGTAATTTTTCAGGAGCCATAGATAATTAAAAGCCTGAATGTCATGACAAAGCAGAGGGTAGGTAACAAAACATTGCATTTAATGCGTTGTATTTATAATAAATGGTATTAATTATAATAGGAGGGGCTCGTACCTAAGTAATAACTAAGCTGATCAACCGATCTGTAAGGTTAAGTTGCGATAGTCGCGGTCAGTTTGTGGATGGGTGACTATTATTAACACATCGAGACACCTCCATGCCTCGAGAGTACGTAAAGCCGTCGGTCCCGGTTGTCATACGAACACCTATGACAATCGTTAGTGGTAGTCAGAAGCCCAAAAAGCCTGACAACCAGTCTATCCTCAGGATATCGGTATTACCCAAAAATTGGGTTGCGGAGGTCTGATGGCAGTCGCTTCGTGTAAAATACAGATATTCAGCCGCATCTGGTTAGACTGGAAGACGACCCCAATATAGTTGGGAAAAGGCTCTTAGAAAGAGAAAGAAGGTATTAATTATACTAAGAACATGATTTCAGTCAGCCCTTGATTATGAATTTTTGGTCATAACCGTATGTAGACCCGTTTAACATCAGAAAAGTTCTGTCGGAAGACTGTCATATTTTTTTACCGGTCTGTGGTAAACATTCTGACAATCTGCCAGTTCAAGTAGTGCACTTCCGTCAGAAATTTGCTGTCAATGTCAAACTGAGTTTAAAATTTAAATATTATTTTTTTACGCCACAGCTTGTACATACAGAGACCAGCACATCAAGCTACCAATACTAGTCACATTTCTTTGTTTGATTTTCAACTTTAATACAAAATATTATGGCTCATATTCAATTAGGAAAATTTGACAGTTTTGGATAGGTTGACCTGCTGCCGTCTGTACTTAGACCATGTTATAATAGAAGCAATTTCCGTAAATATTGTGAACACAAGTAGGTATAAATATTACAACGCAGTACTTTTGGTTTTATATTAATGATTAGTTTTTTTTTCTATGATAAATAGTTACAATTTCACTCCGTATCGGTATTATTATTTTTTTAGTTTTTCGCAAGTTATTTGTGAAAGAAAACTCGTTTTTTTTTAGGATTCTAATCTATGGTTTGGTACATGGGGTTTATCCAATTACGATTTCTAGATCATCGAATGTCTCTTCCATATTTTACAAAAAAATGGCTGTCTACCTGATCGCACCGCCCATTGCACCCCATTCTATTCTATGATATATAAACGTGTAGGTACTTGGCATTTGTTTATGGTATGCTATCTATGTATCTATTCATATCATATCCGTCTTAAGGTCGTCCACATATAGAGGAAAATGTGGAAAGCGACATCTATTAATGACACGATTAAACTTATTCTTTTGTCTAGTTAATGCAATTGCAAAAATTAAACCAATAAATTAAATTAGCTAATCACGGTAAGTTTTAAGTAGGTATCTCATCAAGTATCATTGCTCCGCGAGGAAACGTTGTGTTGGCAGTGGGGGGAACTTTGACCCTTAAACTGTCAAACCAACTATTCCACTTTCGTTTTACAGGGTCGGCACCGCGCAACTGACACCCCTGGTGTTGCAAGCGTCTATAGGCTATGGTAACCGCTTACCATCAGGTGGGCCGTATGCTTGTTTGCCACCTTATTAATATAAAAAAAAACTCATAAGAGGAGCCTTAAGCCTTCACAGGTTTTATTTAGATAAATTAACATTTAAATAACATCTTGATTGACAATACGGTTAGCCGGTTAGTGTCGGCTAGCCGTATTGTAATAATCATCCTGTCATCATTCATCATTTGACAACGGTAGCAAAATGTATCACCGCTCGATCCGGCAAAATTATGAGGTCTGTTTCTAGTACGATATTTTAATGCACAATTGTACATAGTGCCTTAGCTACGTCAGAAAAAAAAGCTGACAATGTACGGCAGCCTCATAGGAAATGACGTCATGACAGTTAGGTACATAATATAGCCATGTTCTTAACGAAGGACTTATTATCCTTATAATATTTTATATCTAAAACCTATTAACAATGTATTTTTATTATAAGTATTTATAATTTTTCTTCGCTAAATAACTTTAAAATATTTATAATCCATTTACTTTATTATATTAAATATTATTCAGGTAAACAATTTCCGTTGTCTACTATCGTCCTTAGAACTGCACCAGACGTCCAGGTTTCCCCTCCCCCCTAGCTAGACCAAAGGTGGGTTCTTTGAGTCAGTTAAATTTGTCCAATCATTGACATGGAAATGACAATATAAAGTTGCCAACTGTCTTAATAGCTTTTCAGTTAGTTCTCGTTTATGGTAATATAATAAATAAGTCGAAGGTAATGTCCATTCTTATTAGATCTTTAAGAGTAGACCTTGTATTGGCCCATTGTACATAATTACTACATGGTCAGTGTCGAATTAGGGTATTATATTTTTAATTTATAAAATAAAATATTTGAATAAAAATGTGTTTTATTTATTAAAGGTCACAACACCGGTCGATAAACCATTATATTACTTACCAGCAATCGAGGCCCGTATGGAGCTTTTTATAATCTGTACAATGGATATTATTAGCTAGATTATCTGCTGCTTGTTTGGTTGCACGCAATTTTTTTACTTTTTATATACTTATTAGTAAATTAATTTCATTCATATTTACATGCATTAGTAACTAAATATTAAGTTTCAATTTAGTTTAATACTTGACAACTTAATATCTACTTGTAAATCAGCCTTTAGATCGTATCTACAGAATTGGTCAAGCCGCAGGTGGAGATCAAATAAGGATTAAAAAACAGATTATCCAATAAATGCGTTGCTCTACATTCAATATAGACAGTGAAATACTTTGCTGATTACTGCCTCAAGTGCGACTGCTGATTGTAAAGTCCTGTGTTCAGTTCCCAGCTCGAGCAGTGCTATTGTGTTTCCATGAAATACAGTTCGGAATTTGGTATAGCCGCGTCCTTAATTGAAACCTAAAAACAGCGGAGAACTGTGGGTGTTGTATATTAACTTTTTTGTTCCTCTACCACCTTGGGGTATGTCGAACTCCTAACAACTAAAAACCGCTATTGCTTTCTCTTACTATATCTGTCATGGCCATGAGATTTGTGACATTCGCCATGACCATAATAGGCTGTGGTCAAGCCCTCGCTGGACCCCTTCAAAAGACGAGGTCTCTTTTCGCGTGTACAGCAGTACCTACATCTCTGCCAAACCCTTCTAGATTACAGGCGTCATAGCATGTTTTATAAAATATCGGAATCTATACATATAAATTTGCAATTTCCTTATTTTTAATGGCAGTTTGTGGTTACAACTAGAATGGCTACAGGAAAACGGATGACGTCAAGCGCTAACAAAAGTTATTTATACTATAAAATAAGTGGGATTTCTAGACCAAAGAATTTAGCTAATTAAAATTATTTACTTCCTGTATTTTTCCCTGAATACCAATAATATTGTGGTCGGTGTACATCCAACGCCAGACCTACACAATTGTTTTCAAATCTTTTGTTCATGATAATACTTAGTCATACAGTGGCACTAGTCAAAGTCAAAATAATTGATTCAAGTAATTTAAGTATTAAAAAAGGTCAGATAGTACTCGCAACCGGCGTGTATGTATGACAAGATGTATGAATGTGGTCGAAGCAAAAGAGTATGCAAGAATCGTAGCAAGTGGCGTTCTTTAGTTTCTGCCTACCCACATGGGAAAAAGGCGTGAGTGTATTTATCAAAGTTTACATATATGACAGTCCCCGAAACGCTCGCCCTTCACCGCCTCCTAAGTGTTTTAACTGAGAAGAAAAAGCGGCGCAACAAACTCCTCAGCAACACAGTTAACGTTGTGGTCACAACGATAGGGCGGGGTACGGTGGTCGCGACTGCTACGACAGAGGTCCTGGGTTCGATTGTCGAGCACTGTTCTTGGGATTTTCTATGAAATTCTCAGTAGCAGCTCGGAGTTTAGAATTGCCAAAATGGCAATATTACATGGATCTAAACATATCCGCGAACTGTGGGTATACAATAAGTAGGTACACCTCTGCCTAACCCTTCGGCGAGTATAGGCGTGAATGGTACCTATGTTATGTTATGTGGCACTCAAAACTAACCGCTAATACAATGGAATAAGGTGTAGTACAAAAAGCAAACTGCTAGTGCTCAGCAACGGCTCTATTAATATTCTTTGCCATTGATATATTTTCATAAAAGTATCTATTTTTTTTAATATCTTGACGCCAGCGGACGAGCCACATACTAAGTGCAACTTGATGTGTAATGTGTTAATATGTATAGATATTAGTAAGATAAGACTTCAAAAATAATTCAATATTATTGATCGAAATGTTATTGTTTAACGGAAATTAGTAGGTACTATCACAGGATACCTACTAATTTCCGTCAGACAAATATAGTACGTAATTTAGGCGGGATCTCTCAGGTTTGGGGGGGGGGGGGGGTTCACAATTTTGTCGATAAGAGCAATGACCTTGTTTAATGTACCTCATGACGTCTCTACTTCCGTGTTGCCAGCGCTTATTCAAAATTTTCATTTTCTCCATTCCATTATTTACAAAACAAAATTTTCTGTAAAATATTTGCAATGCTTTTTATGTATTAGAAATAGAATACATTATATATTGCAAACATTCGTGTTTGTCTGGGTGTTTCTTATGTATTATAAGTATGTATTTACAAAAAAAACGTATACTTATAAGTATTATATACATTGTATACTACCCATAGTACAAGCTCTGCTTAGTTTGGGACTAGATGGTGTTGTGTAAAATGTCCCAAAATATTATTATTATTATATTAAAGATAAGTTGATACTGAATAGATGGATAGTCAGTATATTTAGAATAGGATTTCCGTGCCCAGCTGTAAGACAGTAATTAGGCCCAAGACCGGCCTATATAGAAATAACACTTACTTAACTTTATTATAAAGTATTCCCTACTCAATAGTTATCTGTAACGATTTAATTGACGTATAAATGTAACCTACACCTCTTCAAAGAATTTTGTGGAGCTAATACTTTCTATTAAATCCACATTCAAAGAATAGTTAAGTAATTACATTCCAAGTAATCCTGATGACTATCTAGTAGTGATGAAGTACCTAATCGATAGATGACTAATTCAGCCGCCTCTAACGTATAAGTAATTCTCCAACGCCTTTGGGTAGGGTTTAGTTGCGTCTGGCACTCAGGCGCGACCATGAGTCACTGTCAGACGCAGTTTACACATATATACAGTAAACAGTGATTATTAAACTCGCGTATAGAGACGTAGGTTCCCTGTGTGGGTGCAACGATAACGTGTTTTGTAGACTAACGTGAACTAGCGTGGCTATTCTCGACTAACCCAGTATTACAATACCTCTGCTTCGTCGTACACGTTACAATGAATTAAACATTGGAAAGACGTGTTTGCAATACATTTGAACTACCTATTGAGGTTATAAATGATCATTGTTTACCGGTTTCCGCAGTGTTATGACTGAGTTCAGATAAAACTGTGTTTCAGGTGTGAATAAAATAAACAAAAGTGAAGTTTTTTTCAATGGCCTAATGGTAATAATTAACTATGTGAGTGCTATGTGATACTTAACGTTAATTAATACAAAGTTAGCAATTCCGGAACAGGATATTTTAAGCGATTGCGTCATGGTACGGGAGTGGTCCGCGGACGTGAAATAAATTATTGATTTGCACTAAATAAAATTATTACAAACATAAATAAACAAATAAAATGTCGCATGTGGTCTCATCCCAGCCATCGGCAACATCGCCCTATCAGCCGACCGCAATACAGGACACTGGAAATAATGACAACTCTACCAGAATACACGAAATTGACAGCGATCAAGGACAAGATGATTGCTGTATCCACACAAGAAATAGAAGCGGTTTTTGTCTAGCAGTGTGTACAGTTTTGTCGATGTGTTGCCAGGGCATAAAAAATTGTACGGATAAATGTTGCGACAGCTGTGCGAATTCCTTAATCGATTGCTGTGAAGACAAACCAAGGGATAGAGAACGGAGGTACTGTCATCAAAGGTATAGGAAATCTGGTGGCAGTAACAACTATTTTGTTGACACGGACAATAACGATGATTGGGGAATGAATAGTCTTTCGGCACAACACATGCATGTTGGTGTTGGAGGCAGTAATCTGGAAAACGGGTCGAACCCGATGACAAATGAATCAAGTGGACATGACAATTCAGGTGCCGATCACACGACTAAGCACGACTCAGGTACACATCATTCGACTGGGCACTCGTCAACGAATCATACCAGTAGGCACGACTCGTCGACGCATCATACTAGTGGGCACGACTCCTCGACGCATCATACTAGTGGGCACGACTCGTCGACGCATCATACTAGTGGGCACGACTCGGGTACATGTCATTCTGGATTCGATTCCGGCGGAGGGTTCGATTCTGGCGGAGGTTGTGACTCCGGAGGGGGTTGTGACTCAGGAGGTGGAGGTTGTGATGATTAATTCTTAGTACTTTTTTTTAAATACCGTTAATAAATTAAACATTTTGCCTGTTGCCCGTGTCCTTTTACACATATTGAAATTATTATTGTTTGCTTGATTAACAAGAAAATAAATTGTACATAATGTATAATTGTGTATTATACTTAGATACTTACCAATAATTACTATAAAATGATGTATTGACGTTCCGCGAGTGTCCGCTTTTTGTACTTAGATTCATAGACAATTATTGAATATACTCAACATCATCCACCAATCCGAATTAATTCAAAAGGAATCATTATAATGTCTCGTGTCAACCAAACTCATGAGCTGTAGAAGCGACATACTCAGCAGCATTTATTGAATAGAAGTATCTCATCAGTTTCTTTAATTTTACTTTGATGATTTATAAGTACTTTCTGTTTGTTCGTACCTATAATATACCACTAAGTAAGTGTCACAGTATTATTTGTGCTAATTTTAATAATTCCTAAAAGGTATTGTGTAAGTATATGTATGTATGACGCTAGCACATTAAGCTATCTGTCAAATTTCTTTAATTTATTTTCAACTTTAACACAAAATGTTCATATTCGCTTGGGAAAATTTGACAGTTTTGTATAGCTTGACCTGCTAACGTCTGTATCTACCTACTTTACTATTGATATTTTTAAATATTCGTAGTTTTGTACTACGTACATACAGAGGCCAGCAAGATACCCCAATCTGTCAAATTTTTTTGATAGATTTTCATCTTTAAAACGAAGGATTATGGTCCATGTTCAATTGGGAAAATCTGACAGTTTTGGATAGCTTGACCTGCTGGCGTCTGTACATTAATTATGTTAGTAATACTGAAGTTACCCATAAAGTTTCTAAATGAATGTCATCGTCAGGAAGGAAATAAATCCATTCGTGAATCAGTGAAGGAAAGACATCAAGAATTAATAAATATTGTGTAATTTGTGTACAACCATTTCTGATGCTTATTAACCTTAACGGGCATATGGGATTAAAGCTTAAGTCAATTTTGTTAAGACAAAGTGTGTCCCAATATGTTAAAATAATAAAGCCTACTGCCAAAATAATATTGATAGTTAAATAGTTTTGTTCATAAAAACTAGTAAATTGGAGCTGCCCGACTGGGGAAGTACCTCCGCCTTACAGAAAATCGAAGTTAAAATAACACTGCTTTGAGCTGTGTTGTGTTTCTTACGGTGAGCAAGATTGCCAGTGCTCCATGAGGAAACGTTGTGTTGGCAGTGGGGGGACTTTGACCCTAAATACTGCAAACCCAACTATTCCTCTTTCAATACAGGATCGGCAACCCGCAAGTGATACTCCTGGTGTTGCAAGCGTCTATAGGCTACGGTAACCGCTTACCATCAGGTGGGCCGTAAGCTTGTTTGCCACCTTAGTAGAATAAAAAAATATATACAACTTTGTAAGTATATACACTGAGAGCTATAGTATATTATTTTTATATCGGCTTTTATTGAATACAATTTAATGGTTTAGCACATAATTATAATAAGAAAACAACTGGTTTAAGGCGGAAAATCGCTTGGGTTGTCAAATTTAATTTTTATTTAGATTTTCGAATATTAAAAGATCATTGTCGGTTCATTGCAATAGTACTTACATTATTTCCGACAGTAACTACCATAATTGCATAAATCGTCATCAGAACGTTCTTAAATCTACTTTAAAATACTGTGGGTCAAAAATAAAAATTGAATTTCGCGGACAAACAAGCGCAAATCCAGCCGGGTTAACTTTGGCATTGTGATCTGACTGGCTAAGATAGGTTTAGACTTATGTACAGAGGCCAGCATATCAAGCTACCATAATCTGACAAATTTATTTGATAGATTTTCAACTTTAATACAATGTAATAAGGTTTATATTCAATTGGGAAAATTTGACAGTTTTGTATAGCTTGACCTGCTGGTGTCTGTACTTACATATGTAGGGTACATAATTGACTCAGTGTTGTAAACTGTTGCTTTAATACTTCTGTATCTATCGGCGTAATTTACATAGTAATATCTATAGTTACCTACTTATTTGGTTTATACCTTAAAGATTATCAAGGCTGTCCCGAGGATGCGCAGGATTATCATTTATAATTTTGTGCCTAGATCATCACTTGCGGAAGCTATCAAAAATCAATTAGCACACACAATAGAAAAACAATTGTTGCGACTCTCCAGAGGGTCTTAATATAAATGAATGTAACCTAATCATGACAATAACGAAGCAAGTGGAATTTGATAGTGATTATATTTATAATCCACTTATAATTATTATTATATTATCTATTTAATAACATACAATTGCGGCCGTAGATAATCCAATTAGAAGAAATGTCACCTCAAGCCAATCCTAAATAATTATAAGAAATTGTATAATCGCCATGTTGTGTGGTTTTGCATGTTGTATTTTTGTGTACCAATTATAAAAGTACTTAATTGAATTAAAATATTGTTTTTTATTTACGTGACAGAAAAATTTATAGGGAACCGTTTGGCATGGTATGGGCATGTGATGAGGAGAGATGAAACGTATGTTACTAAAAGAGTGATGAATATGAATGTGGAGGGATGGAGGGGTAGAGGGAGGCCAAAGAAAAGATGGATGGAGTGTGTTAAAGCGGCCATGATAGAAAAGAGAGTGACTGATGATGTGACGGCTGACAGAGATGAATGGAAGAAAATGACATACTGCGCCGACCACTAATTAATTGGGACAAAGGCAGGAAGATGATGATGAAGTTCACAACTTTAGCCATATTTTCTGATTCGATGTTTTGTTTGCATGATAATTATATTTTATATACCTACGTTCACAAAATCACCATAGTCGCTAAGGATTATCTCTATGCAGGAACGCAACGTGCCAAACTTGTTAACCCTTACTCGTCTGTTGTGGCTCCCCACGAACTCGTGCCCGCGAGTAAGCACGAGTTTTGTGAAATTAATATTACGAACTTACAAAATATATATTGTCGCCCGTGTCGTTCTCGTCCCCTGGCCCCAATTTATTTATTTGGGCCGATGCCCTTTTTCCATTCCAGTCAGCCTCTTTACAAAATGTAATTTATAAAAATCCCGTGTCACAGTGTTTTATAGAACTCCTCCGAACGAATTTTTTGTGTACATTTGGTAGATCTGAAAATAGGTATTTTTAGCCCTATTTTTTATACCCCTACGTGAAAGTCTACGTTTTTCTCAAATAATCCTTTGAGATGCGAGTGAACCACGGGCAACAGCTAGTATATGTATTACTCCAAGTAAATCAATGTATTTTCTTAGTATTCTTGGCGTTTCGCCACGGCTACCATAACGTATTGCTGGCATAAGCACTCGGAGAAGTGCATCCTCAATTATACGGTTTCCGTTCTACGCTTACAACTTTTAGCGTAAGAAGCGTTTCTGAGAACTCAGTCGTTTGATTCAATGCCAATGTGTGGCGCCAACACCGAATACTAAAATTCCAATTTGAGGGCGTCATAAAATAGCAATAATAATTTATTGAACAAGTAATTTCGAATGATTAAAAGACGCCATTACCCGAACTACCGACCAAATGGCAAGTAATTCTAATACATTTGTAAACCGAGCTCTTCTCTGGCGCGAATGCTACTGTCCACAGTTTGATACCGATGTCTAGCAGTGTTATTGGATTTTGCTATGAAATTCTTAGTAGCAGCTCGGAGTATGGATTTGTGCCCTGTTAATGGCAATAGGTTCGCCGTCTATTAATGGGACTTAGTGATTAAATCGTCCTGGAAGAACCTGTGGGTATACAGTAGTACATTTCTGCTTCACCCTTCGGGGCATAGGTACTAAATTCAAATTATTTATTTACACGCGGGAGTGATGGTATGTTACTACTTACTTTCTACATTATAGAAAATCTTCATGAATATGGGATATCTCACCTCACCCTAAGACGATTAATCGTCTTATTCTTATCTCACACCTCACACGAAGGCGAAGGGTTTTCCCAACTAACCAACTTGGGCATAGAGGAAGTTAATAAGAATTCTCACCTTATGTTGGTTTGGAGATAGCATTTTACACCGATGACGGAGCGGCTGCCATCTAAAATCCACAAACCATAATTATGTTACTTTCTGTATATTCTGAGTTTATACCTGCAGACAGATTTTCAGACCAACAGAAGAACCATTATAATGTTCATTATAATTATATAATGAACATCTGTATGTAACCCATGTATCACAAATAAAAGATTTGATTTGATTTGAACCTATTTATATCACAATGGAAACGAAGACATGAAGATAAGGTATCTAAGGATCACCCGTTCTTCTTTCCGTTAGACTGGCCAACCACTATCCTAATCCAACCACCTAATTATTACTGAGCCCAGTTTGTTTTTGATGACAAATAAGGATGTCGACCACTTGATAGTATTTTTTTATTATTATTATCAATTATTTGCGGCTGTAGTATCAGTGTGACCGCAGTTGGTCTATTGTGATTGCCACTCGTTGCGTTAGACCCTGCACCGCTAAACCCTGCGGCTACTATAAACTGCAGGATTTGCTTGGGAGTGAGCTTTATTTCCTCTGGGCTTACGATGTGTTTCCCTATATAGATGAGCTTGATAGTAAGCGGTAACCACAGCATATAGACCTAGACACCACTGGTTGGTAGTCATTTTGACACCTCAATTGTTAAGTCTCTGACTGACTACAGTACCTAATTCCGTTTACTGGGCAAAGAGACTTCTTCAAACTGGAACACAATAATGTTAGCCTTGGAACATGATTGCTTAGCGGCAGAAAGCAATGCGATGATACCAGGTCAGATTAACTCAGCAACACCGTTCCATCACCACAGATTTTAAAATAAAAACCACATTATACCGTCTTTCGCACTATAAATACATAATGACGTTTTATTACTCGGTCATAAAATTTTAAAAACAAATC
Organism: Acronicta alni; assembly: GCA_964056405.1. Classification (NCBI taxonomy): domain Eukaryota; kingdom Metazoa; phylum Arthropoda; class Insecta; order Lepidoptera; family Noctuidae; genus Acronicta; species Acronicta alni. The sequence goes on along the minus strand of OZ043937.1, from coordinate 10,470,287 downwards.
TTGCACGTTGTTTGATGGGTAGAAATTTATTATCACAAAGTTTTATCTACGATTTTAGTGCGTTTTAATTATATTTGTTTTGATAGGTTCGCGTGAATAGGACTAAAACTTGATAAAAAAAGAAATTGCTCTTTGAGCTCAAAAATAAGTAATATTAAATAAGAAATAATAATTAATAAAATAAGAAACCTTCACTGGCGCGCACACGATAATTCACATTTTATCTTAATATGATGAAATGAACGAACGCATCGTTGACGTTAAACATTTTTTTTTAAATAAATATACATATAATTAATAAATAGATTTATCAGCCATAAGTTATACAAATACACACGGCTATACATTATGATATTACATTTCTAGTACCTAACATCGCATTGTATATAGTTACCTTTATAGGCACAATGAGAGTTTCATTATGTACTTAGGTGGCTACAATCAGAAGTCGACTTAGATTAAAATGTAAGCAGCTCGGCTTATACTGGAAAGTTTAAGTAATAGATAGGTAGAGTCAGCAATGAAATTTGCTGAACATGTTGCGATCTTCAATAATACAAGGATTTTTTATAGGTAGGTATGAAGTTACTGAGCTGTGAAGGTTATGCGAAATAATTGCATAGTTATCCATTAAATATTTAGGTTAATAGAAAATAATATCCTGACAAGTTTTGGAACTGTGATGCTTTCAAAATTTAGCTGTGTTCAGCGACTTTCCTTCCTGACCGTACAAAAGAGATCCGTTTTTTATGACAATGTTGCTCTGAAGGATGATCGGCAAACGGAAATCATTATAATAGTTCTATGGGCCTTCACATCCAATAATGATTTCTGAGATGTTATTAATTAGGTAGGAGGTAATTACGTAGATACTTACCTACCTACTTATGATGTTATACGACGTGTTGAATTAAGTAGATAAATACTTCTTCATCCGAAATCGTAATTTTCTTGAGACTCGCTCCCCTGCCACTCAGACTTTCTCCATGTTTACAAAGGTAAATGTGATTTATTTACTGTGTGTTAATTTGGCGGTAACTAAATGGTATAGAAAAATAACTTCGTCCAGAAATGTATTGGTGTCATAATTTTGTTTCCAAATATTTTTTTTTCTTTCGAAATGATGCGTTTGTTCTAGACGCGATGAGAAAATATTGATTCTGTATTACCTATTTTATATTATTGGCATATTATGTAGCCAGTTATCGACTGTCATAACTAACGTTTCTACCATGTATAAATTTTCTTTCTAGTCTACCATATGGTTGTCAACTTGTCAGTGTCACCAAGGTTGTCACTTATCAGTTCTGTGTTGTCAATTGTCAACTGTTGTCAGCAGTGTCACACACACTGGTCTGAGTGGTCGAGCTGGTGGTCAGTCTGGTCACTGGTGGTCGCGGTGGGACGGTTTCGTGGTCATTATCTAATAAAATAAATATTATCTCAGTATCAGACTATCAGATCAGATCAGTACCTACTGGTCAGCACATGAGTACAGTACGTGACAGACTTTGTAGCGGCGCAGTTTACTGGACACGGCGGACACGTCTCAGTGTATAAAAATAATATTGAAATGTTATCAATGAAACTTTTGGATAAGTGTAGTGAAACGCTGTAAACAAGTCCATCCTGCTCCACTCTATCTAGAATATAATATTCTCTTGTGCAAACCTTGCTCACTCAGTTACGACTTCTTTACACGTTGATTTTAAGTGGTCAAGTGTGTGACTTCGGAATTTAAAAAAATGTCTGCATCAGCAACAGAAGCACAAGTAATTACAGCTCAGCCTGTACTAAATTCAACAGATGCTCCAGATATGAATGAAGGTTTTAGTCAGTTCAACTCATTAACAAATTGTGACCCAGAGCAACAAAAGCAGGTCAAGGAACAGAGGAGACATGTAAATAATACAGTGTGGTGTTGTATGACTTGTGATGACTGTTGTGATTGTGCTGAATGTTGTGTGGACTGCTGTGAAGATACAGTCTCTCCAGAACTCGACAATGATGGAACTGGTTGTGGAGATTGTTTTGAGTGCTGCTCTGATGGTGCTGGCTGTTGTGATGATTAAGTCCTTTTATAACATCTTGAGACATAAACTTCAGCTCATAATATTGTACAGAAGCCAGCAGGTCAACCTATCCAATTTTCCCAATTGAATATGTACCTTAGCATTTTGTATTAAAGTTCAAAATCAATTAAAGGAATTTGACTGATTGTGGTAGGTTGATGTGCTGGCCTCTCTACAATGCTAGCTTTGTGGGTGTCTCACAATTACTGAATTTAGAATCTTCAATGTTGTGCATTAATTGAATTATTTACCAAACTGTTTTTTAGTATAGTTTTGTCTGAAGATTACAATAACATTCATTAAGATTGGGTGGCAGTGCGCTTATAAAAAAAAAAATTGTTAATGTTTAGGATGAACAATGTATCAAATTATGAACCTTAAGGTATGTTGTAGTAAGTTGAAACTTGCATTTTGAAGGCCATTATATTGAACATAGTTAATTTTAATTGATGTTGCTTAGTTGAACCTACCAATTTCTGTATTAAATAGTAATAATAAGTTTAGACTATGTCATGAGTGTGCAATGTATATTGTCATAGTCTAAACTTAGCTTTAGGATATTTATGCATATTACATGCCTATATAGTAGGTGGTGTTCTTCAAAAAGGTAAGGTGCATAGTACTACCAACTGGTGTGTTTGTTGAAAAGATGTATTGAAAGTGGATGATGCAAAAGAAGTATATACCGTGGGAGAGCCATGCTTCGGCACGAATGGGCCGGCTCGACCGGACTTGATACCACGGCCTCACAGAAAACCGGCGTGAAATAACGTTTCCGTTGTGTTTCGACGAGTGAGTGAGGATACCGGACGCCCAAACCCCTTAAAAGGGCGGCAACGCACCTGAAACTCCTCTGGAGTTGCGGGTGTCCATGGGCGGCGGTAATCGCTTACCATCAGGTGATCCGTCTGCTCGTTTGCCCACCCTATCACATAAAAAAAAAAAAAAAAAAAAGTATGCAAAAATCATAGCATACCTACCCCCATAGGAAAAAAGGCGTGAATGTATGTCATTTTCAATTGGGAAGATTTGACAGCCTATAATTAGTAACATTATTACTAAAGGTAATAATGTAGTAATACTCAAATATTTATTTAGTACTTTAAGAAGAATATATACTGATTTTGTAATAACAGATTTTAATTTTGTACGTATTTTATTGAAAACTTTGAACTGTTAAATAATAATAATTAAAATATTACAATAAAATCCGATTGCCATATAATAATATTAATTTAAGTTTCTTGGGGCTTCTAAGGATCTCCAAAGATATAATATAATAAGATAATTATAATAGGGATAAGATCTCATAATTTTGGAAAAATATTTTATAGATTAAAATACAATTTATAGATAATTTGTTATCTAAATTATATCCAGCGCCGGATCTAAAAATTTTTCGTGGGGCAAATACATAAAAATGCCGCCCCACCTGCATAATTATGTTTTATAAATGTAGGTTGACCTATGACTATGCGCCCGGCGAAAAATAATGCATGTGTTTAAAGTACTGGAAATCAGTGGTCAAAATTGCGTTGATGATGAGTAATGAGTGATGAGGCGTGTATTCGTCTGCCAAGAAAGTTCGAATTTGCCGCCCGGGGCATGGGCCCTAGCTTGACCCCCCCTAGATCCGGCGCTGGCTACATATGGAACACCCATACAAACACAAACGTTTTTGTTCATTCCAGAAAGATTTGTGGCCTTTGGGAATCGAAACACTACCTCGTGCTCAGCTGTCCTACCTTCGAGCCACGAACACCACAGACGTTACACCACACTGACACTGTGATATATAAATAAAGGTAGAAACAGACTGATCTCACGTACGCAACGTATGCAACGCATTACACATCTGACTTCTAGATTTTATATGAAAACTAGCTGACCCCGCAAACGTTGTTTTGCCATAAAAATATTGGGGTGGGTCACCCTTATCATTAAAACCCTTATCATAAATAGATGTTGGCCGATTCTCAGACCTCCCCGATATGCACACAAAATTTCATACAAATCGGTCCAGCCGTTTCGGAGGAGTACGGTAACTAACATTGTGACATGGAAATTTTATATATTAGAAGATGTAGGCACGGATTAGAAACGAACACAGGATTGCGTTGCACACGATAAGTGTGTCTCTGTTGAATACGTTTTTTTTTAAAAATCAAAAGTCCAGATATCATAACGCATTGCATACGTGGGGATCACTCTGTTTCTACCTTAACTGGTTATCAAAGGTTTTTATTTTTTTTCTATTTTATTAAAAGTAAGAAGGATCTATTCAAGACTACTAAGTGTAACTCTTTAAAGTATATCCAATGTGCCATACTTGTTGTTGGATTTTTTTGTGAAAGAAGGTAGGTGAAATTAAATAAATATTTACGCTTATATACTGACTGGTATTGGAATTATAATGAAATCATTATTGAACTACTTGTTTTATTGATGTTCTTGACAACACTATTAATAGTTTTCCCTAAAGATAAATAATGATCTTCTTAAAAGAGAGCGTAGCGATTAAAACTAATAGGTAAATATAATTATAGTTATTTAGCAAGTGTATTAGTAACAAAAGAGATTACAATACCTATGATAAACCAAATCTGTATCCCCAAACTTGTATAGACGCCATGGTTGGCGCAGCGCCATGATTAGCTTCTGTGACGGATTTGATCGACGATCCTATGGTTAATTATTCCGGGTCTCGGTGTGAGAGATTAGTGTGTAAATGCAACCATGATACAGGTGAATCTTAAGACAGGGCTATTTTCTTTACTTACCTACCTAAAAAAAATTAAACAATCGTTTTTTTTTTGGTATTTTAATCACACCGATCACAATACACATAAAATGACTAGATATAAGTACAGAGAAGATAGTAACATTTTAATAGAATAGTTGAAATTGCTCATCTAAAGAGTACTATAGATAGACACAGGCCCGGATCTACATTTTTACAAAGGTGCGGAGTACTATTTGCCACCAGTCTATATATTAAATACAGCATAACATAGATAGTGACGGCTGGTCGCCCCACAATCTGCGCCGACCGTCTCAAGTGCACCCTTTCCCGCCCTAGATCCGGGCCTGAATAGACATAGACAATAATGTTAACTACATAGGTACTTTTTGTTATCGAGTGACGCATGTAAAGTAGGTAATCTTTTAAAGGACACTTAATATTGGTTCATTTCCGCCAGAGAAGACAGTTAATGAATTTTTGTTATGTGTAAAGGGTCCAACATATTATCTGATAGTCTAAAACTTTATTAAATAATGATGTCAATAATATTATAAATTTTAGAGTTAGATAACCTATCGGTACGGGGAAAAAATACTAAAAATATGGGGTTTTTTTTAAGTAAATACATGGTTATCTACCCAATTAATACCTACGCACAGCTAAGCTATACATTTCCACTATAAACAGAGCTCTCATTGTACCGAAAATCTACACAAGGCAGTTCAGCATACACTGATGAATGATATTTTATCTCTGTGCTTAAATAGATGTTTTACGGAAACTATTACAAGTCAATATTTTATTGTTTTTATACTAAATGGCGCCTGCATTTCTTTGCTGAAAGAAGAAACGCCGCAACAAACTCAGTGAGAGAGTGGCAGATAGGTAAGTAGTTAAGTGAGTTTCTCAGATCAAATAAAAAGTGAAGATGGAACCTTGCGAACACAGAAGTGAGGCCGGTTTAATAAACATGTATGCGCGGTGCCGGTGTTGCCATCATAATTCAAAATACCCCAATATTACAAAAATAACGTTACTAATCATTAAAGTTATATCACAATAGCGTTACCAATTATTTATTAACATTATCACACGATAGAACAATAAGTGTTCTGTCAGCCATTCCAATTCCGATGCGAAGTGTAGATAAAAAGTAATGGTGGTATGAAGTGGAAATAAAATAGGCAGTGTTTCAAAAATAAAATTAGTAGGTATTTAGGTATTATCTTTTTGTATATTTTTGGCATTTTCCATGCCGAGATTTTAAAGTTAGGTATTTATTAATTTATTATACTTATATTGATTTCTGACATTTACGCGAATAATATACCTACATTGAAATAAAACTACTTTTTACAGATTTTATCGCGTTATATTGATATTATTAATCCCGATGCTTCGGACCCTTTACAGCTTTATATTATTTTACATGGACATGTAAAATAATATAACGCGCCGTGCCGCGATAGCTCGACTGACAAGCCAAGGCGTGGTTTCGGTACACGTGTGTGCGTGTAATTGTGTTTGTACACGGCAAGGCGTAGTTTCACCGGCCTCACTTCTTTGTTCGCAAAGTTCCATCTTACTTTTTTATTTGATCTGAGGTGAGTTTCACAATAGAGGGAAAAATCTTAACTAACAGTTCGAAGAAAGCAGCAGCTTTGAGTTTCCCAGTCCTAGCTAACGATGCACCAACCAACCATTATATAACCAATCACTTGATACCGGCGTCACTCGAAAACTATTTACAAGTAAATTTATGATAAAATTCACTAAACTTGAAACAAAACTACTTTAACCTTATTTAAACATGTTAAGGGTCAAAACGGGTTTTATGGTTTTATAAATAGAGACAGATCAGGAGATCAGGTGTGTCAATATCTCAAATGCAATACAATACAAAAAAAAAACAACTTTCCATATACCTATCTAAATTGATGAGCTGACAAACCTGTATGGGCAGTTGTTTTTTTTTTGTTATAAATACCGCTTTTATTTTGAAGTTCTTCTTTAGACCAATACGGAACGTTGGATCCACCTGACGAGTACCTATATCAAATAGTTTCGGAATAAGGACCTTATTCACTAAACTAAAAAGACTACAGCACAGTTTTCATAGTGAAATAACATGAAGAGAGATGTGATTTGTCTACTTACTATAAAAAATATACAAACGATATAAGTATTTTACAAAACAATTCGGCATTTTGGCAAAATACGCTCCTAAGTATATTTTTAATGCAACTTTTTTATTCTACATTGTAGGCATCAAATTTATTAATGTATTGGATGGTATGTCAATCGCCTTTAAATTCTTGATTTTTTTTACATACCTACAAGTCAATTTATAAAATAACCTATTTCATTTCCTTTGTACAGAGGCCAGCACATCAAGCTAGCCCATTATGTCAAATTCTTTGATACATTTTCAACTTTAATACAATATCCATAAGGTTCATTTTCAATTGGGATTTTTTTATAATTCATGGACCTGAACCCACGGACATGGATGGATGGTTTATACTTTTAAATCATCCATATCCATAACAGCGAACTGGTATTGTTTATTACGGACGTTTTTATATCTCATTAAGTACCATAATTCCTGAATAAAATTAACTTAAATACTGTATTAGTCATATTTCATTTTCCATATAACTAATAATCATTACCATCCGTGAACACATAGAGCTTGTACTTATATTTAATTAAAAATATTATATTCAATGGACGAATTTTCAACAATTAAATTTGATGCCTACAACACTTATCAAACTTATCTATACGATTTTCTATCTAAAATTTTGTTACAACATTGATATAATTTTAAATCTCTTACATAACTTTGGTGTTTTTTATTTTTACGATTAAAAGTACATAAATAAGTTTCATTAATGACAAAACCTTATTTAAATGTATACTGTGTATTGCAGAAAATACCTGATGAAACTGAATAAAAGTACCCACTTCATTAAAATTCTAAAGTGGGTAGTTTTATCTTCTTTTACCGCACGTACAGGGTATTACAACAATAATTTTGTGTACCTAATTGTGTAATATGTTTCAATATATTACCATGAAAATTAAAGTACAGGAATAATTTAAGTATTTAATTTAAATGAGAGACTGAATAACTTTTCCTAACAAAAAAAGAAAAATATAATAATCTTGGATCTTTCAAACAAACGGTTCAACAATTTTCTTAAGCATATCCATTTTACCTTTTAACGATCCATGGTTAGGTATCACCGTTTTCAAGATCATCGTTAGAATTAATAAACAAAAATAACTCTAATAAACTGAGTCACGAGAAACAAAATATTTTTATATAAATGTCCTAGTTTTAAATTAAGCACTTACATGGATATGCGCTCGTCACTAGTATGACTAGTTTAATTACGCTGGCGACACTGAGGATGTAATATATTAATTTTCGGCGTCAGTAATTACAGTAGTTTAATTTTATAATATTTATTTCCACCGCTATAGTACCAAGAGACGTCATTAAACTATGAATACCTACTGTAAATTACATTAACAGAGGCAGTACCCCCACTTGTTATTTCGATCGTTTTCCGATTGAGAGAGAGGGATGTCGCTCTATAAATTAAATAGCGCCATCCCTTTCTCATAACCTAAAAATGCTCGCATTAACACGTTGTGGTATGGTCTCTGTTTTGTTTTTATAGACACCATTTAGCGACAATGTTTTTGACTTTTAATAGACGGCACCGCGTTGTGGCTACGGGCATCAGTAAGCGAATATTCAAATGTCAGACGAAAGTCTCCAAAAATAAACTTGAGAATAATCTTTTAAAGTCCAGACATACTTGATAGTATCAAATATGTACCACAAAGTCTGAAGTTGCCTTTTGAATAAAAAATGTAATGTCATCCTGTAATTTAAATCAGCCCTGCCATTATATTATATCTCCAATATATGCCAATGTGGACACAGATCGTAAAAAAATGCCAAAATAATATCTTCTTACTTGTCAATAAAGCCTAAATAAATAAATTTCAATATAGCTGCTTGTTTTTTTATTTCATCTACTGAATATAGTAGTTGCTCGTTTGCTGTATTATTATACTTTTTTTATTATTGTTTGTACAGACGCAAGCAGGTCAAGCTATCCAAAATTGTCAAATTTTCCTAATTGAATCATGAATCTTATTATAATGTTCTAAAGTTAAAAATCTATCAAAGAAATTTGACAGATTGGGGTAGCTTGGTTGATATGCTGGCCTACGTACCTAAAGTATATTGTTAATAGTTCTTGCACATCTAATAACGTTAACATTTTGTATAGCTAAGTACTGCATGCTAGTATTTCGTGTTTATATAAATATTGACCTAAAAACATTAATGATTTAACATTTTATTATAATCTTATGATAAAGGATTTCATGGACGCACAATATACATATATAATTATTATAATCTATTCTGTAAATGTGATACAATTATTATTATATTTCAAGCAAACTTGAGTTTTACCGGAGGATTCCGGCGACCAGGACCGCAATTAACTCGAACCGCGGTCCCAGTCGCCGGATCCATTTATTTTAATATTTTTCTTCCGGCGACCGGGACCACCAATAAATTAACACTAAAATCTATTGTTCAAATAAAAAAGTACAGTCAAACAAAAAAGTGTTCAAAGTTATAATTAAAGAAAAAAACCTGAGAGAAAAATAACATTTACATATTTGTATATACAGTATGTATCAAAAACCCTGTCCGATCCATAAAGGGCGTATTCCTTTTCTTATATACCTACTAATAAACATAAATAAAAACACGATTTTAAAGAGACCAAAAAGTATTGATTTTTCTACTTCTAATAAACTTACACAATTATCCACTAAATATGGGAAAATTTCATAAGTTGACAACACTCCACCCTGCGGCGAAATCTTTTATGTAATATTTACCAATTTATTTTTCATTTCTACCTCAAAGGAACCGCCGCGTGCCGCCGCCCGTGCACGCTTTGTCGTTGCCGACAGACTGTACCTAACTACCTACAGAGCGGCACGTGTAAGACAATTGTTATCCTTGACATGTTAGTCTCGCGTAGAATTCAGCTGATCAGCACCAACGCGTAAGCCCACGTGTTAGGTACCTAAGTAAGTATCGCTATGCCTGTACGATATCAGCTGATACCTACCTACGCGCAAGTGCAGGTATTATGTACATGAGTAAGTATTACTATGCCTGTACGATATCAGGTGATATCTACGCTTCTTTTTTATTATGTAAGCATCTTTATGCTTGTACAAAATCAGCAGATAGGTATCTACTTTCCTACCTAGTTAGTCCATCATAGATTTCATTCGTATTAAATTTGATTGCGGCACGCGACAGTGACCGGGCGGCGCATAACAAAGAGTCAAAAGAGACGAATTGCACAGGAGGCGGCTACTTTGATACTAGTGTATGCCGAAGTTATTGAACTCTATGTCGGGAAATTAGTGTTGACATGTAGGTCTTTTTTAAAATATTATTTATTTTTTTTGGGGAAAAATATAATTAACGTTTACGTGCATTGCAGTCCTTATTGCCTCAGAGAGTCGGTCAGGTCCTCGTCTCCACTTTGCCCGTATTGGCTAGCAGGAGTGGAACGCCCGAAGGACTCTCAACTCTGTCTTAACTTAACTGGTCGGCCAGTAAGGGGCCGCCAGAGCTATATTCTTGGGGGTGGAAGTGTCTTATGGCATAATTATAGCGAAGAAACCCAATCCGGGTCTCTTAAAGACCCGCGATGGTGAAACCGGGGCTGCACCTCTATACACCCCAAGCTGCTAGCACCACTGTTGCCGTCTTCTGCCTCTACTGGCAGTTTTTTGGGGGGTCTAGCTAGTGAGGTGGTGAGTCACCGTCTGCCATCCCTAAGGATGTATGTTCAAGGCTGTAAGGCAGACGCTGTTTTCCTCCGGCAGTAGAGGTTTTCAGTCCACCAAACCCCCATATCCATAATCCCAGTAATTTATAGTTCCATATTTTACAATAGTCCTACACCCGCCCAGGTTACTGCATGCCTGTACTTCTATAGTGCAGGTGTGGAATGTCCCGAGTTGGTCTCCCATCCCATATTTAGATAAATTCTCTCTAAGAGGCCTCTACGCACAGGACTTGTATCCCCGCGCAAGCCTACCAAGGGACCGGATGTTTTCCTCACGAGAGATACGCCATGATATCCAAAAAGGAGATACATAGTGATAATAACTTTTTATTTTTAACTAATTGTGATTGTTCTAGGTAACGCACTATACCTACAACAATCACAATCAGTCTTAACGAGTTATCATCATTCCTGTTATTTAAAATACTATAACCACAGTCAACAACCACAATTAGTTGATATTTTCAATCGTTGAACCAAACGTTGCCACATTGTTGGAATTTTATTTATTACATATTACTATTTTGAACATTTTTTTGTTTGACTGTACTGTTTTTGACTTTTGAACAATAGATTTTAGTAATGCTTTGTTGGTGGTCCCAGTCGCCGGAAGAAAAATATTTAAAAAAATGGATCCGGCGACTGGGACCGCGGTTCCAGTTAATTGCGGTCGCGGTCGCCGGAATCCTCAATAATGTATATTTCATCTAAACCTCTTTTGTTTTAAATGACTAGGATCTACATCCGAATTAATATAATGTACCTAGAACTACTTATTCTCATAGTTAAGTATTGGTGAAATGTTCAAAACTATTAAATATACACAATATTAATTAATGTAGGTATACTTAATTATTCTAACAGGTACCGTTGAATTTTCCGATAGTGACAATGATATGAATTTAAGGTGACTAAATACGGCTATGATTTTATAAATTTTATTACTTAGCTCTTTGAAATAATATGTGACAAGACTTGAATGACTTAGAAGTAAATACCACCATAAATCAAAAATATTAAGATAATTTTTCATTATCATTTTACCATGCCTGTTCGTGGATTAAGTACTTAATCTAGAAGCCATCTTTAAAACAGGAACAAAGTTTCAGAAGGCATGTATTTTATAATTTGAATACATTACTATAATTAAATAGCATTTAAATATATCTATGCTAGCTTTGAGATTAGTTTGATATCTCAGGAACTACTGAACCGATTTGGATGCAAGTAAGTTTATTATTAGATATAAATAAATGTCAAAACAAAAGATTTTGTTTGATGTGATCATAAATAAAAGCTTGCTAAATTTCCACAACAACGGGGCATAAATTTTTTATAGCCCTAAGGTGGCAAATAAGCATACAGCCCACCCACCTGGTCGTAAGCGGTTACCGTAGCCTATTGACGCTTGTAACACCAGGGGTATCACTTGCGTTGCCGACCATGTAAAACGCCAACTGCCAACACAACGTTTTCTCGAGAGTACTGGCAACCTTGCTCACCGTTAGGAACCCAACACAGCTCAAAGCACTTTTCACTTCGATTTTCTGCAAGTCCTCGTATTGTATAGGCATATCGTGCCGTTGTGTAATCGCGTAGTGGAAAATGGGGATTAAATTAAACTTATGCTCACATGATTTAGGTGAAGCTGTTTTTGATTTGATTGGTAATATGAATAGGTAAGATTTGATGGATGTGTGAATGATCAGTATCAGATTATCACAATAGTGATGAGCATCATTTAACCGTATTTTCGTACGTATATCTAATAGTTGGTAAACTACTTGCGGTGTTACACCGTAAAATAAGCAGGGTACTCAGGATACAGTGTCAAGTGTGTGAGCGGTCACGCTGCTACAGCATTGCTACCGCAAACGGTCAATTTCAACTATTAGATATAATTTTACGCATGATTACAACGTTTGGAGGGTTTCTACCTATTATAAATCTACTAAGTACGTTATGTATACATTTGAATAATTTATTTATTGATATTAGCAAATAGACACCGAACACATTCAATAACTAGTTTATTTGAATATATTTGGGAGTCTGCTACACATATTTAATTATATATATCATTAGAAAATACCTCTTTGTGCCTGAAATATTCATTTCTCCAAGGACTAGGCAGAGCTGTACTAATGTTCGTCGTGTGTAACACCTAACAGTAGGGTGCACTTATTGAGTAGGCATCACGATTAAGGAAAACCTAGAACTTTCCATGAACATTGTACAGACGCCAGCACATTAAGCTACTATAATCTGTCAAATATCTTCGATTGATTTTCAACTTTAACACAAAACAGTAAGGTTCATATTTTATTGGGAAAATTTGACAGTTTTGGATAGCTTAACCTGCTGGCGTCTGTACTATCCACGTTTTTTTGTCATACAGCATTCATTTAGTAGTTGCTGATAGGATCAGAACTATTGTACCCAATTAGTGCAGCTATCTGTACATTGTCATATATTTTCATAAGACATTTGTAATAGTGAACATTAATTTAAGTGTTTGTATTTCATGTATGTATTAGCTGATATAAATGTTATTGAAAGTGTAACAGAACTCCCAATAAATAGGGTTATTCGGAATTTTTGTTCTTCCATTGTTCGAAATTTAAAAACAACATCTTCCCATACTAACGGTTAAGGAAGTTGTTTTTTTTTCTTGTATTATCAAAGATGTATAACAAAAGTATCGTGATTATTATGGGTATTACTCCGAATAACCCTGTAATAATGACATAATATTCTAGATTATACGTCTATGTAAATGTTAAACACGTAAAACATCTAAAATCGCAAATAAATTACCCTGTGACAAATCCTTGACTAAACGCACATCGAGTTCTCATAAATATAATTCTAATTAAGTATATTAATCCAAATTGTAAAATAAATTATTAATTAATCTATAACTGTAGTGAGAAATAGCGAACACAGTAATAAGATTTAATTAATTAATTAAAACTATATGAGTATTAAATTTTAATATTACTATGCTGAGATTATTACAATCAAAGCAGAAATTACTTCAAATGTAATCATTAATATGAAAGCAACAACGTTCTAGTTGAAAAAATATACGCACTTAAAAAAATATAAAGTACTATTATGGAATGTCATTATTTAAAAAGAAATTAGATACAATTATTTTTTTATGGCTTTTTGAACATTGTTTACAAGTTAGTTGATAATTCTGATATACCAAATCAAAACCACGTTTACTACGCGGTTTTGATTTGGTATAAAAACAACTTTCTTTTTCTTCCAGATTCGTAAAGTTGTTTTAATTTTAGAATGTATAATTTCAATTTAACAATTTTAAAAAGTCACCATGTTATATTTTATACCTACAGATATTAAAATATTTTAAAATCTATTAAAGAAAATCGTTATGCATGATACATCGAACGTTTTTTTTAATTCTGAATATTAATTATAAGATACCTTAAAACATATTATTATGAAGAAGTTTTTTTTAATAAACATTAAATTACAGTGAAGTAAGACTATAAATAGTGATAAATTTTATAATTAGATAAATAAATTAAGTAGATTTTTTTAAGTAATTGGCAATTATCAAGTTTAAAACGTAGGGAGTAGATTTTATAGAAATAATTTTACGCATACATACCTTTTAAAATTATTGCATTTTACGTAGGCGCGCAAGTTATTTGAATTTAGACTTTATGTCAAAGTCCTTAAGTTACACAACGCGCATTCGTAAAACACGACAATTTACAGGAATAACAGTGCTGTAAACGTATTTATATATCTGTCTCTTTGAATATACTGTTAGGACTTTCTAAATTAAAATGTATGTACCGTGAGTTGGGCGAGTCTGCAACGCTTTCCGTAACCGTCTCAGGATCCTCTGGTTTGATATGTTTGGGGGACGATTCAGAATGAAACTCCTGTCGGTAGTTACCTGAAACATTTTCAGATTAGTGTTAATTAACCTTAAATTAGTATTATTTTATTAGATTTGGCATTATCGCATGCTAACCATTTTTATAATACATAAAAAAATGTCGACTGCTGAGATCGATTTTTTCTTTCTCTAAAATGTATATCTTTAACCTAAAATTATTTTAAATATTCAACAATCACATGACGTTAGAAAAAAAAAATACTGAAAGTCACAAGCTAAACCTAGGCCTAGTTCGCAACAAGCTATGTGAGCAAGGAAATTTGCAATTAATGTTAGAATTGTCGAATCACTGGCAATCACATTTTTATAAACGCTCTATTTGTCGATAGCATGAGTATTAACTGCGATGCCAGATCATAATGTGTGCACTAACTGACATTATTATTTACTTTTTTATTCAGCCACTGCAGGGCAAAGGCTTGCCTACCCTCCTGTCACTCATCTCAGCTTAAAGCCCAACTGACATACATAGCAATAAATAAATAAATGGTAATTTTCAGCAAAAATAAAGTTCACCGCCATCAGTTTACAGACAGAAATGTGTTGCTGGGGAGTTTGTTGCGTCGCTTCTTCTTCCCTTCGTTTTGGAATTGTTTAAATGTAAAAATTAAGATAAAAAAATAATCAATAAACTTTTGGCATGGAAAATGCCAAAAAAATAAACTGATTATTTTGACTTGAATATTCCATTCATTGGTTTATATTCGTTCTTCAATTCTATTGCAATGCCTAGGACCCTAAGCTTAAAAGTTTCGTATCATAACCAAAACGTTCTGACAATCCTCGATAAAATAAATTTGTGATCTAATATTGCATTTTAATAAATAAGTTTAGCAATACACAACAATTATAATATATCTAAAAGCGACAAAATACATCGGCTTATACACAAACAGTGCAAAATAATAACAAAACTCAATACTTACAAGCAAAGCGAACAACGACAACAACAAAACTGAAAAAATAACACATTACTATTAAATGCACACAGTTAATTTCATATGCGTACTCTTTGAAACATTAACAATTTAATTTTAGAACGTTGGAAAGCGTGGGTATTTTTATTGAGGTATATTGACAAAATTAGTCATATTTTTATATTAACTATTTGAATAGGATAAAATTATATACAGTGCCATGTTCGGTTTTCGCTGACATAGCGAGGTCTATTACATAAAAACATAATACCTCAATTACCGTCATACAAAAACGATTATATTATGTTTATACCAACTCTAAGTACAGTTAGCAAAAAATACGCTTATGTCAGAATAAAAAAAAGAAACTAAATAAATCAGTGCAAATAACGTTTATTAACGTGTCCACGCTACGGCAGCGTGTTCTAACATAAATACGAACGCCTTACGTATTACTCTGAGTGCACAGTGAATAAGACCTTACGAAATAAAAGATAAGAAATATAATCCATAGTAATAGGTATGTGCGGACGCCACCAAAATCTTTGGAGGGGCGAGGGGGTATATTTATGAAATACTATTTCTTTTTTAGTTTCCTGTCCATCCAATGGTTGTCTGTATGAAATTGCGATTAGCAATAAGACCTCCAAAAGTACTCTTGTAACGTTTGCATATAAATTCTGATTTGTCCTTTGGTGAACAATGAAGAACTATTTATCTTTGAGACTAAAGGTAGCCTATGTTCTTCTGGAATGTCCATCTATCTATGAACCAAACTTCATTCATCAGTTGGTTCGCGGACTAGGCGTGAAATCATAACAGAGAGTTACTTTCACATTTCTAATATTAGTAGGAACTAGCTGGCCCGGTAGACGTTTTCCTCTAACCGGATTGCAGCGTCACCCACCGGGTCCATTTGTGAATCTAAGCAACATTTTTTATCAAAATCAGTCGAGCCGTTTTTGAGTTTTATAGCGACACTAACGAGCAGCTATTGATTTTTATATTTATAAATTTGTCTATTGTCTACCTTTAGAAGGTTTGTTAATATGATGTGTACTATTTTGGATCTTGGACCGCGCCTGGTAATAGGTAAACACATCAAATTCGCCCAAAAAGGATCAATATTTACAAAAAAATAAAAACTCAAAATTCTAATAGTGCATCTACTGTGAGTTTATTATATCTGCATGACCCTAAGGTTGTCTGGCAGAAAATGCCTAATGGCACTTAAACCGCCTTTGTACCAACTGTGCCTAAAGACGGGTAACAGCTATGGGGGACCGGGAGCCTTTGTTCAGCAGTCAAGTGGACCTCCTGTGCAACCATAGGTGATAACAGGTGACAGAAAGTTATTAGAAGAATTAGATTAACTTGGTTTTATTTAAACCCGTACCGTAATTAAAAACAGAAGAGAACTAAAAACCACAATGGTCCTTTTATATCTCATTGTTTCATTAGTTATTGTAGGAAAATATTAAAAAAATATATAGATAAATTACATTTAGTGATGGGAATAAATAATTAGATGAAAAAGTAAAAGCCGATCTAGTAATAAGAAAGTGAAGAATACCTCGGAAAGTTAATTCGGAGGGGCACACTTACATTTCCCGAACTATAATGACTTCAATGAAAGCAAAAATAGAGCTTTTTACATAGCTATATTATGTACATTTAGAGTATTATTAAAATGGATGGAAACGAGAACCGGGCGAAATTTTATTAAATTTAAAATTTAAATAATTAATCATTAAATTATAATGGTAACTTTTTTATTCCACGGTTTTATTCCACACTTTTTAGATCGTAAGGTCTTGCCACTGCAAAAAAGTAATAAAATAACAGTGTTACCAGTCTTAAATATAATAGTGACTTTAAACCAAAACAATGGTAACTACTAATGACTGTTAAATTAAGATAATTTAGAACGATAATATACCAATAACGATTATAATACTTGTTTATCGAATTTTGATGACAAATTCATAGTCAGCCCTATTTTATACGTTATTAAGTATCGAAGATTTATACAAATGGCATATACAAATACGTCAAATATATTTAAAAAGATTATAGAGCGGTCATTGGGAAAATAGTCATTTAAAAAATTTGATATCTCGCCGTGTCACGTTTTCTAGAGCAGTAGGGCATAGTGGGAATAATTCCACTCAAATTTCAACTGGGAAAGTACCTCCGCCTTGCAGAAAATAGATGTAAAATAATACTACTTTGAGCTGTGTTGTATTCCATACGAATAACAACGAACTTAAGATTTTGAGAAATGCGCATCTGAAATATGTACCAACCTAACCTCTAAATTACGGAATTGAAATAAATCTTCACAGCAAAGCTTTCTCTTTAGCAACTTAGATATACAACTTCTTCAGCGCTGAGGGAAGAGCAGCCTCAACTCCCTTACAAAACCAATCCCTGGATAATCCAATCCTTCGCAACCCGAAATTCGTGTGGCCATTACTAATGTCCACCCAAAGTCGTCCTACCTTAAAATTGAACACAGGATTTCACGCTCAATACTCGTACACACGGCTACAAATTAAGTTGGTGTTCCAGTACCACTTGGCCTTGCATTGTAAAGGCTTTTTTGTAAAATTTTGGCATTGTAAAACATATCTCTTTAGAATTTTCCGCAGTTTTCCTAGTGACCCACATGTGGGGGCACGGACTCGTTCTGACCGCAGGAAAAGAATGTGTTAATTTTTTGTTTCATGGTACATTATGAATTTTTTCTCCTTTCATAAGACCAATATATTTCATAAACTTACTCATAAGTCCAGGCCTGCAAACATTGATCGAAGTAGTATGAACCCCGTGACCCACATGTGGAGGCACGGACGTTCCATTAAATTTTATGGTGACCCCACATAGGGGTCACTGGACTGTTAACGTGTTAATAATAAAAATCAATGTTCTTGGACAATTTTACACAGCAGCATCTAGTTCCAAACTAAGCCGAGGTTGTACTATGGGTACTAGACAATGGATATAATACTTACTTATATTATATAGTTTTATGTAAATATATACTTATAATACATAAGCTGTCCCTACAATAAGAGGTCAACTTACATGGGAAATGTATATATCGTGACTAATGAAGTTAAAGTGTAATATTTTCTAGTATTTATGAATTTGTCAACAAAATTGATATTTAGAAAAATTACATACTGAGTAATGAATCGTTTTACCACTTGAGCATACAGACTAGATTTTACATAAAACTATTTGGTATATTTTTATGAGTAATCTAAAATTATATAACTAAAATATAATATTGCATTGAGTACTATACCCTTCACTGATAAATAAGTTATAAAATAATAATTATATAGAGTTTATGACTACATTAAGAGGAATAGGAATTTTTAATCGTCTTGTAGAAAAACAAAGTCGCTTATTAATTCGAATATCGAACATAAAAATTAGTGATGACCCGCGAGGCTTAGTCGATTAAAAAATAATAATTAAAATTACGAAATATCGACTAGTAGTAAGCACATAGTTTACACTTATGATAATTATTAAACAAAACAATTGAAACAAATGCTAAAATTAAGATTCAATTGGACATTGATATGTTAAAGTTTCAAAATGCATGCGGTTTTAAAATTCATCACCATGCGTGTTTATGGTAAGAAAATTACCATTTTTGGTCAAACACAACCATTCTCATGGTTAAATTATAACAAAAAAAAAGTCAAAACAGTGCACAGTACAATAAGAAAAAAATGCACAAAGAATGCATTGTCAAACGATTATTATCTTCGATATTTTACGCAACCGTAACAAAATATTTACGCCATCAAAAGTAAAAATTCGAAGAAAATAATCGTCAAAGAAATCGACTAAACAAAAATAATCGATGGCACGTCACTAGCACTACAAGCTCAAGTGCAACACTTAGTCAAGCCACTACAATCGCACTTGACTTTGCGCGCCCGCCGCCTACAGAACCCGTAACACTTTAATGCTAGGCAACATAACCCCCCCTTCTTACTGGCCTCCGACTTACACGACTCCCGACTATTTAGCCTTTGCAACTCCGGTATAGACATCACCTCACTCTTTTTATGTAGTAACTTATCTAATCGACTTTTCAATTGAGTTGGGGACACGCTTCTGTCTCGATTAAGTTTAGTCGATATGTTCGTAGTTACGTTCGTCACTTCGACGGATAGATCGTCAGACCCGGACGAGGCTTCGACGTTTGGACTACGAGAATCTATGCTCTCTGGAGTGTAAGGATCGACGCATTGTCGAACAGAAAGGAGAGTATTATCGATATCGTTAACGAAGATACCGTCATAACTAGAGTAATCCGCGCAAGTGATTTCGACGTGGGGTATTCTAAACATAGTTTCGTTTAACGATCCAGTTCTGGTTCGTTTGAGTTTGTACTCGTCGGCTAGTGTGTCGGAATGACTAGAGGAGATATCGGCCAGCTGGAGGGGCTTGCCGGCCGACAGGTCGGGGTCGGTGGGGCGGCGGGCGGCGCGCAGGGGGGACAGGGGGGACAGGGGGGACAGGGGGGACAGGGCGGACAGGGCGGGCACGGGGGAGCCCCCGCACAGGGAGCAGGGTAGCTGGGGGCTGCAGCACTCCACTGTACCTCTGTCGCTTTGCAGCATCACGCGCAAGTAGATCGGCTGTGGAATATATTGTTTGTATTAGTTTTTAAGAACAAATAAAAGTTAAAACTGTTTTTCGTTGCGTATTTTCCAAATTTTTGAAAACTGCTTATATTTAAAGATTGGCACGAACGATTTAACAGAAAAATTAATAAATTAATATCTTTTTTTCTCCATTAAACCAATTAAAGTCAAAATTATTTTGAAGAAGAGTTCATAGATAAAAAAAATTTATGTCCACTGCAACCTTTCATTATCATCTTCCTGCCCTTGTGCCAATTTATTTGAGGACGGCGCAGTATGTCCTTTTCTTCCATTCATCTCTGTCAGCCGTCACATCATCAGTCACTCTCTTTTCTTTGGCCTTCCTCTACCCCTCCATCCCTCCATATCCTTCCAGCAACCTTTTTTGAGCTTAAATTTTTTTAATATTTTTTGCATGCTATGTATTATCCTAGCAAAACATGTGCCCCTTTGTATTATAATTTAACATTTTGTATACCATGTTTTAGGCAATAAATTATTTATATTATTAATATTAATGGTTTTGAATTTACCGCCAAAACGCTCGGTTCGATGACGTATACTGTGTGACGTCAACTTTGTGTCCCCAATTCCCCCCATTTCGTGCGGGAGGAGATGAGAATAGTACCTTATGGTCGCCCATGCAGGCGGCGTCTCCTATGACTCCGTAGGCGGCGCGGCGGCGGGCGGCGGGCTCGCGGCGAGAGCGCCCCGCCTGCGCCTGCGCCTGCGCCGGCGCCGCCTCGCCCTCCGACTGGTTGCGCACCAGGCGACGACGACCTGAACCCTCCGCCTCACACATCCTGACGATTTATATTAAAATATATTAAAACATATTTTTGTCAGTGGAACCGCCGAAAGAGGACGCCCTAAAAAAACTTACGACGACCTTATTGGTGAGGTTCTTCAAAAAGGTCATGTGCGTAGTACTCGCAACCAACGTGTGTGTATTAGTGATGGTTAATATAGCATATAATATTATAAAGTAGCATGCTTAATAAATATAGCACAAAGCAAATGATATCGCGGTTCGCACTTTATGCTATAATGCTGTTTTGCTTTATATCGCAGAACACTCTCTCTCTCTCTCTATCAAGCAACTGTTCGCGGGCGCGGCCCGCCCGTTTTGCCGTAACATAACAAGTAGGCATATAAATTAAGCATGATAGCACATAAAATCGCATGCTTAAAAAATTAAGCATATAGCATTAAGCATGATATTGATTTATAGCAACTTTGAACACCACTAGTGTGTATGACAAGATGTATGAATGTGGTCGAAGCATAAGAAGTATGCAAGAATCGTAGCAAGTGGCGTTCTTTAATTTCTGCCTCTGCCATAGGAAAAAGGAGTGAGTCACGACACCATCTAGTACCAAACAGTAACTAACAGTAGTTTAATAGTAGTAGTTAATCAACCAATCTGCAAAATTAATGTGGATGGGTGACCATTATTAACACACCAAGTCCTCAGAGAGCACGTATGAACTGGTTTCATACGAACATCTATTACAATCTTAATTAAATTGATTTCTAACACTTACGCGAATTTGAATTGAAATTTTACATACATACGTATTTACGGATTTCATTGCGTTATATTCATATTATTGACGTAAGGATTACGTTTCGGACCCTTTACAGACGTCCACGACCTCGGTCAACCTGTGACCTTGGACGCTAAGTACCTATAAATTTTAAGTGTACGGTACCATACAGGTCCCATACAGGTAAGCCTGTATGAGATTGTAACACTTGACGTGATATATAAGCGCGGTTTTGTGTAATTTTACTGGTGTTAACAATTGTTGGTGAGCCAATAAACAAATAATATTGCATGTTTGTTGTCGCCTGCGATAAGAGATAGTTTCTTAGTACCTAGTGCTTTGCTATCTTTCAAAAAAGCACTATACCTAGCACTGATGGCCTGCTGCACGCTGGTAGGGTCAGCAATGCTCTTCCTGCTGAAGTTGATGCCGCCTATTGGCACCGACAATGCATCCAGCTCTGCCATACTGCTTTTCTTCTCCAAAGTCTTTCCGGGACTGCCCTAAATATAAGTATTATATAAATATTTGCCTCATTAGCCTAGTGGTTTTAAATGCGGTAAATGTGAATTCTACGCTTGAGGCCCTGGTACGATTCCATTGTGCTCGTATTATTGCACACCAAAACACAATTACAAACATAATATGTGGCAAAGTAACAGTAGATAAGTAAGGTAAGTTTATCGCTGAAAACCAGCGTTGCTGATGTTGTTGTCGCAACACTGCAGCATTATGCTGAGCGATGAACTATTTTCAGGCAAATGCGACGCACATCCCTCATTTAGTATATATGATTGATAGTCATTTAGTCGTCCCAAAAAGAAACATAAATAAAGTAGGTAGCTTTTTATTATGTTCAAATTTTGTTTTGTTTTCGTTCTTTTTCTGTTTACAATATCTAGATTTTATAGGTTATGTTATTAATATTATTTTTTTCATATTGGTTTGTATTGTTTTTGGGTTGGCACTATAGACCTTGGATATGTGTCTTTGTGCATTTTTTAGATGTGTATGTAATGTGTCGTCGATTTGTGCCTGAAATAAACTATTTTTCTTTCTTTCTTTCTTCTTTCTAGATACAATGGACGCACAAGGCGATCTCTTTCAGACAAACTTTGGATGGACTGGAAGAAAGAATAGTCATAGTCATTTATTTGCGTATTGGATATTACGTATGTGTAAAATAATTATTATTATAGTAAGTAGTAGTGTTTTAATTGAGTTTTGTTTTAATTGAGCAGCTTGTAGTTTGGATTTGTGCCCTATAGGCTAAGTGAAGGTAGGTGCGGTTGTTAGTCGGTACGAGTACGACATGCCCAGCCACCACCTCATGTGACGGTTGATTCACAAGGATTATCTGTACTATAAAAATGTGTAGACTGACCTGCGCCTGCGCCTGTCGCGCCGGGGAGCCCGAGCGCGCCGGGCTGCTGTCAGACGACGATACGCGACCGCTACTGTCTGTGGAGTCCGTCACCGACATCCTGTACACAAGTTCATCATATCAACGAGAGCTCCACTGCAGTGAAACAGGTTCATCTTCCACAAGGACCGGTTATATGCCGCTTGCACCCAAACACTCCCAGCGACCTTTACCAGGTCGTCTGTTCATCTCGTTGGAGGCCGTTCTGCGCCGCGCTTTTCGGATTCTCGAGTACCTTTTGCCCCCATTGATCATGAGTTCTACGAGCTATGTGCCTCGCCCACTGCCACTTCAGCTTACTAATCCTTTCAGCTATTTCGGCATATTTGGTTCTTCTATGGATCACATTTCTGACTCGGTCACGTAGAGAAATATCAAGCATAGCTCTCGCTGTAACCTTGAGATTTCTTAATATTATGTGTAATTAACACTTTTGACTTACATCGACCTTAAAGGTGATGTTTTTCAAAAAAGTCAGGTGCACAGTACTCGCAATCGGCGTGTGTGTATGACAAGATGTATGAATGTGGTCGAAGCAAAAGAAGTATGCAAGAATCGTAGCAAGTGGCGTTCTTTAGTTTCTACCTATCCCCACGGGAAAAAGGCGTGAGTGTAAACATTTACAGGAAATAAATATTATTTCATTACTGGTGTTGCTGACCTCTATAGGCTACGGCTACCACTTACGATCAGGCGGCCCGTTTGCTTGTATGTCATTTTATAAAAAAACTAGCTGACCCCGCAAACGTTGTTTAGCCATAAAAAAAAAATTTAGGGGTATGAAAAATAGATGTTGGCCTATTCTCAGACCTCCCCGATAAGCACAAAAATTTTCATCAAAATCGGTCAAGCCGTTTCGGAGGAGTATGGCAACGAAAACTGTGACACGAGAATTTTATATATTAGATATATCAAAGAATTACACCTCCAGCAACCTGAATTATAACTATTACAATATGGACTATGATTATGAGTACACATTTTACACATTAGCTTTTCATCGTGGAACCAACCTGGAAGCATTCATGTGTTTGTTGTCGGCTTGCCTGGCCGTGTCCTGTTGCTGCACCAACAGCCGCGCTGACTGCGACAACAAGATCCTGTCGCACCATGCTGGACATCTGCAAGTATAATAATAATAATATAATATTACCGACCAACACCTCAGGAGGCTCGAGCTGGGTGGCTGGGTTAAGGGCCTGATTCAGAAGGCAGTACTCCTTGATACGGCACGTATTGTGAGGAGGTTACTGTCTCTGGGTACTGTCCCTAACCACCGGTAGCTTGGACCCTGCTCCCGATACCAGTGGGCCTCAATTTTTTATATTTTTAAATGTTTTTGTCTTTTTTAATTATTTTATAAAAATATTTAAAAATGTAATTAGTAAGTTTATAGACAAATAAAGGAGATATAACATTAATATAACATATAATATAATATTTAATATTTATATTAATATTTAATTTTAATATTTAATTTATAATATAATATTTTAATATAATAATAATATAATATAATATTTTTGGGACATTTTACACAACACCATCTAGTCCCAAACTAAGCAGAGCTTGTACTATGAGTACTAGACAATGGATATAACACTTATATACTTTTTTTTTGTAAATACATACTTATAATACATAAGAAACACCCAGACAAACACAAATACTTATGTTTTATCCACACAAATATTTGTGTCCTGTGGCAATCGAACCCACGACCCCATGATCAGCAGTCTCGAACTCGAAACTCGAACCGCTAGACCACAGAGGTCAAATAATGAATAAATAATAATGGGCTGATATATTGTACCGTTGATTCAAAGTCAAATGTTTTATTTCAATTAGACCAATAAAATAGCACTTTTGAAAAGTCTAAACTAGTTGCACGGTTCCAAAAAGTGGGTCTTATGGAGAAGAACCGGCAAGAAACTCCATAGACACTCTTTTTTAAAAACATGATTACAATGTTAATCTTGGTTTACAATGTTTGTTATGAATAGTTAATGAGAACAATGCAGTTTGATGTGTACCTACTAATAAATTAATCCAGAATAAAAAATAAATAAATAAAAAAGATTGCCGTTGACAGTAAGAGCTGACTAGAGGGTCTACTCCCCATCTCCGTCAACGAAGTTACGAGCCGTTCGAAAGTTCTCCGAAACTTCGGAGTCCGATAAAACAAGTATCAAATTCAATTTTTCGAACGGGTAACAACCCATCGAGAGTAGGGACAACTGTCAAATTGTGTTGTCAATCATTCTTAGTTCGGGGCCCGAAGGAATCATCCATCCGTAGGTGATACGGAGTAGGAAACGCCCGTAACTAAGGTCGAAACTACGGACTTCGTGCTTAGGGAGTAGACCCCCAGCTCCGACAGACGGCACCCGTTCACGAGTATGACGTGTGTATCGGCGTCGTTCGACTCAACCATGTTGCAGGGAATAAAACGACCCGACACACTACGCCACCATCAGCAGGACATTTAATCGTACCTTTGCAGTATTTTCTACCATCATCAACCCATATACTGTCCCACTGCTGGGCACGGGTCATCTCAGGATGAGAGGGATTAGGCTATAGTTAATAATTTTATTTTATAAAATGTATATAATCATAATACAATACCTCAACTACTTTTATTTTTTTCTTAAATTGTAATTAATTCTGAATGTTTGTCTTCGTATGTATCTAAATGTTATGTACACCTATAATTGGTATATACATAAGAGAAAATACCTTATTTTATAGACGTTAAGCACTATGTATGTATTTGCTGTTGGTTTACTTTATGAATAAATAAATAAATAGTCCACCACGCTGGCCTAGTGCGGGTTGGCAGACTTCACACGCCGTCGAGAAAATCTCTCAGGCATGCAGGTTTCTTCACGATGTTTTTCCTTCACCGTTGGAGCGAGTGATAATTAATTATTAATACGCACATGATTTCAAAAAGTCAGAGGTGCGTGCCTTCGATTAACTTAACCGCAGGGACGCAGGTTCAAACCCTGCCTGAGATCGAATTTTCTTTCTCTAAAATTTATATCTTAAAAAAATCTAACCGAATTGAGAAATTCCTCCCTTTTTTGCAGTCGGTTAAAATGGACATTTTAGACCCCATCGAATGTAGATCATGTTAGGGACTGACCGTGTCTTCATGTAGTGTGTGGGTAGATGCACGTCCTCTTCAAAGGGGTAGGAGGGGGGGAACTTGACCGGGAACTCGTACAGATGAGGCCGCAGCGCCTCCAACTCGCGGTCGTACCGTTGTAACTGTACACACATCAAATACCTATATAATAATAATAATAGATAATAATAGGGAATATTCATGATTTTTTAAATATTTTTATTCGATTATTTACATCACTATAATTATAATGGTAAAAAAATATTCAACACTAAAAAATTACTACAAGATATTAAAAAAAATATTGAAAATAGCCAACCGAAACGGCCATTTTGGCGCCCTTAGTGTGACGTCATAGTCTATTCTATCACAAATCGCAAACCCTCCTACAATAAAATAAAAAATAAATAACCCTCCTACACTCCTACTCCTACAAAAACTCCTACAACAGTTTGTTGTACAGCAATCAGTGATATTGACGTTTGGTGTCAGACTTTTAACGTCATATTCCCTTTGGCGTCGCATTTCAAATATTGGAAAATCCTTCGGTAATATCGCACGTATTCAAAATTAAATTCTTAGTTAAAAAAAATAATTTAAACAATAATATTGATGAAGGCACAATTCTGAAGTAATAAAGTCCCCAAAAAAAATATTTGAATCCCATATTCCCTATTACACGCATTGTCAGGAGGTACATGTCTCTTGAGTCTTAGCTACCGGTAGCTTGGACCCTGTTCCTGATACTGGTGGTCTGACTATTTTTTTTATATTTTTAAATATTTTATGTTTTTTGTAAAGTTACGTAAAAATATAATGTAAATAAATAAATACGAGAATAATAATAGATCATTGTACAGACGCCAGCAGGTCAAGCTATCCAAAACTGTAAAATTTTCCCAATAGAAAATGAACCTTATGTATATGTTGCTTCAAAGTTGAAAATCAATCACAGAAATTTGACAAATTGTGGTAGCTTGATGTACTGGCCTCTGTACCAATCGTTGTGTCAGCCAATGGTCTATGAGCTAAGAGCCTGGAGTCTGGATTTGTGCCCGATAAACATACCGGCGACCTGTAGGTACTTTAGTACACTAAATCTCTCTAAATCTGCGGGAAATACAGGCGTGATGACATGTTAAAAAAATCCTTTGCCTAAAAA
Organism: Acronicta alni; assembly: GCA_964056405.1. Taxonomy (NCBI): domain Eukaryota; kingdom Metazoa; phylum Arthropoda; class Insecta; order Lepidoptera; family Noctuidae; genus Acronicta; species Acronicta alni. Next base: position 10,442,780 of record OZ043937.1, on the reverse strand, counting down.
AATATATCTGCTAACTCTTCTGTCGCGTTCTGTTGTATATAGAGCACTTACTTACCCAGGGCTCTCTGAATATCTTCTGGTGGTCTACATGCGAGAACTCCTTCTTGCCGATAGTGAGAACTACCCTCCCGTCAGCCTGCGAGCGGTACTGCAGCTTGGACGCATCTACATTGGCGCCATTCTGTAGCCTGCTCCCGGATAGATCTTCTGTCACCTTCTGTTGGATGGTAGAAAAGTGTTAAGATATTATTATGTCCAATAAAAAAATAGGTAATTAAGAGAGGTGGGGCATAGGGGGCGTTTCCTCGCGAAGTACTGGCAACCTTGCTCACCGTTAGGAACACAACACAGCTCAAAGCAGTGTTATTTCACTTGGATTTTCTGCAAGGGAGGTACTTCCCCAGTCGGGCAGCTCCAATTGGAATGGAATTACTCCCACTATGCCCTACCTCTCTTTATTAGTGTGATTAAGTACAGACGCCAGCAGGTCAAGCTATACAAAACTGACAAATTTTCTCAATTGGACATGAACCTTATTATAATGACGTTAAAGTTGAAAATCTATCAAAGAAATTTGACAGTTTGGGGAAGCTTGATGTGCCGGCCTCTATACAATATTTACCTTAACGACGCCGGCTGTGTCAGTCCTGAAGTTGAAATCTCCGAATATGAAGTACGGCGCCGCGTTGACGTCAGAGTGCAGGTGACGTAACGTGTGACGTAATGCGCGCCGCCGGGAGCGACAGTACACCTGGACGGATGAACATTACCTACTTTAATTTTGAGGAATATTGTGCGCCAATATAGGATGGATTTATGAAACAGCTGTTCATTTCTTTCCAATAAAAAAAAAACACTGCGAGAAAGATATGGCACTATTTTCCTCTCTCAATTCTATACAGTCAACAGCACGCCACTCATTCGATTATGAACTTAATCATCAAAATTTTAAGGTTTAAAATCATTTGGATAAATTTGTCAGTTTTGAATAACCTGGTGTGCTATTGACTATACCTACTACAAGGTCTGTGCCCAGCATGAGCACCACTAATATCAGAACCCGTATTAAATGGTATATGTTCATCCCTTATTACATCTAACTTAAAATCAGACAAATAGATACCAGCCTATAGATGCCAGCAATACCAGTAGTATTTCTAGCAAGTTGTCATCATAAGCTCCAGTTGTTAAGTCTCATATCTCCAATAATTTAACTGGCTACATTACACTTCACACCCGAACACAAGAATGTTACCATAGCAGACTATTTCGCAATGCCGTATGGGTACCACGATATTTCCAAATATTAGTGATATTGATCATCGATTATCAATAATCGACTAATCGATTATCAATAATCGACTAATCGATTATCAATAATCGACTAATCAATTATCAATAATCGATTAATCGATATTTCTTTATAATCTGCAATGTAGATTATTTAAATCGATTATTGATAATCGATCATCAACATCACTACCAAATATTTTGATTAACCCTATACAAACTCACCCACAACTTCCTAGCACTTCCAAGGGTACTACTTTGGGGTATAATATAGAAGATTATTAAAATCCTCGCACATTTTTATGATCTTAGACTCGGAGATACACTTACAGAAGGGAAGGGCTCGATGGCCAGCAAGTTGGAGGCGTCGTGGAACAGGTGTATGTTGACGAACTCCACCGCCGTGCCGCGCACCCACCAGCGCGTGCGCAGGAAACCCTTGCGCGACCATTTACACTGCAACATAAGTTCAATTATTCATAAATATTTCCCAATTCCATGACAAAATTGTCAATTTTTTTTTGTATTATCATGACAAACAAGCATACGGGCCACCTGGTGGTAAGCGGCAACCACAGCCTACCCACAGCCCTGGTGTCCAACAGACACCAGGGCACTCTTAGAATCACTAGCGCATTGTCATCTTGGTGTCAAGATTCAGTTGTTAAGTTTCATATACGCAGTAATTTCACTGACTACATTTCTCTTCAAAACGGAACACAAAAAATGTTAAACACCACAAACTCAGCAGCATGAGCACCGCCTACCCACCTTAATATCTCTCGATTGTTTTCGCTACTAAAATCTAAATTTGACATTACCTCTTTGGACCCTAATTTTACCCTAATTTTACTGGCTACACTGGAGGGTAGATTCTAGAATGTAGAATCTCTTTACAAATCTATGACAATACAGAAAAATTGAATATGTCTAAAACAAAATTATTATTTATTAAGCTAATATTCAATCTTAATTTACAGACACGCAAGTTTGATAGGTCAACTTTTATATCAACAAGAACATAAGAATTATTATAAATTTTAAGTAATGCCAAATATAATAAAAAGAATTATAGATATTACAACCCTAAGTCACGGTAATATTAAGTCCAGGTTTTCTGCGCCACTTGTTGTGCTTTCGATCCCCGTACGGAACAAATATTATTGTATTACCTAACGATATATTTGTTCCGGGTCGGTGTACTCGTATGTTAAAGTTTGTATTGTTAACGCATCCACGATACAGGAAAGAAATCTAGTATAGGGCAATGTTTTATTAAAAGAAAAAGAAAGAAGACAATGTTACAGTATCACTGTCATTATTTCGCCGTTATTTTTGTCTAATGCTGTAAGTAAATGGATTATAACTACATTGGGGCCATTGTCTGGTCGGGCGGCGGATTAATGAGAAATGAACCTATTAGGAAATAACTCTTATAGAATCTAGATTTTCATAGGTGATAGGCCTGATCCGCTTTGCGCAATCAGGTGAATATAATCAGGTTTTAAATATATTATAACTGCTTAATGAAGCACTAGTAAGATTTCCTCAATTTCTTTTTATTTATTTTTTTATTCTACCTAAGTTGGAAAACAAGCATACGGCCCACCTGATGGTAAGCGTTTACCGTAGCCTATAGACGCATGCAACACCAGGAGTATCCATTGCGTGTTGCCGACCCTGTATTGAAAGAGGAATAGTTGGGTTGGCAGTATAAGGGTCAAAGTCCCCCCACTGCCAAAACAACGTTTCCACGTGGAGCACTGGCAACCTTGCTCACCGTTAGGAACACAACACAGCTCAAAGCAGTGTTATTTTACTTCAATTTTCTGCAAGACGGAGGTACTTTCCCAGTCGGGCAGCTCCAATTTGAGTGGAATTACTCCCACTATGCCATACCTCTCTTAAAACACAGACTATCCCTGGCCTCATCAGCGGGCCCTATCAGAATATCAGCGCTGCAGCTTGATTAGCTTGCTGCAGCATAGTGCTGAGATAGGGACCTATTCTGACATCGCACAAGATAACGTACTTATTTAAGTTAAGACTTGAATCTATTAAATAATAAATACTCTATGACAATTTTACACAGCACCATATAATCCCAAACTAAGCAGACCTTGTACTATGGGTACTAGACAATAGATATATCACTTATATACTTTTTTTTTCGTTAAAATACTTATAATACATATATAAATTTCTCGTGTCACAGTTTTCGTTGCCATACTCCTCCGAAACGGCTTGACCGATTTTGATGAAATTTTTTGTGCTTATCGGGGAGGTCTGAGAATAGGCCAACATCTATTTTTCATACCCCAAATTTTTTTTTTATGGCAAAACAACGTTTGCGGGGTCAGCTAGTAATACATAAGAAACACCCAGACAAACACAAACACTTATGTTTATCACATAAATATTAGTGGCCTGTGGGAACTCGTGAACTCAAATTGTCTTGTTATTTGGTATTTTGTCTTGTGTTGTAATCTGTCAAAATAATTTTAATTTACCTATATCATTCTTTCATAATGTATACTAGTGGAGTAAACTCTACTGCTATTATGCTAGAGGTGTTATTGAGTCTGCCTCTGAGAGACTGCCTCATTACTCTAGTGGTCCTAAGCGCGACTGCTACGCTAGAGGTCTTGGTTTCGATACCCAGGTCGAGCAAAGTGTTATTGAGTTTTTCTATCAAATTCTCAGTAACAGCTCGGAGTCTGGAATTGTGCCCGGTTAATGGCAATAGGATCGCCCCCTATTACAGGGACCTAAAAAATACCGGCGAAATGTGGGTATACATTAGTACACCTCTGCCTAACACTTCGGGGAATACAGGCGTGATGGTACGTATGTGTGTTATCGAGTTTTTCTATGAAATTATCAATAGCTCGTGGTTTTGATTTGTGCCCGTTTAACCCTTAATACAGGCGTAATGGTAAGCAATGTTTCGTTTAAATATATCATACCTCCGGAAAGAAGTGCTGTGGGAATTTGGCCTTTTCCTTTGTGGTGATCTTCTCAATATTCCCCGCGTGGATTTCCTTGCCTAGAGCCTCCACGTACGCTTTCTGCTCGAAGTCCCAGATCTTCAGGTCTGTTAGCGACGAGTGCGCGAAGTACATGTTGCCGAGAGCCTGTAAATATGGAATAATAAAATTGCGAGGGCTCTATGCTACTCGATTCCTACCGGTTTCTCTTTTCAACAGTCACTATTGTTAATTATTTTTATTATATTTTCCATTAACGCATTTTAAACAATTAATAGAGTCGAAATGAAAATCTCCTTCTTTTAAATCGGTTGAAAAGTGGAAGAGTATCTTTGTCAATACTTATTATTACATAGACACTCTTACACACACTCACATATTTTTTACTACCTACTACTTTGTCTGGACTTTAAAAGAGACGTTGATTCTCTAAAGATTCCTTCGCCATGCCATATAGTTCAAAATAAATTGACTTTGAAATAAAACTACTTTTTACGGATTTTATCGCGTTATATTGATATTATTAATCCCGACGTTTCATTTTATTATTATTATCAATAAAACGCGATAAAATCCGTAAAAAGTAGTTTTATTTCAATGTATAATATTTGCGTAAATGTCAGAAATCAATAAATTTATTTGCAAAAGTGTTAATAAACATCATTTATTGTAAAATATGTGTCTCTAAAAACCAGATATTATAATAAGTATTGTATTTAAAAAACATTAGGATTCATAATTAAATATATTTTTCTAATTATTGTATAGGTTAAAGGTCGTGTTAAGGTCATCCTAAGAAGCCACGAGACGACATTTTATTTTCTTTTTATTATTTGCATACATACCGGTTAAGATATCTGACGGTTAAGATATCTACCACATCTGACGGTTGACGGTGGATGCGTCCCGCATCGTGACGTTAACGTAGAAAAAATAATAATAGAATATCCAACCTTACACTCATCTTGACCGACACGTGTGCCATTGCTCACGTTTTCGAATCGCAAATGGAACAAATATTTGTGTGGTCTACAGGCTAATATGGCCACTTTTTATACCACTAAGGTGGCCAAGAGTCGCATGTCAAATGAGCTGTGGGCTAAAAGAAGTACCGAATGGGTCCCACAAAACGGCAGACGACAACGCGGCAGGCCTAGACGAAGATGGCGGGATGAGCTTGACCTTTTCTGGTAGGATTGGCCCAAAATAGCCTTGAACCGCGAGGAATGGAAGGAGGGCAGAGAGGCCTTTGCCCTGCAGTGGGACAACAACGGCTAAATAAATAAATAAAAAAAGGTGGCAAAAAAGCATACGGCCCACCTGATTGTAAGCGATTACCGTAGCCTAGACGCTTATAACACCAGGGGTATCACTTGCGCGTTACCGACCCTGTAAAACGAAAGAGGTTATAACTGCCAACACAACGTTTCCTCGCGGAAATTTTCATCATTATCAGCCCATATTCGTCCACTGCTGGACGTAGGCCTCAGGCCTCTCCTAGTGAACGCCATAGAGCCGGATCTTCGGCTTACAGACAAACAAACATTTATGCGACTCAAATTAGTTATTAAATATTTATTTATTATAGTTAAAGGTTAAAACATGTATGCATGAATACACGTAGCCTATAGACGCTTGCAACACCAGGGGTATCACTTGCGCTTTGCCGGCCCTGTAAAACGAAAGAGGAATAGTTGGGTTGGCAGTATAAGGGTTAAAATCCCCCACTGCGAACACAACGTTTCTTCATAGAACACTTTTGGAGCATTTGGATTTGATACTTATGTTAGTTATGTAATACTTACAGTAAACTTTTCAGGAGAGCTGAAGTCTTCATCCAGGAATATTCGGATTTTGTCAAAGAGCCTCAACTCGGGGCAGTCGCAAAGCCTCTGCACGAAGTCCTGGACATACTGCATGGACTTCTCGTAGGCTTTGCCACCGACTTCTTGCAAGTGGAGAGCTATGAACTTAGGATCCATCCGGGAAACCGCTTGAAGAAATTCTGAAGTCCAGATTGGAAGCATCACTGAAGGCTGTAACGAAAACGAAAGGGCATATCATTATCACGCCTGTCTTCCCCAGGGGCTAATCTGTAAAATTTATTGGATTGATTTTTAACTTTTAACACAAAATAATAAGTTTCATATTCAATTGCGAAAATTTGACAGTTTTGCATAGCTTGACCTACTTTCATATGTACAAGCACAAGCAGGTAGGCCAAGCATACTTTATAGCCAAATATCCCATAGGCCCAACTTTCGTTCGAGCATAGCTTCAATTTAAGAATGAATTTGTTTAGTTATTCGTTACATGTTTGCGTTGACAATTGCTTATACACATACAGAATAACAAGTAGCTAATTATTATTACAAATACGTTTATTTTGAACCGATTCAAATTCCAGATAAGCACGGCCCCTATCATATGGGGAGCGGTCCCATGTTACTTGTAACTGATAATGAACGATTACAATTAACTGGAGGATCAATGACATAAGGAATAATGTAAGGAATTGTTTGGAATGTGACTGACATCACGTTTGGCATAGTGGATGCGCTACCGACTTCTGTGCCATGTGTCGCGTATTTCATCCTCACAGGGAACAAATATTTCCTGTCATGGTCGTGGCGAATTTCGCCGATCAATATTATGTATAGCCATGACAATAGGGCAGGTGAAGGCAAGTGCAGTTTTTAGTCCGTACGAATCCGATATACCCTCCCCGAGTTGCGGAGGATACATTAGGATTCTCCGTACTATAAAAAAAGGGAATATTTTGTATGACCTACAGGTAGTTGTTCCGGGTCTGGGTGTTTTTGTATGTGATAATTTGTGTTTGTAACCGCACTAGGAAATCTTAATCTTAGTAGTTAAAAAATAAAATAGTAATGGTATAGTAGGATCGCGTTTGCGGTACGCGAGTTTGCTCATGCGCGCTTTCGAGTAGGAAGCGAGGAGAACCATCGGCCTTTGATGGGTTCTGGAACATAGCCCGAGGTCGTGGTGAATGTTTATTTTTTTATTCTACTAAGGCGGCAAACAAGCATACGGCCCACCTGATGGTAAGCTATTACCGTAGCCTGTAGACGCTTGCAATACCAGGAGTATCACTTGCGCGATGCCGACCCTGTATTGAAAGAGGAATAGTTGTAACACAACGTTTCCTCGTGGAGCACTGGCAACCTGGCTCACCGTAAGAAACACAACACAGCTCAAAGCAGTGTTATTTTACTTCGATTTTCTGCAAGGCGGAGGTACTTCCCCAGTCAGGCAGCTCCAATTTGAATGAAATTACTCCCACTATGCTCTACCTCTCTTAAAATGTAACTCCTATGTCCATAACTATAGGGCAGTGAAAGGCAAGTGCGATTTTCAGTCACTTCCCCAAGTGGCAAACGGTCACCACCAGATCCATAAAGATTTTCCGCACACAAAAAAAAAACAAAAGATCGCCAGTTGTCAATGACGCATTTCGGCAAGTTATCACGATTTTTCCTATTTATTTGTATAAAATACCTCGCTGAGTGTGTGTTGAGGCGTTTCAAGTCGTCACTAGCCAGACAGACGTAGAACAAGATCAACAATACGAATATAAAGTGGCATTTAAGAGTGTAATAAATTAATAAACTTAAAATCATATAAATGACTATTTTGTTGCTCTGTCGACAATTGACGCCAACTATGGAGGCATCTAAAGCTGAAATCGGATATAGGAAGCGAAGGACTATGTTATATTGGTCTTTGAATTGACATTACATTTAATTGAATTTTACTGCATTGTGCATTTGCATAAACAAGGCATATATTAATAAATACTAATTAATATCCCCCTTTTTTATGCAAATGCTACTTACCCATTTGTACTTTCATATTGTAAGGGAAGTTAAGGAAGGGAGCCTTCAACTACAGGCATTTTTTATGCCTAAATGGGGACTCCTCGACATGTATTATAAGCCAAATAAGATATGAAATAAACATTTTATTTATTTATATTAGTACAGTTAACAAAAGATATTGGTGTATACCAATATCTTTTCCTGTATAGGTAGCGAACGGAATCCGCATCTTTACACAGATTTTGATTTGAATAATTACCCGTCAAAGGGTTTGATGTGCTTACAATACCTGCGTTTTGACACATATTGCGTGATACACAATCTTTAACAAAACACAGATGTTTAATTAGCTGCCTGTATACTTAACTCTTTTGTCGACCGTACCAGAGGTAAGGTAAAGCTGTTTTCTGTGTCCGTGTGTCACTGCTTGGGTGCCAACTGAAAACCAGCGCTAGGTATTAAATACGCCCAGCATAATGCTGAGCTGGCAACCCATTCAGGACAAACATGCCGACAACACATAGTGGTGATCTTTGTTGTTTTTTGTATGTTTATTCCTTATTTAATTTTTATCTGTGTTTTACGGACTCGTCGTCTGAATAAATGTGTTTTTCTTTCTTCTTCTGTATTCCATTAATGAATGCAAACGTAATGATTTGATTGGTTGATTGAAAGGTAGTGCCTCCCTCTTGATGGTGACTAACGGAGTGATTGTAATACGGATTCCGTGCCCGTCCTCATTCCTAAAGACCGGGCGCCTTTTGAAGAAAAAGAAAGGCGCAATGGATCAACGACTCGGCATTATTAAACGAGTATTAACCTAAATGCATGATTTTACCGACTAACGTTACACAAGGCCATTACAGAGAATAAATTAATAATATATTACTCGTGGACAATGAGCTCGCAAGTACAGTCATTAACAATATGCTAAGTGTAACGCATTAACGCACAACATGAAGCACTAATGAAGTCAAGCGTAATATACGACCTACGTAACTTAGAATTGTCGATATTCTGCGTTCAGCCCTCATTGTTCCATGAACAGACAGAAGAAAGGGATGGTGCTATTTGTCCTGTATAGCTCCGACTCCCTCACACTGGAACGATGGCACTAACGCGTTACTAATACGGCTCTTAGTCGAGTTTCCAGCTTTGGACCCTTTGCAGAAAGTGTCCTGATCGTATCTACAGAGGGGACTAAAAGTAAAGTTCGCTATGCAAAAATGTCTCTCAGAGTTTCTATACCGTAGAATGTAGATACATGTAAAGGACCTTCGATTTTAAGTTAAATAGCTTTAGTTCTATAGTCGCGTGAGTTAGTTATGTTGCTGGACTCCTCACATTGATGGTAGCTTGCGACAACTGCCTGTACTGCATCGATCTCATGCCAACAGGACTAACTTTGCGAAAGCCGCTTGACCTAGGAAGATTGATACTCGCTGACGCGTGATCAGGCTAAATGCACCTTAATTGGATATTCCAACAGCCAAACAACAATCGTGTAATATGTAATTTGAGTAGTAATGAAGTGTGTAGGCGTCAGTGTAGCCATATATCAACAATGTTTTGATAAGATAACTGTTATTTAATTCAACTACTGCTATATTAGTTTCTAAATATAGCTCGCGGGCTCGGGATTTGATAGTGAATTTATTTTGGCACAAAATATTATTATGACCGGCGAAATATATGTTTTGCTGTTTATATTTAGTGTTAGTTTTGATACTTATGCTTTTACGTGGTGGCCAATAAGCCTGAATTTCCTTGCACATATTAAATATCCATACTAATATCACTGTTATCACTACATAGTATAAAACAAAGTCGCTTTCACTGTCCCTATATCCCTATGTATGCTTAAATCTTTAAAACTACGCGACGGATTTTGATGAGTTTTTTTTTATAGATAGAGTGATTGAAGAGGAAGGTTTATATGTATAATACATGTATTTTGTTAATACATTGCACCCGTGCGAAGCGGGGGCGGGTCGCTAGTAATATTATAAACGCAAAAGTCTGTCTGTTTGTTACCTCTTCACGCTTAAACCGCTGGACCGATTTAGATGAAAATACATATAGAGATAGTGCGAGTCCCTGGAAAGGACTTAGGATAGTTTTTATCCCAGAAATCAACCTTTAAGGGGGTGAAAAGGGGGATGGAAGTTTGATAAACAATAAAAAAAGACTGACTATTATCAGTTAAGTTTTCGTTAGAAATAAAAAGCAGATTGGATAAAAAATAAGCTATCCAAATTACAAATTCGGACGAAATCGGGGGCAAAAGCTAGTATTGAATAAGACTACTTACTTCATTTTAGTGGCTGTAGTTATTTACGAATCGCCCAAAGGACTTATTGAGCCAAAAGGTAGGCTTATGGCCTTCTTCAAGGTCCGATCTATGCCTATACCAAAATTCGTTAGAATTGGTTTCGCAACTAAAATATTAGTACCTATAGAATAACTTTCTTCCTTTTTTTACAATACCTATTGGTATAGAATATGGATTTCCATTTCATTATAATTATAAGTATACCTACTTAATCAAAAAAACAGGTTTGTACATAATTAGATGTTTTCCTCTCAAGAATATTGACCTTTCCCGCCGTGCACTGTTGATTGAGTTAACGATAAAACCATTAAATTGTAGAAGAGTGATTTTTGCATAAGGTCGCGCTAGACAGACATCATAAAAGAATTATATTTTGTTTTTTCTATGTTATAACGATTAGTAACTGGTCCTTGAATTATAAATATTAAAATGAATGGCCTACTGATGTCAGAATAAAAAGAAATCATACTTTAGTTAAAACAAATTACATATTATAATCTTTATGTTATTTTGTGCCTGTTTTTTCAGATTTGCGGAGAACCTTTGCGGTTGCCCTCACAATACCTTACCGAACTTATCGGAGGAATAGTATACGTACATGAACGTGTAGAGGACGAGCAATAAACAAATATTAATTGTTACAAACATGAAGATATAAAAAAACGTGGAACGTTTTGTTACAGAAAATTTCGGTCGCAGTGACTTAATCGTTGAAACAGTTTTCCTATTCACATCCGTGATCGAATCGTTTTCAAATCGTTGAACTGTGCAATACAGTTCAGTATTAGTATTACAGTTATTTTTCAATAGGGCGACTTCTAAATCGCTCCGATTGACGGATGTGAATAGGAAAACTGTTTCGACGATTAAGTCGCTGCCACATCGCTACGGTTTTAATTACGTGAATCGGGCTACTGAAAGCTTATTTGATGCCGCAATGTAGGTTTTTTTGACGGTCACCCAACAATAAACTAGCCGCGGCAAGCGTAGCCTAACCTTGCAGACTCGTAAAGCCGATGGTCCCGGTTCTCATACGATTCTCATATGATAATCTTTAGCGGTAGTCAGAGGCCCAAAAAGCCTCCCATACAACAAACGTGATTTTTAAATCACAACCAAAAGTGGGTGGTGCTTCCTCAAAAACAAGTTGTTTTGCCAATCATTGGTACGGAACCCTTCGTGCGAGAGTTCGACTCGCACTGGGCCGGTATTTTTTAAGTCATCATTTATTCAAATACTAGATTACAAAATATTAGTTACAAAGTCTTACTTATATATATTATTTACATAACATTATGTGCCTGAACTATGTAATCTTGTGTTTCAGACGAATTTAATGGTTATTTTGTTTAAGTATTGTTTGCTATGCTATTAAATAAATAAATAGTGTAAGGAAATACAGTGTGAAAACTATTATATAGGTCAACAATCATTATTATTGTCTGCACATCGGTCTGCACATCGGTCTCGGTTTAGATGGTCATCATCAACCCATATACTGTCTCCTCTCAGATTGAGATGGATTAGGCTATAGTCCTGGTGGTGGCCTAGTGCGGGTTGGCAGACTTCACAAACCATCGAGAAATCCTGCAGGTTTCCTCACAATGTTTTCCTTCACCATTTAAGTGAGTGATAATTAATTATTAATAAGCACATGAAATCGAAAAGTCGAGGTGTGTTCCTTGGGTTCGAAATTGAGACCTTCGACTTGGCAGTCCAACGGTGAGAAAATATATTCTCTTTTATGTGTTTAGGTCATTGTATTATAATAATATTGCATACTTAAAAAAAACTGTTTATCTATTGTCCCGTCCCACAGGACATGAGTCAATTGAGCAGAATATAAGTATAGTAAGTATATAATATTAGCCACATAAAACATTTATATAATAACAGAAATATGTACCACAGAAACAGTTCAAAATATTTTAATATTTTTAAATATGAAAAACTGCCTCATCAGTCTAGAGGTTGTCAACTGTACTGCTATAGTAGCAGACCTGGGTTTGTTTCCTAGGTTGAGCAGAGTTGTATTTTTCTACAAATTTCTGAGTACCTCTCAGCTTGGAGATTTGAATTTGTAACCTTTAACAAATTGCTAGACAGTAGGTACGTAATATTTTTCCAACTTCCAACGGATTGTAATATGACAATATAACCCCAAGTCAAATTACTTATTTTGTTTTTTAGTTGTACACATGGCTTGTCTTGCGAGTATGACCATACTGTCCACCAATTTGTTAAATTGTTAGTTACATGGGACGTAAACTCACAAGCGAACTTCGGTTGTACATTAATACACCTCTGCCTCACCTGAAATACAGGTATGATGGTATGTTATGAAATTGTTACTGATTGCTAATTTTACACTAATACATTATTTGATTTGATATTTCTGTCAGATAAACTCTGATGCTGATGCTCAATAGAAGGTACTCTACAGTCCACATATATATGTAGTACTAGACCATATAGACTGAGAACCTACTTACTTACTTCAGGTTTTTTTTTCATTTTCAGGCTTAGAGTACTCCTTTTAAGCATTTAAGTGGAATATGTACCTAGTGTATGAGAAAGAAGAAGCTATTAAGTACAGAATTTTCTTATACAAGGAAATTCCTATTGATATTTAAGTATGAAAGTTATTAATAAAACCTCTTTGCTGAATAGGTATGTGGGTATAATAAAAAAAAGAAAGAGGCGCAATCTTTTTGCACAAGTTGTAGGCCAGCGACCAAGTGCATGTAGTCTATTGTTTTAAAATTAGAACACTTATCTCACCATAGAATCGCGCGCATCATTTTAATTGAATTGAATTAACAACATAATTACATTCCTTGTCACTTACAGATGGGAAACTGTTAACGGTAAGAATTAATATTTCTAATACATAATACTCACATCCTCGAAAATAGATCCGACGTTGGCAGTCACAAGCAGCAATGGCACTTTATCCGAACCCATTTTTTTGAACTTCAACATGTTCCTGAGAGATTTTTAGGTGAAAACAATTCCTCTAAAGCGGACGAGGTTAATATCAACACAGCGTTGTTTTACCGCCGTTCTTTTAATTTGGCGCCAACACGCCTTAACTACGAATACTGTTCATTACATTATAATTGTTAAATTAAACGTTTTCGCTTCAAAATCGGAAGATTTTGTAAAATAGTAAAATCGCCCGAGTCGTCCCAGCCCTTTCTGACATTTGTATGAATGAATGACATTTTTTACGCTCACACTTGCACGTATAAACAGCATGTAACCCGGTTATTTTACGATGACCCTCGTTTTGACACCTAAGCAGTAGATATTTGTGAAAAAAATAATTAAATATCTACAATAGTTTTATGAATTTGAATGCGTATTATTAATTTCATTAAACAAAATACGTTTTATACCTTAGAACTGTGTTGAAATAATTTTATAGGATCTATTGCTTGAATTGCTTCGGCAACATTCGTAGAACGGAACGGTTTTTTTTAAATTTGTAAACCTTTTCTATTTAGTCGGTTGCTGCGCCAATGACGTCGTCGTTCAATTTACGTCACGCCTACTTTCAGGGCCGTATTCGCGTAAATAAATATGGCAAGGCGGTATTAAATTAAACCCGAGAGGTCAAGAAATACGTAAGTAGTGACGGTAATATTTTTACTAAGTGTAAGAGGAATGTAGGTACCTACCTATTTTTATTTATAAATATTTTTAGTCCGGTCGAACAACCAAGAACGTAACAGTAATAACATCCACCAGTCTCATAGTCTCCTGCAAACGATGTCATAAAGTGAAACGTTTTTTGCACTTTATCAACAATCAACATTAGCAATCATTGTTTTAAGCAGTTTTAATAATTTTCACACAATCTTGAGGACCATTATGACTATTGAAATAAAAATACTTTAACGGATTTTATCGCGTTTTAATGAAAATTCAACCCGACGTTTCGAACAGTTTACAACAGCGTCCTTAATCACGAATAGACAAAATATTATAACGCGATAAAATCTTTCTAAAGAAAGTTTATTTCAATGTCACATTCACGTAAGTGTCCGAACAGAAATCAATACTATTACCACTAATCAAAAAATATCACGTTGTACCTACTTCAATCGTTTTACGGAAAAGATGGGTTTGTCTCGTTTTCTAAATAGGTAGGTACCTTCAAACAAACTGATCTAGGACAGCTAAAGGTTAGTACTCAGCCTTATGACCTTTTTCTTTCCCGCGCTTCATCCCGTAAACAAATTCGCTATTGCGGAATTCATCTCTGTGTGTTTTCGGGGCGTTCCATAAGGCCGCACATGCGATCCACGCTCCGTCGGCGCTCACTGTAAACGGTTAAAATAGAAATCGATTGTTGTTGCTATTCCTGTGAATTTAGGTCGGGTTTATTCCTCATATCAGTGCTATGGCGATCTGATAAAGAGGTAAGTGAAAACATTTTATGGTTTTTATGTATTTTTTGTTTATAGGAATTGGCTGATTGGAATTGTTACCTTTGCGTGCGAGCGCTAGCTGAAATAATGCGTAGAATTTTTGGGTTTCATGCGCTATGACGTCGCGTTATCGTAAAAAATGCTAATCAGCCAAAATATTTTTGTTAGTAAACAATACTAAATTCTGAAAAGTAGTTAGGTACCTACCCACCTACTAGGTAGTAGTCGGGATTATTTTCTACCAACATTAATTTTGTTTTTTTATGTTGTTTTAAACTGAGGTTCTTTCAGGTTTCAATGATACTTAAGTATTTGTATGCAGTGTGATTAGATAAGTAGTTACATTATTTTTCACCCGTTACTTAGGTAAATGTTGGTTTTAGTTGTTTTTTTTAAGTAGGTACCTATCACAGTATCTAATCATTCGAAAAGCATAAGGAGCAAAGTTCCTACGAGAGCTCTTATGAACTCCTTACCTACGTACTTACCTCCTTACTTACCTATAGTCTTTTAATCTGTAAGCACCTACCTACCTTGTTTGTTATTGCAATGATTTCGGCGGCAATTTTTTAAAATTAAATAAGTACCTAGGTAGGTACATATCCCTACCTATATTTATGTACCAACTTCTGAGAATCCTGCCCGCAGTCGAATTTTTCATTCGCTAAAATAACTTTAAGATCTTAGAATGGAAAATGCCAAAAAATACAAAAAGATACTAAGTACAAAATTTCCTGACCTACTCAATAATAATAAAATAATGTAAATTGAAATTGGTAATTAATTCCTAGGCTAGTAGGTGATCTTTCATCACCTACGTAAATAACAATTGTTATAATTGCCTACATTTATCCTTATTTTGATTTTGAAACACGGTAACGGACAAATTCATTTCCCTCATTTAAATACTCAACTGCCATCCCAGGTAACAATTTTTTTTTATATTTTCCAGCTATCAAAATGAACGTGATATTTGCGCTGATGGCGGTAGCGGCAGCGGTAGGGGCGCACACGCATCATGCCGTTGAAACTGAGATGTTCGCCATCCCCATCAGCCCTAATCTCTTCAACTGGACCTATCAAGGTAAGTCTGCATGGAAACGATTTAATCCACCACGGGGGCAGTGTTACCGGCCTACCATCTTCATTGACTTTGTACCTATAGCTCTGAAGTAGTGAAAATTGACGTTAGAACTAAGAGAGATCTGAGAGGAACCTTCTAATTACTTCCAAGTATTCTCAGAACTTCATCAACCCATATATAGGTATTATCTACTGCTGGGTACGGGTCTCCTCTCTGATTGAGAGTCCACCAAGTGTGGTGAACTATTCCAGCGGGCCTAGTGCAGGTTGGCAGACTTTACACACCGTCGAGAAAAATGTCTAAGGCATGTAGGTTTCCTCACGGAATTTTCCTTCAGGTTTATATGTTTATATAAAACTATTTTGTGTTTTTTTTTTTTTTTTCATCACATAAATATTTATGTCCTATGGGAATCGAACCCACGACCTCGTGATCAGCAGTTTGACGTCGTCATAAAATAAGAAATAAAACCACTACGGATTTTATCGCGTTATATTGATATTATTCATTTCAATGATTCGGACCCTTTACAGCGTCTATAGTCACGGGTAGACTGTCTGCTAGGGAGGGTTGGGTTGGCAGTATAAACATAAAGCCACTGCCAACAGCGTTTCCTCGCGGAGCACTGGCAACCTTGCTCACCGGGAACACAGCACAGCTCAAAGCACTGTTCACTTCGATTTTCTGCAAGGCGGAGGTACTTCCCCAGTCGGGCAGCTCGAATTTGAGTGGAATCGGTGACCAAAGTGCTCCGATTTGATAGGCTGCTGCAGATAATAAGATCTTCAAGTTCATCAACCCCTATACTGTCCCACTGCTGGGTACGGTCTCACAGAATGAGAGGGATTAGGCTATAGTCCATCACGCTGGCCTAGTGCGGGTTGGCAGACTTTAAACCCGTCGAGAAAATCTCTAAGGCATGCAGGTTTCCTCACGATGTTTTCCTTCACCGTTTAAGCGATAATAAGATCTTGGTCAATGAAAATAAAATTGAGGCTTCTAACTTTTCTTTTTTTTTTTATTCTACTAAGGTGGCAAACAAGCATACGGCCCGCCTGATGGTAAGCGGTTACCGTAGCCTATAGACGCTTACAACACCAGGAGTATCATTTGCGCGTTGCCGACCCTGTATTGTTAGAGGAATAGTTGGGTTGGCAGTTTATAGATCAAAGTTCCCCCACTGCCAAAATAACGTTTCCTCGTGGAGCACTGGCAACTATGCTCACCGTAAGAAACACAACACAGCTCAAAGCAGTGTTATTTTACTTTTATTTTCTGCAAGGCGGAGGTACTTCCCCTGTCGGGCAGCTCCAATTTGAGTGGAATTACTCCCACTATGCCATACCTCTTTTAAACTTTCTCCACAACGAAGTTACAGACGTCATTAATGTCCTGAATGGCCATCTAATCGGCAAACTATACAGGCGCAACCCGAACGCATAAAACTGAAATAATATTCTGTTGCAGTTTATACTATCTCTTTCTTATAAACTTCATTTAAAAAGGACAAAAACTACTATACTTACAATCATTGTCAAATTACTCTTTCATCGTCATTTACTGCATAGGTCGGACTAGTAGCGAATAGCGATGGCTACCAATTGAACGTTGAAGAAAATAGTGTGGGCTTATTTGATAGGACTATATTTGTATCTTGTGTGTGGCTCGTGGCTAAGTAGGTAGTAAACCACACTGGTCAACCGATCTGCAAAATTAAGCTGCGCTAACCGCCGCCAGTCTGTGGATGGGTGAGCATTATTAATTCTTCAAGACTCCTTTGTGTCTCGGTGAACACATAAAACCATCGGCCCGGTTGCCATAAGAACATCTATGACAGTCGTTAAGCCAAAAAGCAGCCTATCCGGAAGATATCGGTATTACCCAGAATTTTTTTGTGAATAAATGTTCCAATTGCCGTGCGGAGCTCTGATGGGAGCCAGTTCGTGTAAAATATTCAGCCGCATCTGGTTAGACTGGAAGCCGACCCCAACATAGTTTGTTGGATACAAGATATAAATTATCATCCCCGAGCTTTTTCCTTTGGTTTTTCATAAAAAAAAGATAAAGTCGTTACTAGGTAAGATCACAGGAGTAGATGAGATGATCTAAGAAAAATCTCGGTTTTAAAATAGCCCTATATTTTTGCCATATCGGCATAAAAACTATTGGATGTATAACTTTTTATCCTGGGCTTCGCTTATATTACATTGACGTACTACATCATAGTTATTTTGTAATTAAGAAATGGGGAAAGGGATTCAATTATTGTAGATTGTAGTGAAACAATAGAATCAATTCCACTCAAATTGGAGCTGCCTGATTGGGGAAGTACCTACTTCCGCCAAGCAGAAAATCGAAGTGAAATAACACTGCTTTGCTGTATTTCTTATGGGGAGCAAGGTTGCCACTGCTCCACGACGAAACGTTTTGTTGGCAGTGGGAGTACTTTGACCTGACATTATACTGCCAAACCAACTATTCCTCTTTCATCTTACAGGGTTGGCAACGCGCAAGTGACACCCCTGGTGTTGTAAACGTCTATTATAGGCTACGGTAACCGCTTACCATCAGGTGGGCCGTATGCTTGTTTACCACCTTAGTAGTATGAGACGCAACTTTTTCTAGGTTTTTGCAGTAGGTATTTGTTTCATCCATGCACGCCAATAATAAATATTACTCAAAACAATCCTACACATTTCATGTATTTTATAAATTAACGTCACCTTGTCTTGCATTTTATTTCTATTAGCTTTCAATTTTATTTCAATATAGTACTTTTGAAAAGTTATTTAGAAAAGGAAAAATTCGACCGCGGGCAGGATTCGAACCTGCGTCTTCTGGTTAGGTACACCAGATGGTATGGCTTAGTGGTTATAGCGTCTGGTGTACCTAACCAGAAGACGCAGGTTCGAATCCTGGCCGCGGTCGAATTTTTCCTTTTCTAAATAACTTTAAAATCTTAGCATGGAAAATGCCAAAAATATACTTTTGAAAAGTCAGATCTCACGGTCCAAAAAATTGGGTCTTATGGAAAAGAAACTCCATAGAAACTCCTTTAAAAAAAATATAGTTACACTGCTATTCTTGGTTTACAAGTAACAATGCAGTTTGATGTGTACAACAATATTAATCTAGTATACCTAGTAATAAAACAGAGAAAGATTGCCATAGACAGAAAGAGTATTTGGCAAGCTAAATATTAAAAAAAAAAACTTGTATCAAAGTTTAAATCATTTCTAATCGTCGTTTTAAACGTGTGACGATCTTTTGCATTAAGTAGCTGTTCATAATTTGTTCTAAGGTTGACAGACCTTGGACCTTGGCCGCGGTTCCCTTTGCCCTCTTTAAACAGCACATTAAAAAGGCACCCGTGCGGTCCCGACCTCATCCTCGGACCTTGACCTACATAAGTAGCTTACACCAATGGATAATAAGAGCTTGCCCTTACACCTCTCTTGCACTATTGTCACACATTTTTTTTTATTATGGCTCACCAACGTCTAAACATTTTCAGGATGTAAATATTACAATTACTGGAAATATTACTATTAATTAGTAGTGCCTATAGACTACGGTAAACTTGTCACTTAAACACGTGCACAACAGTCTCATAGATTAATTAATTAATTAAATAAAAATATTAATATGCAAATACAATCCCATCTTTTCGATTCTTCGATTCTCTTTTCTATTTTATTGTCACAGAAATGCTTTAAATGAAGTTCGGTAGATTATTATCATTACTATCCAAGAAGAAAGAAGAAAACGTAAAGAAGTATGACTAGTTAATTAATATTTTTAATAGTCCCACGTTGGGCGCCATTATCATTTTCCGCTTTTGTCGGATACAGATAATTACAAGATCCAGTGCATACAATCACATTGTATCAGTATAAAAGGGGAGCATTTTTTTTAATCCCAATCCCAACCATTCAAATACGCCATCTTTAGAATTCGCTTTAAAACCGTATTCATAAATTACAAGTTGGTCCAGTGCTCTCCATAAAGGGCTAACTTCAATGTAGTTTTAAATGGAAGGGAAACATTGGCTCCAACGTTTGCTTTAATTCGATACAGTGATACCAACCTGAGCCAAATATAAACCAACATTACGACCAACATTGAAACGCATTCGTACCTAGCCTACATACATTTAATGTTGGCCCAACATTGTTTCACTGCTTCGAGAAAGTTCTGGTTGGCTAATAAATTTCCGGTGCAACTTCACGCATGTCCTGCGTCCAGGCCTTGGGAATTGTAACACGTAGTTAGCTCAATCGATCTCCATTCGGCCATTACTCATCGGCGATGCACATTGATTATGATGTAAATTTATTTTATTGGTTTCTTGCGAGTTTAAAGTCAAAATCAATTCACAATGTAACGTTGTAGTGTGATTGAGGCGATCGTGGTTTATTTTGCAGAGAGGTAAGAATAGTTGATTACTTTTCTTTTTAGATAATATTCGGATTCAGGCTATCGATACTAATTTCACATAACTACATATCTACTTGCTATGGACGAAAGACAATTTCAGTTTTTAATTTCGGGAAATGATATTTTATTATTATAGTGTATTATTATGTGCGTTAGAGATGTCAAGTAGGTAGTATTGGTTTTATGTGTACCCGGATGCTGTGTAAATCTGAAATAGGGAGTCAATTTGTATCAATTTAGCGCGGTAAACAGTTTTATTTCCATCTCTATATTTCACATGATACTTATTATATTATTTTATTGATATTATGTGGGTTTCCTTTGGAAATGTCAAGTAGTATAAGTTTTATATATTTTATATCAGTCAACCCGTGCCCTTGGATGCTGTTAATGTTAAGTATCTGAGACATGCGGTCAATTCGTATCAATGTAGCGTGTTAAAAAGTTTCATTTCCATGTCTAATATTCCCGTAACTGTCATAATCAGTATATAATAATATAATATATAACACTTATACTGATATGAGTTATTGTTAATTAATTCCGACCGTTATGTTTTGTGGCAAACAACGAAATAACGTTCGTATACAACAGGCAGTAGACTCTCAAATCATTTGGCAACGTGTACAGTCCAAACATTCGTATTAAAAATTTACCATCTTAAGGAAAAGGGCAAAATAAAAATAGCGCGGAAATCAATATCAATTGCATTTACCGCGCATGCCCTAACTTACCTGTGTGGGTGTGGGGAGGGAAGGGGCGCCTAGGGCATTCGTAGTTTGATTTATGGCTCTATTGATTGGCGCACCTCAGAGAGTGATACAACGTTTATCATATTTTTATGACGTGTCATCAAACACCATTTTTTAAATGATGTTTTGAGAAAGTGTTGTTGAAATGTGAGTGTTTTATGACAGTGAAGCAGATGTGTAGAAACAGGTAAGGTTAACTGATATTTTTTTACTAAACAAGGGTCGCGGACGGGATGTTGGACAAAATGGCGGACAGGCAGATCACATCTCAGACAAAGAGATTTATTTAAGTTTATTTGCTAGTAGTTAGTGCGATTGAAATTGAAAAGCTATAGACATCTGTGACGAATTGACGATATTATAATATTGTGATATATTTCTTAATTTAAATTACATTCTTAATTTAAGTTGGGCGGGGTCAAGTGTTATTAATAATAAAACGCCCGATTTCACAGGCAAGTATTAGATATTTTATTGAGAAATAACATTAAATTTAATTATGTTTTCGGTCAAAAGTAAAATTCTATGGGGAGGTTTGTTTCAGTTTAAAATTATTAAGAAGTGATAGCCTATTGATGTGGCCATTAAACTGCCAAGTCAAAGGTCTCGAGTTCGAATCTAAGGCATGGACCTCTGACTTTTCGAATTCATGTGCGTACCTATTATTAATTAATTATCACTCGCTTAAACGGTGAAGGAAAACAGCGTGAGGAAACCTTACTGCCTTAGAGATTGTTCTCGACGCTGTGTGAAGTTTGCCAACCCGTACTGGGCCAGCGTGGACAATAGCCTAATCCCGCCAGCAGTGGGACAGTATATTGCTTTATGTTAACACAAGTATGAACAATATGGGACCAGGTATTCAACTCTGTAGAACGCCAATGTGCTTGTTAAATTAGTCTGGATTTTTTAAAACTAGGATTATTATGTACCTATTCGTAATTTAGTTAGAATCATGTCTTCAAGTCACGAGTGAATAGGTCACTGCTAGGATTGCGTGCTTCATCGTCCTGTGGTCAAACGAAAATCTATCCAATTCTATAAAAAAACTTAAGATTTCAGTAATAATCAATCTTCTGTGACGCCGTAAATAAAAACCTTTTTAAGCATATTTCACCAAGAGAGTCGCTATATCGCTCTATAGGTATTTCCCGTATTCGAAAGTCTATTAATATAATATGTGCCCTGAAATCAATAACCGTTGCATCTACAGCGCAGGTCCTAGATTACCTGCGTGTAACAGGGAGTCGCTCTTATATAGGTTGGTACTTCCCGTATTCGAAAGTCTATTAATATACCTAATATATGCCCTGAAATCAATAACCGTTGCATCTACAGCGCAGGTCCTAGATTACCTGCGTGTAACGGGGAGTCGCGTTTGGGACGTGCTTGATGCAACTTGTTGCGCTAGTAATTGCCGACCCTTACACAAGAGTGTCACCATTTGCAATTTACATAAATTTGAATCTTTAGATAATCCGTTCTTTCTTGCAATCTTGATATGAGTGGTTCAGTGATAAAGAATAGTTTTGCTGGTCAGAGAATACAGGTGCGTAGATATATTTTTTTTTATTTTGAGTGGTCCGTAATTAAAAAATGAAGAACGAGAAGTTAGTAGAAAAATCTTTTGGATTATTGAAATGTGAATATAATAAGTATTTCTTATATAAAATATTTCCGGAAAAAATTATCAACAGTTCGGTGTGGTGAATCAAATTGATATTACAATTTATTGATTCAGAAATAAACAATTTTCTTTTTTTTAATTTTAATTTAAAACTGTCAGTGTTGATACTGGGTGTGGCTCGTCTTGTCTTAGGCTGATTTTCCTTTGTATTCCGTGAACACAAGTGCTCCGTGCTTCTGTGACCGCAGCAGTGGGGAATTCAATCCAATCCCCGGTGTTCGCAAAAAACCGACAGCGTTCGGATTTCTGCCGAATTAGCACGAACATTGTAAGACCCTGACGATAATCTTTGTGCTTAGAAAGAGCTTCCATTTCAAGTCCAGTTTTGGGTAGGTTAGTAGATCGGAAATATAATTAACTAGATATAACCCGTGCGAATACTTCATAGCGATTTAAAATGTATTATATTGTTTAGGGCAATAAACTAAAACTTATGTTTCGTGTTTTTTACTCATGTACTTTTTTTTCGTTAAAGGGAAAAGTAATCTTCAAAATGGCGTATCAGATATTAATTTTGATACTGTATTAAAGGAGATATTTCACATTTGAGAAATAATTATTGTATATCTAGAGATTTTTTTGTGCTATACGGTCCTTACGAAGTCCACCAAGGAGGTTTGTGAACCTCAATGGTTCTTCGCATCAAGAAAATTAAATAGGTTTGGGCGTCCACATCGCCATCAAAATGGCGGCTGCATAACGATCGCTGACCAATGCAAGTACGGCGCATGCCCTAGTCGTTAGAGCATGCGTCGTGTCTATCATGGCATTGATTTTCTAGACTTTAAGTTATGGGTGGTGGGTGTAGCGCTTGGTAGGGTGCGGTATCTTTAAAATGTATACCTAGTAGACATGTAACAACTTCAGTGTTTGATTTTTATGTAGGTACACCAGACTATAATATACCTATCGCCTTAAATTAGTTTTTAGTGACCAGTAAAGAACATTATTTCTATCTTTTGAGAATAATTACGTCCGTGTTTGTCGGAATAAACTTAAGATTTTGAGGTAATAAAGGCGGATGGGAATTACAATCATAGTCCTTTACGATCGATGGCCGTTGCACTAATGACTATTCCTCTAGATTATTAGGTACCTACATAACATCGAAATTAAGTAAATAAGGCTTGCGTTTCCTTTGTTATAGTTATTGAGACCTCCGACTCTAACTTACTTACGCTTACGGTCTAACTATTATGTACATTTGTTAATTAACTAGACTATGTATTGTTTTTAGAATGGAGTTGACTAATGGACACGGCAAATATAGACTTTAAAAATAAAATTGTTTTGTAATAATTTTGCTTCGAAATCTAGTGCGTATTAATAATTAATGATCCCTTAAATGGTGAAGGAAAACATCGTGATGAAACCTGCATGCCTAAGAGATTTTATCGACGTCGGCGTGTGAAGTCCACCAACACGCAGTAGGCTAGCGTGGTGGACTATAGCCTAATCCCTCTCAATCTTAGAGGAGACCCGTGCCCAGCAGTGGGACAGTATATGTATGGGTTGATGATGATGTATATAATAAAACAAAAATATTGCAATCTATTTTCAATATCAATTTGATTTTCATGTCGTTTACTTATATCAACAATATCTTTGAACCACACGGACACAGACGCTCCTTAATAAGTCGCTTCTTATTTTAAGAGTATCTATCTATGGCAAAGGAATAAAACTAACTTATAGTTACTGAGAGTAAGTTGGCGAATGTAGGCAGCATACTTAGGTCTTTGTGCAAACATATGGGAGAAGCCTTTGTTCAGCAGTGGACGTCCAGTAGCAAGTATAAGATTATGATGCATAATATGCAGAAATTATAACTAAGTACATTTAAGAGAGGTAGGGCATAGTGGGAGTAATTCCACTCAAATTGGAGCTGCCGAAAATCGAAGTGAAACAACACGGCTTTGAGTTGTGTTGTGTTCCTTACGGTGAGCAAGGTTGCCAGTGCTCCATGAGTAGGTAAATGTTGTATTGGCAGTCGGGGGACTTTGACCCTTAAACTGTCAACCCAATTCCTCTTTCGTTTTACTGGGTCGGTAACGCGCAAGTGACACTCCTGGTGTTACAAGCGTCTAAAGGCTACGGTATCCGTTTACCATCAGGTGCGCCGTATGCTTGTTTGCCACCTTAGTGGTATAAAAAAAAAAACTCAATGTACATCTGAGATTAACATAGTCGTTTAATTTGCTTCTTTGTCAGAATTCGACCAACAATACCGGTTCCACGCGTCCATGCTGGGCAAACCGGAACTCCCTACGTGGCTCAGGTACATCTACAGTGGGCGACACCACTCAGGCTTCATCTTCGGAACGCCACCGAGAGGCAGTAGAGGCCCAATTACGGTAAATATACAAAATCTAGTAATTTCTTTCAAAGTCAAAGTCAAATATTTTATTTCAATAACACCATCACAACAGCACTTATGTAAAGTCAAAACTAGTTGCACTGTTCCACAAAGTGAGTCATATAGAGAAGTACCGATAAAAAACTCCATAGACACATATTTGTTTACAATTTTATCTTGTTCACAATTTGGCTCTGAATAGTTCATGAGAACAATGCAGTTTGATGTATTCAATAATAATTAATCCAGTGTAATAATTAAACAGAAAAAAGATTGCCATTGACAGCAACAGCTGACCAGCCCAAGTATGACGTGTGTAACCTACAAGCTTAACCTTAACAGGAGCAGGCAGAGAAGTGGAAGAAGATTGCGGAGAATTCTGCCCTGGAATGGGACACTTCAGTAAAGAAACGTTTCATCACCGTTTCTTTACTGAAGTATCACTTTTAAGGGTCGAAACAAGTTCGAGACAACAGTTTTTTTTTTGTTTTTATGTATTTTATTTTCGATGTTACTTCAATTTATATTATTTTTGGATTGTGTTGAGTCATTTTAATCTATGTTCAGTATTGAAACAAAACTACTTTTTACGGATTTTATCGCGTTATACTGACCCTTTACAGCGTCCATGGTCACGGGTAGACGGATAGTCTATCCGTGAACATGGACGCTGTTAAGGGTCCGAAACTTCGGGATTAACAATATCAATATAACGCGATAAAATCCGTAAAAAGTAGTTTTATTTCAATGTATAATATTCGCGTAAATGTCAGAAATAAATATGTTCAGTATGTTTACGATAAGTTTATGTTTAATATTTCTCAATATGTGAATTTTTGTAAATTCTTATTAGAAAATATAGTTCTTAAACCACATGTTATAATAATAATAATAATTTCTAGATTGGGATAGGTACTATGGAGTCTATGAAGTGTTGAAAAGAAACTCTCGGTTATGAAATATTTTATTTGACAACTATCAATCACTTACTAAATTCATTCTACTATTAAAATGGTTATTTCTTAGACTTATTGAGCTGACTTGTTTGTTAGTTATGAAACCAAATATAAGCCGTTGGGGACGATACAAACGAAGACTGAATCAAATTTACAAGAAAAAATTATTCATGCACTGTTTCGTATTCGGAGACATACTTAATATTATGCTTTGATGGTATCAGAGCTACAAGATGACGTCAATTTGATCGCAATTCGCAGTTCTCTCTCAGATTATTTCGTTTTGTTTTACTATATTTGCAAAAGGTATCTATAGGTCCTATTGATTTTCTAGATCGAAGTAATTGGGTTGAACCGCCAAGACTATGAGACGCGGAGGGTGTTACTGACGTTAGACATACTGCAGAAAGAGAAGATGGCGCGCTATGAAGTGGAGCTGAAGATCGATAACCTGAACGTTGAAGACCTATTGGATGAGCACAAGTAAGTCTTATGACGGACCGTTTTATTTCTTCTTTTTTTTCTACAAGCACTTTCTACTATTAGGTATAAGCGTTTTGAATATTATTTTTATCCTACTAATATTATAAATGTGAAAGTTTGTGAGGCTGGATGGATGTTTGTTACTCTTTCACGCTCAAACTACTGAAAGGATTTTGACGAAACTTTACAGTATTATTATTTATAGATCAGAATAACTAGGTTGAATATATAGGCTGTAATTTATAACGATTTTGAGTAAATAGCCAAATTTTAACGATAATATAAACTAACTTTTTTAGCTAATTAAATAGTTCATTGTAATTGAATTTAAAGGGGGTGAAAAGTGAAGGAGAATTTCCCAAAATTTGTTTCAGCTTTAGGAAGTCTTTGACCTTACTAAGCTACCAAGACCACTGACTGTAATGTCAAATTTATTTTTTACATTCTACGTCTTAAAGTAGACGTCAGCGACATCTATTGAAGATATAATACATATTATATTACTTTAAGTACTGTACTTATGACGACTTTATCTTTCGATAAACTTATGTATTTGAAAATGTCGCCGCATGCAACATTTCACGACAAATATAGTAAAAAATAACAAATGAAAAAGAAAGCTGCTTTTTTAGATACATCGATTAACACGAAAGAAAGTGTCTTTTGTCTAATATTAAGAAACAATTGGCTTCCAATAAAATAATAGTTTTTTTTTCTACAGAACCTTCCTAAATCACGTTTCTTTTGTATAAAATCTCAAAAGCATCTCAAAGGTTTACTTTTCTGCATAATTTTTAGAATGACCCGTCTGAAAGACATATTGCGTACTAAGCTTTGGACGGAGAGCAGTGGCGATCTTTACCCGACTTTCCTGGCATCTGCCATCGACCTGGGCGCACGGCTGCCGTTGAAGCCGAGCGATGGAGAAGGGTATGTATGATGAAGGCTCTCAAAATATATCTGTTATGGGCAACGTTATTAACTGGGCATTATTAATAAGGACCGGCCATTATTAATAATGTCCAAGAGCGATGGGCAAAGTGATTAATTTATAACTTTGACCGGCCATTATTAATAATGCCCGACGGCCCATGGTCCATATAATAAGTCAGTGTTTGAGATAGCTTGAATTTATCTCAAAAATATATTGAAATTATAAGTATGAATAATTCCCTACTTGTAGCCGGGCAATGTGATAAATGTGGGGCACAGGGGTGTTAATATTAAAAAAAAAGAAAACGGGTTTCATCAAGTATTTTGTACATAAGTAACGCTCAAGGACTAAAAACAGCTCACAACGCGTTGTGCTCAATTATATTAGTTGAGCTCCTCCATATGCAAGGAATTATAAAAACTAAATAAAATTAAAAAGTCGTACTTAGGCTAGGTTAGGTTGTTAGGTTTTTTTTTTCATTTAATAAACAAAAACACTACATTGAAATAAAACTACTTTTTACGGATTTTATCGCGTATATTGATATTATTAATCCCGACGTTTCGGACCCTTTACAGCGTCCATGGTCACGGGTAGACTGTATGGACGCTGTAAAGGGTCCGAAACGTCGGGATTAATAATATCAATATACGCGATAAAATCCGTAAAAAGTAGTTTTATTTCAATGTATAATATTCGCGTAAATGTCAGAAATCAAAAACACTACAGTTCACTTATTTTATTACTTTGCCCAAAATAGGGTAGGCATTATTCATAATGGCTGGGAAAAGTGATTAATCATGCTGTTTTAATCACATTGCCCAATTGAGTCGGGTATTATGAATACAGACCGGCCATTATGAATAGTGCCCGGACTTATCAAATTGCCCGTAACATATCTACGTAGGGAAACTTAACTGTTATTGTGGAGATACTGGGTTCACGATGGGGTCACCAGTGTGGAGGGACGAGCATGGTGATTATCTTACTATACTACTAATAATAAAAATGTGAAAGTTTGTGAGGATGAATGGATGTTTGTTACTCTTTCACGCTAAAACTACTGAACGGATTTTGATGTAAATTTACAGTATTATTATTTATACACCAGAATAACATATAGGCTATAATTTATAACGATTTTGAGTTAATTAGCCAAATTACAACGATAATTATAAGTAACATTTCCACGCGGACGAAGTCACGGGCAGAAGCTAGTTAATATAATTACTTTTAAATTTTTGAGGTAATATAATGTGCGATATCAATATAATTTAAATGTTACTCATTCACAACTTTTGTCCCCTCGTCCGTTCTACACTTAACCTCAATAAAGTATGATTATTGGAGCTCAATTACTCGACAAAGAACATTCATCATCAACCCATATACTGTCCAACTGCTGGGTACGGGTCTCCTTTCATATTGAGTGGGATTGGGCTATAGTCCACCACGCTGGCCTAGTGCGGGTTGGCAGACTTCACAAACCGTCGAGAAAAATCTCTAAGGCATGCAGGTTTCCTCACGATGTTTTCCTTCACCGTTTAAACGAGTGATAATTAATTATTAACAAGAACATTACTCTTATTCTTTTGACGAGCATAATTATATACACTTGCTAAATTAGACTACTGGTATATTTACCAATATATACTCCATACAGGTTGGTAGTCCGCCTCGGCAGCTCGGTTCCATTCTCTTTGGAGCTGAAGAGGCTTCGTGAGGAGGTGCGTCCTCTCTCCCGCCTGCCAAGCTGCCCTCGCGAGTACAAGCGGACAACGGTCGAGAGACTCTTCAGGGATGCTGGTCTGACGCTGGACTGGTGCAGCTTTGAGCTGGTAGGTGTTCTCCTTAGCTTTCAGAACATACATTTTGCAGCTTGAGGCAGATACTAAAGGTAGGAAAAGACTTATAACACACGATGCGACGTGACGCAAATGTAACGTGTCCATCCGCCAGATTAAATTATGTTGTGTTTCTAGATTTCAACAATCGACCAATAAACACACGTGGGGTGTTATAAATGTGCTTACTGCTTAAGATACATACAATCACGTGTGTAGGTATTCTCCCAAGGGTCAGGTGTTGAATTGATTAATTTTTTTCTTCTTACGGGGTAAAACATTTATAAAGTAATCGTCCTTTTTAGATAAGTCCGGTTAGGAGTCGTCTATTAAACAGGTGATGTATGATTGTAGCAACTTTTTAAACTTCCCTGGTAAAACGTGGTGAGATTTTACACTGACCTCTTGGGTGGGCCCACAATCATGTATTTTTTTTGGTAGGCACAGAAATCGGTTTAGAAATCACGCGTTCAACGAATAAATAAATACACGAGATCACTACAACACACTAGACAATGGGGAGGCCCATTGTGATATGTCGTGATTTTTTGCAAAATTACTCCTCCCTTTTCGAGCCTCACGTAATTCATGCACTAGCCCTTAGTGTGGTACTCTTACCCATTAAAACCACCCTGATGGCCAACATCAGCATCGGGGGGGTACTACAGGGGATACTACTGTGTCCTTTTAAAAGACCAACCCAAAACTCTCCTGGACAAATCCCATGTTTTAAAACACCTACCGTATTGAAATAAAACTACTTTTTACGGGTTTACATTAACGGTTAACATTTACGCGAATATTATAATATTCGCGTAAATGTTAGACATCAATACACCTATCGTATTTGAAGCACTAATTATTATATTATATTTATATTGATTTTTACTATACCAATAGTACAACACCATCTACAAAGAGCGTTCGACCCTTCACCTGGAGTACCTGACCGAGGTGCCCAACACCAGCAAGTCCGCGAAATCCTTCAAAGCGCTGGACACGAGAGACGCATGGACTGCCCCTAACAAGGTACGTGCGACTGATAAGCAAGTTTATGGAGTAGTATTTGAAGCAAGTGTAGTTTTATTTCAATCTTTACTTATGTTTATTTGTAGGAGTCCCTGCCGTCTCGCAGCTACGGCAGGCTGCTGACGGCGGCCGTGCTGGTGCCGCTCACCCTCATGCTGCTGTGTGTGTCGGCGCTCACCGCCGCCGTCTGCGCACTGCACGCTACTGTGTACGTACATACTGACTACATACACGTACAGGGTGGGGTGTCCGGTCACGCACTGCCGTTATTTATTTATACTGTACAAAAAAAGGCGTACAAAGGCGGTCTTAATGCCATTAGGCATTTTCTACCAGACAACCTTTGGGTGATGTAGAGACGAACAAGGTAGATGCACTAATAAAATATGAGCGAAAGGTAGGAAGCAATGACTGATTGCCCAAATAGCTATAAATATACAATATACTTACTTAAAATAATAGGTAGGGTATCATTTAGTAGACGCTTAGGTTAGGCGGGAGGTTTAGCGGGTAGCATCAGGTGCCCCGTCTATGTAAACCAAATAAGCAACATTTGTAAATAATACAGCGAGTACACTGTACACTGATCGAATCTACAAAGGAGACCGATATGATTACATACAATCTTGGGCCTAGAATGTAAAGAGATGAAAATGGTGTGAATTCATAGATTCGGACTAATCAGGCCCTCGCTGAAAATTCTGTGACTTTTGGCAATCTGAGAGCAGAGTTATTAGAGGATTAGTAAAAGTGAGGTTATGTTACATTGTTTAACTTATAGCTGATTTCTGAAGTGCAAAAGTCAGTCATCCGTTAAAAACAAAGCTGTGGTGGTTGAAAAGGAAAAATAATCACGAAAGCACCCAAAACGCATCGGAAAATACCAAACGAGTATGCGGAGTTAGCAAGGAAGGGGAAGGCAATCAGAAACTTGTCAGTCAACTCATCAACTGTCATGCGAATGACATAGATAAAAATATGTCTGATTTTAATCGATATCAAATAATTACAATCGATTTTCAGTAATTAATTGATATTTTATTTTAATAATACAAGTAATAATCGTATAGATACACTATATTGCTAAATATATTATGCAATATAATTACTTTGAATTATTTGCTGATTGCTATTGTTTTATCGATTACAGTCACAAAATCTGTGTAATCGATTAGTCAATATCTGACGAAATCAATCTTTTTCATTTTTCTCCGCTTCCAGATTGAGAATTGTGGTGATTTTTCGTATTCTTAAATAAAAAAATATGATCACTTTTTTAGACCCTATCTCACGTCATTACATTTTGGCCCACAAATAGGTACCCGTCTCCTTTCATACTTGAGACTAGTTATGATAAATTTAAGGTAAATGCTTCATTTGTTAAGAGTTGCTTTACCTACTCTACATACCTACCTTAAAATATACACTTTGAGCAGGACAGGCGTGATTATTCAGATTATTTCAACTGTCGAAACAAGCCCCCTACCCTCTATTCGCAGAGAAAAAATTCTATATTTTAAAATAGGTAATAAAAAATATTATTGCTAAATATAATTGTAGGAATATACACGGTTACTGGTAATTAAAGGCATTCCAGGCATTTGCAAGCAAAATAATGTCTAAAATATTCATTGAAATGTTAAAGATATGTAATTAGTTGCCCAGGTTTTGTAATACGGCCGTGGTAGTCGCTATTTAGTCAGAAAAGGTGGTTTCGAGAAAACAGCGTGCAAAGATTTTATTTATTTATTTTTATTATATTAAGTATTGTTTTTATTTTATTTATTCCAGTCGAGACCCGGAGTCAGATAGTTTTCTGGATGGTATATTTCATATCTGTATCGACTATAGAAATAGGAGGTTAGATTTTATGTTAGTTCTCACTATTTTATTAAAAAAACTGATTAATTAATTTGATAAACACAGGCGTCTTACAGCCGAAAGGATATACTTCTACTCATAATGATCAACAATTTCTTGTATGGGATCAACTAAGAAGTGCAAAAAAAAACAGCTACATCCTACATTTATCCTACATTGTCGAGAGTTTTCTAAGAAACAGCTCTTATTTTTTTCAAGATTTCAGATTTAGTCCCATGTCTATTAGAAAGAATATTTAAATAATGGTTTCCTTTTGGCTGTAAGACGACAAAAAACATGTTGATATACCTATATGAATGGTACTAATACCTACCGACTAAAATACTAATGATTTAAATTAATATTTACCCAGGTATTTTAAATTCATAAATTTTAATAAAATACTGATAACCTAGTAATATATGTACATTATACTCATGAAATAAGTAATAATAATAAAAGTTATTATTTGTACTTACACATAAAAGTAACTTAACATAATGTACACAGTGAGTTTTGACATATTGTACAGAGGTGACAAATCACATAGTAAACTGCTGCCTCCATTGGCTTACTAAGTCACAGGTCTCGAGTTCAAATCTAAGGCTGACCTTTTCGAAATCATGTTCATACTAATATTATAAATGTGAATTTTTTTTTATTTGTTTCATTCAATCACGCAAAAACGCCTAAACTGATTTGCATGCAATTTGGTACACATTATGGTATGTGACCGGGAATGACATATAGGTTACTTTTTATCCCAGCTTATGTTTTTTGCTTGCCGCAGTTAATGGGTGATTAAATAATGACGAATTTAATTCAAGCTTTTTTAGATTTAATGGTTAAACGTAACCTTCTTATTTTGACTTTTCATGGACTCAAGGTAAAGCACACTTATCCTGAACATAATGTTTTCAGAGCTCACCAGTCGAAGGTGGAAATGTGTCGTTATGGAACTGGCAACACCGATCAGACTCAAGTAGCTGACAACACCAGCAATAAAAGCCTCGGTGTAAGGTTTGTATCATTCAATATATCCCATATGCAAATAAATTAAAACAAAACAAGAAAACTTAATCTTACCGCCGCAACCAGAAACGTTCTTATTTGTTAATGTATCATTAGTTAAAGACTTTAACGAATACGTTCAGCCCGCATGAGCTAGCGTGGTGGACTATAGCCTCACCCCTCTCATTCTGAGAGGAGACCCGTGCCCAGCAGTGGGATAGTTCAGGAGTTGATGATGATAATGATGAAAGAGTAGGTAAAAAATCGAAAATATAAAATAAAGTTTAATTAATGATTGTTGACATAAACCCAAATCCCTCTTGCAAGTAGTTAAATAACCCAATAATGTCATTGTTACAAAATTATAAGCTAAAAAAATTACGGAATATAATAAACTACGCATCAAAAATATTGATTGAGTGACAAAATTAGTGATTGATCAGCAAAATTACTGATTGAGCAGCAAAATACAGATATCGGTTAGGTTAGGTTAGAACTGTGACCACACAACGAACCAGAACTAAATCCGAATGTTTTGAGTGTATATAACAATATTTTGAGGTGACTATTTTGCTGCTCAATCAGTAATTTTGCTGCTCAATCAGTAATTTTGTCGCTCAATCAGTATTTTTGCTGTGCAATAAGTATTTTTGCTTAGGATTGTTTTGTTATACAAAACGACATTTTTTATTTGCAGTTAAATACTAGCCAAAAATTACTAATACTGTACTGAACTATTATACCTTACATCTGGCGCGGCGCACTACATTGTGCCTAAATGGATCACTATATCAATGAGTGTACTTCACTTACAGCCCCAACAACAGCCTAGCTCGTCCATACAGCCCCAAATCCACCACCAACCTGGCCAGCAACTACAACAGACCCCAGCCACCACCGTATATGGGGTCCGCAACCAACTCGCTCCACCACCGCAAATCGTCGGACAAGACCCCTTCAACTAGCGGACATACCCCAGAACACAATAGAACGCACCTACTCGAAGAGTCTCTAAAGCTATTGAATGAAGCTAAGATCTGCAGCGAATTTGATCTACCCGTAAAGGTACGTACCTGATACTATCGTCGTTGCACCACTACAAAGCACCTCACTCATTGCCAGGGCAGGGTAGCACCACTCGGGAAAGTTTTTAATTAAGCTCAGAAAGAAAATAGTCAATATTTTAGTAATAATAATTTTAAAAAATCTTATATTTGTCGCCACCTACTACATGGGTCCTCAACATACATTAGTACATTAACACACCACTGCCTAATCCTTCGGGGAATACAGCCCGTAATATTTTTATGTTATCATAATATCACTCATCATTTTAGGAACCCATAATCGACCTCAACGACGGTACCGAAGATTATGTCCCGATAAAACCTGGTGAAACTGGTTATATCTCGATGAAGCCGGATCTGGATGACATCGAAGTACCCGACCTGGCCAAGTTCGGGATCACTGGCGCCATGTGACACGAGGTAACGGCGGGCGGGGCGCCGCCTGTCAAGACTTGGTTTTGTTAAACTAACCATTACTTATTTTTTGCTTCGAGAGTTTACTCGTAGCTTATTTGTTATAAGAACGAGACAGTATTTACTATGTAGTACTTCACATAACGTGCACAGCACTGTACCGTGAGTTGTTAGGATTAATCCATGTCCCCTGCCTGCTACCGCCCGTGCTAATAAACATTGGTTTTATGCAACAATTACACAAAACAGTTCTCTGATCGCAGAGTATCGGTAGTCAATTAAAAATCTTATTATACAACCGTATGTGAGACTTATACATGTGCATTTTATATGTAACTAGCGGATCCGACAGACGTTGTCCTGTAATATAGATACCGACTGCAGCGCCATCTGTGAATCTAAACTATCCAGGGCGCCACCCAAACGAATACAAAAAAAAACATTCCAATCGACCCAACCGTTTAGGAGTTCAGTGACATACACACGTACAGTAGAATTATATACATATATCAAGATAACACTAATACAAAGGTTTTTAAAAGTACTATGCCTCACGGTTGCGCAGATAGGTGGCCTGGTCTTAATAGGTCATAGACGCACAACCTAATCTACAAAAAAAAAATTATAAACATATTTTATAAAACCATTCTTTATTAGTACGTATTATATGCGTCTTTCGCTCGCCTCTTATGACGAGTATTTTGTGATTTTGAACTTCCGAAATCAAGCAGAGGTGTTAATCCTGTACTTTTTTTTATTAATTTCCAATTTGGAACGGCACAGGGCTACAGTCACCATTTGGTCTGGAGAAAACGCTATAAGGTAGGTTACCTATTGGTCAGAATTGAATATAATTATGACGTATGTGTTTTCGGATGGTTACAATCTTTCAGCCTGCAAGGCTCCAGGGAACAGGTTATTACTGGGTAAGCGTGCTCCATCGTACTGTTGCTTACCAACAGGCCAAGTAGCGGCCATTGAGAAATAAAAAACATGGACAATTTTCGATCGATATAACTTGAGTGCATTTTTTCTTACAGCTTGTATCTAACTATAAGTAATTATTAAACCGTTCATCACAACATTACAGTACTATACAACCTAAAACCTTCAAATTCAGCATAAACCTTAATCCGTTGTTCATTGTTCAATGCAAATAAACAACGTAATGTTCATCAAAATCAAATTCTGGACAAAATATTTAATAATATGTATGCTTAAGTACTTACAAACATTTATTTCTATTTACAACAGCAAAGAAAAGTTTGCATCTCGGCAATGTTCGAATTTTCAACGAACTAAAAATTATTGAAAAAAAAACGCTTATTTTATGAACTACGATTGATAATTGAATACCAGTAAAACCCAGAAGATATTTATTAATTTAATTACCCAAAGAAGATGTCTTGAATTACCTACTCAAACACAAATATGGAAAAAAGAAACAGTATCTATTCGCATTCAGAAAACAGCTAATTTCATATAATTAATTTTGTTTTTCTCTATTTTGTCAGCTGTCTCGATATTAGTGGTCACCTATTGGCCGTTAATAAGCAGTCATTAAATATTATACCTACTATACTCATTAACCATTCATAAACATTAATAGACGTTTCTGCGAGCGGTAGAAAGTTTCATCCTTTCGTGGATTGCCGAGGTGCATTATTATTCTTACGTGAGCGGTTGAATACTTTTCGACCTTAATTTCTTAGGGCGAAATTTGGACAACCACCAAAATGGTTGATTGTAATAATTATTTTAATGATAAGTTAAGTAAACTGTACATATAAAACAATGTCTACAATGAATGGCGGTAATTCTCAAGAATCAAAAGTAGTTGTAGATATTAGTTACGTATTTAGAATTAAGTGGATATTTAATTAAAATAAATTGTACATATTATATTTAAACAAAGTAGCGTATTACAAACTTAGGTTTATGTAATACGGACTAGAAACTGCACAAGCTATCCCTGAAAAAGTAGATTGTATATATTAAGTTAATTATACATAGGTATCTCTAATAACTTTAGTTTAGATATTAAAATAGTTGTTTAAATGAGATATTATTATTTAGAGTTAAGTGATAATTAAAATAAATTGTATATATTATATTGAAACAAAGTAGCGTATTCCGGTTATTACAAACTTAAGTTTATGTAATACGGACTAGAGCTTCCACAAGCTATCCCTGAAAAAGTAGATTGTATATATTAAGTTAATTATACATAGGTATCTATAATAACTTTAGTTTAGATATTAAATTAGTTGTACATATGAGATATTATTATTTAGAGTTGAGTGATAATTAAAATAAATTGTACCTACAGACACCAGCAGGTCAAATTATCCGAAACTGTCTCAACTTTCCCGATCGACTATGAACCTTATTGCTTTGCATTAAAGTTGTCTATCAAAGAATTTTGACAGATTGGGGTAGCTTGATGTGTTGGGCTCTGATTATATTGTAACAAAGTAAAGCGTATGCCGTTATTACATACTTATGTTAACCATAAGTTTATGTAATACGGATTTGAAACTGCAAAGGGGGTATATAAAAAGTAGTTTATATAATTAAGTAAATTATACACAGATATCTCTAATAACTTTAGATATTAGCAAGATTAGTTCTCGAAACTACCTGTTTCCATGGAAACCATTACGAAGCAACCGCATCATTATTAGGAAGTCGAAACTTTGATGGAACAACAGAGACATTGAAATATTAGGTACTGTAGAATCGATCTAGTATAGAAAAGAAACGCTCGGTTTGGAAATATTTTAGAACTGTATTCTTCAAATTGATTTCTGACATTTACACGAATTGACCTTGACACATAAACTACTGTTTACGGATTTTATCGCGTTATATTTATATTATTTCGGACCCTTTACAGCGTCCAGGGTCACGAGTAGACTGAGGTGGTGGGCGTCTTACCACGTGCTTGGAATCCTGTTATAGATTCTATTAAATCAAAATCCAGGCCTACAACTGCAAGACCAAAGAATACTGTGTGTGTTTTTTTTGCGTGAATCGTATTGCCAATAATTAACATAACTAAAACACATCTATTATGCATTGAATATTGTTTAAAAGAGTTTAACTTTAAAAGAGACCATGATTCTCTGAGTTTGTTTCGGCGTTTCTTCTCAGAGGTCGTCACCTAGGAAATGCCAGCGCCATCTAGTATTAATTAAATAATGACTTGTAAAAGTGTTTTTAAAAGATCTATTTGCAGAAATAAATATCATTTATCATTTAACAATAAAGATGTAGGGTAGCTGACAGTAATTATATCATCAAGACGCCCACCACCTCAGTCTACCCGTGACCATGGACGCTGTAAAGGGTCCGAAACGTCGGGATTAATAATATCAATATAACATACCATCATCATAACATACCACCACGCCTGTATTCCCAGAAGGGTTAGGCAAAGGTGTACTAATGTACACCCACATTTCGCATGTTTGGTATGTTTAGGTCCCATGTATTACGGGGCGAGCCTATTGCCATTAACCGGGCACAAATCCAGATTCCGAGCTGCTACTGAGAATTTCATAGAAAAACCCAATAACACTTTCGACCTGGGGATCGAACCCAGGCCCTCTAGCGTAGCAGACGCTCAGGACCACTAGACTAATGAGGCAGTCTAATTTTATCAATATAACGCGATAAAATCCGTAAATAGTAGTTTTATTTTCAATATATTCTTCAAAGTTCAAGGGAAATCTCTCTATGACAACCATCAATCACTTACTAAACATTCTACGATTCAAATTATTATTTCCTCTTAATCAAACAAGCCAGTCATACGCTACTGCGGACTCCTTGTAGCGATCTCTACAATCGGTAATCATCAATACACGTGTGTATTGATGATTACCGTCCTCGGCTCTCTTAAAACCCTCACCTAACGGCTCGGGTTTCAATGGCGCCTCAGCGGTAATCACCAACATTACACACTTGTACCGTAATGTAGTAATATTTCAATGGCTTTGCTTCGGATACACCCGAAGCTGAAATATGCGTATAGAACAACTAACTCTAGAATCAACTAACTTGTATATTTAACTAAACGTGGGCGATCGTATAACTACATAGCTGTACATATTATATAAGTACAGATAGAAATATAAAATCTAGACAGTAATTTTGATAAGTATATTTAGTACTAGACGATATTGAACAATCAAATAATTAAAAATAAAGTTGTAAATAATATCTAAGTAGGTACATAGAAATTTAAAATCTAGACTCTAACTTAGATAATATTTAACAAAAAGCGCTTGGACGATCAAAGAATAAAAGTATAGTTGTAAATATTATAGTCGGGTATGATATGGTATATTTAGACAAATAATATAGTATAAGTAAATATAGTAAGTTCGTTATAAAGTTTATTTAAGAACTAGATTAAAATTGTTGATCAAATGATAAAAATATAGTTGTACATAATAATATATTATACTTCTAAGTAGACATAGACATAAAAATCTAGACTGTAGGTTCGATCGTAAGTACCTATATGTATAAGAACTACTTAGTGCATCAAAAAAAAACAAAAAAAAACTAGAAAGTAGGTTCGATCGTAAGTATAAGAATTACACAGTGCATATAAAATTATAAAAGTAGATGTACATATTATAGGTACTTAAGTACACAAAAACATAAAAAAACAAAAAAAAACTAGACAGTAGGTTCGATCGTAAGTATATTAAGTACTAGAATAAATTGGTCGAACGACAAATAAAAATATAGTTGTACGTGTTATAAGTAGATAGAATTAAAAAAAATCTAGATGGTAACTTAGATATATAATAGGTATATTACCTACAAAATTGTTAAGTATTCACAAAAATGTAGTTGTACATAATTATATTTAT
Source organism: Acronicta alni (assembly GCA_964056405.1). Taxonomy (NCBI): domain Eukaryota; kingdom Metazoa; phylum Arthropoda; class Insecta; order Lepidoptera; family Noctuidae; genus Acronicta; species Acronicta alni. The sequence continues at coordinate 10,403,099 of OZ043937.1, read as the reverse complement.
AATTAGGCATAAATAAAAAGAAAATATCTAGACAGTAGGTTCGATCGTAAGTATATTAAGTACTAGAATAAATTGGTCGAACGACAAATAAAAATATAGAATGTACGTGCTATATGTACATAGAATTAAAAAAATATAGATGGTAACTTAGATATAATAGGTATATTACCTACAAAGTAGGCGGGAATCTTTACAGAAATGTAGTTGTACATAATTATGTTTATAGGTAGACATAAATATATTTTAAAAAATCTAGACAGTAGTTTCGATAGTAAATTTAATAAGTAGGTACTAGAATAAATTGGTCGAACAAAATATAAATTAAAGCTGTACATATTATACATAAGTAGACAAAAACATAAAAAAAAATAAAAAAAATCTAGAAGGTTCGATAGTAAGTATACATATTAAGCAGGTACTAGAATAAATTGGTCGATCAAGAAATAAAAAGAACCAACAAGAAATAGAAAGAAGTAACTTCGATAACAATCGATCTGATCGATTTATTCAAATGATCTGAAAATAAAAAAACAGTTGTACATATTTTAAAAATAGATACAAAAAATCTATGCAGTAGGTATTTATATAATAGGCAATACGCACAGTGTCAGATCATGTCTGTGATATCAAATACGCCATTATTTCTGAAGGCAACTGCGCACAAGATCAATGCGTGCAAATAGATACTTTCGATTCGCATATCTTCTTTCTTTCTTTCTTTGGGCTCCCAATAGATACGGAACTATGGCGACATCTAGCTGTATCTCTAGTCAGCTGACCAAACAGGATATCAACATCAGCAATACAACTTCAACACAGACGCCTATTACTACTTACTACTATTTAGCTACAAATTTGCCAAACACACGCCTTTTCGGAGGAACCTTTTCGATTGAGGGAGATCTCACCTCGTCTCTCCAGAGGAAATTCTTAACTAAAATTTTTTGTGCTTATCCTATTTATTGATATGATTTGAATCATTTCCTTAAATTCATCGTCGCGCCGATTTTTTATACAATACTCTCTGTAGATTTCAGCTTACATTAGTTATAGTGTTAAGAACTTGGCGTAAAAACCTTTGCCTTATATGGAAAGCACTGCAAAAATAACTTAGCAAAATGGGGAGAAATATCACCAGAACATGCTCCATTTTTTGGATTGCCCAAAGTCTCCGTACAACTGTACCTTTGAAGACTTAAGAATGCCAGGGATGCCGTAATTAACATGCCCACCTTACTGGTCTGGTAAAAATAATTTATTTATTATTGATACAGAAAGAAGTGTAAAAACAACTACTGTCGAATTGCCTGTAGGAAATTATGGTGTGTTTGTATCTGTGACGAGCTTAAAACTAATAGAGGAGAAAAGAAGTAGGTAAGTGTCCGGTAAAGAAGATCAATTCCATTCTATATCTGTCTTTAAGAACATCAATAAATCCATTCCGTTCGTAAACACTGGCTTCTTTTCAGAAGGAGTGAGGAGAAAATCTAATATTCTGCGTTTCCATTTAGAAAGAGTTTATCTAGCACCTGCCTTGTTTGTTGAGCACAAGAGAACTTTGTCAAATTAAGAATATCAAGCCATAGACAATCTTAGCTTTCTACGGTGTTGGATACTTGCTTTTCGATTCTGTTCATCCTTACCGTTGCAAGATCCACATATTATGAATGCGAATCGGGAAAGGAAATCCAAGTGAAATGACACTGCTTTGAGCTGTGTTGTGTTACTTACGGTGAGCAAGGTTACCTGTGCTCCGCGAGGAAACGTCATGTTGGCAGTGGACTTTGACAGACTTTGACCCTTATACTGTCAACCCAACTATTCCTTTTTTGTTTTACAGGGTCGGTAACGCGCAAGTGATATAGTGTTACAAGATTCTATAGGCTACGGTAACCGCTTACCAACAGGTGGGCCGTATGCTTGTTTGCCACCTTAGGGGTATAAAAAAAACAGATTTGCGTGTCTCTTGGACCACCATACACTTAAGACGAGTGATATAATTACTAAAGCAGTTAGTATCTGAATAAATAATTGTATTTCGTATAGGATGGCCAGCTTCAGCCCTTCCCAGGACTTAAGATGTTCAACTCCCCCCACTCCGTTGTTTCTAAGACAAAGATTCTATTGAATGCAAAGATCGCATCATATATACTAGGCAACCCTTTTGTGTGCTGATAATGACGAACTTATGCGCTTTACAAGCCTAGTCTTACCTATATTTTTCTTATCTTCTCTATGGCGTTTATCTCAATGGTCATATGACAATTAGTTTTAAGATTTAAGTATTTTATCGCGTTATATTGATATTATTAATCCCGACGTTTCGGACCCTTTACAGCGCCCCTTACCTATTTTTAATTTAATTAAAAGTTTTGGTGATGATGTTTTACAATTTTGGTTGTGTTCAACGACTTTCGTTGGTGACCGTACCACCCATTATTGTGTTCCGGTTTGAAGGGCAATGTAGCCAAGTAACATTACTGGGCAAATGAGACTTAACAACTGAAATCTCAAGGTGACGCGCTAGTGATACCACTGGTGTTGCTGGCATCTGCGGCTGCCGCTTACCATCAGATGGCCCGTATGCTTGTTTGTCGTCTTATTACAATAATATTTAGAGATAGAATACATATTAAATGTAAATATAATTATAACATTATTTTTAAATATTTTAAATACACGTAACATTAAGTAATTTAAGTTTAAATTAACGTAAACTAGAGGAGTTAGAGGGATCTTGAATTGGAACAGGAATTTTATCGTGCATGCATTAAACATGTTGAGCTACATACACTTATATTTTTTAAATATTATAGCCATTACAGGTAAAATCATGGTATAATAGTATGCTACGCCAGGTATTCTCTTCTTGTGACAGCTAGGCCACGATATTGGCAAGATTACGTCATCCACAGTCTACACGACAGATCGACAGATGTGTTGCCACTATGTAAATAAATTTCTCGAGCAACATGCATTATTTCACTTTCTTGTATAAAGAAGCAATTTGGAATTATAAATTTTATATAATTTACTTTTTAATTAAATATGTAGATGAAGAAGATGAGTTAAAAAATATTTTTAGACAATGATTAACCAATTTAATATATAATTAAAAAGAAAAATAATTTAAAGATTTAAATAGTAAGATGTCCGTACTTATACCGCTCGAAAACGTGTCCATATAGAGATGAGTGCATGCACACATTCCATGTAGAGACAGAGAACGACAGTGAGCAATATTCAGTATGAGTGAACGAGACAATAACAGATTCGATACTTCCGATGACAACCAGTTTACTTACGGAAACGTGACCATTAATTGACGCGGTAGGGCGCATCTAACGATTAAAATCTTTGATGATTATCAAAGATGTTAATCGTTAGATGCGCCCTGAGAAATTATGAAAATATTCATAATCGTCATGTATCCCGGATGCACACGGAGAGATGGGCCGACATCGTAACCCAATGATTGCCTGGAGACGGCCGTCGACGCCGAGGAAGGCCCAGAAAACGTTGGCGCGACGATTTGGACACTTTCCGGACACACTGGTCTCAGATAACACTGAACAGAGATCAGTGGAAGGATATTGGGGAGACGTTTGCTCAGCAGTGGGATCATATAGGTTAGATTAAAAAAAAATTTAAAATGTCAACCTGGCAACACAGATCATGATCACATTCGTGACGCACTAATGAGACGTGAGCTATCGTAGCAAGCGAATACCTGGCATAGTATATTAATAGACCACGGGTAAAACTAAATTTAAAATATAAAGGCCGGGCTGTGATTATACTAAAATATTTTTAATTCTGTAAGATTATTATAATGTAAAAAAAAAATTAAAAGATCAGGAAAATTTCCGCTTTGTTTTCTTGTAAAATTCATATAAGTAGTACAGAATTGGCGTAGTAGGCATTTAATTACGGCATAGAAAATACATAGAAAATAGGCTCAATACAGCAACTTTTTTTCTTTTTCAAATTGTCCTTGCCTCCACCTCTAATTTACGTTATATTTATATGCTGAAGCATAAGATGTACATAACAAACAGAGATACATAATCGTGGACCGAATATAGTTATAATTAGCCACTAAGTTTAGATGAAATAATCATATTTTTAGTTTAGTTTAAAAAAAACCCGAATATAGGTATTGGAATAGCACAGTGGAGTTATAGCGTTTCAATTTGTAACAGGTCAAAATTATCCATTTTTTTTTGTTTAATTAAACTTGGCCCCACACTAGCATTTAATCCTATATCGTGGATGTAACACCCAGGCCCGGATTAACTGTCGATCATACAAATATTTGTTCCGTGCGGAGATCGAACCTACGACCCGTGGCACAGAAGCCGATTGCTCATTTATTTCTGTAAATAGATCTTTTAAAGACACTTTTACAAGTCAATGTTTTGATTTTTTTATGCTAGAAGGCATTTCCTAACTGACGACCTCTGAGAAGAAACACCGAAACAAACTCAGAGAATCATGGTCTCTTTTAAAGTCCAGACATAATAATATCAATATGTGAGTTTCACAATGTAGGGTAATGTCTGAAATGGCCTTTTGAAGAAAGAGCCACAGCGGCTTTGAGTAGGCTAATTCCAGCCGACGGCACGCATGCATCAGTCATTGTGTAGCTCCCTCTTATGGTCGATATTAGAGGGAGCTCAACAACCCGTCGCACGACGATACCAGATCGGCGGAACATTTGCGTAAGCCTCTTAAAACGAACCCCAAAGCCACCAGACAGTTAAAACCTGTGAATGTTTGTATATCTAGCCTACCTACATAGTACTCACATTTACAATTCTGATAGCAGTAAGTTTACATTAAAAACAAAGAAAAAAATAAATTGCCAATAACTTCAATCATTTTGGTATAAAATTATCATCACAATGTCAGTTTAAATAAAATCGAATAATGTCAGAATATTATTGATAATACTAGAATTTAATAGCCTCGTTCATTAGAGCGGCTCAATCCCAACCATTTTTATCATCTATATAATCTCTTACTGTATAGAAGCATCTAGAACACAGTTTCTGTTTAACAAAGGACTTAAATTTATTGAGGCTTAATTCTTGAATTTTGCTTGGGATTTTGTTGTACAAGCGTATACATTGACACTTGAATGATTTACTGATCTTCTGGAGCCTGGTTGAAGGCACAATAAATTTATTCTTGTTCCTTTTAAGGTTATGGATATCACTACGTTACTATGCTCATAAAAATATTAATCTCTTTAGTAATAAAGAGATTAATATTTTTATGAGTATATAAAAGATTTTCATAAATATACTGTGAAGGATCAGTCATAACCTTGTCCTTAACTTATAAATTGACCGAATAGCTCGCTTCTGCAGCACGAAAATAGTTTGGATGTCGGCAGCATTCCCCCACAAAAGAATACCGTACGACATGACACTATGAAAATACCAAACTTGTCGTCTTATTTATACAGGATGTTGAAAATACCAAACTTGTCGTCTTATTTATACAGGATGTTCATTAAAACTGGACACATATTTATATATGGTATAGTATAACAACAATACATCTTGATGGATTGATTTTTGTTTACAAAAGTATAGTGTGCACAGCTGATAGTTCATGAGCTGAATTTTTTTTAAATCAATTTTACTGGGAAGGTTATCAAAATGCAGTCGATATGGGATAAAAAATATGTTCTACCAAAAATCTTTTACTTTACAGGTTCCAGCTGCTTTTATGCGAAATTATGGCTATTTTACTTAAAAAAATTTAAAAATTCTAAAATGTATAGATTTTTAAAAAACATTTTGAGCACTCATGCTAATAGCCAATGAAACGTACTTATTACATTGCACACTGAGCGAATTAAAAAGGGTGGCACTATTTATTATATGATATGAAACATAGATTTAGGTATTACACTATCGCATTAGGTATAAACCCTGTGTGAAATTGGTTGAAATAAATAAATGAATGTTTTATTAGAATATTAATATTTTGCCCTTTTGTACCTAACCAAAGATCTTAAAATAGAGACGAATCTAACAACACCTCAGATAGTCTTTCCAGTAATATCAAACAACCTTTTCCAACTATGTTAGGCTGTGCTTCCAGTCTGACCAGATGTGGCTGAATATCAGTATTTTAAACGAACCGATTGCCATCAGAATTCCTCCCATCATGACCTATGCGAGTGTCGTATTCGCTCACATAGAAAGTCCCGCTATCCATAGGATGCAGACCTTCCAAAACCGATTGATGCGCAAAGCCACGGGCGCCCCTTGGTACGTGCGCAATAGGGACCTTCACTTAGACCTAAAACTGCCTACCATCAAGCAGTTTATGAAACGCGCCTCTAAGCGCTATTTCGATTTGGCCCCCCTTCACCCTAATCCCCTTGCGGTCAGTAGCGTAGACTACAAACCCTCTCAGATAAGTAGAGTGCGCCGCCCAAGGCACGCACTCACTTACCCTGACGACCAAATCACCCTAGCGCAGGAGTCAAACAGAGTGACTAGCACTCTCAAAACACACGCACAAAAACGCCGCCCGATATACCGTCCTCGCCGGCGAGGCCCGTCGCGAAGACCCTTTAACGGTAATCCTCCCCGTCCCTTGCTCGAGCCGGCCCGTGCCGAGCCAGTAGCTTTAAATTCGCCCCTAAATAATTTAAACCCAGATCCAGCCGTCCCTAGCTGCTCCCCCAGCAACGCCCTAAGCCGAGGTCCGAGTCCCGCAGGGGACGCCCTTAGCTGTGTTGCTTAGTTTATAAGTTGCCCCTGGCTGGAGGCATTTGGTGCCTCGCCACCTAGTCCGGTTAAGTTTTTAAAGCTCCCTCAAGCTAAAAACTATGTCCGTCATAAAAAAAAAAACAGAATTCCACAGCATTATTAAGACTGTTCGGAACAAAATTGTAAACTAAGATTAATCTCTGTAATCATGTTTTATTTTTTAAAGGGTGTAACTAGTTTTGAAATAAAACATTTGACTTAAATATTAATATTTAAAACATATTTTTGACTTGTTGATAGTTGAAATCGTCGCAGAGCCATCGCTCCTCCACTAATAAGTGTAAATAGTAGCTTTTAAGGTACTTAGGCAGTCTAAAAGTAAATTAATTAAACCTAATTTAAGAATAGAACTTCAAAGTGTTATTAAGTATAACTTAGATATAAGTAGAGATTAAATAATATGTTTAAGTTAATTTTAATGAGTCACCGACTCGGTATGTAAGAAAAAAAAACATATAGTTCATCTCGTTCAATTATTAGTATAGTAAGTATATCCATTCATATCAGCGTCGTCGCTACTCGTCTGCTAATATATATAATAGATGTATTATGACAAAGCAAGCCAATTCTTGACATTACCTATATCCTAATAAATAATTATAATCGGTCGCAATTATCTAAGCAATAGTAATCTTTTAATTCAAATCAATGTACGGTTCCTATCAATAACAGGTCACACCGAAAACTATCCAAAATATTTCCAAAGGCCGCATGAATAAAATAATATTTGGCCGCATTACTTAGTAAGTTGTCGGGTCCCATCGGTACGTAAACTGACGGGCCGTCGGCCATTGAACAGATTTTCAAGAAAATAATCATGAAACACAAAATAAATATGGTTAGATAAGTACCTATGTACTTATATTAAAAACTTTTCAAATAATAATTAAAACAGGAATTATTAAAAATAACGAAATCATTTATAGTATTCATTTTGCTTGAGAGCTACGAAAGATTTACTACCAGTGGTTTACCAGGATGGATGCGCACGATCATAATTTATATACAGGATGTATAATTTATATACAAGATGTATAATTTATATACAAGGTGTTACAAAGCTACCCGTAAAGCCGAAAGGAGGTTAAATGGGCCTTATAACGAGTCTATTCACAATATTTAAGAACCGTAGTAACGCTGTATAACATACCCCAAAAAAAGGAAAACAACAACATTTATGAATGAAAAATAAAGTAGACAATTATTAGGTAAAATAGGTACGTAGGCTTTTCTGTTAAATAATCTGGTACCCTGACATGACAGCTGACAAAATTTTTGGCTTTGATAATTAATTATATTTTTTACGGGGTATTTTGTAACACGTTGTATAGACACTCGTGAACGCTCTTGTTAATGAATCCATTTCATATTTTCCAGTTTTATTACTATGTTTATTATTATGTTAGTAGCCGAGATCGCAAGACAGCTAGATGGTTAGTACTTAGAGTGTAGATTAAATAATAAGTTATTATTAATTAGGCTTACGACTAGTTAATCAGTATTTAGTACGGTTAGGGATAGATTTACGTTTGTCGGATGATTGGTTGATGACATGTAGGCTACTAGCATCTGCCGGTTGAAAACTATAATACCTATGTCTTTGTTGATATAGCTGACGTCACCTAATCGTAGAATGTCGAAGAGAATTTCAGACAGAGGTCTCGGTAGAAAATTGGAATCCTTCCTTAAATCCTTCTCTTAAATGTATATCTTTGCGTTAATACCACATTTATTAAACTACTAACACCTATATCAGACTCACAAAACAGAGACGGCATGAAAGAGACGATGCTATGTCCCACATTTGAAGGTTGTTATGATCATTACGACAGTGACTTTCATAACACACTCAACCGACTTTATTTAGGTACCAAATGGTACCAACATAGACCACTACTCCAAACAGCTGATTCCAAGTCGTCCATGGCAATCATAAATTTGCGCCTAGCCTAAGTAATAATAAATTGATTATAGCAGCTATTGTAGACCTTCCTCGGCCGCATCGATAAACGATGAACTCATTGGGCCGCATAATTTAGAGTAAAATTGTCGAATCATCCTTCAATAACTCGAGTGATATTTTACGCCATGGTTTTAGCGATAGATCCCTGCATTGAATAACTATTTATTTAACCTAGAGGTAGTTCCGGGTAGGTATTTGAAAGTTTTATTTGTAAAAGCACCCATACGTATACAGGAGAAATTCCCGGTGGAGTTTAAATTTTCTTTAAACATATAAAAGTGATTATTAATGTCTAATTTGAATAAATAAATTCAATAAATTATTTGAATCTATAAATATAAATAGCCCTCGCTTAGATATTATACTTAATCGCAATTTTTTATTTTTTTGTTCTATAATTATTAGGAACTTTTAAAACGTGTAGCGTATGTTTAATTTACACAAATTAGACTCGTTCATTATAATTGTGCCATGAACTCAAGCAGACTTTTCGCTTCCAGAGTTATGTTTGGATATAATTTGGTGAAATATACTTATGTTAGTTCTGTTCAAATTCTAGGCTCTTATACATCACTTCGGCTGGACACATTCCATCAATAAATGATATATATAGATCCTCAACAACCCCTCATTATCACAATGATGACCGGTAAAAGGAAAAAAGATGTACTAAATGCAGTTTTCTATATATATATCGTCTTTGTTTAATTCAATTTGGTGGTAGCCACTGGCTAGGTCTAAGGTCGTAAAGTAGGTGTTCTTACCTAATTTGTCAAAAAGGTCTGTACTGTTTGGAAGAGGATATTTATCATCTATTGTCAAATCGTTAAGTTTTCTGTAAGTAATCGATAACTGTTCTATATTTGATTTCACCCGAAGCATCTTTTCTTTGAAACCACATAATACACTGGTGAGCTCCAGGGAGAAAATGACTCTTGAATAAAACTATCTATCAGCTAAAAGTTTTTCAACTTGTTTATTTATTTCTGCGGTCTGAGCAGGGGCTTGTCTATATGGTTTAGTATATATGGTCGACAGTAGCTGCTGTAATTAACATTGCTCTTAAGTAATGTTTAGTACCTATATAAGTTAGTATTTACAGTGTACATACAAAAAAAAAAAAGGTTTTATTGACGGTCACAAAGAATAAACAGTAGTATCTACATACCATCACGCCTGGATTCCCCGAAGGGCTAACCTAACCTAACCTATTGCCATTAACCGGGCACAAATCCAGACTCCGAGCTGCTACTGAGAATTTAATAGAAAAACCCAATAACACTTTGCTCGATCTGGGGATCGAACCCAGGACCTCTAGCGTAGCAGTCGCGCTTAGGACCACTAGATACACTAATGATGCAGTCCTAATAAACAGTAGTGTGTAAATAAATATTATATCTAATTATTCCTAACTTAGTTTAATCTAACAACAATACAAGATATTATCGATTTAATATTATAATAAGTATCTAAATTGTAGTTATTTTTTAAGACTATGATTAAGAAACGGGCCCCACACACACTTACAACTAATATTGCTAATACCTGCTACAACTCACCACACTTTAAATAGGGCTGCAACAGATAGCACGTGGTAGCATTATTATTATTTATAATAAATCATATCGTATCCACACTCGTATTCTTATATAAAGTTTATAAGAAGAAACGAAGAGGCAGTGGGACAGTATAAGGGTTGATGATGATTAATTATATTATAATACGTAGATACTTTAGATAATAATGTAGGTAAGATAAAATGTATAAGTATATATATATTATTCAGAGTGGTGAGACCAAATTAATTGTAAGAAAGTACAACTTTAATAGGTACAGACGCCAGCATATCTAGCTACCACAATCTGTCAAATTTCTTCGATTGATTTTCAACTTTAAAGCAAAGCAATAAGGTTCATATTCAATTGGGAAAATTTGACAGTTTTGGATAGCTTGTAGCGACATCTACCGCGCTACATAGAACTACGAAGGCCTGAATCGCGCAAGGAACATTATCAACGAAAGTTGCATATATACAACCGCCCGACATCAACCGTCGGGCCGTGGCCCGCCAGGCACAACACCCGCCTGGTTGGAGGATCCTCCCTTTCAACGGAGGGGCAATACACCTCGCCTCTCCATACTGGTGACGCCGACGTGATGCCAGTGTTTCCACACTGGTGACCCCGACGTGATGTCAGTGTTTCCACAAGCTTGACTTGCTGGCGTCTGTACCTAAGTTATAGTTAATACTACATTTAAGTTGTAAAATTATTAAAAGGGAGATACGAATTAAAGGAAGAACTCTTACAATTATAGTCTAGATAGTAAGGCCCATTATAATAATTAGTGATGTTGATAATCGATTACCAACATCACTATTAATAATAGTAGATAATAAACTTAGCTTCCAGGTAAACCACATCAAACAAAAGCCTATGATCCCCATAAAATCTACATAATATAAACACACATACTTACCTATAATTATCTTACAATAATATTTATGTTATAACTTAGTACATACCTACTTATAATTCATTCTAAAAAACACAACAAATAGTAAGTACTTATACTCAAATTGAGTTCGAACAATAAATCCATAATTATGAATCCGTACCTATTTCGTTACTATAAAACAGATCGGTACCTAACAAACAAAGCATAAAAATGTGTTATCTTACAATAACTTAGAACCTAATTATAACCCATCTAAAGAACACTACAAAAATTACCTTTAACAGTTTTGACGAAGAATCTATGAGTTTGAATACTTATGTCGTTACAAGAATGTAGATCAAAACAAATCATAAAAATAAAATAATAATTAGATACAATATACGTAGGTAAAATGGCGTCCAGGCTGAAATGGGAACAAGCGGGTCATGTCAGCCGCATTCACAATGACCGCTGGGCTGCCTGAAGATGGTAGGCGCCGAAAGAGGTGGTGGGATGATTTGGTTGCCCTCTACGAGGGCTGGTTTGTGGCAGCGTAGGAAAAGAATACTTACCTGGATAGCCTTTGCCCAGAAATCGGACTAGTAATAAAAAAGTTTTTGACTACTTAAAAGAACCTACTTTAATTGTTTAATCGAAAATAAAACAGTTTTACGCATTGATTTCCATAGATTTGATGACAGTAAAATCCTCTCACTTATTCCTAACTCTTGCAACACTCATGAAACTACCATTAAGGCTTGCTCTAAGGCAATGTTAGTTGTAACGACTGTATTCTAGAATGGTTCTCGAGCGGAGATTTACTGCTTCATTAACTGTATGCTGGTGAAATTTGAGCCGTAAATATCGCAGTGTTTTCGAACGACTACCATCCATTCACAGAACGCGTAATCTGCGCATGGGCATAAACACTACCTATTCAAACTGTATCAGCACGATGGCGCATAGATAATTGAAAATTAATACCTTGAAGGAGAAATGCGTGTCTAAAGCGACGTACATACTCACTAGGCAATATTTGACGCGCGACACGTGACGCGCAGCATGTTCGGCAACGTTTGTTCAGTTGCCGAGAAAATGTTTACAGGAAAAGACAGGACGGGGTAGTTTCTGAAAGACCCATCATCCATACGGAGCTCAATGAACACATTTTATTTTATCTTGTAAGTAATTTCTAACCCACCGTCGCTATTTTAATTTCTTTGGTGATGATGACACCATAAACAACGCCGCTGAGATCAACACTAGCTCCTCCGGCGACATTTTGCCAACGACTGATCATATGAGGACAGATAACGTTGCCGAACGTTGAGCAACATGTCGTCAATTATTGCCTAGTGAGTACGTAGCTTACCTAATACTCACTAAAGTAATTCACTGCCCGAGTGACATTCTCGAAAACGATTTACGTATATGTATAATAAGTTTCGTGTACATATAGCACAGAATCATTGCTGAAACCCATTTGTTAGCCACTAAGATCTGGCGATAAATCCCACGCTTTGATCTGGGTTCGCCTTAGTAATACATGTATAAGTGTAGTGATATGAAAATGTACATTGTAAAGCAAATAATCTTCAGTTCAAAATTACAGGAATATGTTGCCACAAAAGCATCACATTTGTATATATTAGATTATGCTAGTTACATAGAATAAGCTAAAGTAGTTAGTATAGGGGGAAATAGTTCTAGGATCGTTTTGGCAGAAGTATTAAAATGTTCATAATCATGATAAATTTTATTAAAACGGTAAATCATATTTGGATCTAGTTTGTTAATATTTCCTGATTTATTGTTATTTTAATATACTGGCCACGCGAAATACGCTATTGTGGAGTTGCGGATAACAATCCGCTACAGGACACCTGCAGTATTATTTAAAAAGCCTATATTGGTCCGAAAGGAGATTAAACTCATGATATCTGGCAATCTTTCATTCTCAATGTTCGGAAATAAAAGAAAGCATTTTCATCACAATATAACATTATTTTTGTTAGCATCTATTAAGCCGATACATGTCTTTTTAGATTTGGAGTTTATGTCCAGTTTGTTTTCGAAGCAATTGAATTTAAATGCCGTAATAACATTTTCAAGGAGTTTGTTTTCTTCTATCTAAAGAGGCTATCTAAAGAGCTAGGGAAGGTATTTGCGGTTTTTAGTCAGTACCTACAAATCCGATATATATAATTTTACGCAAACCAAAGAAAAAGGAGTTTGTCCTACTGTTTTTCAAGACATTCTCCTGAAGTCCTACACATCATGATTTAAGATTAAAGTTAATACATTGTTTTCTTCGGCTTTTTTTTTTGGAATTGATGCCAATAATAATTTCTTTAATATTACGGTTACTAATAAATACATGCTTATTTTGGATTGTTACAAGCTTATCAAACATTTTAAAACTTTACTAAATTAAAGCAGAGTTTTGGATTCGGACATCAGACATACTCCAAATCTGGTCAATGTTTCGGGATTCTGCCAAAACCATAATTATGATAATATTATTATAAGTGTACATTTCAAAATGGAACTACAGTACGATCTAAATAAAGTAGTTGTAAAGTATTGAATCTTACTTGAACAAGTAAAAGAAGTATCGAAGTACGTGGATAAAAAAGTAGTTTAGGGTTAGAGCATACAAAATGCTACGTAAAATATAAGAAATAATGCTCCTTTTTTGAACCAATACAAGTTTGTATGAATGACTTCACTATCTTTTAAGATCCGTTCTCTTCAATCAAGATCTAAATCCTTTTAATCAAGATCCAAATCTCCAAAATCGTCACTTTGTGGAGTGTAGTCTTTGCCGTCTACACTTCTTTAATAATTCTTCATACTGACAACTGACCAATCACGAAGCGAATCCTGCATCGCACTTACAATTACAACATTTACCGTCGAGTTGCAATAATGTAGATAAGATAAGAGGTACATTCAGATTGGTTAGACCTAATTAATTGTTAGAATGTACAACTTTAGTAGATATAGTTAATACTACATTTAAGTTGTAAATTTATTAAAAGGGAACAACCGTGAAATATAGATAGTAAGGCCCATAATAATAATTATGGTAATAAATAAGATAATATTATAAGTGTACATTTCAAAATGGGGTTACAGTATGTGTAATTAAAATAGTTGTAAAATATTGAATCTTACTTGTACAAGTAAAAGAAGTATCGAAGTACGTTGATAAAAAAGTAGTTTAGAGTTAGAGCATACAAAATGCTACGTAAAATATAAGATAAAATATAATGCTACTATTTTGAACCAATGCAAGTTTGAATGAATGAATTCACTATCTTTTAAAATTCGTTATTTTCAATCAAGATCCAAATCTCCAAAATCGTCACTTTCTGGAGTATAGTCTTTGCCGTCTACACTTCTTTGATAATTCTTCATACTGACAACTGACCAAACACGAAGTGAATCCTGCATCGCACTTACAACATTTACCGTGCGAGTTGCAATATTAATTGTTAGGATGTACAACTTTAGTAGATATAGTTAATGCTACATTTGAGTTGTAAATTTATTAAAAGGGAAATATCGTAAAGTCTAGATAGTAAGGCCCATAATAATAATTATAGTAATAAATAAGATAATATTATAAGTGTACATTTCAAAATGGGGTTATGATATGTGTAATTAAATTAGTTGTAAAATATTGAATCTTACTTTGACAAGTAACAGAAGTATCGAAGTTCGTGGATAAAAAAGTAGTTTAGGGTTAGAGCATACAAAATGCTACGTAAAATATAAGATAAAATAATGCTACTATTTTGAACCAATACAAGTTTGAATGAATGACTTGACTATCTTTTAAGATCCATTCTCTTCAATCAAGATCTAAATCTCTTTAATCAAGATCCAAATCTCTAAAATCGCCACTTTCTGGAGTGAAGTTTTTACCGCCTACAATTCTTTAATAAATACTGACAACTGACCCAACACGAAGTGAATCCTGCATCGCACTTACAACATTTACCGTGCGAGTTGCATGTACAAAGACACCTACCGGCAGATTCCCCAACCCTTGCTCGAGCCGGTCATCATCATCCATAGGTTTAATCTACCCAATACACACTTTTTCGATCCTGTGCTAATGTTATCCATATGTGACCAATAAATTTCTTAATATCATCGACCTATCACTCACCCAACACTCCTTCCGCCCGTCATGGGTCTCCAATCTGATATAGTTCGAGCCCTCGAGCCAGCCAGCAGTTTTAAATTCGGCCCTAAATAATTTAAACCATGATCCAGCTGTCCCTAGTTGTCCCCCAGTAACGCCCTAAGCCGAAGTCCGAGTCTCATTGGGAGGGGCGTCCTTAGCTGCTGTTGCTGATTAGCATATATATACTGTTCCTGGCTGGAGGCACACGGTGCCTGGCTACTAAGTCCAGTTAATTATCAAAGTTCCTCAAACTATGTTCGGACTAAAAAAAGAAAAAATCGGCGGACTGTGCTGTCCGATCTACCGTCAACACTCTAAACCGAAGTTCGAGTCCTTTTAAGGGTCGCCCTTAGCTGCTGTTGTTTAGTTTATAAGTCCTCCGGGCTGGAGACATACGGTACCTCGCCACTAATTCCAGTTACGTTACTAAAGTTCCCTTGTGTCAGACCTAAAAAAAATATCGGCGCATCGTGTCCCGTTAGGCACTTGGCGGATTCTCCCTTTATTTGGAAATATAAGACACATCATCCTCAATACATGTGTACAATTGAAATCTGTCAATCCTCCTACTTAGGTCCTCTTAAAATAGAATAATCTTTATTTGCTAGAGACACGGTATTTCACAAGGTGTTCAGTAACATAAATTAGTACAACATATTATCTCACCGTCATCTTAACCTCATCACCTATCTTAATACTTATTACAGATGGCAGTCCCTTTAAAAGCTTTTCTGCGGTCAATAAGCTCCATTTTTTGGATTTCTTTCCTTCCCGTTGATAAAATCCCATACTTACAGATGTTGAAAAAGCGGAGTTTATTCAAATTTGGATAGGTTCAAAAGTACTTTAATAAGTTAGTGTCAAGCTAAGTTTAGGTTTAACTTTAACCGCCGAAGTTATTGTACAGAGAAAATGTCAACAAAGAACTGGAAGGACCATTACTATTTAGAAGTATTATTTCCTTTAATGTTATCGAATCTTGGTTATATGATTTACCATAGCCACCGTTACCCGCATGCTACTTCAGAATATCATGTAGGTAATAATTAATTATTTGTTTGAAATCATGACTTAATTGCATTGAATAATTGCATATAAATCTCACATCGCACATCTAATGTGAAACTACTAGCGCGATGAAAATAGATCCTTAGCAACACATGTCGTGGTTATATAAATAATATTACTTAGATCTGGATTTCAACCTACCTAACCTTACTTTTTATGTGCTGACATCATATCAAAAGATTGGGGCCGAGTATATGGCCCTGGGGTACACCTGCATTTATAAAAAGTAGTGGGCCACAAGTGGAACACATACTTACCTTGGTTAGATGGATTGCAGGTCAAATATGGGTAATTGAGTTACACACTTTGGTAAATAAGATTACAGGCCAGGTTTTGATCCTTGACTGACTCCTTGACACATCTTCGTTCATATTAAAATTATCAAAAGCGTTATTAAATTATAATTTTTATATTGATATAATTAAACCTTGTCAGTTCTTTAATGGCATTTTTGACACGGCTTATACTTAAGGCTTAGTTACTTCAGGGTTCAATATTTTAAAATAGGTAATAGGTTAAATAGCTAAGATAAATAAAAAATATATTATATAGGTTTAAATCAGACGCGATGTCGATACAGTAAATTAAATAATTATACGTGATAATTATGGATAAGAGATAGGTTATAGAAAAAGTAGGTATATTAAGACCATTTTCTCAATCGCTGGGTTTGTTTTATTAATAAATACAGTTATCTGACCGCCGCCCGTCGTCGGATGGATGATTGTCGATTCTCTGTCTAGTGTTTACATTAAAAATACCGAAAAGGAACCCGGGCTTAAATAATCCTTAATTCCACCTGCGTCATACGGAAAATATTCTGCGTTAAAATTAATTCCTTAAACGGTTTTGTCATTATTAAGTTACAAATTAATAACATAAAAATCGAAAATGAGAACACTGACATAATTGACATATTTCGAACATCATAATTTTATTTCTAAAAAAACTGTCTATCTGTGAATTGCATGTCGGATAAAACTTACCCAGAGTTTGAGACATTCTCTATTCCCTTACTAATAAACGTTGTATGATAACTACCTACAAACAAATAAGAAATCTAAGGTGTATCGTACGCAGCTCATACAACTTTATTTGTAAGTGAGTTTAAATATAATATAAATTTAGTTTAGGCAAATATACAGGGTTGTTGGTAAAATACCAGAAACTTTAATATTGACCTCGTATCATCATACTTAAAAACGTTCCTTACAAAACTAAACAGGTTACCCAAAAGAAATACGGAAACCCATTCAAGATTTTGTATGTAAAAAAGTTTAACATTATAATATAATAATAATTAGCTTTCCCCCGCGGATTCGTTCCTGTGAATGTAACCTTATGACTAGAAACGATGTAAGGTTGTCTGGTAGTGAATGCATAAGGCATTAAAACCTTTGTACACTTTTGTACATTAAGCATTATTAAATTAAAATTAAATCTTGAAGTAGAGAAAACCATAGATATTTACTTCCACAGTTTCATCCTAGCCTTTTTCCAACTATGCTGGAGTCAGCTACCAATCTTACCAAATGTGGCTGAACATTTCACACGGAGCGACAGCCCTCAGACCGGCACTCGAACCGCTAGACCACAGAGGTCGAATTAGGTACTAGCACCTTAAGTCTGGTTGTTAATATGGATATACGGAAACATTGATAATCAAGCTTCATTAATTTATTGAAATACTTTTGGCTTAACATCAATTAACTAAATATTACAAAGGCAAAACACAACATTATTATATGCCTAGACTAGGTAATGCTGTGTTTCAGGCGAGTAACGCTAATAATGTCTAAAATAATCACAACATAATATATTTTATTTTAGAAACCAACAGCTTACAATATACCAAGAAAATGTACAATATTAATAGCACATGATCCAAAAACAGTTTCCACATATTACTATCTATAAATTTACGACGGATACAATACACAGACACACATACAATGCACAGTTTTTCTGAAATTAGGCAGGGGAAAGTGAAAATCTAGACAGTTACAATCTTTGGATACTAAACCGTTATATAAATTATGAATTGTCGGAGATACAAAGTTAATACTAAGAGGTTTCTGTAATTTTTTCAATAGCCTTGTATTAATAGTTGTTAATTGTATATATAACAAAAAAATCAGACACTCAATAAAACAGGTCCGTAGATTGCTATTGTATTATATAAGTCATGTAGTTATAAGTCATGTAGTAGTAGCCATGGGCTAAATAGAATAGAAAAAAATGTACATTTTCAAAATAGAGGGTTTTTTTGTCAATTACCGATCTATCGGAACGTAGATTTTGTAAATATAAGGTACTATGGTTTAGTACTAGTTGATAAATAGTCGATAGGTGGCCATGCTTTCGTCTGGGGTGATACCATTGCCATATATTCTACCGTTAAACAGTTTGCGACAGCAGTTCCATCCACATCATCTAGATGGTTGGCAGTCCACTACTGTGCGTTTCTCTAGAAACTTTCTGCCTCGCACAACTAAACTGTGGAATGAACTGTCGCCTGCAGTATTTCCGGACCAATATGTCCTTCAAACCTTCAAGAAAAGAGCGTACTTCCTTTTAAAGGCCGGCAACGCGCTTGTGACTTCTCTGGTATTGCGGGTGTCCATGGGCGGCGGAAATCGCTTACCATCAGGCGATCCGCCTGCTCGATTGCCCCCTATCCCATAAAAAAAACAGTAATGTGCTAACATTATTGTTATCCGGTTTGAACTGCAATGTAGCCATTGAAATTACTGGGCATATGAGACTTAACAACTGAGATCTCAAGGTGACGCACTAGTGATACCACTGGTGTTGCTGGCATCTGCTTACCATCAGATGCCCCAAATGCTTTGTCGTCTTATAACAATAAAGTAGAATAGTATGATATTCAAGCGAAGAAAAATTGCACTCTTGTTATATATTTCGGTTCTCCAATCTTTTCTAAGTAAATCAAAGATCGCCGTATGGTGATTTCTCTATTCTACCACTTTCAGCTTAATCAACCGCCCTCCAGAGGGTAGGTACACTAATATGATCGCAGCAATTGTTTTCTATTATATTTGTTAATTATTTTCTCGATAGGCACATGTGAAGTAACCGGTACGTGTAAATTTGTATAATTGAATTGAATAGGTACCTAACTGTGTTAATACCTACATAAATTCCACTTGTTCAAAAACTGTAGCACCTCACCTTGATCAACTCGTTTCGCGATAACAGGCAGCAGGCAGGGGACTGTATATTATAAGAACTTAATTTATTTATTAATAGGTATGCATGGAAAAAATCTCCCTGTGAACACATTTTCCCACAGAATTGCTTCAGAACAATAAACTTATGGATATAATGTTCGATATTTCACAAGAATATACAGAAAGCACAAATGCATTTTCATGTTTACAATAGTGATTGACGAACGACAAAACAAAACCGATAATTTTAAGTAACCTCTTTCTTGTCCTTAGTTAATTGTGCTGAGATTATCGGCATACCTATTTGCAAAAAAGCAACATTGCTATGTCTCATTTTAAGGAAAATAGAGGCTTTACACTGATCAAAATGCGTATTTAAGGACTTTCAATTAATGAATATATACCTATATCTTTTATATCATTGTATTATTGACACTCCATCTTGTGCCAATTTGACACAAATCAAAATGAAGGACCGTCGTTATAGCACAAAGACATTCAATATTTATACATTAAAAAGTTCAATTATTCAACTTGGACACCCATCTGAAAGTCAGCGTTGCGGTTCAGTACCGTAACATAATTCTGAACATACTTCTTCTGCTGACACTCATGCATGCAATTTTAACCTGTATGTAATTAATAATAGTCATTTAAATCGAATGTTTGTAATGTTTCATTTTTTCATTCCATCAAGACAGATTAGGGTTTAACGCACCCTAGTGAACTTAAATATTAAAAAATATTGAATTTAATTAGATATATCTAGTACCTAAGGTATTTTACATAACATATTGAAAATAAAATGTCGGCTAATTGTCTAAAAATTAACATCATATGTACTTATAGTACTCACTCATGTACCTACTCATAGCGAATAAGTTTCTATGATACCTAATATGGATTTGTATTGATGTTCAATGTCTAGTTTCATGTTTATTCATGGTCTAAATAAAGATATAAAAAAAATACGTTTTTTTATTGAATATATTTATTCAGTTGCTGTGACTGACTGACCCGAACATAGGTGAGGAAATGGTAGGAAAATAAAATTGATTGAATAACCGATAATTCAGTATTACCCTAGTCGTTGTGTTGCCCGATCTAATACACAGATTCAAGGAAACAATGCAGCCATCTTGTGTGATTGTAACGTCCTGGCGACGACTCGGATGAGTCATTTCGGTGACGGATACCTAAAGAGACCTTCATAAACTACGTCTTTAAAGTGTAAGGAATGTACCATGCTGGGTACAACACTACAGATCACATTTGGTCGAAGTGTTGCTGGCCATGCCAACCTTCATTGTAAAATAGGATAAAATACAGAGTGTAAGTACCTACCTATTTGAAAAAATATGTTTTTTAAACCTATATATCTGTAAGTATGGTTCTAATTACTTTAATAATAAAGTTCAGGCATTTTACGTAGGTACGACATTGATGATTGATACATACTACCAAGAGATCGGAGGATAGAAACCGTAGCAAACGCTTATTTTACTGATTATTTACACAAAAATATTCCTAAAGTGAATGCAATGTACGGATATTTAGGTAAAAAAATTGCTAATTGATCCAAAGCGAATGTAACATATTAAATAGGGCGCGGTTTTACTACTGATGAATTTAAAGCCACATGTAGAATACCTTTTTTTATAGTACGGAAAATCATCCACCACCCGTGGAGGCGGCAGGGTATTATGTCAGACTCGTATTGACTAAAAACCGCACTTTCCTTACCTTGCCTTATAGTCATGGCCATAGGATTTGAGAAATTACATGTAGAATATACGTAGATTTATGTGAAATAAATAATATACCGAACATTCAAATACATTTCCTTTTATTGTCCAATAAATTACACATACGTCCGCCCTGAATACTTATTAAAACTAAATAATTACTATTTATTATTCAGAGTAACCACTGTATTTAAATATCATTATTCTGATCAAAAATTAACTTTACTTCTCCAATGTAAAATTAAAAATATTATTACATCGACTATAGCTACTTTTGATCTCTCAAAGCATATTCATCTAGTTCAAGGATCTTAAGCTAATAATTCAGAGTTGAATTAATTCAACTCTGGATATCGACTACATACGATCCGGGGCCATTCGATTCCGATTTTCACATGCACATAGATCAGGTTTCAAATTCGGTTCTATTTCGGATCGTGGAGATTCGATTGCACATAGTCCAGCTATAGTACACATCCCGTTTAGCACTGATTTAAATTATGAGCCGAAAGTAAAGTTAATTTTTAAACTAACTTAAAACAATAGAGATCTAATATTTGTAGCTAAAATAAGAATTATTTGTTTAATACACAATTTTATTGTCATTAACAACAACGTTTTCTTCTTACATTCTATAGAACACAATATAACACGTATGTATTTATCACAATTTAAATATTTTCAGTATTATTATATCACTATGAATACTAGGTGAAGATAAATAAGATCTAATTATTAGGG
Organism: Acronicta alni; assembly: GCA_964056405.1. Taxonomy (NCBI): domain Eukaryota; kingdom Metazoa; phylum Arthropoda; class Insecta; order Lepidoptera; family Noctuidae; genus Acronicta; species Acronicta alni. The sequence continues at coordinate 10,380,969 of OZ043937.1, read as the reverse complement.
TTATTTAGGTACTACTGGGTTATTTGTAAACAACGGGGCTATTTGTATACCACGGGTCTATTCGTATACCACAGGGCTATTTGTAAACCGCGGGGCTATTTGACAACCACAGAGTTATTTGTATACCACAGGTCTATTTGTAGACAACGGGGTTATTTGTATACCACAGGGCTATTTGTAAACCACTGAGCTATTTGTAAACCTTGGGGCGATTTGACAACCACAGAGTTATTTGTATACCACGGGTCTATTTGTAAACCACTGAGCTATTTGTAAATCACTGAGCTATTTGTAAACCGCGGGGCTATTTTTATACCACGGGTCTATTTGTATACAACGGGGCTATTTGTAAACCATGGGGCTATCCTATTTATTTATTAGTCATCCACTGGGACATAACAGATAAATGGTCTATTAAAAAAAAATTGGGATTTGAGTAAAATGTATACTGGATTTGTTATAGACCATATCGGAAAAATACAGAGTAAATACCTAAATTAACTCAAAATCTCGTTTCGATTTGGAATGTACAAGATATTTTCATCTCACTTAGCCTTTAACTAACTAATTCTTAATATACATTTTGATTCTTAATATACAATTGCGAGGGAATTATACCTTAAATTAACATTAGTTGTCTAATAACATAAACAATAAAAATAATACTTCACTGAAAAACTATGTAACCGAACAACGTCTAAAATCACTGCCTCTACTTAACTGTTATAAATCGAATATAAACCTTATGGTGGAGACCTATAGTCTAAATTCAAAGAACATGAATTTAAAATAGATTCAAGTTAATAATTTAATTCCATGGTTCCAATTTATTTTTCATGCAACTTTTGATTTTATCGTTTTATCATTTCAGCTTGCAAAAGTCATCTTATCTTCAGGATATTCTTGTTAATATTTATCGTAAATTGTGGAGGTTTTATATCAATGCTTAGCATGGAACTTAGATTTTACCATGCCGACAAATTTATAGATTCTGACACGTGAATATCCAACCTTACTCTTCTTAATATTAAATCTAATTTACCTTATAAATATATCACAGAGTTGTTATTCAATTGGTTTCCAACAGACCACGGCTCTCATATCGTCTGGGGCCTGGCCGAATATCCTTTTACCTTCGGGGTCAATGTACTGGTTCAGTTGATAGTCCAGAAGAGTTTGGTAGCCTAGGACGTCCGTACCTAGTTGCTGGAATGGAAACAAAACTGTTAATCGTCTTTTATTTGTTAACTATAAAATACGTCAAGTAATACGTCATCTCATAATATCATTCTGTTCTCTTTTCAAATAATTAATATCAGCTGTTTTTTCCAGCATTGAGCTAATACATGTTGCTACAAAAAGACTAGTATTTAACTGCAAATCAAAAAATGTCGTTTTGTATAGTAGCGACATCTACCGCGCTACATAGAACTACGAAGTCCTGAATCGCGCAAGCAACATTCGCAACGAAAGTTGCATAATTATATACAACCGCCCGACATCAACCGTCGGGCCGTGGCCCGCCAGGCACAACACCCGCCTGGTTGGAGGATCCTCCCCTTTCGTTGGAGGGGCAATACACCTCGCCTCTCCACACTGGTGACCCCGACGTGATCCCAGTGTATCCACAGTGGTGACCCCGAGCAGAACATCAGCGCAGCCTTCCGGAGACCAGCACCTTCGTCATCACCTTCCCCACACAGCAGCCTTCAAACAGCATCGAGCAGCGAGTCACACAGCCAGCCAGCACTCTTCCGGCTTCAACGGGCAGCCTGACCACATGCCTGCAGCAGACATGCAGCCTGGTCAGAACCCTCAGCCGACATCAGCGACTTGGCACAGCACACTGCACTTCGGCCGGTCAACAAGCAGGGGCCGTCTCTCCTGGTCGACGCAGCAGCCAGCCACTACGCTTCGCTACGCTCCACTGCACTACCTCGACTCACTGAGGTCTACGCAGCATCGCCCCGACTCACTGGGGACTCACCGCTCACAGTCCCGACTCACTGCGGACTACGCGGCATCCGTTCCGACTCACTGGAACTCGCACTCCTGGCACTGGCAAGCTCTTCAGACGCACTGACCGCTGACTCATCAAGATCATCGACCTCCGGTCTCAGGGGGGAGTGATGTAGCGACATCTACCGCGCTAAATAGAACTACGAAGTCCTGAATCGCGCAAGCAACATTCGTAACGAAAGTTGAATATATACAACCGCCCGACATCAACCGTCGGGCCGTGGCCCGCCAGGCACAACACCCGCCTGGTTGGAGGATCCTCCCTTTTCGTCGGAGGGGAAATACACCTCGCCTCTCCACAGTATAAAAATTATTGCAAAAAGCAAAAATACTTGTTGCACAGCAAAATGTTACAAAACTACCCGTAAAGCCGAGAGGGGGTTAAATGGGGCCCTATAACGAGTCCATTCACAATATTTATGAACCGTAGTAACGCTGTATAACATACCCCAAAAAAAAGGAAAACAACAACATTTATGAATGTAAAATAGAAAAACTATTAAAGTAGACAATTATTAGGTAATATAGGTACGTAGGCCTTTCTGTTAAATAATCTGGTTCCTTGACATGACAGCTGACAAAATGTTTGCTTTGATAATTAATTATATTTTTACGTGGTATTTTATAACACGTTGTATACACTATCTTAGGCATTATCCCTTTGGTCTCAAAACATTCAGATTTGGTTCGATGTGTGGTCACAGTTCTAACATAACCGATATCTGTATTTTGCTGCTCAATTAGTAATTTTGTCGTTCAATAATTATTAGTAGTATTTTTGGTGCGCGGTTTATAATATTCCCTAAAAAAATTTGGCTTTGTGGTGGTGCAACTCTGACTCCTGACTTCGTCCGAGTTGTTGCTAGATATTCTGCCGTTAAGCAATGATGTGCTAATATTATTGGATTCCCGTTGAAAGGGTAATGTAGAGTGAAAATACTGGACATATGAGACTTAACAACCGAGGTTTGCGTGCGACAACACCATTGGTTGGTGGTTAAGCAGCAGTTACCACTTACCATCAGACGGCATAAGGGTAAAAAAGAAATACCTAATCAAAATTTACCTGTGTCAACGGGCTAGTGTTGGTGGTAAACACGCCATGGAAGCCCCTCTCTTTAGCGACGTTCATGGTGGCGTTTTCCAGCGCTCTGATGGCAGCAACGTTTTCGCGAGGAGTTAAGGTTTCTGCTGTTGCCATCATGAACGAGTGGAGAATTGTACCTAGAAACAAATGTAATAAGGTTTATGTTTCTATGACCACTCGTCCTTCGAGATTGAGTGTAGACACGGATATCAAGCCATAAATTTCCAGTATAGACTGACCATCGCATTGTATATGCTATCCGTACAATGCGAGACCAGCTTATCCTGTAAATGTATGCCTGTATATGAAGTCATGCATACTATACTTATTCGGCGTTTCATATATATTCTAAGCCGTCGAACGTGTGTCTATATTAATTTAACATGATAATTAAAGAAATACTCTATTACAAATGGAACTGTACCTATATAAGAAGAAAATTAAAAGAAGAAACATAAAAATTAAAAATATTCTCTATTGAAAATGAACGAGAGATAGGTTAACAAGAAAATTACCATCATCATCATCATGGGGTACCATCTTTATATTGAAATTTGGAGGTCAGTAGGAAAATTTCTTGCGATTCCACACTGCGTTTTTAAGTTCCCAAATCAAGGCCCACCTTAAATCTTTCAACATTGAAAAAAAAAACTGTTTTCCTGTGTCACTTACCCTTTCCGGGCGGCAGCATTCTGTCTCTAACGGGGCCCTCGACGTACTCCAAGAAGATCATGATCTTCATCAGTCCACCAGTCTCGTCAGATTCTACCTCCGGCTCATCTCGGGCGTCGAAATTCAGTGCCACAGCTACCAAGGCTCCAGATGCTGCGAAAATACCATAATTTATTAAGAGTGGTCAAAAATCCTTTTAACTACCATTGAGATCATGAGACTATAGAAATCTCTGCTATACCTATATCTGATAGTTTCCATCTACCACAATGAGAGACAGGTTTGAAAATTTTTATGTATATTTTGAAGAGAAAATAGGTCACCACCACTGATATTGTAACTTAAAAATTATTGTATAGTTCAAGTTCTGCTTAGTTTGGTAATGAGTTGTCAGTTTAATTTTCGGACAATGTCCATTTCTAACCGATGCACGGCTATACAACAATGTTGTACCTACCTAAAAATGCGCATACAAAACAACATACCATTTTTGAGCACAACGCTAAGCTTGGTGTTGATGAGCGCTGGCCAGATGTCGCTGATGAGCACCGCGTAGTCGTTCGTGTCTATTTCATGTTTCAAGAACGACTCCAATTCTGCCTTTTTGTAAAACGACGACACGATCATGCTGGGGGGAAGAGAATGAGGATCAGTCCAAACATTCAGTAATAGGTTAGTGGTATGATCATGGACTGCCAAGTCATAGGGTTAAAAGGTCCATTTTAGATGGGTCAAATTATGATTCACGGACACGGCTACACAAGAAGCCGTTCATGTCCAGTATAAGTTGACCTCTGAGTGTACCACAGGCTTGTACTTGTATGTTTTACCTACCATTTATATTGTATAGGACATACATAGAGAGGAAACTTTTTTTTTGTAGTACGGAATATCTTCATGGATCCCACCCGTCACCCGGGGAGGTGGCAGGGTATGTCGGACTCATACCGACTAAAACCCCCACTTTCCTTAACTTGCCTTATAGTCATGGCCATGGGATCCGTGCAATTAACCACGACCATGACAGGCAGTGGTTCAGCACTCGCTGGACTCCATCATTTAGCGAGGCCTTACCCTGTATCCGATCTGAACCTGAAGCCGCCTACTGGGGATCGTGAGGAAACCTGAGGTATTCTCTCGCCGCTCTTTAACGTTTGCCAAACCCCTATCTTTTTGTGAAATGACTGAAGCCCCACAGCGAGATACTATCCATCAATATCGTTACTATTTCACCGTCGATACATAGAAGAAGAAAAATGTGATACTTACTCAATAACTGGTTGTTTGTGCTCATCTATGAGGGTTTCGGCGGTGAACAGCCCGTTGTCGCCGGCGTCGTGGTTGGGGCTGGTTGTCATATGGGTCAATACTTCGCCCAGATTGGACGCTCCCAGAAAGTCACTGATCTCTGGAAGATCAATTAAGCATATTGAGAAAGAGGCTTGAATGATGGTTATTCTACCACACACATTGAAGGAAAGAACTCCATGGCATATCAGTCGGATAGGACCTAACGTGCGTTTGGCTTAACCAGCTGGGCTTAAAGGCTTCGGCCAAGAGTAACCGTATTATTATTCAGCTGCAAATTACTTAGACTGTTAATCTTTCACACCTAGGTGTCTACTCCCTAAGCACGAAGTCCGTAGTTTCGACCTTAGTTACGGGAGTTTCCTACTCGGTATCACCTACGGATGGATGATTCGTTCGGGCCCCGAACTAAGAATGAATGACAACACAATTTGACAGTCTCGATGTGTTTTATTACCCGTTCGAAAAATTGAATTTGACACTTGTTTTATCGGACTACGGGTTTCGGAGAATTTTCGAACGGCTTGTAACTTCGTTGACGGAGATAGGGAGTAGACCCTCTAAACCGCAGAACCGATTTTGTGAACCATTTGGGGATCGAACTCGTGGCGCAGAAACCGATCGCTCAGCCCCTGCGCCATAAGTGTCGTCTAAAAATCTTGAGAAGTGGATGTCTGAACTCACCAACATAGTATCCCTTGTCCCGCAACCTTGTGATAGTGTAGATGGAGTTGAGAGAGTTTCCCCCCAGCTCGTAGAAACCAGCCCTGGGTCCGATTGCGCCCCTGGCAGCGCGACCCAGCACCTCACCCACCGTCTCGAAGAGGGCCCTGGCAGCCTCCATATCAGAAGGCGCCACTAAGGAGTAGTCGAACTCTAGGGGAATTTCTGAGTCATCTGGTAGAATGGGAAAAGAAATTTAATAAATGGAGAGTTAGAAAATAAAAATATTCCTGATTCTTGTGGTAAAAAATAAACTAAAAATAAAAATACAAGATGTTTTCAATGAAGAACTTATACCTAATATCAGATACCTATTCTCCGAGTAGCATATCCAACATTTTGGCACATAGTCAAATGTTTTATTTCAATTAGACCAATAAAATAGCACTTTTGAAAAGTAAAAACTAGTTGCACTTGATAACATGATTACTTCAACTAACCATTATTGTTGGTGTTCTCATACATTTTCAGTAAAGCTTGTCGGTCAACTTTTCCGTTAACCAGCAGTGGAATACTCTCCACTTCAATCACCTGAAACGTAAAAAAATATCAATCATCCATTGTTGTTAATTTCACATACCTACTACTTAGTATAATTACATACAGACAAGCTACGCAAAACTATTTTTCTTCATTACCACCTAACCCGCAATATCATCATGATTTCAAAGTTGGAATTTCGGAAGACAGTAGCGACATCTCTCCCGTTACTGAGTAAACAACTTGTAACTGACAACTAATTGACCAATCACGAAGCGAATCCTGCATCGCGCAAGCAACATTCTCTTTTTGGTTGAAGGGACGTTACCTTCACAAGACTATCATGTTAAGATAATCTTCTTCTTCTTCTTTTCGTGTCGATGGTAAATACATTAATTATATTACTTGAGGCCACGTTAATTGCGGCATCAGTGTTAAGATAATTATGTGTTAAGAAGATAACTAGCATAATCACATTTTGTTCTAAAAGTACTGTACCTGTGGTATCATATAATGGGTCAAGGAGTCCTTCAAGGCAGCTTCGATGTGGTGCGCAGCTTTCCTCGCCTCTGGCTTAATGATGACAAACGCGAGTATCTCAGGGTTGCCTAGATCTAGACCGTAGCATAGTACCACGCCTGGAGAAGAAATAGTGAGAAATATAGCAAATTTTCGATAACAGGTTTGGAGAAGATTGATAGGGAAATTGTTGGGGTAGATTAGATGCAGCGATCCGATCCTCACATGTGAGTGCTGTGGACGATTGGTAGCCTATGTTAGTTTTGGCACAAAATATTGTTCAACCCTATATCATTAAGATTATAAACTTCAACGTAGTCTTATTAATGTGGAGGATAGTTATTACTGTTCTTTTTACCCGATTATCAAGGAAAGGATATGTTTTTTACTTTATTGAAAGGGAAAATTCAAGACGAATAAAAAATATAATTGTATGACAAACATTGCATTTTAATTAGTTATTTTGCTACATTGATTTGCTTGACATGTTCCCTACCCAGAAACTAGTCCAAAGAATGATTCCTAAGATACTCACATTTGTCAACGCCCTCAACCGCAGACACGGCACGATCGACCTCTTGCAGATCAACCCTGTGCCCTCTGATCTTAACCTGTGAGTCTGTGCGTCCAGCGTACAGGATCACTCCCTTCTCAAGCACTCCAAAGTCACCAGTGCGGTACAGGCGACCGAAATCTGCAAATTAATCAAATAAGTTTTAGAGTAAATATTGGCAATTGTTCATGCAATGGCAATCAAAGACAAAGCGTTATTTTTTTTGTCAGGCACTTGTTTCATTAATAATGTCTGAAGAATTTAGTGAGCAAAACGTGTTATCGAATCTCTCAAACATTTTATTTCAATATTGGGGTTTCCTCACAAGGACAAACTTCTCACAATCAATTACTGTTAAATGGTTAAATGTTCCGCAAGGAAACGTTGTGTTGGCAGTGAGGGAACTTTGACCTTTATACTGCCAACTCTTTCGTTTTACAGGGTCCTTAATACGCAAGTGATACTTGCGTATTAAGAATTATACCCCCGGGTGTTGCATAAATAGGCTCCGTAGCCTATTTATGCAACACCCGGGGGTAGCCGATTACCATGAGGTGGGCCGTATGCTTGTTTGCCACCTTAGTGGTATAAAAAAAATGTTATGAGTTACCTGGATGAGCAGCATGTGGGTTGTCGCAGAATTTGTCGGCCCCCTGTCCCCCTACATATCCAGCAGCCAGGTTACATCCAGCCACCCACACCTCACCAGGCTCCGACTCTCTAGCTGGGTTCATCTCTTCATCCAGTAGATACACAGCGCAATTGTCGAGAGGAACACCTATAAGAAAAAGGAAAAGGTATACACAGGAGGTAATAATATTACTTATCATTATTTTTAAAGACAGCTCCCACACTTCAAAATAAGCCCTGTATCGCGGGGTACTTTACAAATACACAATTAGTCACAGTATTGTTAACAAGGCTACACCACCTGCCAGATATTTCCAATTTAAGCTGATCGCATTGTATAGGCTTTCGTACTGTTAGAGGTCCGCAGCCGTGTGTTATGATTCATCAAAAGTACCTACAATTAATATTAGGTGACAGATTAAGTGAGACCTTAGTACCCAGGAAGATCATCTACACATACTCGTATATAAAAAAATGCGCAATGTCCGCTGAGATCTTTTAAACTACGCAACCGATTTTAATGTGGTTTTCACTACCGTTTACATAATTGCTTCCGGAAGATTTATATGTACAGAGGTCAGCACATCAAGCTAACCCAATCCGTCAATTTTTTTGACAGATTTTCAAATTTAATTCAAAACGTTAAGGTTCATATTCGATTGGGAAAGTTTGACAGTTTTGGATAGCTTGACCTGCTGGCGTCTGCACAATACATTCATGTTATTAGTACATTATAATAAATAAAAATAATATTAATAAAATATAAATTATTTTTTTAACTTACCAATAGGAACAGTTGGATGTATATCTAATTGACTGGTGTTCTCCAACACATAATAGGTCACATCACCCATGACCTCAGTGCTTCCATAGAAGTTGGCGAGCTTATACCCATTATGATCTCCGAAATACTTGAAGAACTGTGCTGCTAAATCCTTGCTGAGGGTCTCTCCGGAACAGACCCAGAGTTTTAGGTGCTGCAGAGGCCTCTCAGATGGCTTCAAGGATAGGTACATCAGGATAGAGCGAAGAAGAGTCGGGACTAAAACTAGACGTTGGATCTGAAATAGATGTTGATACAATTTTATTAGTACCTAAGTCTAGGCATTCTCTCTTTCATTGTTCTGGCGAATTTGACGTGTCCCATGGCCATAACTATAGGGCAATGTAAGGCAAGTCCATCATACCCTTTTAAAAAAAAGTCTATTCATTCTCAATGGGAAATGAAATTTAAAAATGGGGATGTTTTTATGTGAGAAGCAAAAATGACAGAGTAATCTGTGAATAAATTCAGAAAACACATTTCTTTGTTAAAAGATTTAATTAGATAAGACTGTAGTGGTTGTAGCGACATCTACCGCGCTACATGGAACTACGTACATAATCCTGAATCGCGCAAACAACTTTTGCAACACAAGTTGCATATACACAACCGCCCGACATCAACCGTCGGGCCGTGGCCATCCAGGCAAAACACCCGCCTGGTTGGGAGTCCTCCCTTTGGTTGGAGGGGCAACACACCTCGCATCTCCACAGTGGTTGTCGAAACTTATAACTTCGTCATGTCTTTAAAGTGGCCTTAAATCTACAACATTCAACAGATACCTATTAAAAAAATATACCTGATTATCAGCCAAAACTTTGACTAGCTTCTGGGGATCCTTTGTAGTTTCCTTAGACAGGATCAGCAGTGTCCTGCCATGTAGCAGCGGACCCCAGATTTCGCACACCGAGTCCACGAAGGTTAGAGCTGTCTTCCACACGCAGTTGGCCTCGGAGTCGGAATAGGGGAATGTATGGAACTGCCACCAGAACCGGTTGCAAATCGCCGAGTAAGATAGACGGACTCCTGGTTATAGGGAACAGATAAGACATTTTAGTATATCTATTTATTTAGGCCGATACATTTGAAGAAGGGAGTGAGCAATTCTAAAGTCAAAACCGTTGTCTTTAAATTTTTTAATTGTCACTGTCGAGTTTTTTATCATTTATTATATACCTAAAAAAATAAATGTTTTGGGACATTTTACTGTACCATGTTGTCCCAAACTAAGCAGAGCTGGGTAAGAGACAATGTATACAATACTGTTTTGTAAATACCTACTTACTTATAATACATAACACAATTATGTACCTAAGTTAATTTAGTGACAGTAGATTTACAGTAATTTACTGTCAACAGTTTGATCTCATTTCGTAAGATGTGATCCTCAGTTTGAAAATATTATTGTACTAAGTACCTAAACATAGCATGTAATATTATCATCATCATATCAGCCACAGGAGGTCCACTGCTGAACAAAGGCCTCCCCCATAGACTTCCACAAAAACCGGTTATAAGCTGCCTACATCCAACGACTCCCAGCGATCTTTACCAGGTCGTCCGACCATCTCGTTGGAGGCCGTTCTGCGCTGCGCTTTCCGGTGCGTGGTCTTCATTATTCCAATATTAATCAGTTGGAAATTCACATAAAAATAAAAATTAAATAAGAGCAAATAAAGAAATACCTTTAGGAATACCAGTGCTGCCAGAAGTATACAGCACAATAGCGATGCTTTCATTCCTCGCTACAGCAAGCACTTCCTTATCCTGTACAGCATCAGCTGACAGACCACCGGCTTCGTGCGCCAACTCCTCGTAGGACACTGCTGGGATACCGCTGTTGGCGAACATAGCCGATTTTGCTAAAAAACGAAAGGTTGATTCAGTTAAGTCAGATCATCTTTTCATTGCTAAGTAGGTACGGTCAGGAACGAAAGTCGCTGCTCCAAAACTTGTAGAGATTTTTTTATTATGAAGGTAAGGTAAATATTTAAGGGTCATCTATGCTATGATTTTGTACAGAGGCCAGCACATCAAGCTACCACAATCTGTCAAATTTCTTTGATTGATTTTCAACTTTAATACAAAACCGTAAGGTTCATATTCAATTGAAAAATTTGACAGTTTTTGATAGCTTGACCTGCTGGCCTCTGTACAATCTTCACAGGTCAGTAACTTCATTTTAAAAATCGTATTGAAGATTGCAACATGTTCAGCTACTTTATTTGCTGACTGTACCTACAGGCATTTTTAAGTTTTTAGAATAACGGCTTTCGGTATTCCACAGAAGGGCTCTGGTCCGTGCTGCGTACCACTAGCCCCCGCTCTAGCGAGTTCATCGGCACGTTCATTGCAAATGATGCCCGCGTGACCTGGAACCCACCTTTTTTAAAATCACTCTATTCATCATTCCTAGAGAGTTCAATCTGGCCATGCAGTCTTCCACCAGTTTCGACGAAATAAAAGAGCTGCTTTGCTATCAGAGTTTATTTATAATGTTTGATTGATGTAGAGCTTTTGCAGATTGGTTTCAGCAAATTCCACGATGGCGTATACCTCTGCTTCAAAAATGGAGGCGTACTGCCCCAAGATGAATATATTATAATGCGCAAACTATTCTAGCCATCACTAAGTTTTATGTAAATTAAAAAAAAAATGTAAAGAGGTTACATACTCTTTTACCAAAAATATGATAAATTATATAGACTATTTCTGTAAATACTTAGATCTTTTAAAGACACTTTTACAAGTCAATATAGTACTAGATGGCGCAGGCATTTCCTAGCTGACGAAGAGATGATTGTATTTCATCAAGACAACCTTCATTACAATAAATGTCTCACCGGTTTCATCATAGATAACGAGAGCCGGCTCAGCATCTTTCAAGATGTGTGAGATCCTTGCTTGAGGGAAACTCGGTTCCATCGGCACGTAGGCAGCCCCCGCCTTCCATGTCGCCAACAGGGTGGTGATGGTACTGAAAGTTTCAAATTATTTACTTAATAATTATAAAAAAAAACGTGCAAGACGTCACCAAGACCAGTGGTATGGTCAAAGTCAAAGTAGAGAGGCTCCAAATCAAAGTCATAAGGCAAATGTATTGTATGATACCTACTTTATAATTAGTATTATCTTTTGTATTGATTTCTGACATTTACGCGAATATTATACATTGAAATAAAACTACTTTTTACGGATTTTATCGCATTGATCATGTAACAATTAAAAATGTAGGGTAGCTGTCAGTAATTATATCATCAAGACGCCCTCCACCTCAGTCTACCCGTGACCATGGACGCTGTAAAGGGTCCGAAACGTCGGGATTAATAATATCAATATACGCGATAAAATCCGTAAAAAGTAGTTTTATTTCAATTATCTTTTGTATTTTAACTGAGGACAAAAAGTTATTTAGAAAAGGAAAAATTCGACCGCGGGCAGGATTCGAACCTGCGTCTTCTGGTTAGGTACACCAGACGCTATGACCACTAAGCCACCTCGATGCCTACCCGTCATGTCGAATTTTTCCTTCACATACTGAATTTACGTCTTTATGGTGACGTCAGTAACAATAAAGACGTAAATTCAGTGGCTTAGTGGTCATAGCGTCTGGTGTACCTAACCAGAAGACGCAGGTTCGAATCCTGCCCGCGGTTGAATTTTTCCATTTCTAAATAACTTTAAAATCTTAGCATGGAAAATGCCAAAAATATACAAAAAAGATACTGAGGACAAAAAGTTTAATAAATTGTTATTATTAATATTAAAAGTAGTAAGTACTTTCTAGACGTCATTTTTATATTTTTCTCAGTACCTAAAATATTTCTCCTGCGCCGTCTACTAGTGTTTTAGCTGGGAAGGAAGAAGCGGCGCAACAAACTCGCTTTGTCGTTTTGAGACTTTAGCTCTTAAGTCTCATATGCCTAGTAATTACGCTATTTATTTATTTAATGACATAAGATGATGAATAAGCAAGGTTGCCAGTGCTCCGCGAGGAAACGTTGTGTTGGCAGTGGGATACTTTGACTCTTATAACCCTTTTTCGTTTTACAGGGTCGGCATCGCGCAAGTGATACCCCTGGTGTTACAAGGGTCTATAGGCTACGGTAACCGCTTACCATCAGGTGGGACGTATGCTTGTTTCCCACCTTAATGGTTTTAAAAAAAAAATGAGCAAATCGCCGCCTGTGATGTAAGCGGCCACCGCTGTCTATAGACGCCAGCAACACCAGTGGTATCACTTGCGAGTTGTCATCTTGGCCTGAGTTGTCTCATTTGACCAACAATTTCATTGGCTTCATTGCCCTTCAAACTAGATCACAATAATGTTAACACAAATTATTACTTAGTGATAGAATATTTTGGCAATGCGGTGATAACACTTCTGATGATGATGAATAGCCTTAGTATTAAAGTATAAAAAAAAAGAAATGTAAGTTTAAATAGCGATAGCGAAGTTTCGCTTCAACTCTGCGCTAGTGGAAATTCAACCTTAATTGATTTGGTACATATTCATCATTATTTAGGTACAAATTTGAGTTACCCGTCTGCTCAGAAAATTAGACAGAGATAGATTGATAATAAAGATAGAAAACTTGAGAGGTGTCAAGGGACACCCGGATGGAACGAAGTTCCTTTCATTAAAATTTAATAATTAAAAATAAAAAAACAAAACCTGTATGCACTCAACAATTCACAACGCGCGAAATTCAAATATTGTCATTCACTCAATAATATTTGAATGCTTGGCAACAATATTTGAATTTCGAAAAAAGTGTCGTGACAACTTTTTCGTAAGAATTTTTTCCGTCTAGCCCCCTTTCACAACGCGCGATAAGGAATTTCGTTCCAAAAAGAAGGAGAGAGTAAGTATAGATAGAAAAAGAAGGAGAGAGTAAGTATCATTACTCATTACACAATGTTTAGAATTTTATTCGATTCGCATTCTCAAAAAAAGAATCTTAACAAAATAATAAGATAATTTTATTATTACCGTGAAAACAGTCTCGTAAAATAATTGCATTAGTAAATAATTCGATATTTGAATACTTGCAATTTGTTTTCATTTACGACCGCGCTTTTTAGTTTGGGGGTAGTTTATTTATTCTGGAGTGTCAAATTATCCTGCTTAGGATGTTTAGTTGGTGTCGTGTGCTGCCGCTGATTAGGTGTGCGTCCGGAATGTGTGAATGTGTGTGCATTGGACTCTTGTTAGCCTCTAACTCTTGTTGTCCTCCGTAAACTTTTCAATAATGTCATTGAACTTGTTAGTATTGTGATTGTGAATATGAGACTGAAGTCGTCAGCATCGAGGCAGCGCCGACAAAACCTCGAGGCGGAATCGGCTGTCTGGTAAGAAAATGCATGCTGCTTTCTTTCTTTTAAATATTCGGCCGCTAAGCAATAATGTAATGACTCTATCGTGGATCTTATCTACTTTTATATATATAATTCTACTGTACGTGTATATGTCTATAACTCCTCATAACGGCTGGATCGATTTGAACTAATTTTTTTGTATGCGTTTGGATGGCGCCCTGGATGGTTTAGATTCACAATTGGACCCGGTAAGTGGCGCTGCTATCAGGTTGGACAACGTCGGCCAGGTCCACTAGTGTAGGTCTTTTAGGTATGTATTTATAAAAAAAAGTATATAAGTATTATATAATCCGACAACAATTGTGTTACTAAGTCTAGGCGTACGAAGTCGCGAGGAAAAGCTAGTTAGTAATAAATATCATTGATTATGTAACAATAAAAATGTAGGGTCAGGAGCTGTCAGTAATTATATCATCAAGACGCCCACCACCTCAGTCTACCGTGACCATGGACGCTGAAAATGGTCCGAAACTATTAATAATATCAATATGACGCGATAAAATCCGTAAAAAGTAGTTTTATTTCACTGTTCATACGATATCAGAGACTGTAGGTTTAAAATATATTTTAATATTTACTTATGGGACGGTTGCATGCACACGGCGATGACAAAGTCCCCATCCCGGTTGGCGCCCGAGGGTTTGGCGCGGGATGTGATCGCCCGGGCCAGAGAATTGGTGCGAACTTCCAGCTCAGCGTAACTCACGCGAACACTGCATGTCTCGTCTGAAATAGACATTATTTTTTACATTATTATTATTATTTATTAACACTAAGATTAACTCTAACGTGTTAGCAGTGGGGGAACATTGACCCTTAGTGCCAACCCAACTATTCCTCTTTCGTTTTACAGGGTCGGCAACACGCAAGTGGTCTGGCCAGTATCATCAGTATCACTTGTAACACCAGGGGTATCTTACCGGATACACCTGGTGTTACAAGCCTCTATAGGTTACGGTAACCGCTTACCATCAGGTGGGCCGTATGCTTGTTTGCAACCTTAGTGGTATATAAAAACACAACGTTGCCTCACACTAGGATTTTCTCCTGTATCGTGTGTGCGTTTACAAAAACAAACTTTCACATGCACAAACAACCAGACCCGGAACAACTACCGTGGGTCACACAAATATTTGTTCCGGGCGGGGATCGAACCCACATCCCGTGGCGCAGGCTATAATCCACCAAGCCGGTTTTATAGTGGTTGGCAGACTTCGCACGCCGCCCGTAGAGAAAATCTCTAAGGCACGCAGGTTTCTATATCTATTTATTTATTTATTAGGGACAAAAAATTGTTATATATATTACAGATTTACAAGTAAGTAATAAACACATTGAAATAACAAATATATAACTCACACCATTATCCACGAGTTATTATAAGAAAGAAAGGAAGCGAAAGATTAAAATCGCAAACTGTGAATACCTAATTTAAAGTTTCTATACTATTTGTTAAGCTGTATTTTTAAATTGTTGTTTAGACAGGAAGAATACTACCTATACCTATCTAGATCCGTGAAGTGTGTGTTAAATGTATCAATATTTCTTTAAACATATAACGCGTTAATACTGTAAAAAGTAGCTATTTTATTTCAATAAATAAAGTTTTGTACAAACAGAAAAACAGAGTTACTTCTCAGTTTATAATATTAGCCGTGATTTATGTACGAATGGATTTTCATAATGTTTATAAACACAGTCTCATTATGATTCATTGAACTCTCATCCGTCAGTCATTAATTATCTTATTTTTTAAATAGCTTAGTATAAATTATTCAGTGTTTAACTTTATTATTGTATTTACATTCGTTATTATGTTACGAGGTCAGATTGAATAGATTAAACAGTTCATAAAAATAAATGAATACAAAATGAGTTGATTGCATCTGATTGTTTCGACAAAAAAAGCATCAGTTAAGAATTCTTCGGTCTGGTTCACGCGCATGGAGCGTGTCATTTATGCTCATAGACTCGTCTCTATTATACCTCTGACAATACATAGAAGCGTAGGTAATGTTAATACTTAGTAATTATGGTACAAGTGTGTAATGTTGGTGATTACCGCTGAGGCGCCATTGAAACCCGAGCCGTTAGGTGAGGGTTTTAAGAGAGCCGAGGACGGTAATCATCAATACACACGTGTATCATACGACGTTTTTGAACATACTTGTGAAAAAAATAACTATAATTTAAACAGTGAAAACGAGTTGTGAAAAATTATTCGCAATAGCGGAAAAAATTAATCAGTTTTCCTATGCGCGCGCATCTAACAATGGCGATCGGCCATAGACTAAAAGAATGAGGTTTCTTTTTTTTTGGCTTTTCGCGGATAACTTTTTCCATGTACAAAATGGGGAATTCAAAGTTTTCTTTATAACAGAGAAAACAAAAGTTATACATATTATATTAGTGAAAGTTTTATTTATTAAAAACGGTACAACTTGAAATTATCTATGTAAATACAAAGTTGCCTGAAATGAGCAAGCAATAGGTACATTGCTTTGTTTTTTATAGTCATAAACACACGCCGGTTGCGAGAACTACCTTTTTGAAGGACCCCACCAATAAGGATATGTTTGTTTCACTAGCTTCTGCCCGCGACTTCGTCCGCGTGGAAAAGCCTTATAAATTATAGCCTATATGTTATTCTGATGTATAAATAATAATACTGTAAAGTTTCATCAAAATCCGTTCAGTAGTTTTAGCGTGAAAGAGTAACAAACATCCACACTCACAAACTTTCGCCTTTATAATATTAGTGTGAAGTGTGAACTGATAATATTAGTGTGATGAATTATGTAGAATTACTCAAGTAGCCATCACTCAATAATCAACGTCGACTTCATCATTCGAGCCTTTTCAGCTTCCATTCTAACCAGATGCGGCTGAATATCCGTACTTTACACGAAGCGACCTCTTTCAGACCCCACAGCGCAATTTATGGGCAGTACCGATATCCTGAGAATATACTTGTTGTCAGGTTTTTTGGCACTTATGATAGTCAGTATGGCAATTGGGACTGATGGCTTTACGTGCTCTCGGAGGCACGGAGAGGTCTCGATGTGTTAAAAATGGTCACCCATCCACAGACTGACCGCGGCTAGCGTAGCTTAACCGATCTGCACGGTTAATTAGCATAATATTTAATAAATTCATTGATGATAAGTGACGCGGGCTAATGGCCGTATTACACGGCGCACCATGGCATTATACAGTAGGTAGTTATGGTAATTTTATGTGGGAACCATTAATTACTTACGTAATTAATTACATAACGCCATGTCGTGATTATTGCGACCTACTTTATTAATATTGAGGATTAAATGTTCATGTTTATTGATTCTGTTGATGTTTTGATGTGTTTATTATCAGTAGGTGTCATAGATTCTTCTCATCACCTATACCTACCACAAAGTTTGAAAATGATTTTTTAACCCCCGACGCAAAAACGACGGGATGTAGCTCGTAGCTCCCGAACGGGCGCACCGATTTTAATTGTGATTTTATTTTGTTTGAAAGGTGAATTAGACGGGTGTGTTCTTAGCTATGTTTGATTAAAATCGGTCAAAGATGGCCGCCTTCACAAAATGGCGGATTAAGTACATATTTTTTCACAACTCCCTCAATATGGGTATCATTTTTTTAACTTCATATTATAATTATTAGTAATAAGGTCTAAAAGTGCTTGTGTATCACGCTTACGGCTGAATATCGGTATTTTACACGAAGCGACTACCGTCAGAACTCCGCAACTTAATTTCTGGCCAATACAATACAATCGTAAGGAAAAGTCGGAGATCTTGCTGTCGATTTATTTAAACTTTAAATAAATCCACAGCAAGATCTGCCATATAAATTGTACATTGGCCTTAGGCATTTTCTACCACTAATCAGATTAGTAGATACCAGTTAGATTCAAACTGGAAACCTTAGACTTGGCAGTCCAATGGTTAATAACCAGGCTGTTACTACGAATATTCTGGTTTCGCGCATATATACCCGGGAGTGCTGCGACACCTACAGCTGTACGTGCCCGACCGGTACGTGTGGAAGCGGCAACGCCCGTCCCTGCTCGCTGTGCCTGCGGCAGGGACCAACCTGCTGGCGAAAACTCCTCTCACTAGGGCCATACGCGTGGTGAATGAGGTTCACGGGAGGGTGGATGTATTGTGGTGCATCTTGAGTGAATTCGCAAAATTTACACTATATGTAATAAGTTATTTAGATTAAGATATTATTTAACTAGGTATAAGGTGTAGATTTAGGATTTAGTTAGGAAGGCCACTCTGTCGCATTGGATCACAGATCTGTAATGACAGTGTAGGTAAGATTGTTATAAATAAATAAATAAGTATAAACTTACCAGCATATACGAGTGCAGTGTTGTCACTGTTAGACAGATGCGCGAAGTGCTTCGGAAGCGGTGCAGCAGGCACCAAGGTGCGTGCGCCGCTAACAACGGATACCCGGGGCAGGGAGCCCATTGTTATCTGTAGAGAAGAAAATATAACTTTAAGTTTTTTAACTAAATAAATTTAATTAATAATAATAATTGCTTCATTAGTGTATTGGTCGTTAGCACGACTCCTACGCTTTACGTTTCTGTTGTGAAAGTCCCAGTAGCGTCTTGAAGTTTGGAGTTGTGCCGGTTGACGTAACGCACACATTTTCGCTACAACTCTATGTCTGGACTTTAAATGAGACCATCAATCTCTGAGTATGTTTTGGTGTTTTTCCTCAGAAGTCGTCAGTTAGGAAATGCCGGAACCATCTAGATTAAGAATGTAAAACATTGACTTGTAAAAGTGTCCTTAAAAGAACTATTTACAGAAATAAATATCATTTATCAAGGCTAAGGACCCAAACATACCGGCGAAATGTGAGCGTACATCTCTGCTTAAGCCTCAGGGGAATACAGTCGTGATGGTATTATTTAGGTATGTAATAATAATGGCCGAGTTACACAACGACTGATGGATACGTGTTGTCAAATGAGACTAGTCCACTTAAAGCCGCTGTGGCTCTTTGACACACATATTTGATATTATTATGTCCGGACTTTAAAAGAGAGCATTATTATTTGAGTTTTATTCAGCGTTTATTTTCAAAAAATTAAAACATATTCGTGTAGAGGAAATAAATCTCATTTGTAATTTAAGAATTTGCATTTTATCATATTACATGTCACTACTACAACCTTAGCTAAACATACATACTGAGATGGAATGTTTCTAAAAACTAAAAAAAATTGTTAGAAGCATGCGCGACATGACTGTAACGCGATATGACATATGCGCGACAAGATAATACATAAAGCGTGACAAGACAGTAACGTGAAAAGACATTCCTATACCCGAAATGACATATAGACCGTACGTGCCAAGAAAGTACATAGGATTGCTTGAAAAGACACTAACACGAATAGATATGCCCGAAATTACATTATGCTCGACAAGATAGTTATGTGAAAAGACGCAACAGACCTGACAATTGTACTTCATCTAAATAGCTCAGGCATAGCTTTGAATCGACCTCAATAGCTCACAAATGTTATTATTGGATAATAGGTCCAATTGACCATCAGCAACCATCAATTACTTGGTAGGAATGTACTGTGATTTCATTGAAAGGAAGCGCTAAGGACTAGGATTCACGACTATCGTGCTAATGTAAAAAAAAAAACAAGTGATTAGCATACGGGTAATGCTTCGACATTTGAAATTTCAACGGTTTGTTTTTATCTGTCAATTATTTCCGCGTTCTTTTTTTCAAAAATGTTGTTAGTACTGGTGCATATTATCTGAATTTGAAACAGTTGGACGTTTCCTGGTGACGCTTAATTTGAATAACTTTTACAACCAGACCGGTTTTACTTGTGTAGGTTTGGCAACATGACGAATGACTTTATATTTTTAGATTAAATTAATTTTAGACCCAATAAAAATATTCTGAATAAGTACTATTTTTCTTCTTCTTCCTCAGAACCTTTTCCCAACTGTATTAGGGTTGGTGGCGGTCTAACCAGATGCCCCTGGATATCAGTACCTATTTTACTTGAAGCGACTGCTATCAGACTTCCGCAACCCGATTTTTGGGTAATACCGATACCCTGAGGGTAAACAGGTTGTCAGGCTTTTTGGACTACCACTAACATGTTTATGGTGTTCGTATGACAACCGGGACGGCTCTACGTGCTCTGCAAGGGATGGGTCTCGATGTGTCTACCTAAACTAAAAAAATGGTCTCCCATCCAAAGACTAGCCGCAGCTAGCACATCTTAACCTTGCAGATCGGTTGATCAGCGTAGTTATTACTTAGTAATTTATTATTATTAACATTAAAGAATCCTATAGTAGGTGCGACCGTATGTATGTATGGTATGTGGTAAAAGTATGTGTCGGATATCTGGTATAATAAGGTCCTACTTATAGCACACAATTTTTTTTTATGTCTAAGCATTGACACATGATTGACATTGATACATTCTTGAACTTGGGGGGGCTAAAATTGCCATTTGACGCCGGCATTTCCTAACTGAATAACCGCTGAGAAGAAACACCGAAACAAACTCGGAGAATCATGGTCTCTTTTATAGTTTCAAGAAAGAGCCGACGGCACGCATGCTTCAGTCATTGTGTAGCTCGACTCAACAACTTATTGGTTAATTAAAGAATAAAGAACAAATTGCTACAGTAAAACATTGCTGCCGAATGCTCAAGAATTATTGCCGTAGTAAAAAACGCAGTCCGCAGGTTGCACCAAGGTAATTTAATACGAATTTTCTTAGCATGATAAGCCGATAGATGCTGGTAGAGGCTACTGAACATACCAAGTTCAGTCCGACTGATTCTTTTAATGATTATAGCCGTGAGTTTATTGTGAAATGCATCTAACTGCATCAAAAGATACATCAAGTGTGTTCCGGACCTAAGAACCTTGGGCCACTTAGCTTTCAACTGTAATATTAACTTAGGTGTGTTGAGGCACTAATTAAACTTTAATAGGCATTCTGTGTAATCTCCTCGAAGTAATCAAACTGCACTTAAGTATTTTTATGGTTCTGTATCTTAAAATTACGAAACCAAAACCCTTCATAAGGTTCTGTAAAGAAAACGAGTTTCTAAACCAATAAAATAACATTGGACCTACTTTTTACGAATTTGATCGCGTTATATTGATATCCCGACGTGTCTTAGGAAGTAGTTTTATTTCAATGTATATTATTCGCGTAAATGTCAGAAATCAATATTAAAGGACCTCTCAACGTAAGTATATTTTTGTTCAAAAACTTGTATTTTATTTGATATTAGGTACTTAGATCAAAACCTAAAATGCTTCATAGAATTTACTTCATCATCATCGTACTACTAATAAACAAAGACCTCCTCCCATAGATTTACACACGGATTGGTTGAATACCGATGCATGAGAGAATAAAACGAAGAAGAGAGGTAGGGCATAGTGGGAGTAATTCCACTCAAATTTTAGCTGCCCGTCTGGAGAAGTCACCTAGCAGAAAATCGAAGTGAAATAACACTGCTTTGAGCTGTGTTGTGTTCCTTACGGTGAGCAAGGTTGCCAGTGCTCCGCGAGGAAACGTTGTGTTGGCAGTGGGGGGACTTTGACCCATATACTGCCAACCCAACTATTCCTCTTTCGTTTTACAGGGTCGGCAACGCGCAAGTGACACCCCTGGTGTTGGAAGCGTCTATAGGCTACGGTAACCGCTTACCATCAGGAGGACGGTATGCTTGTTTGCCACCTTAGTAGTATAAAAAAAAGAATAAAACTATTTCCTTTGCGGCCGTTCTGCGCTGCGTTTTCCAGTGCGAAGTTTTCACTCGAGAACCTTCTTGCCCAAGCGGCCATCAGTCCTACGAGCTGTACCATTTAAACTTGCTACTTCTTTCAGCTGATATAGCTGATGATAGCTCTGGTTCTTCTTCCGATCTCCTTATTTCTGATTCGGTCGCGTAAAAAATTCTCTCTGTATAGCTGACTAGACTGACCTTGAGTTGTCTTATGAAACCCATGGTGAGCGATTGTGTCCGTGCCGTATGTCATAACGGTAAGAATTCATCTATAGACTTGAAATTTGGCACAAAGGAATCTCTTCAAATATAAGTAAACATCAAGAATCGGAAAATGATTGTCATATCTATTTAAAACAATGGGGGGGAACCCCAGTCAGAATTTTTCCTTTATCGTGGGTGCGTTTACAAACATAAACTTTCACATGGACAAATCATTACCTATGCAAAATTTGTTTCCCTTTGCCGGTTTCATCGGATTCAAAAATAGTTCTCAATTCTCTCAGTTTCTTGTATATTTGAAACTCTCAACCAAAAGGAGCTTACGATAGTTACGACAATGTATAATAAATACAGTACCTATGTGGCATACTCGTTTGGCTGCTTTTTTCTTTTTTTATAGCGTAGATCTATACAAGGTACAAATATGAGGAAGCGATAACGAGACATGAATACAATTATTCCCTTCGATGGTGATGTTGCAGTGGCATAGTATTGCGTCAGTTTGTTATTAAAATCGCATTATTTCTGAATATTAATTGAGCCTTGGGCATTTTGAATGCATTCAAGCAATTTCCATTTATTTGCAGAACATCGAAGGGACCTGTTTACTTATTGTATAATTATGGTTGATCTCGGAAACAAAAAACATGAACCTACAGTAGGATGATATTAAATTATTAATTTATTCTTTATCACATAGGCGGTCTTCATGCCAACAGCCATTTTCTGCCCGACAACCTTAGGGTACCTAATGAAGAAACATCATAATAGATGCACTAGAAATATTCATCCAGCTTTCAATTCATATACAACATAAAATTAACTGGACTTCATGACAAGGCGTAGGATAGATAAAGTGTATAGTACTATAAAATGTAAAATTGGTTTCGCTCAAAGGTTTCCAAAATATTCGGGACCTAGTATTATAATAGAATCAGCATAAAATTGACCTTAGCAATCGTCAATGTAAAAAGTATACTTATGACTTTCTAAAAAAAACTTGATTACAATGAAGTTGAAAATATATTGAGGCTACAAACTATAACATCATACAATCTTCATATGACATAAACAACGCAAAAACACGTACACATCACAAACATCATCAACACACACATACCTACGCGGGGTTTAATTGCATGCTTAAACGCGTTTTATTGTTAATATTTAAGATATATAGATACAGAATAATTTTGTAAAATATAAAGTTAAAAAAGTATACTGAATCCCATATTTAAACAATCTGTTAACCTCAATACTAAGAGCATCTAAATATTTTGCTTATAATAAGTTAATTCTCGCACCTACAAATATAAAAATGAAAACACAGTTTTGATGTATCTACCTCAAGCAAGTTCTGATTTGCTTGTAAAAAACAAACTATTATTTAATGTGCTCATAGGTCGGCTAAATATAACCGTTATCGATCGAGGAAAACTGTTTCACCGTAATACTGTTTATAACTAGTACGGGAAACAGGGTGAATCGGTTTCTAAACAATCAATGTAAGTTTGTCTTGGCTACCTACCTTTAAGCCTACCACTACTTCTACCCTACCACTATTTTATGTTAGCGATTATTATATATTATATTATGATGCATATAGTTATTAAGATCTAATTAAATTTGTACAAGGTTGTTCTTTTGGCAAAAAATATTAAAATAGTTATTATTATTTAGAGATTTATTAACAGTAACAGTATTATTAACATATACAAACAAGTACATCTAATAATGTTACACTTCTGTAAACGTAAAATGTTATTACATAAATGTATTTTTATTTATGATCTGTATTAAATTAATTGTGGTATTTTATGTGGAATTTATCTAAATATTTTTAAATGAATTATGTATTGTATTACTGATCAAATGCGTTTTAATATTGTTGTGTTTTAATTATTGTTTTTAATAATATGAAGCTGTAACTATCAAATTTGGATTTCCTGTAATGGTGGTTTTAAGCAAGAATTAGAATGTAACATATACCTACATACTATATCGATATTTCACTCCTTTTTTTCTTTAATGCGACACAGCCACAGTAGAATTTGTCTCCTTTTTCGTGGGATTCGTGTGTGCGTTTACGTTTATTGTCACATTCACCCACACGGTAGTCGTCGCGACAGTGTCGCCGTAACTATCGGAATGTCGTTCATCGTATATAATTGTCAATCCATTTATTATACCACTGCTGGACACGGGTCTCCCCTCAGAATGAGAAGGATTAGGCTATGGGCCACCACGCTGGCCTAGTGCGGGTTGACAGACTTCACACACTGTGTAGAAAAAAATCTAAGGTTTCCTAACGATGTTTTCCATCACCGTTTTAGAGAGTGATAATTTAATTATTAATACGCATATCATTTCTAAAAGTCAGAGATGCATGCCTTGGATTCGAACTCGAGACATTTTACTTGGCAGTCCAATGGTCATATCACTAGGTAATTACTGCTATTTTCATAAAAATACAAAGAAAATGTGGAGGAACCACAGCAGCAAGCGACAGCCGGCGCCTCCAGCGCACTCTAATAAGAACAAAATACCTATTGTATAATTATGTCAAACAAATTAAGTAACTGTCTCGAAGAGAGGGAACAATGCAATAATAAATATTAATACTATTATTTGTCGACCTTGACTTCAATAACAAGGAATGAAAATTATGAATGATGATGAAATCGTTTTAATAAAAACCAGGTGGCAACACAGGTCAGAACTAAAGAAAAAATAATTTTAGAATAAATCTTCACAAACTATTACAATTTACAAAATTACGGTGGCATGCGACCAAAGCCTATATACCTGAAAATTACCTATATGTGTTAATTGGAATTCAGTTAATTATTATCTATCAGACATAAAAGAGAGGGAGAGAGAGCTGGCAAAAACCTTAATAGTTGAGTGGTGTTAAATTTATTCAAATTTCAAAGTAATAATGAAAACCATTAATTATAAAATGTGAACACTGAAAAATAATATAATAAATTTAAATTATTTAAGCGTTTAAAGTTTGTGATGAGGATTGAGAGGGAATGCTCTGTACGTCCCTTTCCCACAAAACAAGGGTTATTGTAGAATTTGTATGGCGCAAGGAACACACATCTGACGTCACATGATTGTATAATGCGCACTCTGTCTAGCATTAAATAAAAAACCTTATTTAACTATATTTTTGTATTTTTTGGCATTTTCCATGCGTATATAGCATATTAAAGTTATTTAGCAAAGGAAAACTTCGACCGCCGGCAGGATTCGAATCTACGTCTTCTGGTGAGGTACACCAGACGCTATGACCACTAAGCCACCGCAACTCCCACCCGCCACTCGAATTTTGCCTTATTTAATTTTTATTGATTTTTTTATTGGGACCTATCAAATAATCAGTCAACCCTAAGAGGCCATATTAGGGTCCAGTGTCCACCGGAGCACGCGTGTTCCAATCCTGCCTGGATACTATTACGTTCACGATAAACCTAGTGTGTCCCACTGCTGGGCAAAGGCTTCCCTCTTATGCCTCCAGCTATGTAGAATCTATATGAAAAGTATCAAGGTCGTCACGCCATCTCCTTTTTGGTCAGCCACGACTCATCGGCTATAGGTGTCAATGCTCGATTTAGGTACTAGTGATTTTGGCCCACTGTTCCACTGTCGCAATAATGTTCGTAAATATAATGTCGCATAATGTTCCATGTCTCAACATGCGACAGACATGTCAAGCCCGCTCCATTTAATCTTAGCGACATCGACAGTTTGGTCTACGTCTTTAATTTAGTAATATCAATTTAAACAAATCTTTATTGCTGAACACAGGTTACAATCAGGTAATATACATTGCAAGATGTTGGGTGAATGTGTAGTTCACTATGTTCTACCAATTGAGGCATGCAAAATGTATGGGTAATGTACCTAGTACAGAGATTATTATTTAATGAAAGGTCAAAACAATTACTTATTTATTTTTTATAATAAATCGGACGAGGACGGCCGAGGAGACGTTAGTGAGAGCTTTTTGCCAACGTGGTTTGAAGAAGCTCAGGATATAGAGAGTCCTGGACTAAGATAGGGGAGGCCTTTGCCCTGCAGTGGGACACAAAGGAGGCTATATAAAAAAAAAGATAAAAAATCGGACCTAGAGAGCGTTCATCAAAATGTCAAAACGAAAATAGTATTAATATTAATGTATATTCATAATAATATATTATATGTATATAAAAATATATATATATAAAGCCGAAAGAAGGTTAAATGGGGCCTTATAACGAGTCCATTCAATATTTAAGAATTGTAGTAACCCCAAAAAAAGGAAAACAACAACAGTTATGAATGAAAAATAGAGAATCCATCAAAGTAGACAATTTTTAGGTAAAATAGGTACGTAGGCCTTTCTGTTAAATAATCTGGTTCCCTGACATGACAGCTGACAAAATTTTTGGCTTTGATAATTAATTATATTTTTATAAGGTATTTTGTAACACGTTGTTTAATAATATTATCATTCACATAAAAAAACATAATAACCTGTACAACAACACAACTCAATACTCTCAACACACTAAGTGGGTATGACATGATTCCTCAAGGCTTCAATTGAGAAAGATATAATTAATTTGAGAGTAAATTGCATAGGCATATTAGCAAAGTCCTCTGTTCAAAAAAAAACAGTGAATGAACCTGACCCACTTTTGTAAGATCTCTCAAAACAATGGCTCGTATGGTTATTAATGGAAGATAGACGTGCGTGGAGTACCCCGACCTAGATATTTTTTTGTGTTTATTTAAATGTGTCAAGTTTTTATGTGTGCAACAGTGCGAACGTTTTAACGATTTCTTGTGTTCATTTATTAAATACGTGTTAGCGTTGCAGAAAAAAAATACTGTCCATGTATATTTTAATTAAACTCTCAAAGCGGATTGAGTTCAGTGGTTGAGATCTTTGCCCGGCAGTTGGACACAGCTCAGATTAAATGTAGTTTCGTGAAATAGCACCTACCTAATTTAACTTTTTGAACATAAATGATTCTCTGAGTTTTTTTCGGTGTTACTTTTTTCTTAACTGAGAAAAAAGAAACGCCGAAAAAAACTCATGCCGAAATGGAAATGCCGACGCCATCTAACATAAAAAATTCAAGACATTAACTTGTAAAAGTGTCTTTATTTTCTGAATTTCAAATGTCAATAATAATACCTCAATATTTTTGGTCGACTAGATCCATACAAAAAATATATAACAATAATATTCTTAAGTCGAAGTTAGAGTAGAGTATATATGACGTGGAACAATAAAACGCTTTATTATTTCAATATTCGAAAGTGAACACGCAAACAGCAGCTAGTATGTGACAAAACAACTGATAGTGTCGACTCCATGGCCGCCGCGTCCGTTGACGTAGGTCAGTAACCGCGAGTTACCTAAACGAACGTTGACCATGATTTACATTGTACCACAAACTTGCTAAAATATATTGATTCGTGTTTTTATAATCTGTCAAAATATTTAACGTCATGTTTATTTTGGAATAGTGCCTAATATATGTGTGGGAGTTGATACTAGGGAACCTATCAAGGATCATTAACAAACGCAATAAAAAATCATTTGTTTCGGATCTGGGGTAATACCTCCGGATTTCCAAAGATTCTACTACTTACTAGATAATGTTCTAACATTGTTCTAAGTACTGTTAGATGTTGTACATGTTAGAACATTAGTTCTAACATTGTTCTAAGTACGTACTTATGTTCTAACATAATTAAGTTCCGGCTTGAAGGGAAATTTATTGGGTCATATGAGCCTTAATAACAGAGGCCTCAAGATGGCAACGCGCGAGCGATAACACTGGTGTTGTGTTGCTGTCGTTACCACTATTGAGCTGGATTACCCGCTAATAGAATGAAAGAAGGTTTGAAAGAAGATTCGTTTTATATCTTCACAACATGCAAACTAAAAGATCTTGACAGCTCGAGCGCAGAAAAGATATTGAGCTTATTTCTTTAATTTTGTACATCATTAATGTAGTTTTCGGGTATATGTAGGTATTTTGAGTATTATTATCTTGAATTTCTAGAAATCGATCAGCCCTCCGACACTCCGTACATTAGACCACATTGGACATTGGACTCCGTGGACTGTAGCCTAATCCCTCTCAATCTGAGAGAAGACCCGTGCCCAGCATTGGAACAGTATATGGGTTGATGATGAATGAAGTATTTTAACCGTAGTCTGGTATCCATAGTTCTACTTAGTTTCGGAGTAGATAAAAAAAAATGTATAAATTGTAAAAAAATGTAGGATGTTTGAATACACCCACGATAGTATCTAAATGTTAAAATGCAGGCAACATTTTTCTTATGAATGAAATGTACCTAACAAACTACCTTGAATCGAACATTGTTAGACTATCATACCAATTAAGATTCTATCAAAAGAATTTTCCTTTAAGAAACCAGCAGGAAAACATTCTAGTCAGTGGGTATCGCAGTTACTTGCGCAAGAGTTGATTTATGAGCGGCGTGCGGTATAACCTTCAGAGGATTTCAACACTTGGGCAAGCTAAACTGGTGTACACCTGTTCCAAGATGATTGTTGACTTGAGACAGCACGATATCATTTTTAGTGGGAATATAGGTGGGAGGGGGGACAGAAAAGACCTATACTGCATTTCTAAAAATAAAAAATCTTTCAGTCTTTAAATCTATACTTCTATACTATACTATAATATTATAAAGAGGTAAAGGTTGTGAGGTTGTAGGGGGTAATCTTCTAATCAAGTAATCTCCTAAAGGGGTAATCCTACCCCTTTGGCGCGTAATTATTTATGTCGAAATCTGTATAAAAATGCATATTTCGTTTGCTATCTGTATACTTAACTCTTTTGTTGACTGTACATAATATAACTAAAAGCTATATGTAATCTCTTATACTATTGTAAAGACCTGTTTTTGTTTCTATTATTAATGATAAGTGAAATTAATAGCATAAATTTAGGCTATAAAATTTCACTTGCCATTAATCACTTTCAATTTCAATCGCAAAAACATAACAAGTATACGAGGCTACGATAGTAAATAGCGGCGCAAGCGCATGCGGAATGAATCAACGACCTCAGCTGACACCGACCGGACTATCCAGTACTATCCGCAGCACAGATACTACACACATAGTATATACTAGTAAGTAGCAAATATTGCCTGGAAGAAATTGCAGACAGCGATATGGCTGCCCATTCTATGTTTTTAAATACAAAATGTTTGTGTCTGTATAATATTTAAGTATAATAAAGTATTATAATGTTACGCTTAAAGATCAAAAACGCTCATTGAGCGGAAAAACCGCTCACAATGCGTGAATTATAAAAACTAAATAATAAAAAAATCCTGCTTAGACTAGGTAAGGTGGTTATTTTTTCTAAATAAATACAACAACTTGATGCCAGTTTAAATTAAAACAAAGCTAACAACTGATTATTAAGCTGCTACTTCTACTTTCTAATATAATTGACCACAGCGCGTTGTGAGCTGTTTTTCGCTCAATGAGCGTTTTCGATCTTTGACCGTAACATTATATACTTAAACAAAGTTTACTTAATACTTATACTATTTATGCACAAAATATGCTGGTTAAAACTCTAATCGTACTAGGGGATGAGAAAATATAACTTTAAATTTGAAAAAACGCACGCCATTTTAACACCCTAGTATCATATTGATTTCTGACATTTACGCGAATATTATACATTGAAATAAAACTAAAAATCCGTAAAAAATACCCTAGTATCAGTTTCATAGTAAAAACTGTCAACTTGACATCAGTTTCATAGTAAAAACTGTCAACTTGACAGCTGTCATGTACCTCAGGTACAAATTTGGGCTGAGTTGTATGGACTTTTGATGACCTCCTTTATAAACATGTGAAGGAATAAAACTAAAAAAGGGACAATTAAGTCAGTAAGTATCTGACTTATTTAATTAAATATGTATAATGTATTCATAAGTTTATTATGCTAATAAATACGTTTTCTTTCTTTCATTCTAAAGTCTTCTTTAAAAAAGGAAACTAAAATCAGTGACTTGTAAAAGCTTCTCTAACTATACTTACTGAGATAGATGACACAGAGAGATACTTATAGATGTGAAATCAGTCCTAATTAACCTCAAATCCACGGCTATAACGGCAAATTGGAACCACTTAAGTCGGTAAACAGAATTTTGGAGCACTTTCGTAGCTATTTGAATATTTCTGATATTTTTTTTTATTTTTTTATTTGTTGACGTCGACAAACCAGCAGTCGAGCCACCTGATGGTCATCGTCATAAGTGGTCATCGTCGCCCATGGACATCTGCAACACCGGAGGAGTTGCTGGTGTTCAGTGTATTGTGAAAACAGAGCTGTTCAGCTACTTAATGTGTTAAAACTAGAACATTGTATACTACATATGTTATTTTACTTTTGTCGCGGACTGTACCAATACACTCCAATACCCCCAAAAAGGTCTTAGCTAACAATAAGAGCAACCTTGTTAAAAATACAAAGCTCTTATTTGCGTCACGACATGACAATCCCCGGAACTGTCCGTTTGTTATCCGGATGTGTGGCAACCTCAACACGGGTGACCACAAACTGGTATGGTTTGTTTTTGTTCTCAATCTTACTCGTATTATAAATGTGAAAGTTTGGATGTTGATTTGTTACGCAATCACGCAAAAACGGCTGACCCGATTTGCACGAAATTTGGTATACTAATAGTATGTGGCCGGGAATAAAGTATAGGCTACTTTTAATCCCAGAAAAATGTGAGAATATCCCGGAAATCCCGAAAAACTAATATAGGAGAACTACTTACTTACAGGATTTTAATGAAATATTGGTCCACTAATAAATAGTTTGTGACAAACGCTGGCATATTAAATATTTCCCTAACATTGAGTACTTCTTATCGCATGAAATCAATCCGACAACAATTTTGTTACTAAGTCTACGCGCACGAAGTCGCTGGTATAAGCTAGTTAATAATAAATATCAGTCTAGGATTCCGTTCATTTTCGGATCACGGATGTGAATAAGAAAACTGTTTCAACGATTAAGTCGCTGCGACATCGCTACGGTTTTAATTACGTGAATCGGGCTACTGCAGGTGGTGCACACACTGCCTCCACCGCGCCCGCGCAGCGATCCGCGCCCGGCGCCCCCGCACCGGGCCAGACAACGCCCCGTTCCAACTACCATAAGTATACGGCCACGGTGGTAAATGATAAATGATAAATGATATTTATTTCTGTAAATAGATCTTTTAAAGACACTTTTACAAGTCAATAATAAACATTTTTTTTTAAAGCTAGATGGCTCCGGCATTTCCTAGCTGACGACCTCTGAGAAGAAACGCCGAAACAAACTCAGAGAATCATAGTCTCTTTTAAAGTCCAGACATAGAGTAGTGGTAGCAAATATGTGTCTTACAATGTAGGGCAACGTCTGAGATGGCCTTTTGAAGAAAGAGCCATAGCGGCTTTGAGTAGACCAGTCCCAACTGACGGCACGCATGCATCAGTCATTGTGTAGCTCAACCATAATTTAGGGAGCTCAACAATCCGTCGCACGACGATACCAGATCAGAGAAACATTTGCGTAGGCCATATAAAAAAGGCTCAAAGCCACCAGACTGTTCAAAGCTGAGTATGTATATTTAGCCTACAAAGTACTCACATTTACATTGTATTGAGTTAAACATTAATAAATAATAAGAAAAAATATAATCACAGTAATTATTGCAGTAATGTCTGCTAATATCAAAATAATATAAATAATTGTCAGACTTACATGAGAACAATGCAGTTTGATGTGTACTTTCAAATTAATATAGGCTACTAAACAGAAAAATTTAAATAAATAAATAAAGAGATTGCCACTGACAGTAAGAGCTGACCAGCCCCAACAGACGGCACCCGTTCACGAGTATGACGTGTGTATCGGCGTCGTTTGACTCAACCATGTTGTAGGGAATAAAACGACCCGACACGCAACGCCACCATCAGCAGGACATTTTAGTGAGCATGACAAGCTCAGACCGAGCTAGGCAACTGAAGGGCACAATGTAATTTTAAGTCATTTTATTGCTTATCAATATATGCAACATCAATGGCTGCACGACTCTCATACTTTACGATAAACTTGGGGACTTGTGGTGGACTTGGGGAAGTCCGACCGCCCACTCACAAGGCCAGAACAGGCGATGCGGTTTGCAGTTTCCGCGTCCTGCTCAGCGGATCGTTGGAAGAAGGGGAGCGAGAACGTCTTCGTTTCTGTCCCCTTACGTGTACCGCATGGGCGGCCCGCCACTGCCGGGTCTGCGGACGATTGCTACGGGACTACGGTCCCGGCACTAAAGTGGTGACGCCAAACGCCGAGGTTGGTTTTAGTCGGTAGATCGCTCTTTTTAGAGCGGAGTCCGACACACCCAACAGCTCTCTCCGGAGCGGTAGGTAGTGCATAAAGCATTTCCAACCTCGTCAACAAAAAATAAAAAG
Source organism: Acronicta alni (assembly GCA_964056405.1). Classification (NCBI taxonomy): domain Eukaryota; kingdom Metazoa; phylum Arthropoda; class Insecta; order Lepidoptera; family Noctuidae; genus Acronicta; species Acronicta alni. The sequence continues at coordinate 10,348,221 of OZ043937.1, read as the reverse complement.
AAGGTGGTGCACGCACAGGTGCACACAAACTGGTGTGCGTTTTCTTCACATTTCGCTTCAAGGCTGCGTAAACCGGTATTACAATAATAAACAACGAGCCTGTCGAATTCCGTGCGTTGTTCGTACAACGCACGGAATTCAACAGGCTGTGTGGCAGCCCTACCGAACTGGTGACCAAAAAGTCCACAAACCGGTGGTTCAAGTGAACGCATTAAACGCAAGTCCAGGCGACCTTCGCAGTGTATTTTTTTTAATGTGCAAAATGTGCATGTTGTTAAAGTGACAGGTGATTAACGCTTGCATCATACGGCAGTGATATCAATAACATTTACTTATTTTGAGGGACATTAAAATTTTCCATTTACAAATAAATAAATAACTAAAAAACGGACAATCAACGACCCATTTAATGGCAAACGCCAAAGTGGTAGGCCCAGACGGAGAAATATGGAGTACATAAGGAGTACATAAGGAGTACATAAGGAGTACATAAGGAGTACATAAGGAGTACATAAGGAGTACATAAGGAGTACATAAGGAGTACATAAGGAGTACATAAGGAGTACATAAGGAGTACATAAGGAGTACATAAGGAGTACATAAGGAGTACATAAGGAGTACATAAGGAGTACATAAGGAGTACATAAGGAGTACATAAGGAGTACATAAGGAGTACATAAGGAGTACATAAGGAGTACATAAGGAGTACATAAGGAGTACATAAGGAGTACATAAGGAGTACATAAGGAGTACATAAGGAGTACATAAGGAGTACATAAGGAGTACATAAGGAGTACATAAGGAGTACATAAGGAGTACATAAGGAGTACATAAGGAGTACATAAGGAGTACATAAGGAGTACATAAGGAGTACATAAGGAGTACATAAGGAGTACATAAGGAGTACATAAGGAGTACATAAGGAGTACATAAGGAGAACATGGCTCGGCGAGGTGGACTCCTTCGAAAAAGACTTCTCCTTAACAGCAACACACAGAAGTGGAAGAATAGTGGGGAGGACTTAGCCCTGCAGTGGGACATGACAGACTTTTATATATAATAACTAAGTTTTATCTAATATTCTAAAGTAAAGTTTGTGAGGTTGTATGGAGTAATCTCTGGATCTACTAAACAGATTTTGAAAATTCTTATACCAATAGTAAGCCACATTATTTGCGAGTTTGACAGTTTTGGAGAGCTTGACCTGCTGGCTATTAATAATAAACTAAAAAAAATATATCGATAGCTAAACAACATTGGAGCCATCACCTCTGCCTTCTGTTTGATCTTTTGATGCGACTTGATTCCCACTTTTTCCTTACATCATCATCCTCATCAACCCATATACTGTCCCACTGTTGGGCATGGGTGTCCTCTCTGATTGAGAGGGATTAGGCTGGCCTAATACGGGTTGGCAGACTTCAACAACGTCGACAAAAGTCTCTAAGGCATGCAGGTTTCCTCCCGATGTTTTTCTTCATCGTTTAAGCGATTGATAATTAATTATTAATACAATACAATATACCATTACAATTATATGTATAAATATAAAACTATCTACACTACTAACAAACTAAAATAAAAAAAAAAACTACAAAGTAAACTACAAAAAAAAAAAACTAAAACTAGACTAGTTATTAATACGCACATGAATTTGAAAAGTCAGAGGTGCGTGCCTTGCATTCGAACTCGAGAACTTAAACTAGTTAGTCCTATGATCACATCACTAGGCTATCACTGCTTTCTCTTCCTTTCCTTACATACTCTGTGTATATAGATTCATCTAAGTAAGTCTAATAAGTATAAGTAAGCCATGGTATAATAATGAGCTTACGATTGTATTCTCTTCCCACGATGCCCCACAACGACGTCACAAACGACACGAACAGTGTTACAAATTACAATAACAATCTTGTATACAATTAGGTTTAATGCATTAAGAATATAAAATAAATTGCTTAGTAACCCAACAATTTTTATCTCGTGTTCTTCATCTGTTTAATTAAAAAAGTAAATTGTATAAAATTAGTATACAACAAATTTAATAAAGATTTAGGTATTTTTAATTATAATAAAGCAAAATTCTTTTAAAAATATCAGACTGGCTAGACTACACAAAAACAGAGGAACTGCTAGTCATAAAAATGTAAATAGGTAATATTTAAATATGGTTCTCTACCTCTTTGTTATATGCATCCTTAAGCAGGGTTGCCAACCGTACTATAATAATATATAGTATTGTACTGTATTTCGGTTCTGCGTACTATACCTATATAGATAATTTTCAACACCAAAATCTAACAAATAAATTTTTATTCTAAAAATGTGCCTTTTCATTAGCTTTTGACTGATGCAATAGCGTGTAGCTTATCCAAAAGCATCTATCTTAGTGCATTCTGAACTTGTCATTGTCAAATTGATAGAGTCAAACGCATGTTTGATCATTGGTCTGCTTTATTTTTGATACAAATATATATAATATAATATATCTTCGTCTACTTTTTGCGTTTTCCATAAAATACTATTTAATTGAAGTGTATATTTTTTATAGCTTCGTCTGAAATATACTATAATATATCGCTGAAGAAATGTTGGCAACCCTATCCATATGTAACAGCACACACTCATCGTAAAACACGCACACCTATGTACACTTATAACTCCACACACATCTTTTTTCAGTTTTCCTCCAAATAAATGATTACCTAGTAGAACTTAAAAAAAAGTCTCGATGTCCGATGGTCCTGGTTGTCATACGAATATCTACTATGATAATCATTAGTGGTAATCAGAAGCTGACAACCAGTCTATCCTCAGGATTATTAGTGTTGCCTAGAAAATAGGATGCGTAGGTCTGATGGCAGTCACTTGGTGTAAAATACTGATATTCAGCCGCGTTTGTTTAGACTGGAAGCCGATACCAACATAGTTGGGAAAATGCTCGGAGGATTATGATAATATAGTCGACGTTGAGTCAAATCAGCCTATCGCAGTCCACTGCTGGACATAGGCCTCTCCCAAATCGCGCCACAACACTCGGTTCTCCGCCTTCCGCATCCAGTCTGACCCATCTTAAGATCGTCGGTCCATCTGGCTGGGGGGCGTCCCAAACTACGTTTGCCGACTCGCGGTCTCCACTCAAGGACTCGTCTGCTCCAACGGCCATCGACGTTGAGTATTGAGTAATTAATAATAATTATAATGTTTATTGGCAATACTTCTAACAATCCAGTGATATGTGTCTAGGAACATAATAAGTTTACTTTATTACTACTTTATTATGTATGCACAGAAACTAACTACATATAGGTATGTTATATAAAATAATATGAATATGAATAGTGTGTAACGACGTCTGTGGTCTAGTAGTTCGCGTGTCGGAGTGCTGATCACGAGGTCGTAACTTCGATTCCGAGAAATCACAAATATTTATGTGATGAACATAAGTGTTTGCGTTTGTCTGGGTGTTTCTTTTGTATTTATATGTATGTATTTGCAAAAAAAATATATAAGTAATTATATCCATTGTCTACTACCCATACAAGCTCTGCTTAGTTTAGGACTAGATGGTGCTGTGTTAAATTGTCCAAGAATAGTTAGTATCTTTTTTTTTATTTGTTGACGTCGACAAACGAGCAGACGAGCCACCTGATGGTAAGTGGTCATCGTCGCCCATGGACATCTGCAACACCGGAGGAGTTGCTGATGCGTTGCCGGCCCTTAAGGAACCTGTATACACGCCGTTTGAAGAACCCCATGTCATAGCATACAGGGAAAACCTCAGCAGGTAGACCGTTCCACATCTTGCAGGTGCGCGGGAGAAAACTGCGCGACGCTCTAACATTCTTGGAGACCCAGGTCTGCAGAGTGTGAGGATGGGCTCTGCTTCTGAGGCGGGTGGTGCGATGATAAAAAGGTGACGGAAGCACCAGTTCATATATCTATTTAGTATCTTAGCAGAAATTGATGTTTTATATAGAAAAAACAAACAACCTTCGGTACACTTAAACTGCCAAGTTAGTCATATAGTCCTAAGCGCGAGTTAGAGGTTGTGGATCGCCAGATATAGTAGTGTTATTACGTTTTCATCTTGCAACTCGAAGTTTGATTTTCGGCTCGCCCTTATTACATGCGACTACTGCTACTAAACATTTCACTGCTTAATAACACTGCTTTGAGCTGTGTTGTGTTTCTTACGATGAGCAAGGCTGGCTGTGCTCCGCGAGGAAACGTGTTAGCCTTTATACTGCCAAACCAACTATTCCTCTTTCGTTTTACATGGTCGGCAATGCGCAAGTGATTGGTATTGGTATTACAAGCGTCTATTGGCTACGGTAACCGCTTACCATCAGGTGGGCCGTATGCTTGTTTACCACCTTAGTTGTATAAAAAAAAAACGGTGAGCTGTACATTTTGTACACCTCTTCTTAACCGTTCGGGGTATACAGGCGTGATGGTATGTTATTTTTAAACGACTTCAAAAAAGTAGGAGGTTCTCAATTCGACTGTATTTTTTTTATATGTTTGTTACCTCAGAACTTTCGGCTGGATGAACCGAGTTTGATGATTCTTTTTTAATTAAAAGCTGGTACTTCCTGTGTAGTCCCATTTCAATTTTGTCCAGTTCTGACGATGGCATCCATAAGAAAACCATATAAGTCTTATTTATACACACAATGCTTGAAGTCGGTTTTTTTTTCCCAAATTTTCCTAGGAAGCTATTTTAATTTATAAATGATTTCGCGCCACAGATTCGTAGAGATCTATAAATTATTGTACGTAATGATCCGTGGAAAGGTAGATTAAAAATCCCAAATAGGCGTGGCCTATTTCGCATATCCGATCATGCGATCCTTTGTAAATCCGCTCTTGTTAAAATACAACTTAATCAATTAATATGCAAATATATTCGTGTTACATCGCCACTTATACAATCAATCGTAATTATTGTGTTGTAAATTAATGATAGGAAATCATTATGTCTGATATATTTCTATACTATACATAAATGTAAAGTAGTACAGTACATTGATGACGTCTGTGATCTAGTTGTCCCCGTGTCGAACTGCTGATCACGAGGTTGTTTCGATTCCAGCAGAACACAAATATTTATTTGATGAATATTAAGTGTTTGTGTCTTTGTTATATAATTTAAGTATGTTCATCATTATCAACCCATATACTGTCCAACTGCTGGGCACGGGTCTCCTCTCATATTGAGGGGGATTAGGCTATAGTCCACCACGCTGGCCTAGTGCGGGTTGGCAGACTTCACAAACCGTCGAGAAAAATCTCTAAGGTATGCAGGTTTCCTCACGATGTTTTCCTTCACCGTTTAAGCGAGTGATAATTAATTATTAATACGCATATGAATTCGAAAAGTCAGAGGTGCGTGCCTTGGGTTCGTACTCGAGACCTTCGACTTGGCAGTCTAATGGTCATACCACTAGGCTATCACTGCTCGTACTATTATCAAATCATACTAATTTAAGTATGTATTTACAAAAAAAAGTATATAAGTATTATATATCCATTGTCTAGTACCCATAGTACAAGCTCTGCTTAGTTTGGGACTAGTGTTGTGTGTAATTTTATTGTGGTAGTGGTGTTGTGTGAAATTGTCCAGGAATATTTATTTATTTATACCTATTAAAGTACAGACGCCAGCAGGTCAAGCTATACAAAACTTTCAAATTTTCCCAATTGAATATGAACCTTTTTGTTTTGTATTAAAGTTGAAAATCTATCAAAGAAATTTGACAGATTGTGGTAGCTTGATGTGCTGGCCTCTGGGTACATTATTACTTTGTCATTGTTATTTTTTTTTTAATATATTATTATTTTTGACACATTGGCTTTCGGTCCAAGTGTCGTGCGTCGTTATTTGTGCGAAAATAAATACTTTTTCTTTCTTCTTTCTTTATATTATTTTATCCTAATACATACTAACACGCCTATATCCCCGAAAGGGTAGGCAGAGGTGTATTGGGGGCTAAAATAGCGACTGCAACACGTGTCATACATGTTTTTTTTATACCACTAAGGTGGCAAACAAGCATACGGCCCCCCTAACGGTAAGCGGTTACCGTAGCCTATAAACGCTTTCAACACCAGGGGACCCTATAAATTAAAGAAGAAACACGTACTTTTATTTGTACATACTACCTCCTTGCAGAAAATCGACGTGAATTAACACTGCTTTGAGCTGTGTTGTGTTCCTTACGGTGAGCAAGGTTGCCAGTGCTCCACGAGGAAACGTTGTGTTGGCAGTGGGGGGACTATGACCCTTATACTGCCAACCCAACTATTCCTTTTTAATTTTACAGGATCGGCAACGCGCAAGTGATTCCCTGGTGTTGCAAGCGTCTATAGGCTACGGTAACCGCTTATCATCAGGTGGGCCGCATGCTTGTTTGCCACCTTAGTGGTATAAAAAAAAAACTTTTAAAATATTAGAAACACACAGTCAAACACAATATATATACAATACACAAGCTTATATATATTATGGTTGAAGCCGTGGAAAAACCCTACTAGCCTTACGCTAGTACCATTTATTAAGCTTTGTTGATCATCATTTGTCCATTCAAAAGCAAAATTATTATTTAAACGTCAGAAAAATGATAATCTGGCCAGGGCCGCATTAAGTTATTCTATTATTTCTTTTTTTTTATGGAAGAGGGAGGTAAGCGAGCAAGCGGGTCGTCACGGTGAGCCACCGCCGCTCATTGACACCGTCAACACCGGTGGGGTTGCAAATGCATTGCCGGCCTTAATTTGCAACGAAACAATTAATATTACAAAATGTAGATATGTTTTTTATTAAAATGTAATTAATCAATATCAATATATGTACAAAATCAATGCCACTTTTCGTTGTAATTTTATAACTCAAGAACGGGCTCACCTATCCAAACCAAATGTTTAGGCTTTGTTTGGACTATTTAGTAGATGGTTTATGTGAAGTTTGCACAAAATCGGTCGAGCGGTTCTTCATATATTATAGTACAGAAAAGCCAAGAAACCAAGCGGGCGAAGCCGTGGGCGGAAAGCTAGTATAACATACCATCACGACTGTATTCCCCAAAGGGTTTGGCAGAGGGGCACAGTAATGCTCACTCACATGTCCCATGTAATAGGGGGAGAGCCTATTTCCATTAACCGGGCACAAATCCAAACTCCGAGCTGCTACTGAGAATTTCATAGAAAAACCCAATAACACTTTGCTCGACCTGGGAATCGTACCCAGGAAATCTAACTCATCTAGTCACGGTTAGGACCACTAGACTAACGAGGCAGTTAATTAATATAATTATCATAATACCTTCAATAATAGTTTTTGCAGTTACCTAGGTACTAGCGTTAATTCTTTCATAAAGTTTTTTTTTTTTATTTGCACTTTTGCAGTTACTAGTGTAGTTAATTTAATAAATCGATTGTTCTATGATTATTTATGATTATCTTGGTACACGAAGTAGTGTTTAAGCGTCTGTAAAAAAAACACGAAGCATATGTTACTTTTATTTGTTTAAATATTTGTTAAATCCTCCATTCGGTCAAGGAAATCTTTTGTTCTTATCTCACTATTTTTAAGATAACATACAAATGTTGGAAATTATTTAGAAATAAATATTAATTTGTAAAGTATTGGTCGACACTGAACATATTATACAGGCTTATTGAACATATTATCATAATCCTTCGAGTCTTTTCCCAACTATGTTGGGGTCGTCTTCCAGTCTAACCAGATGCGGCTGAATATCAGTATTTTAAACGAAGCGACCGCCATCAGACCTCCACAACCCAATTTCCGGGTAACACCAATATCCAGAAGATAGACTGGTTGTCAGGCTTTTTGGGTTTTTGAGTACCAGTGAAAGATTTCTAGTAAATTTACTCAGGAAATTGACAATGAATGTCAATTCGCTGAGTAAATTTACTAGAAACCTTTCAATATTTGAAGAATACTTATAATTGTTTTATTACCCTACGCTGAAGTCCCATAAAAGCACTCATCATCATCATATCAGCCTGATGCTGACCACGATCCTCAGACATGAGAGACCGACCCCAGAGAGAGAGAGAGCTGGACATAGGCCAAAAGTACTAGAATATTTCTAGTTCGATAGGACTAAAGAACCTTCAAAAAACAAGCCTGTTTCTTCCTCAATGGCTTAATGAAACAAACCTTAGATTTTTTTGGTGATAGTTAAAGGACCGTGGTGATCATTTAACATTAGGTGACCTGCACGGTTTGCCTCGAATATGCGAAGAAAAATACTAGTAATTCCCATTACGTTTTTGAGACTCTATTTTAATACACCCTATTAATATTAAATATATGAGTAACTTATTAATTAGTTTAATGGTGAATGAAATGACCATCATCTAAACGACTTCATAAAACTTTGAAGTTTTGTTTGTTAAATCTACCACGCCACACTAGACTAGCTTGTTCGATTGCAATGGTAAAGTACTTAATTCCAATTATTACTTTACTTCCACGTCAAATCATTATGAACGACACCATAGCGTAACGACATAACCACCATAATTTATATCAATCTTTAGCGCTTTCCGACCTTTTCAATATGCAATAATAATATTTGACAGTTCAAGTGCGACCTAAGTACGGCCCTGTAAATTGCACTAAGGAAATGTCAGTCTCTATGTGATAAATTGATAAATATATTACTTGTATTGGACCTAGGAAACTTCTGCTAAGATTTGCATTACAATAATCTGAGGTGGTATAATATTATTATTTACTTAACCACACATGGTGTAGCGATGATAAACGCTGCTGTTGAAGCGTAAGGTCGCTTAGCTCAATATCCAGGTCGCGCAATGTTATTGGTGCGAATGATACCCCTGGTAGGTATTGCTAGCTTCCATAGGCGTCCATACACGGTAACTGCTTATTATATACCAAGTACCTATGCTTGTTTACCACCTAAGCGGAAAAAAAACCGGCCAAGTGCGAGTCCGACTCGCGCACCGATGGTTCCGTACAAACCTGTAGATATACTTTTGATTGCGTTGAAATCGAAGTTTTATTTTGTTACAGCTTAAAGGTATTATAGACCTGAGTATTTGATATGAATTTCAATTTAATACCTCTACGCGTTCATGAGGAAAGGGGTAGTAACTGTAAAATTATTAAAAATATTTTTATTATATGATGTAACTAAAAATTTACGGTTTTCGCAATTTTTCCTTTATCTGTGCTATAAGACGTTGCTTCGTACCAAATTTCAAGATTCTCAGTTCACGGGAAGTACCCTGTAGGTTTTGATTCCCTTGCGAGTTTCGAAAATTTGCGGAAACTTGCGGCATCTAAGCCAATGCAATCAATATCTTTTGATTGCATTGGCTTAGAAGTTTGATTTTTTTACAGCTCTAAGGGACAGACCTGAGTATTTGATATAAATTTTTTTAGCTTGATACCTCCACGTGTTCCTGAGAAAAAGGGTCTTGACAGACGGATGGACGGAAAGATAGACGGACGGACGGACGGACAACAAAGTTCTTATAAGGGTTCCGTTTTTTCCTTTCGAGGTACGGAACCCTAAAATTGATTTTCGTGGAGCATTACCCAGAACCGCCCCCGCAACGTCTGTTAAGGCACCAGCTCTTCTACCATCTGGGGCGATTATTGCACTTGGCCCTCCGAGGGTCTATCAATGGACGTCCGCGGTGGGATTGCGGATCCCACCACTACGCAGAAGGTGGTAGTTAGTCTGTATGCTGGCCACCTGGCCGGAGAGCCCGATATAATCGTCCCCTATCCCCGAGCGAGGCGCATGCTGTTGCAGCACTGCCGTTTGGATTTTTACTTTTATTTGAATAAATATTTTACAAATTGGTACTGGGCAAGATACACTGTTGGGCAAAGGTCATCTCTACTATCCCTATCCCTATTCCTACTATTATTTTAAATGCGAAAGTAACTGTCTGTCACGCTTTCACCCTAAATCGATTTTGATTGTTGGTACAGAAATTAATTGTCTGGTTACCCGACAGCCTTAATATGGTAGGTACCTAGTGTAATTATTTTGTAAAGTAAAGGGTGACTTCACCTTGGCACTTCCGCTGAATCTCAACAATTGGATTCAAGGTACGTCATCTGATTTTTTTTTAATGCATAAAGCCATTAAGCCAAGTAATCCACGAAGGTTATAGTGTATTATTTTATGGGTGCCGTTAAATTTTATGTCTATACTATTGTAAAACTGTAAAAAAACTGTGTCTGTACATTGAAGATATTAAAAAAAAATAAGTGGGTTAGACTATTACAGGCCTCCGAACCCAAAAATGTGTGTTTTTTTTAAATTTTTGTCTGTTTTTCTGTTTGTTAGGGGTTGCCACAAAAACTACTGAAAAGATCTTAATTTTGTTTTCATTTTTGAAAAACATATGCTCCAACTTAAAAACTGGGGTAGTTTTTATCTCAATTGGATGAAAAGATCCTGGGTAACTGCTTGACCTCTCCGTTGTATGCAGATCCATACAAAGAAAAGATCATCACTGATGGTTTTATATTTAATTATATGTATTTGAAAGACTGTTGTTCAACTAAGAAACTTAGGTATGTCTCATTTTATTCCGTTGATTAGAGTCAGAAATACAGCTTGACCTCTGTGTCGTATGAATTCCCATATAAAGAAGGGGTCAACACTGTTGGTTATAAATTATGGTGACGAATGCACTTCTTTTTATGATTGATGTACATCAGTAGGTACTTAATAAGTTATTGTCGTTTAAAATAATATAAACTTACATTAAACTACAGTACTGCTATTCTAGTATATACCAAAATGTACTGATGACACTCTCGATGAACGAACTCTGATGTTCGTCCCACAATTCTGATGAAGTAATTCATTCATACCTTGAACTCAAGGGGGAACCTTTTGCTCCACGCTAGCGACACCTTACAGAACTGATATGGTGATTTGAGGGTTCACACTTTGCGATCACAGGATAGGGATCCAGAAAGGAGTCTCGCAGCTTTGAAAATTTTATCTTAGTGTCACCTAAACAGAGCTAATCATTGCCCGCTGCTATTCATAACACATAGTGAAGCTTTAGGCCGCGGCCGTCAAGATGTTTTCATACTCTGGTTTTACTTACTATAAACCAGAAGTGTAAAAAGCGGGAATTAGGCTTTCATTAATATGGGGTACCAATCGTAGGAATTAATGTCTATGAGTCTTTATATAATGAGTCAACGATGGGTTTGAGTCGACGACGTTATCTGATTGATTACTTCAATGTCGTAATAACCCATAGCCCACTACGGTGTTGTAGAAATTAGTGACAACTCAAATGTTTTTACGAGCGAGTTATTCTAGCACCTGGAACGTTGCAGTCTCAGACAACCATAAGAATCTCTGTTGTGAAATATTTGAGTCTATTGTAGATACGAGTAATAAACGTGCTATCAAATTACTTAATTGATGTTGAGTTTGTAAATACTTACCTATTTACTTTAAAGTTTAAACACGCCTGAGCCTATTGTAGCTGTGCAATGGCGCCAGAATTTTATTCATTTCCAAGCCGCGGCTGTGAGGTCAGCGCTGTTTATCCCTAAAATACTACTTACATAACTTAATATACCATCACGCCTGTAGGGAAGGGTTAGATAGAGGTGTTCTAATGTACACCCACAGTTCACCTTTACACCTTTTAGTACACTCAGGTCGCCAGTATGTTTAGGTCCCATGTAATAATAGCCTAACCGGACACAAATCCGAGTTACTACTGAGAATTTGGAAAACCCAATAACACTGCTCGACTTTGGAATTGATCCAATGATCATCAATTGAATGATGAATAAATTCGATCAACGTCAAGGGAATAAATCGAAAAGGCTTCTCCATTTTTTACACTTTTCCTGATGCTGCCCTACTTATGTCCAATAATGATTGAGCATCTAGGTCGCGCCATCTCCTTCGTGGTGAGTCGCGTCACCGGTTATGCTTCGCGAGTAGCCTTAGTGTTAAGTGCCTTAGTTATTTTTTTTTGTTTTGCGACTGTCGTCCCACTTCTAGGGGTCATGGTTCCATGCGAGAGCGATTCCCGTAGTCCCGCCATTATGCGGAGAGCCTGACATATCCGTACCGCATTCCCGAGCGCGGTGGCATGCATGGGGAGCATTTCCCCACCCGAAAAAATAAAGGGGTCATGATTCAATCATTCTTCCACTCCTCTGGGTATGGATCTTTCTTTCCAATAAAATAATATTAAAAATGTACACTTTATAGGCTTGTCTTAGACATACAGATGCCAGCAGGTCAAGCTATCTAAATCTGTCAAATTTTCCCAATTGAATATGAACCTCATTATTTTAAAGTTGAAAATCTATCAAAGTAATTTGACAAATTAGGGTAGCTGGCCTCTGTACATACATACATTATTTGTGAAAATGATCCTTAGTTGGTCGAAATAAATGATATAATAATAATTATACACTCAAGACCTTTTTCCATAGGAGTAGGCAGAAACTAAAGAACGCCACTAATACTACGATTCTTGTATACTTCAATTTGTAATTTGCTTCGTCCATATTTATATATCTTGTCATAAGTTATATTTAAGTATTTTGGTAAATTGATCTTTACAAGACACTCACAACACAAAGTCAATATTTAATACTAGATGGCGGCGGTATTTCTTAGCTGACAACCTCAGAGAAAAAAACCAGAAACAAAATCAAATGAAAATGATACCTAAATGATATTTATTTCTGCAAATAGAAGATCTATTTGCAGAAATAAATATCATTTATCATTTCATTTTAATTTAAAGACACTTTTACAAGTCAATGTATTACTTTTTTTTTTAAACTAAATGAGGTACAGGCAGGAACAGTTTTCACGCTTACTCGCACACGCTGCCACCAGTTGTGAATACGCATTTGACCTTTTTGAAGAACGTCACATGAACGTGGTCTGTTATTAAATTCCCAGACACCTTAATCGAACTTGTAATCAGGATTGGATAAAATCAAGCAAAGGTCATCCTATTGACAAAAAACCAGTACTGCGATGTTTTCGGTAGACTTAATTACGAAGCGGAAGAATTGTATATTATTTTTATGTTAATACTAATGAGAATTTAAAATAAAGCCTTTTCCCAAATAAATTCCTATACTGAGCGCAGCTTTACCTTGCAGATTTATCGCGTTATATTGATATTATTAATCCCGACGTTTCGGACCCTTTACAGCATCCATGGTTACCGGTAGTTTTTAGTATTGACAGCTACCCTACATTTTTGTTGTTAATTATTGGCAATCCGATTCACGCAAAACGAGCTCACCATATCCTTTGGTCTTGCAGTTGTAGGCCTGGATTTTGATTTAATAGAAAGCCTGACAACCAGTTTATTCTCATGTCGATTTTACCCAGAAATTGTGTAAAATACTGATATTCACCGGCATTTAGTTAGACTGGAGGTCGAGCCCAAGATAGTTGGGAAAATGCTCGGAGAATGAAAGGGATAGTGAGCGTTCAATACCATATTTCGCTGAAGAAATGTTGGCAACCCTAATTGGATTGCCAAGCCAAAGGTCTAGAGTTCTAATTCAAGGCACCTCTGACTCTGAATTTGAACCTTATACCTAGTCTTATTGGTTCTGATAAATTCACTTAAAAATGAACTATCGATAAAATGCCGTATCAATTGACCTCCACGCTATTAATTCGTCACAGCCTGCATCTTACGCGTCGATGAAGATTGAACAATTAAAACCTCTTTCAATTTATAGTAGCAGAGGTCAAGGTTAAACGAATGACTGACTTTTTATATGATTGAAGAAACTTAAAGCGGGACGGTCGCGAATATGCGGAGTGCAGTGCCTTGAGTTTGTTTATTATTAATTATATTCACAATTCATTGGTATTCGTCATATTTATCTAGCGGGCCTAGCAGCATACTTTTTTATTTTTTTTATTTACGATAAGACTACGCTTGGCCACTAGTTCGCCTGATGTTAAGCGACACTGCGATCTACGGTGGAGCGCGCTTGCCTAGAAGAAACCGATTCACTCGAGATTTAAAGACACACAGATTATAGTTATTGGGGAAGACCCACTCAGGAAGCTCATTCCACATTTCAGCGGTACGCATGATAAAACTTGATTTAAAGTGTTTCGTTCTGGTTTTTTGGTATGTCCACCATAAATGATGCGTCATCGCGCATATGAAGATTGCGCATATGTAGGTATAGATTACCGTAACCAATACCTTTTTTTATATATTATGGAAAACCCTCATGTATCCTCCGCCACCCGGGGAGGTGGCAGGGTATGTCAGACTCGTACCGACTAAAAACCGCACTTGCCTTCACCTGCTCTATTGTCATGGCCACGGGATCCGCAGAATTCACCACGACCATGACAGGCTATGGTCCAGCAGTTGCTGGACCCCGTCGATTAGCGAGGCCTTTCCTCGCATACTGATTGAAGGCACGTTTCGTCACAAGCGTGCAGCCTACTGGGGAATATGTTCCTGGCCTAGTAGCTTATATTCATTCATATCCAACACCTACCTCCCCTGACGAGAGATGAGCAAGTTACACACAGTTTAAGGGCCTAACTAAGTAAATATAGTTTATATCGTTTCATTGGGTCGGCAACGCGCAAGTGATACCCCTGGTATTACAAGCGTCTATAGGCTACGGTAACCGCTTACCATTGTACCGCTTACCTTGTAATTTACTCATATGTAGCTACTCGTATGCTCCTAACGGTGAGCAAGGTTGCCAGTGCAAGGAAACGTTGTGTTGGCACTTTACCCTTATACTGCCAACCCAACTACTACCAACTCCACTTTCGTTTTACAGAGTCGGCAACGCGCAAGTGATACCTCTGGTGTTGCAAGCGTCTATAGGCTACGGTAACCAAACTAAGCCTAGCTTGTATGGGCCCTAGACAATGTATAGAACACGTATATACTTCTTTTTTATAAATACATACTTATAATACATAAGAAACCAAATTATAGGCTGATGATGATCTAGAAATACATAGTAACATTATAATTATATATAATTAAGTACTCGTTTAGTTTACACGTGTTAATATTGACTACCGGAAACTTATCGAATCAAATAAACACATGTAATTAACATACATAATTACCATCACGCCTGTATGCCCCGAAGGGTTTGGCAGAGGCACTAATGTTGAAATGAAATGAAATCGTATTTATTTTCTGTAAATAGATCTTTTTAAGACACTTTTACAAGTCAATGTTTTGAATTTTTTATGCTAGATGGCGCTAATTTTAAAGGTCCTCTGTACTGAAAATAGATATCGTAATAAAGGGGCCGGTAATACCGAATATATTACCGGCCGAAAATAACACACCTGTGGGGAAGAGCCTTTACCTACTGTAAAAGTTGTACAAGTTTCTGGAGCTCCACTACCATATGGCTCTTTCTTCAAAAGGCCATTTCAGACTTTGCCCTACATTGTAAGACATATTTGTACTTTAAAAGAGACTATGATTCTCTGAGTTTGTTTCGGCGTTTCTTCTTAGAGGTCGTCAGATAGGAAATGCCGGAGCCATCTAGCTTAAAAAAAATGTAAAATATTGACTTGTAATTTACAAGTCAATATTGATTACACTTTTGCTAGTTGTGACGGGTAGGTATCGCGGTGGCTTAGTGATCATAGCGTCTGGTGTACCGAACCAGAAGACGCAGGTCCGAATCCTGCCCGCGGTCGTATTTTTCCTTTTCTAAATAACTTTAAAATCTTAGCATGGAAAATGCCAAAAATATACAAAAAGATAGTTAGAAGGTAAGGTGGCATCGTTCGGCATTGAACTAACTGTAAAGTAAGTTGTGTCGGTTGAAAAGCAAAAACTTGCATTTCAATAGGTGTTACTGACGTCACCATAAAGACGTAAATTCAATATGTGAAGGAAGAATTCGACATGACGGGTAGGTATCGCGGTGGCTTAGTGGTCATAGCGTCTGGTGTACCGAACCAGAAGACGCAGGTTCGAATCCTGCCCGCGGTCGTATTTTTCCTTTTCTAAATAACTTTAAAGCCAGTGACGTACTTAAGACGAGATGACAACTCTAAGCAACAATATTTGCAGGATGTTCCGATACAAGTAAATACAAGTAAGTACTCGATACTTTTATTTCGATACCAAGTACTTTTGGCATCGAATCCCTTCTTTCAATACCTTACTGGGATCGAAAGAAAAGTACTTGTATCGAATCGAATCAGTAGATAATCTAATGAGGTAATCCAATGTTGACCCAGAGACCCGTGTGACCCATGTGAATGTTCACCCAGCGACCCATGTTACCCATGTGAATGTTCACCCATGAGATCACCGGCGCCTTTTAGGGTTTCGTACCGAAAGGACAAAAACGTAGGTAGGTAATTAACATTCTCGCTCGGTAGCATTTTCTAGTTTGTGTTATTTCACTGTCGCTCCTTTGTTTTTGAATGGATGATAGAATTGATAAATAGAGATGGAAGATCGACGCAGGTCGCAAGACTCTGTTCACTTACAGGCGGTTCCGAGTGAGTTTTCTCTAAAGCGGTATCAACGATGACGCAAGCAAGAAACCGATTGTCTTCAGGCAGTATAGATGAAGTATAAGTTCTTTGCTTAATTTTTTTAGATAAAAATCATGAATAAAGCAGTTTTCAATTTTAGAATTAGCTTTACAATGATATATTTTTATTATTCTTTACTTCCCATATATTTATTCACTAAATCCTATTTTCTTTGGAAAAATAATCGATATGAGTAGGTATCGATACTTTCGATGTACTCATATTGGTATCGGAACATCATATGTTGCTTGCATCTACTTGTAGGCTGCGGTCCCCATACCACCAGCCGGCCCGTATGCTTGTTTGCCATCATTTTATTGCAGTTAAAAAATAGTACATTTTGGTACAAGTGTGTAATGTTGGTGATTACCGCTGAGGCGCCATTGAAACCCGAGCCGTGAGGTGAGGGTTTTAAGAGAGCCGAGGACGGTATACGACGTTTTTCAACACACTTGTGAAGAAAATAACTATAATTTCAACTGTGAAAACAAATTGGGAAAATTTTTTCGCAATGTCGGGAAAAATTAATCAGCTGTTTTCCTAAACAATGGCGAATAATGGCGATTGGCCATAGGCTAAAAGAATGAGGTTTCTTTTTTTTTGGCTTTCGCGGATAGCGTTATGCCACATACAAAATGGGGAATTTAAAGTTTTCTTGCACAAGTTGAAAATATTTATTTAAATACGAAGTTGCATGAAATGTGCAAGCAATAGGTACATTAATTTATTTGTACTATTTATTGAACACAATCTTTTTGGTATCGAAACTTTTTTAAGAATAAAGCAACAACTAATAAAAAAAATAAAAAAATACCCTATAACTCACTTGTGAAAAATAGCAATGAAAAAGTCACAGTTTGATTATAGGTGTCATTACGTGCCTAATTGCGGTGAAATAAGAGCCATTTTATGTGCAAGTGTGTTGAAAAATATTTTATCACCTAAGCACTTATTTTTGCAAGTACTTTTTTTAATAATATATCATTCATTTTAAATTTAGAATTCGTCAGCTTTGAGACAAGCTATTTTAAATCTAATTTTATATAGTCTATTTTAGATTGTTACGACCTTTGATTATATACTTGTCTAGATGCCACATTGACACGTACAGAACGGCCCAAATAAAATCTACTAAAATTGGTAGACTCTCTTCTCACTTACGTCAGTGTCATTTGGATCACTTCAGGGTGTGGAGTTCTCGAAAAATAATTAATTATGTCGGTATGTGCTGTCAAATTGTGTCGCAATTATGTGGGAAAGCCGTATAATTACACTAAGAACACATTACATCGGTAAGTTTTGTTATTTAACCTCTATTATTATAAGAAAACATGATTTTTCAATTCGTTAATTTGTAGTTTCGACAGATTAGCCGGTGTTGTCAATTTATTACAAGGGAGTTTTGGCGAAACTATGGGAGATAAAATGCAAATATCAGTCATCATCTTTCGATCAGGAGAAAATTTTATTATTTTAATAATTACCTACATAATTTATTTGATCAGTAAATGATAACTTGCCTGGACACGAAATGAAATATAAAAAAAAAACTATTTCGAAAACAAATACAAAGAGATGGATTTTGATCTATAAATTGCTGTATATATTTTTTCATTGTATTTTTTGTTTTTATTAAAATAAATAAAACACTAATCTACAAAATAATTACTTTATTCAGCCTATTTCGTTTAACTGTCATCCCATTAAATAATGGAGAAAAGGTAAGTTAATAATTTGGAGCAGGCATCCCTAAACACGCACACCTTGACAGTTTGACTACAATAAGTACACAAGCGGTACTCACACATATCACGCAATTTGGCCCCAATTTTCGCGTGTCGTTTGTTTGCATTGCTCCATCTAGACAAGTATATAATCAAAGGTTACGACCTTGTTACTCGTATTTATTTTTTCAGAACCGATTTAATTATGATTTTTATTCCTAAATTTGATATAATAGATTATTATCTAGGAAGATTTAGATTATAATAGATATTCTAGAAGCTAATTTTTTTCTATAAATGATGCTTAAATAAATAATTTATCTATGTAAATTTAAATAGAAGTCACTATATTTATGCAATTAAGCCCATGAATATTAAAAAACACGGATGACTCGTTTTTATTATTATTTGTAGCCTGGAAACTTCTTTTTAGAATTAATTTAAGATGTCATTTCGTAAATAACTGTG
Source organism: Acronicta alni (assembly GCA_964056405.1). NCBI lineage: Eukaryota > Metazoa > Arthropoda > Insecta > Lepidoptera > Noctuidae > Acronicta > Acronicta alni. The sequence goes on along the minus strand of OZ043937.1, from coordinate 10,329,443 downwards.
GCTATATAGTCACTGGTTAGACCACAAAGAACGACCATCACGACCTCATTTTTTTGTGATGCGAATAGAGGAGGTGTTTTCATTTGTCCACAATAAACTACAATTTATCATACCATTACCATATTATACTGTCCGACTGTTGGGTACGGGTCTCCTCTCAGATTGAGAGGGATTAGGCTATAGTCCACCACGCTGGCCTAGTGCGGGTTGGCAGACTTCACACACCGTCGAGAAAAATCTCTAAGGCATACAGGTTTCCTCACGATGTTTAAGCAAGTGATAATTAATTATTAATACGCACATGAATTCGAAAAGTCAAAGGTGCCTTGTATTCGAACTCGAGACCTTTGACTTGGCAGTCGAAAGCTCATATCACTAGGTTATCACTGCATTTTTTATCATATTTTTATTGAAGTTACATAAAATAATATGGATGACATTATCATGGATCCTTTGCCATCTTGGGGATGTAGCAGGATATATCGGACTGGTACCGATATGCACCACGTACTCAACCACCACAAGCCTAATTGAGGCGCCTTCTTCAATTCCTCCTAATCCTCACGTAATTATAGGAAACAAAGCGAAAAAATCGCTAGAGGGAGCTTGTGTAAAAAAGTTTGCAATCACTAGCATAAGCTGATATTTTTTTTTTAAATTGAAGTTTTTCAAGAAGAAATCTTTGTTGTGTGTTTTCTTTAAATAGAAATACCCTGTTTGAAAGAATCTAAAAAGAAGAAGAAATCATATTATAATCGATCGTGGGTTCAATTCCCACAGGACACAAAATATTTGTGTGGATAAAACATGAGTATTTGTGTTTGTCTGGGTGTTTCTTATGTATTATAAGTATGTATTTACAAAAAAAAATTAAGTAAGTAAGTATATATGTATTATATCCATTGTCTAGTGCCCATAGTACAAGCTCTGCTTAGTTTGGGACTAGATGGTGCTGTGTAAAGATGTCCCAAAAATATTATTATTATTGTAATCTACCGTATCAAAAAAGATTTAGATTTTTCAAGGTGATCGCAAACTTTTTTGATGTGTGTACGTAAAATCTTTTATCTTGAAGACCTTTAGATTTCTTAATAAAGGTTTTATAACTAAAAGTGAAATGAATACTTAAAAACTAACCGAGGTTGTTACCAAGGCTGTACAGAAATTAAACAATCGATCAGTTTAAAGTTAACATTGATAATACAATAACAAATAAAGTCTGAACAAATAATTAAATAAAAGACTGACCGTAAAGTATACACGTAAGTTTAAGGCCGGTTTTAAAGGAATTTACTAAGTAATATTTTCTTTATCTTGATATTATATATATATATATATAACAGATAGAGCATTGGATTGGCAAGTCGAATGTTCTCGAATACAAGACACACAGCTCTGACTTTTCGAAATCATGTGCGTATGTACTTATAATTAATTATTACTCGCTGAAACGGTGAAGGAAAACATCGTGACTGAAACCTGCATGTTTCTGAGAGCCGTGTGAAAATTGCCAAGCTGCACTAGGGTGCGTTGTGGATTATAGCCTAATAAAACCTGTGCCCAGCAGTGGGACAGTATATGGTTTGATAATATCATAATATAATATAAAATAAATATTTTAACGATGACATGGCACAGAGAAAGAAATCTAACAATACAGGCCGTGTCCAAGAATACTGCTTATATCATAATGCTTATTATAAGAGAGGTAGGGCATAGTGGGAGTAAAGAGAGGTAGGGCATAGTAGGAGTAATTCTACTCAAATTAGAGCTGCCCGTCTGGGGAAGTCGGAGCTACTTCCCCAGACGCAGAAAATCGAAGTGAAATAACACTCCTTTAAGCTGTGTTGTGTTTCTTACGGTGACCAAGGTTGCCAGTGCTCCACGAGGAAACGTTGTGTCGACAGTGGGGGGAGGGCATAGTGGGAGTAAAGAGAGGTAGTATAGGCATAGTAGGAGTAATTCTACTCAAATTGGAGCTGCCCGACTGGGGACGTACCTCCGCTTTGCAGAAAATCGAAGTGAAATAACACTGCATTGCTGTGTTGTGTTTCTTACGGCGAGCAAGGTTGCCAGTGCTCCACGATGAAACGTTGTGTTGGCAGTGGGGGGACTTGGACCCTTATACTGCCAACCCAACTAAGTATTCCTCTTTCGTTTTACAGGTTCGACAACGTGCATGTGACACCCCTGGTGTTGCAAGCGTCTATAGGCTACGGTAACCGCTTACGGTGCACCGTATGTTTGTTTGCCACCTTAATAGTATAAAAAAAAAGGTAAGCCAGCCATCCAACGAGAGCCCATTTTACATTTTGGTCAAGACTCTAGGCTATTAGACCATTGGCTGACTCCAAAATAGTTGAGAAAAGGTCCAGCATGATTAGGTATCTAATCTTCACAACGGAATAATAATAATTGTATTGTACACGTGTAGCCTCAGGCAATGTCAAATTTAGGTAATTATGACCTTTATAATATTAATAAACAATTTACATAATACTGTGTGATGATTAATGAGGTCAGTCAGCACGATTGGCTATGAGTCAGTCTTATAATCGATTCCTGCTCAGAAAAACCCAGTCTACGTAGACTTAAACAATATTCCTTGTAAAAAAGTGTCTTTAAAAGATTTAAGTAACAGAAATCAATATAATAGATAATTATTATTATCTAAGCAATTTACAATTAATAGAAACAATTAAAATAAATTGTAAGTCACCCAGTAGCAATAACTGTATTTTATTATTAATAATTGTATTTTTGGTGTCAAAAAAATTTAAATATTTCGAATGCACTTTACAAAGTCCAATCAAATAAACATTATGTTCGCACGACGTGTCCTTGCAACGACGTGCCACTTGCATCAAACATTGAAGCTCACGGCTCTGCCAATAAGCCTGTTTAAATTCCATCGATGTCCGAGTACACAAAGTAATGTTTATGTGGACACAATGTAGACTAGTACTACATGGCTTACTTTTATTTATTCATTTAATTTTCAATTCTATTTTTAATTGACCTCTCAGAATGTATGTACAGTCAGCAACGAAAGTCGCTGAACACAGCTAAATTTTTTTATTGTCACAGCTCCAGAACTTGGCAACAGGTCTTTTCTACTAAGGTAACCTAAATATTTAATGGTCATCTATGCAATTATTTCGCATAACCTTCGTAGGTCACTAACTTCATACTTGTTAAAAATTATAATGAAGATTGCAACATGTTCAGCGACTTTCGTTGCTGACTGTACTTATTATCAGAGTACCTAATTATATTAGAAACTCAGAATATTAGGCTTTCGAAACCATTAGCGTTTTTGTCGGGGTGAATAACGGGTCAACCGGGGTCAATACAGAGGTTCATCGGGACCCGCGGAAGAATGCTCTGTTTCCGTAGTCCCCGCCGCAGCAGGTGCGAGAAGGAACACCGTGTGGTTTTTAGTCGGTAGGTCACCCACGCTGGGTGGAGTCCGACACGCTCTGCCGCGAAGTCCATGCGGATTTTCCACACGCTAAGAAAAAAAAACATGGTGGCGGTGGCCGCCCTCTCTGCCAAATCCAAACTCCGATCTGCTACTGAGAATCTCATAGAAAAAACCAACACATACATACTTACAGTGCGTCAAGATGTACCTACTTAATTTTTAAATAACTTTCGGTTCTTTGTACATACTTTGGGGCCCAAAGGTAGGCAGGTGCTTTCTCAATTATCTTTCAATGCAAATTGCCTGAATTTTAAACCATTGCCGATTATTTGAGGTACTATTATTGTAATGTCATCATCATCATTAATCTATATAATTATGTAGGTACCTACATACAACCCACTGATGGTTACAGATCTCCTCTCAGAATGTTAGGCAAATGTCCATATTGTTACAAAAATAATAACTAATTAAAATTCTTCAAATACTAGGTATATAATTAAGGCTAGGTTTTGTAATATTATAAAATTGAAGTATTTATTTATTAGTTAATAGATTACTCCGAGTTTATTTATTATAATTCAGACATTTTTTTTTGCTAATTGTTTGTGTATAAATTCAATGAAATGGCCATGTCTACAAATTATAAGCCGACTATATCCTGACACGTGTAAGCATATTAAGAATAGCTAATAGTCGCTATTATTTTTGCTTATCGTGTGGAAAATCCTCACCGACTTCCGCCGCTCGTGGAAGGCGGCGGGGCGCGTCGAACTCCACCCAGAGTGGGTGACCTACCGACTAAAAACCACACGGTGTTCCTTCTCGCACCTGTTGCGTCGGGGGCTACGGGAACAGAGCATTCGTCGGCTGGCCCCCTTTTACATGGGACCTAAACATACCGGCGAACTGTGGGTGTACATTGGTACAACACTGTCTAACGTTTCGTGGAAGATTACAATGCCTGGATGATAATGAGGAAGGTGATTAAGTATTCAAAATTCTTTCAATGCAGTGTTTCTTTACTTTTAATAATAAAATGAAGTTTCCTTTGCGTTTAAACAATGTGAAGACTATTGTGCGAGTTGCAGTATGTACATTGGTGGGCCGCGCGGCTATGGTACCATAATTATAAGTGATCGATCACCGACAGCAACTCGCACGATATTTTTCGCACCGTCTAAACGCGGCATTAAGTAACGAGTATTTTATTCATTTTATATAGTGCTTCAATTTTTTTTTTGCACCTAGGTTTCAGCCGGTAGGCATCCGCTTCTGAAGGATTTTCCTAGACCTAGCTATTTTATTATACACGTGTCAGAATCAAACAAAACGCATGCAATGCATTCAAGTATAAAATATGTGCTATTTACTTAATATCATTAGAAGTACGAATTATAATTAATTCAACACTTCATTATTTAATTACCTATCTACAATAAAAATTTGTAAAAGGCAATAACAAACCTGAGATTTTTTTTTCGTGGCAACTGCGACACACATACACATATAAAAAAATTAAAATCAGTACAAATAAGTAAACTTGTGAGTCATGGCTTTTTTTATGGGATAGGGGGCAAACGAGCAGACGGATCGCCTGATGGTAAGCGCTTACCGCCGCCCATTGACACCCGCAACACTAGAGGAGTCACAAGCTCGTTGCCGGCCTTTAAAAGGAAGTACGCTCTTTTCTTGAAGGTTTGAAGGTCGTATTGGTCCGGAAATACTGCAGGCGACAGTTCATTCCAAAGTTTTGTTGTACGAGATATTTTCTAGAGAAACGCACAGTAATGCCAACCATCTTGACGATAAGAATGGAACTGCTGTCGCGTAGAACGATGGCGGAAAGAGGCAGCAGGGACCAATCCGAACAGTTCCTCAGAGCATTCTCCATACTATAGGCGATGGAAGATGCATCGCGATGCCACATCTCTACGCAGCGCCAAGGGGTCAAGCCAGTTTGGTTCCGCTAAATAGGATCTGGTTCCGCATGTGCGAGGCATTTTCCTGGCGCTGGTTTTCAACCAGACCCATTGTGACCTCCAAATTAGCGGTATACAATAACGTACAATAACTTATACTGCCTTTTATCTCAACCAATATCATTGTAAAGGCATCAGACAATACAACTGTATAACAATTATTTTGTTTAATTAAGAAAACAATACGAACCGTGATTAACAATACATTATCTTGTCAAATCTACAAGATACGATTTAAAAAAAAAGTTTCTTTTTTTACTTCAAATGTGCCAATTTAATATGGACCGTATACATTAACTGTGTGTGTTGGTTGAGAGATCAAATTAGGCCGGTTAACCCAAATGAGTAGGTAATTGTCGAAACCTTGCGTTAACCGTTCACTTCCGAGGCGTTACTGTTCGAACTTCAAGGCGAGGTGTTGTGAGAACAGACTTATTGTCTCGGGATACAGGTTAAGTCATCATTTCGGTACGGTCAGCAACGAAAGTCGCTGAACACAGCTAAATTTTGAAAACATGACAGTTCCAAAACACATCAAGAGCTTTGTTATCATGAATCATCAACCCATATACTGTCCCACTGCTGGGCACGGATCTCCTCTCAGGATGAGAAGGATTAGGCTATAGTCCACCACGCTGGCCTGGGTTGGCAGACTTTACACACCGTCGAGAAAATCTCTCAGGCATGCCGGTTTCCTCATGATGTTTACCTTCACAGTTTAAGCGAGTGATAATTAATTATAAATAAGCACATAACAATAATATACCATCACGCCTGTATTTCCCGAAGGGTTAGGCAGAAGGGTACTAATGTACACCCACATTTCGCCGGTATGTTTAGGTCCCATGTAATAGGGGGCGAGCCTATTGCCATTAACCGGGCACAAATCCAGACTCCGGGCTGCTACTGAGAATTTCATAGAAAAACCCAATAACACTTTGCTCGACCTGGGGATCGAACCCAGGACCTCTAGCGTACCAGTCGCGAAAAAGCACATGATTTCGAAAAGTCAAGAGGTGCGTGCCTTGGATTCGAACTCGAGACCTTTGACTTGTCATACCACTAGGCTATCACTGCTGCTTCATCATGAAGGCAAGGTAAATATTTGGATCATCTATTCAATAATTTCGCACAACATTCACAGGTCAGCAACTTATTCGTATTGAAGACGGCAACATTCAGCTACTTCACAGCCCGTGACACAGAAGTCGTAGCCTCGAAGCGCAATTCCATTGAGCGCATCAATATTTTTATTTATACCACCAACTGCTCGACTGTGGAAGTCCCCAGTAGAACAACTCCACATTGAACACCAATTTGAATAGCACCAATCTATTCAATACTCAATTATGTATTTCATTCTATTAATAATACCTTCCAATATTATACTTAAATGCGAAAGGAACTCTGTCTGTCGGTATGTTATGATTTCATGACTAAGCCGCTGACCCGCTTTTGATGAAATTTATTACAGAGATAGATTAGAACTTGGAGAAAGTCATAGGCTACTTTACTAAAAAGTTTTATAATGAGACTATAATTAAATTTAGTCGTAATGCACCTACCTTTTCGCTCAGCCTAATTTTGCTGAGAGAGGAAGAGGGTTTAGCAAAAATTTGACAAATTGTTTTTTTTTTTTACACCCTCCACAACACCATCTAGTCCCAAACTAAGCAGAGCTTGTACTATGGGTACTAGACAATGGATATAATACTTATATACTTTTTTTTTTGTAAATACATAAGTACTTATAATACATAAGAAACTATAACTCTAACAGAGACAATCACAACATGACAAGATCCAACCTAAGCTTTTTGTAGCTTAAAAGTATGATAATAAATTCCGATTTCCAAAATAAAGAGGTTTTATAATCGCCTAAACTTTTTTCCGCTCTACTAAAAAAATATCTACTTATTTGAATAATCCTTTTTGTTTATTTAAAAAAAGAATTCGTACGGTCTTAAGCCAATTTTGTATAAGCCGCTTGATAACTACATTTATTATAGTACTACGTTAGTGCATGAATGAATTTATAGGGACGCATACAATTGATTAATGGATGGAGTCCGGTCGCTGGATTAGCTATTTAGCGGAACTCGGCACTCAGCACACGGTTGCGTAATAACGAATATTGTGTAGAACGGTCTTTATAAAAATAATCTTTCTTAATCCAGAGACAAATTTCATTGCAAGAAGAGAATGGTCATCTATAATAGAAATTGAATTTTAACTATTTTTTTTTTATTGTCAAAAAAGCGGAGGAGGTTTTATGTTCGTATTATACAGGCAGGAGCAGTGATAGCCTAGTGGTATGACCATTGGACTGTCAAGTTGAAGGTCTCGAGTTCGAGCCCAAGGCACGCACCTCTGACTTTTCGAATTCATGTGCGTATTAATAATTAATTATCACTCGCTTAAACGGTGAAGGAAAACATCGTGAGGAAACCTGCATGCCTTAGAGATTTTTCTCGACGGTTTGTGAAGTCTGCCAACCCGCACTAGGCTAGCGTGGTGGACTATAGCCTAATCCCTCTCAGTATGAGAGGAGACCCGTGCCCAGCAGTGGGACAGTATATGGGTTGATGATGATTATACAGGCTGTCCAAGATGCTGGATGATGGCTGTCAAAAATGGGACACTCACTTTTAAATGGATGACAGAATACTATTACATATTAAACCTATTACAAAAATATTTTTTGAAAAAAACCATTCCAATCTATTGTACTTATCCACTTTATCCGATTATAGATAGATGGTGACAGCACCATCGCGGATAAATAAATATTTGGGATATTTTACACAGGCGAGGAAACGTCGGTTAATTGTATATTGTTGCACTGGGTTTTAAAATATCAGTAAATACTCGTAGTTTTTTTTTGGGAGAAAAAAAAAACAGAATCACCCGTATTACAGGTACGTACTATATTAAATCTATATCCATCCATATTATAATTTCAAACTCTCCCTGTTTGTTCAGACAAACAGGGAGAGTATGATATCAGTATCATAGAGATAGATTGCATCCTGAGGAAGAACTTTGGACTTTTTTTCTCAAAAAAACTACAGTAAATACTCTTTTTAGGTGCAAGTAAAACAGCGAGCAAAAGCTAGTAAAATATATGAATAATTTATAAAGGAACCTGATTCATATTTATTTATTATCGATTAAGATTAAGTGCGATAACCGAGAATGGCATTTTTAATAAATATTTAAAATTAGAATTAATTATTTTTTATTGAATAGTTTTACAAGGACTTTGTTGGTGAATCAATGATTATATTATTATCTATAAATAAATAGTTTTGCAAATTTAATAAAGAAATCGTGACCTCCTGGAGGGTTAATTTATAGATTTACAATATGTATACACGCCAGCAGGCCAAAACTGTAAACCTTATGAACCTTATTACTTCGCATTAAAGTTGAAAATCTATCAAAGAAATTTGACAGATTGGGGTAGCTTGATGTGGTGGACTCTGTACCTATAATGTATTTTTATAGGTAGGTATATGTTTTTTATAAAACAATTGATACAATAAATAGATTTTGATTCCTGACATTGATTTTTGACACTTTTTATAACCCGATAAAATCCGCGCAAAGTACTTTTATTGCAATGTTTTAAAAATATATATTATTAATTAAATTACATAATGCACGATAAATAAAGAGGCCATGGTCCCGCTGTGGACAGTGGACTTAATGGTGATGAAATCTTTGTTTTGCAAATATTTTGAGTTTTAAACACTGGGTTTATCCTTTTCAATAATGATTGACGTCATATGACGCCCGCGACTGGTAAGTGTTTAACAACAACATTGTCAACAGCGAACCGGTTAAATACGTAGGTATTTCGTAACATATTCTTTTACCGATATTCTCAGTAGCTATGATTCATTCAACACCAATCACTCAATGACTTTGAATTAAAATCGTAAAAACCCAATGCAATGAAAGTTTGCGAATAAATAAGAAAAAAACTCAGTAGGTAGACTATATTCCGTGTTTTTTCTGCAATACGTAGGTATATCTAAGTACCTATAGGATATAGTTAGGTACCTATTTTATTTTAGAAGCTTCATATAGAATACTTAATTAATATAACAAAAAAGAAAATAAATAAATAATTATTTTCTGTTGATTTCTGACATTTACGCGAACAATAAACATTGAAATAAAACTACTTTTTACGGATTTTATCGCGTTATATTAATATTATTAATCCCGACGTTTTGGACCCTTTACAGCGTCCATGGTCACGGGTACTGTAAAGGGTCCGAAACTTCGTGATTAATAATATCAATATAACGCAATAAAATCCGTAAAAAATAGTTTTATTTCCTGTCTTTATTTACGTACAAATTTTCGATATTTATAAATATTTTAACAGATAATATAAAAGTAATAATAATAATATTTTTGGGACATTTTACACAACACCATCTAGTCCCAAACTAAGCAGAGCTTGTACTATGGATACTAGACAATGGATATAATACATATATACTTTTTTCTTCTTTCTTTTTTACAAAAGTTAGTAAAACATTTAAAAATATTAAAAAAAAATAACATATCGGTGACCTCCTGCTAGAGCCTGCCAGAGGAACTTCCTGACAATACGCCGCGTGTCCAAGAGTACTGCTTTATTATGATTACAAGCTTCTGCCCGCGACTTCGTCCGCGTGGAAAATTTACTTTTAATTATCGTTGTAATTTGGCTAATCAACTCAAAATCGTCATAAATTATAGCCTATATGTTATTCTGATGTATAAATAATAATACTGTAAAGTTTCATCAAAATCCGTTCAGTAGTTTTAGCGTGAAAGAGAAACAAACATCCATCCATCCTCACAAACTTTCACGTTTATAATATTTATTAGTAGGAAGGATAGTAGGATTATGATTATTATTATAAAAAAATTGTGCCCGGTGAATGGCAATAGTCCAGACCTATCACTTAACACACCGGCGAACTGTGGGTGTACATTGGTACACCAGGCGTAATGATGTGTGTGTTTTTTGTTTAATATTGAATGTGTTATTAACACTTTTATTTTCACTTTAAATTTCGAAAGGACATAGTGTTGATGGTCTGAAGGTCCCCACACAACTCGTGGGTTTCAATATCCAGTCTTACCCCCAAAAACCAGTCGTATTTTGAAGGTTTCCCCCGTAAATAAAAATAAAAAATACAGAACGCAGACGTTCGGCGGAAAGCGAATTCGACCCTATTAATTATTATGTATATTTAAGTAATTTAAATCGTAAATGATAGTTTGTAATTAATGTAAATTAATGAGATTACAAATCCGATTAGCTAAATATAATTAAATTTAAATATAACGTCATTTAATTTCAAAAGGAGTATTTTATCTGATATAGCCCGGATTTGTACCGGAAACCTCATTTTTTATGCCATATTTTTTATCTTTTTTTTAATAAAATTGATTGATTTATCTTTTAAATATCGAATGCAAATCGAATCGAATTTTAAATATTTAAATAAGGGGTGTTATAAGAGGAATTCCACGTGTGCATTCCACTCTGGGTGACATGTAAAATATTCCGGCATACCTACCCTAAAATTGGGTTACGGAGGTCTGATGGCAGTAGCTTCGTGTAAAATACTGATATTCAGCCGCATCTGGTTAGACTGGAAGCCGACCCCAATATAGTTGATAAATGATAAATGATATTTATTTCTGTAAATAGATCTTTTAAAGACACTTTTACAAGTCAATAATAAACATTTTTTTTTAAAGCTAGATGGCTCCGGCATTTCCTAGCTGACGACCTCTGAGAAGAAACGCCGAAACAAACTCAGAGAATCATAGTCTCTTTTAAAGTCCAGACATAGAGTAGTGGTAACAAATATGTGTCTTACAATGTAGGGCAACGTCTGAGATGGCCTTTTGAAGAAAGAGCCATAGCGGCTTTGAGTAGACCAGTCCCAACTGACGGCACGCATGCATCAGTCATTGTGTAGCTCAACCATAATTTAGGGAGCTCAACAATCCGTCGCACGACGATACCAGATCAGAGAAACATTTGCGTAGGCCATATAAAAAAGGCTCAAAGCCACCAGACTGTTCAAAGCTGAGTATGTATATTTAGCCTACAAAGTACTCACATTTACATTGTATTGAGTTAAACATTATTAAATAATAAGAAAAAATATAATCACAGTAATTATTGCAGTAATGTCTGCTAATATCAAAATAATATAAATAATTGTCAGACTTACATGAGAACAATGCAGTTTGATGTGTACTTTCAAATTAATATAGGCTACTAAACAGAAAAATTTTAATAAATAAATAAAGAGATTGCCACTGACAGTAAGAGCTGACCAGCCTCGACAGACGGCAGTTGAGAAAAAGGCTCAGAGAAAGAATAAAGAAAGACATGTAAAACACTCAGAACTAAATATGTTTATTACAGCGTCTGTGGTCTAGTGGTTCGAGTGACGGACCCACGATGTCATGAGTTTGATTCCTACAGGACATTAAAAATTATGTGATAAACATAAGTGTTAGAGATTGTCTGGGAGTTTCTTATGTATTATAAGTTTAAGTATACATTTATTTTTAATAAAAGTATTATATCCATTGTCTAGTATCTGTGTTGTGTAGATGCTGTGTAATACTTACAACGTACAATACTTTATGACATAATTATAAATTTTAATTTAATTAATTGTTCGCAAGCTTAAAAATTAATAATTACCATTTAATATTAAACAAAGTAGTTAAATATGCTAGTATATAAAAGGTAAATGTGATTTTAAATGATTAAATAATTTATTTTGGTTACGTTTTATTTGAAATGAAATGAAAAATTGACCTATAAAAGGATTTGTTTAACTTTAGTTAAGTACCTAACCAAATGGAGTATAATAACATACATGTATTCTACATATAAAGCTTCCTCTTGAATCACTCTATCTATTAAAAAAAACCGTATCAAAATCCGTTGGGTAGTTTTAAAGATCTAAGCATGAATAGGGACAGACAGCGAGGACTTTGTTTTATACTATGTAGTGATAGAGATAGTAAAAAAAAAAACTTTCAACTTTCGTTTTAATATCTGTCACTTTCTAAATCTGTATTTAGTAGTAAACACCACCACTCCTGCGTTTCGAAATCCACGGTTTGTCTACATATCTAGTGCTTTCTTTTGCTGCCGCGTAGAGTTGTGTACATTTTATTTTTAATTTTGTATTTAAATACTTTCTTAACGAAATTTGATGAATGATTAAAAGTCGTAAAACAAAACTTGTGGTCTGTGATGTTAGTAATATAATAATAAGAAAATCTTTATTTGAAGATATAAGTACAAATAGTCTTCATAATTGGTACCTACATATAATGTAAAAAATATGTTACTAGTTTGTTAGAAAAATATAGTATACAAGAGAGGTGGGGCATAGTGGGAGAAATTCCTAAACAAGCATGCGGCCTACCCCATAGTAAGCGGTTACCGTAGCCTGTAGACGCTTGCAACACCAAGGGTATCACTTGCACGTTGCCGCCCCTGTAAAACGGAATAGGAATAGTTGGGTTGGCAGTATAAGGGTCAAAGACCCACTGCCAATTATGACCCATCCATAAGATTAGCTTTGCAGATCGACTGACCGATTCGAGGTTGTAAAGGCTAGGATATTAGTGATGATATATAAAAACTTTTTGAATGGTAAACTTGTTAAGAATATTTTTTAAAATACATTAATAAATATTTAGGACATTTTTACACAGCACTAGGGATTGCAATCCGGTCCGGCGGATCCGGTAATCCGGCGGATCCAGCGTGTTTATGGACCTACCGGATCCGGTAAAGCAAAAAAGCGCGAAAAACTGTACTGTAGGTATGTAAGGTAACGCGCGCGGAGCGCTACGGTGCCAGATCGCTGTTGAGACGTAAGAGAAGAACTGGAAAATCAAATTCTGCAAGAAAAAAACAAGGATATAGGAAAGTTAAAGCTAAAAAGGAAACAGATTATGAGAAAAGACTAAAAAAAGAAATGACTGCGTATGACGTAGGAGTAAAAGGAAAACATTTGTCGCTGATCTACAGTTACTTAATGGCGATTAGGCCAACCAGTGTTGAGGCAGAAAGGGCCTTTTCAGCCGCAGGTTATATTTGTAGTGGCATTAGAAGCAGATTAGGGGACAGTACTATTAACATTATATGTTTCCTTAGATCGTTTTTTCAGACACAGAAATAATTTCATTTTAATTTTTCATTGCAAAAAATTATTGTTAGGATTATGAATGACTGAAGTTGATTTTTATGTACAAATTTAAAAGACTGTTATGTCTGTGTAGATTAATAATATGTTATAATTACTAAGTGAGACTGATAACTTTATTGTTTAGAATAGTTTCTTAATTTCATTAAAGTAGTAGAGTACCTAGTACAAATTAAAGTTAATACAAAAATTATTGATTTTATTTTGCGTAAATACGTATTTTATTTATGTTTATGTGTAATAATAAGCAACTTTAAAATCCGGCCGGATCCGACCGGATCCAGCCGGATTGGCGTGAATCCGGTGAAATCCGGCCGGATTGAAAATGATACCGGATTGCAATCCCTACACAGCACCATCTAGTCCCAAACTAAATAGAGCTTATGTATGTATACGTATTATGCGTACTAGACTATGGATATAATACTTATACAACAAATAAAACCAAACATCGTCCAAGGTCACGGGTAGACAGTCAGTCTACCCGTGATCATGGACACTGTAAAGGGTCCGAAACGTCGGGATTATATACGGAGTTTTATTTCAATTGAAATCATTGTAGGTATTGTGATTTAAATATTTGCTAATAAGTAAATTTTATTTTGTGTCTCCTGAACTAGGTAACAACCCGTATCTCAGGAAACAGTGACTTTTCTAATACATAGTTAGGTTTTATATTATTTTTTATTTAATATTATTTTATGTATGTATTTTGTAAATACATACTTATAAGAATATTAGTGTCCTGTGAGAATATAGCGCAGTTCTGTAGGTTCGCACGAATCGTAGTTATGTAGATTATAAAATAAAAACAACAATAATTCACACCGGGTATAACAGTAATAGATATACAAGTAAACAACGTAATGTGACACTTAATGTGAGTACAGACGTCAACAGGTCAAGGTATCCAAAACTGTCAAATTTTGACAGTTGTGGATAGCTTTGTCACTTTATCACTTTGTATTATAGGTGAAAACCTGTCAAAGAAATTTGACAGATTGGGGTAGCTTGATGTGCTGGCCTCTGTACATGACCATCCTGCGAGCTTTTTCCCAATGTTGGGGTCGGCTTCCAGTCTAACCAGATGCGGCTGAATATCAGTATTTTACACGAAGCGACTGCCATCAGACCTCCGCAAGACAATTTCTGAATAATACCGATATCCTAAGGATAGACTGGTTGTCAGGCTTTTTAGGCTTCTGACGACTACCAAAGGTTAATAGGTGTTAGTATGACAACAGGGACCGACTGCTTTACGTGCTCTCCGAGGCACGGAGGGGTTTCGATGTGTAAATAATGGTCACCCATCCACACACTGACCGTGGCTAGCGCAGCTTAACCTTGCTGATCGGTTGTTCAGCATAGTTATTATTTACAACGAGCCTCTACTGAGGTCGAGGTCATGGAGAACAAAAAAGAAAACGTCATCGCGTTTTTTTTTTCTTTAACAACAGACTCGTTTTAAGCGTTCGCAAGTCTTATAATCATACAAGTAAACTGACTATAACTTGAACTAATATTTGATAAGTATATTACATAGATATGTCTTAATATACAGGGTGTTACAAATCTACCCGTTAAGCCGAGAGGACGTTAAATGGGGCCTTATAACGAGTCCATTCACAATATTTAAGAACTGTAGTAACGCTGTATAACATACCCCAAAAAAAAGGAAAACAACAACATTTATGAATGAAATATAGAAAAACTGTTAAAGTAGACAATTATTAGGTAAAATAGGTACGTAGGCTTTTCTGTTAAATAATCTGGTTCCCTGACATGACAGCTGACAAAATTTTTGGCTTTGTTATTTAATTATATTTTTTACGGGGTATTTTGTAACACGTTGTATAAGAAAAATACATAATTTTAATTATTACAGTATTATGTACCTAATACAAATATTTAATTATGTGAGTAAAATATACACATTATATGGTATTAAATAAAGTATGTAGTGACCTACATACATACTTTAAAAAATATTTTATAGCTTGGAACTAATTTATGTATGAAAATTTATACTTTTAATTAACAATCGATGATTAGTGTAATTAAAATAACGACATTTTCATGACTTGAATAATTTTCCAGTATATTTTATTATTTTGATAATAAAGTAGGTACTTACTACCTATGTACTGGCTGTCAAAACGTTAAAAAATGTACCATTTATACATACTAAAGCGGATCCTGTAGGAAGGTTCAATTTTTTTTTTAATTGCAATGTCTTCAAAGTAGATAAATGAGTAATTCTTGGTACTTATTAATCATAAATAAATATAAATAAATATAAATATAAATTGCTTAAAAAAGCTTTGACTTATTTCCTTTGTTGCCATAAACCAAAATGCCCGAACAGGATATTTTTATTGTTTTGAATTTACAATGGTCGGTTGTAAGGTGGGAATAGGACTTCGCGAGGCTTACGGAAACCTTAATACGATGTCTAATATTTTTATTTAAATAGCAGTTACAATTTTTTTTCAACTATCTTAAACAAAATCAGATTTTAATAAATATTTATGTAAATTATTTCTCACGAAATATTTTATTCAATTTATTATAGTTGAATAAAATTATTACTAATGAGTGCAAAAAAAACTCATTTATTTTTGTGCTTTGTCCATACACAAAAGAAAATATAAAACGAGTCTTTGTTCTATTTTAGAATAAATTTCTTAATTATTATGTTGTGAAAACATTTCATCTTACACATATTTTTTAAAAATGTTATTAAAAATTAAAATAGCAATACTCACAAGTTATTCAAAATTTACAGGAACCGGAAAAAAACAAAAGCAAAACAATCACACAATCACTGTCTATTTTTTAATAATTTTAATCTCCGAACGTCACTACACATCAGTTTTCCCGCGCGAAGTTTTCAAACTGTCAACGTTCTTTTTTTATATTGCAGGTCTATGCACATGCTACGGTTAATGCGCGGACTGCCAGCGCACTCCGCGTTTACCAATTTATATAGTCCTTGTACTATCCGCTTGGGTGGAGAGTCGTCCTAGAGTGGCACGTGCCGGCGGCGGCGCGCTACGGGAAAAACGGGTGATTCTCGTCTCCAAAACCGATAACTTTTTAGTACTTACATCGACTTTTATTTATTTGCTTAAATAAAACTCAATGAATAAAAAATACCTATCGAACAAAGAAATTTTATATTTTTATTCGCATACCTATAGCATACCTATTAGTCTATCTTTTTGTATATTTTTGGCATTTTCCATGCTAAGATTTTAAAGTTATTTAGAAAAGGAAAAATACGACCGCGGGCAGGATCCTGCCCGCGGTCGTATTTTTCCTTTTCTAAATAACCTATTAGTCTTTTTAAATTTGAATATTTTATGTAGAGTTTCTTTCATCAAAGTATATTTAAAAAGCAATTGACATATTATCAGTTGTGTGTCTGTTTGAGATTGACAGCCCGAACGTAATATTTTTTTTTATTTATTATCACTGGTATATTTTTAAAACACTTATTATACCTATATACATTTTAGCTTTCTGCACTACTTCTCCATAATTATAAACTTTAACTATGCCAATGTCGCACGCCTCCGTGCTCGCTATACCTATTCTTAAAAAGGCATACAAAGTTTAAACTTCCCGTATGAATATTATATTAATTAAAAGTGCGCAAATTTTACTTAAATAATATAATTAAAAACATAAGCATGTTACTAATACAATTTTAATGAATAACAATAAACTAATCTCTAAAAGAAATGTTTTAATTATTTTACATTGGCTTTTCTGAAACGTGTAACAAAAGGATCAGATCTAATCAGAAATGTATATAAAATATAGACCACATGCCTTTGCAGTTGAACGATAATAATAATAAAAATTAATATTAAGCATAGTAGATTGTTGACCAAGGGGAGAAAGTGACCGATTATAAACGAGTATATTTGAAGCCTGAGCTTGCAAGGGCCGTAAACTACACGAGTTTTTAATCTGTACCTACTTTCCCTAGAGTAAGGCATACTAATTTGTATTTCAGCTACGAGGAAATTAAAAATAAGTGTCAACATATTGGAAAACAATTACTTTTATTAATAAGTATGACTTGAATTGATTTTTCAGTCTAGCAGTTATTATTTCTATGATTTATGGAGATTTAATTGTATATAGTATTCATTATTTAGGTACCTATCACTACATAGTATAAAACAAAGTCGCTTTCTCTGTCCCTATATCCCTATGTATGCTTAAATCTTTAAAACTACGCAACGGATTTTTATGCGATTTTTTTAATAGATAGAGTGATTCAAGAGGAAGGTTTATATGTATAATAAATGTATGTTATTAGTACATTACACCCGTGCGAAGCGGGGACGGGTCGCTAGTTTCATAATATAAGAATAAATTTAAAGCAACGCACGAAATAATAACTCGCGACAATCGTCTGGACCTTAATAATAATACATGATAGCTAATAATTTATTTTCAAGCAAATACTCATAGTTACAAATCGTTACAATTTTATTTTTATTTAATTAAATTAAAACTATTTAAAAATAATAACTAAGTCTATACCTAATATTTAATACCAAACATTGGGTCGGTTCGGTTGGTAAAATTGCGCAACAAAGACTTTGTTCTCTCTAACCTATTAATTAAAAAAGAAGTGGGCTTTCATTTAAAATAATAATCAAAAAGTGTAAAATAAAAAAGAGAAATTATAAAAAACCCGACGAAATGAAAAAAACAAGGCGCCAGGAACATAAATAAAGCGACTTCAACAGTGGGGATATTGGAAATTTATTCGAAAAATTTGATCCGGTCTATAATTTTTAATGGATCTCGTTATTATCCTGGCGTCTTGTTTTGTTTTTTCTTTTCAGTCGGTTTTTTTATTTTTTTGTTGGCACAATTCTTGAGAATGTATGTAAAGGAAAATGTCAGTGGTGGGTGAAATTTATTATAATTTGGAACAACGTTTGTCGGCTTATTTATTAATAAAATAAAATGATTGGGTCATACAAATAAAACCACTCTTTACGGATTTAATCACTTTATTGATATTATTAATCCCGACGTTTTGTATCCTTTAGAGAGTCCATAGTCACGAGTAGACTAAGGTGGTGGGCGTTTTGATGTTGAGTATAATTTTAATTATTAGCAATCAGATTCATGTACAACAAGCTCACCATATCTGTAATTCACCAAATTTGAGTGTACCGATAAAATTCTAAAATGGAATAGAATTTGTATGAAATGTACTGCCGAGTAATTTAACGGGAACTTATCTTACTGTACTGGCATAGCCAGCAACACTTCGACCAAATGTGATCTGTTGTGTTGTTCCCAGCATCGTTCATTCATTCTTACTCTTCAAAGACGTGGTTCATAAAAGCAGCTAGCCCACTAAGAGGAAGGAACTTGTAGTCTGGCTGGGGTATCCGTTGCCAAGATGACTCCTGTATTCTCTCGAACGAACGAACGTCGAACTTAGGTACTTGAGTTGGTGAAATATTTTCAGTAAATAATAATAATAATAAATTCTTTATTTCTCAGACAACTTAGTCCACTAATACAATTATTATTATAAGTATGTATTTACAAAAAAAAAGTATTTAAGTATTAG
Organism: Acronicta alni; assembly: GCA_964056405.1. Taxonomy (NCBI): domain Eukaryota; kingdom Metazoa; phylum Arthropoda; class Insecta; order Lepidoptera; family Noctuidae; genus Acronicta; species Acronicta alni. The sequence continues at coordinate 10,310,174 of OZ043937.1, read as the reverse complement.
GTATATCCATTATCCAAGCTCTGCTTAGTTTGGGACTAGATGGTGTTGTGTAAAGATGTCCCAAATATTATTATTATTAATATTAATTATTATATAGAATACATACATAACTTTAACAATAGAGTATTAAAATAAAAAGATTATCTCTCATCTTGCTCAGGTTTACCGATTTACTCGATTAACGTGTAGCTCAGGCAATAAAATCTTTCTTTCTTTCTTCTTCTTCTTTCTCAGTAAACCTGCTAAAGACTGCGCCATCTAGTCTATTAGCAAAAACCCTCAGCATGCTACTAGAGATATAATATGATTGTTTATAAAAAAATATGTCACATGTTTCAACAAGTTTTATTCCCTTGTAGCATTTATAGTAGGTAATGCATCATTATCATCAACCCATATACTATCCCACTGCTGGGCACGGGTCTCTTCTCACAGAATGAGAGGGATTAGGCTATAGTCCACCACGCTGGCCTAGTGCGGGTTGGCAGTCTTCACACGCCGTCGAGAAAATCTCTATGGCATGCAGGTTTCCTTACGATGTTTTCCTTCACCGTGATAATTAATTATGAATACGCACATGATTTCGAAAATTGAGAGGTGCGTGCCTTGGATTCGAACTCGAGACCTTTGAATTGGCAGTCCAATGGTCATACCACTAGGCTATGCTGCTTTTTTAGGTAATGCATGCATAATGTTAATTATTTTGGCATATCACTTGTGCATTAGCCAGGGTCAAATAAATTAATTTTAATATAAGAACAACATTGTATTGCACGAACGGAGCAAGGTAGTCGGATGCATAAATAATCTCAAATCTGATAAAATCATTGCATTTTTATCAAAAAGGAAGCAGTAGCCTTCTGGACGGAGCACTAGAGTGAAGGAATGAACTTTTTTTTCAACTCCTTTACACCTGTGGTCGGAGCGATGACATGCACGTGACGTCAATTCGACTCGCAGGCAACTCCTTTTTGAGTTCATCTGCGAATCAGAAATTCAACATCACTGTGAAGGTTAACATAACTAGGTAGTTATGACACCACAGATTAAATAAACACATCTAACATTACTCCATTTTATCATTTTAAATCCCAATAAAATAAAACTGTCATAATATTTTTAATTTATATATAATCTACGTAAATATCGGTCACTTCCCTCTCCCTAAATAGATACCATACCGTTGGTCGCAGTTCGTTGTAGGGTTTGCTGACGCTTAAAACAAGGGCCAGCGGACGCAGCTAAATTCATCGTATTCACTACATAGTATACCATAGTACGGTTTCCAACGAAAGTCGCTTAACATAATAACATTTTGAAAACATCACTACACCAAAACTGTTCATTAAATTCTAGTTAAGGTTAAAACTTGTAATTATCTTATAGACAAAAACTCGTGCTACCTTCTCGGGTCAGTAGGTACATCTAGATAAGTAATAATAAAAGATAAAGCGTTTTAAAAATTGCATCGTGTTTAGAGATTTTCGTTGCTGCTTGTACAATCCCCGTTCAGTTTTAGACTAAATGGTGCTGTGTAAAAATGTCCCAGAAATATTGATTATTATTTATTATAATCCTCAGTGTACCCGTGAACATGGACGCTGTAAAGGGTCCCAAACGTCGGGATTAATAATATCAATATACGCGATAAAATCCGTAAATAGTAGTTTTATTTCAATGTATAATATTCGCGTAAATGTCAGAAATCAATATATTATTTATTATACAGTATGACACAGTCAAATTGAGAAACTTCTCCATTTTTTTTTAAAAGTGGTGTACTGTATAGCAAGTCAGTCTGCCTGGATCTCGTTGCGTTGTTTTTGTGTTTTACCCCTAATTCATCATAGATTGATGATGTGTTTTGAGGGTAAAACACAAAAACAAAGGCTAAGAGTAGCCTTTTGTTGCTGGCCATGTTGTGGTCGGCTTCCAGTCTAACCACATGCGGCTGAGTATCAATAGTTTACACGAAACAACTGGCATGACTCCTTGAGACATACGCAAACCAAATTCTGGGAAATACCGACATTCTGAGAAGAGGCTGGTTATCGTTTTGCATTTTTTGCTTCTCAACCGACGTGACCTACTTTACAGTTAGTTTGATGTCGAAAGATGCCACCTTACCTATTAACTATCTTTTTGTATTTTTGGAATTTTTCATGCTAAGGTTTTAAATTATTTTAGCGAAATCTTAACTTGGAAGTGTATTTTAGTTGTTAGTAATAATATTCTGTTATAAGCCTTTATTTTTAATTGTAAGACAGTGTTAAATGTACAGACACCAGCAGGTCAAGCTATCCAAAACTGTCAAATTTTCTCAATTGAAAATGAACTTTATTTCGTTGTATTATAGTTGATAATCTATCACAGAAACTTAACAGATTGTGGTTAGTTGATGTACTGGCCTCTGTACTACACTATTTTCTAAATATACAATGTTATTATTATAATGATGGATAAAACTCTCCGAGGCTGGAAGAAATTTCAAGAATAAATAATTATCATTATATCAGCTTATTGCCATCCACCGCTGAACGTAGACCCCAAGGAAAAGGAGAGAGAAGCATCCACCTCTCTCCCGATCCGTAGTAGACGCACCGGGTGCAGACACCTCCGGACTCCATGAGCCGTGACCTGCGGGCGTCTGAATTGGGCATTCCGCCGTCCAACCAGTGTGTGTCTACTGAGACCATTTGGTCTCAACCCATTTACTGTCCCACTGCTGGACACGGGTCTCCTCTCATATTGAGAGGGATTAAGCTATAGTCCACCACGCTGGCCTACTGCGGATTGGCAGACTTCACACACCGTCGAGAAAAATCTCTAAGGTATGCAGGTTTCCTCACGATGTTTTCCTTCACCGTTTAAGCGCGTGACAATTAATTATTAATACGCACATGAATTTGAAAAGTCAGAGGTGCGAGCCTTGGATTCGAACTTGAGACCTTCGACTTGGCAGTCCAATGGTCATACCACTAGGCTATCACTTCTTTCAGATACTGCTATCATTGCTTTCAGAAAGAAAAAACATACTTTTTGCAAATAAAAACAAAAGAACTAGAATGGTAATCCGTCCACACACCGAGTGACTTAGCCACGAGCCTGATATTCGTAAATGGTATTTAGGCGCATCTAGGTATACTGGAAGTCGACCCCAACATAAAGGTTAGAATGTTGATGAAAAACTTGTTGGACTGGAAGGTTAGGTATCCGATCATCGACTCCGACCTAACAGCTGCGTCTGTGTCAAGTTCATTTGAATTGGTTCAGCAGTTTTATCGCAACAAAATGACGCACAGATAGACAGTTCCAGAACCAGATTCGCATTGAATAATTAACTAGCTAGATAATATATATACAACGTGTTACAACATGTACCCCCTAAAAAATATAATTTATTATCAAAGCCAAAAATTTTGTCAGCTGTCATGTCAGGGAACCAGATTATTTAACAGAAAGGCCTACGTACCTATTTTACCTAATAATTGTTTACTTTAATAGCTTTTCTATTTTTCATTCATAAATGTTGTCGTTTTCCTTTTTTTGGGGTATGTTATACAGCGTTACTACGGTTCTTAAATATTGTGAATGGACTCGTTATAAGGCCCCATTTAACGTCCTCTCGGCTTTACGGGTAGTTTTGTAACGAGTTGCTGACGATTCGGACACAATATATTGGGACACAGTGTCCGAATTGACATATTTTAATATTTTTAATTTTAATATTTCTTTCACTGATGATTCGGACACCAATAAAAAAAGCTGTTTTGTACAGTCAGATAAAAAACTTCCAACGATACCTTAATTGTAGAAATCCGTCCTCCATCCGTAAAATACAGTTTTATTTTTAACGAAAGATGCCGTTTTTAATAAATAATATTCTAAACCCACATAAATAGATACGCGCCTTGGCAGTTGGGTAATAAGAGTATTATCTGTGATTTTTATACATTATAGGGTTATGAGTTTTTTTTTAATAACAAGTAACGTGGCTGCCAAATCAATCAATGTTGTCGAGATATTTTTTATGATTATATTGTAGATTAATAAAAACCAGTATTTATAACATGTTGATTTTATACTAAATAAATGTTTTGAATGATTTTTGTTTCTTTTTTCAGCATGCATATATAAAAATCTAAACCACTCTAAAATAGATTTGGTAACGCTTTTTTGTACGACTGTACTAAATTGCTTCAATAATTTAATGATATCCGAATTGTCACTAAAAATATATTAAAATTAAAATGTGTCAATTCGGACAATGTGTCCCAATATATTGTTTCCGAATCGTCAGCAACTCTTTGTAACACCCTGTATATGTTACGAATAGATTAACGATTTATTACGAATTACGATCGAAAACGCTCAAAAAAAACAGCTCACAATGTGTTGTGATCTATTTATATCTAATTATATTAGAAAGTAGAAGTAGCAGGCTAATAATCAAATTTTTGCTTTGTTTAAATTTTAAAATAGTTTTTAGAGGATATCTTTATTATTTCAATTTTATAATTCCTTGCATTTTGAAGCTCAACTAATATAATTGACCACAACGCCTCGTGAGCTGTTTTCGATCTTTGAGCGTAATATACAGGGTGTTTGGTAGAACGTTGAACATACGAAAATGGTGGTTAGTTGGGGTCATCTGCTACCCACTTGGCCCAAATTATTTGACCTTGGCCGCACCGTTTTCTTTTTTACTATTTTTAATTTCACAGGCAGGATGTTGTTTTGCAACAAAATCTTGCCTGTTTTACCCGTCACAAGTAAAGATATTCGAATTTAAAGTAAAAAAAAACTGGTAATTTTCTGTGAAATTAAAAAAAGTAAAAAAAAAAACGGTGCGGCCAAGGTCAAATAATTTGGGCCAAGTTGCTAGCAGATGACCCCAACTAACCACCATTTTCGTATGTTCAACGTTCTACCAAACATCCTGTATATATTTCCAATAGGTAGTGAAAGATTTTTTTAATAGGTGCTGGTGCAGTGGTTTCGGAGGTTTTGCCAGTCATACATACATACACATAATATTCATACTCTCTCTTTATAATATCAGTTAAGATAAGACTAGCAGTTTACCGCGGTGCTGCCCGCATTGATCTCGTTTTTGTAAAATTTAAATATTTACGTATTTTTATTTTAATTAACTATTGTAAGAAAAAAAGCTGTAAGGAGTCTAAAACGGCGGGATTAATAATATCAATATATACTTAACGCTATAAAATTCCTCAGAAAAGTTTTATTTCCACAAATTTATTACAAAAAATTATTAACTAATTAAAAAATTCACCACTGTCATTAAAGGCTACCTCCATCGTAAGTTAAGTGTGGATCCTTGTGGCCCGGGACCAGATTGACAAGACCCTCCTCGTTAAAATTACTAGTGTCGAGGAACGTCATATTTTATTACTATGTTACATTTAATGGTTATGAGCTTTTTCATTATTTGTAACAATAATTTTGCAGTGTGCACATAGTTTTATGTTATAATCTAGTTCAAAACTTTTAGTTCTAGGTAAGGTTTTTTTAGTAACGATTGTAATGTGTTTTGTGCATCAAATAAATAAATTGAAAAATTTGAAAAAAGTGGCCAGGTCTATGGTCCAAGCCATCACGCCTGTATTATGCGCACTAATGTACAGATTTCATTGTCAAGCTATCCAAAACTGTCAAATTTTCCCAATTGAACATGAACCTTATTAAATTGTGTTAAAATTGAAAATCTATTAAAGAAATTTAACAGATTGTGGTAGCTTGATGTGCTGGCACACAGTTCGCCGGTATGTTTAGGTTCCATGTAATAGGGAGCGAGCCTATTGTCATTAACCGAGCACAAATCCAAACTTCGGAGTATTAAAAAAAAGATTTTCTTGGATTTCTCGCCAGCAGGGAAGCGGCATTGTATGCCGAAAAGTGCCGTTTTTAGTCAGTACGAAACCCACTAAAAGCCGCACTTATATTCTATCAATTCTATATAGTTAAAAAATAAAATAAATAAATAAATATAAATATTTTTGGGACATTTTACACAACACCATCTAGTCCCAAACTAAGCAGAGCTTGTACTATGGGTACTAGACAATGGATATAATACTTATATACTTTTTTTTGTAAATACATACTTATAATACATAAGAAACACCCAGACAAACACAAATACTCATGTTTTATCCACACAAATATTTGTGTCTTGTGGGAATCGAACCCACGACCCCATGATCAGCAGGACGAACCACTAGACCACAGACGTCGTCAGTTATATATTATCTGGTGGTATCTACCTATGCAGGACAGAGTTGTATTTTTTAAGAGAGGTAGGGCTTAGTGGGAGTAATTCCACTCAAATTGGAGCTGCCCGACTGGGGAAATACCTCCGCCTTGCAGAAAATCGAAGTAAAATAACACTGCTTTGAGCTGTGTTGTGTTTCTTACGGTGAGCAAGGTTGCCAGTGTTCTGCGAGGAAACGTTGTGTTGGCAGTGGGGGGGACTTTGACCCTTATACGCCCAACCCAATTATTCCTCTTTCAACACAGGGTCGGTAACGCGCAAGTGATACCCCTGGTGTTACAAGCGTCTATAGGCTACGGTAACCGCTTGCCATCAGGTGGGTCGTATGCTCGTTTGCCACCTTAGTGGTATAAAAAAAAGGCGGCAGGGTATGTCGGAAAGTGCGGTTTTTAGTCGGTACGAGACTGACTAAAAGCCACACTTATATCCTATCTATTTTTTATAGTTACATATTATCTGGTCAGTAAAACAAAAAATACTACCTACCTATGTAGGACAATCAACGGTTTTTGTAGTAGGTATTTCAATTAATGACATTAATGTTACATAGAACCTGTTTAATGGGACCCGTGTATATGACTTAGATGAGCAAACAAACAATTTTTTTAATAATAATACCGGCCTACTTTTTACTGCCTCAGTCTAATAACTGCAGGCGTAGGCGTAGTGGCATCATAAACAATTCTAGATTAGAAAAAAAACTAGTCTAGAATACTATTTAGAAAGAATTCTAAATTCAAAATATCAGTCCAGTTATACACAACATGCACAATTGCACATATCGCCCTCTGCCATATGGCAGAGACCTAAAAGCCTACATAGAGAATAATATAATATATACCATCTCGCCTGTATTCCCCAAAGGGTAAGGCAGCGGTGTACTTGCTTTATTTTTCTATTTTATGTCTGGACTTTAAAAGAGACTATGATTCTCTGAGTTTGTTTCGGCGTTTCTTCTCAGAGGTCGTCAGTTAGGAAATGCCGGAGCCATATAGCTTTAGAAAAAATTGTTTTATATTGACTTGATCTATTTACAGAAATAAATATCATTTGCATTATTGTACTATAACATAATTTAAGAATTTTATCTTTAAGAAACTGTACTTTTTTTGGTAAATAAAATTCTTATTCTTAATTGCACCTAGACTCGACATTTCTGTGCCTGTACCTATATGTATAGTTTATATGAAAATAAAACTATTTTGGTAGTTTTTTTTTTAAATTCTTATTCTTAATTCTTACTTATGAGCCCACAATGAGCACACAGTTCGCCCAAAATGTGCATTAAAGTACATATTAAGAAAGTAAGAATTTTTTCGAAAATTATTTCTCCTTTTTTTAAAAACGTTGCTCCCACACTAGCTTTTAATTGTTCCTGTATCATGGGTGCGTTACAAACACAAACAACTACCTGTAGGTCATACAAATATATTCCGTGTGGCGATCGAACCCACAACCCGTGGCGTAGACGTGGCGCTCGTCGCGATCGGCTTCTGCGCCACCGGGTTCGATTCCCAAAAAATATTTTATTTAATTAAATTAATTATTATTTACTAGCTTCTGTCCGTGACTTCGTACGCGTGGAAACTTTTAACTATCGTTGTAATTCGGATAATTAACTCAAAATCGTTATGAATTATAGCCTATATGTTATTCTGATGTATAAATAATAATACTGTAAAGTTTCATCAAAATCGTTTCAGTAGTTTTAGCGTGGAAGAGCAACAAACATCCATCCATCCATCCTCAGAAACTTTCACATTTTTAATATTAGTAGGAAGTAGGATTAGCAGGAAGTAGGATTAGTAGAAAGTAGGATTAATAAGATTAGTAGGATAGGATTTACTTTTTATAATACTCTACAATTTTCTAAATGGACTCATATTCAATACGATTAGAATGCAGCCTTAGCCCTCACTCCTCTGCCAAACCACGTCATACTCGTGAACGGGTGCCGTCTGTCGGGGCTGATCAACTTTTATGGCAATCTTTTTCTGTTTAATTTTACCTATTGTACTGGATTCATTATTGTTGTACACATACAACTGCATTGTTCTCATGAACAAAATTATAAATCAAGATTAACACTATTGATTTCTGACATTTACGCGAATATTATACATTAAAATAAAACTTGCTTGGAATCCCGTTATAGATTCTATTAAACCAAAATCCAGGCCTACAACTGCAAGACCAAAGGATACTGTGAGCTCGTTCTGCGTGAATCGGATCGCCAATAATTAACAACTAAAACATGATCATTGAATATTGTTACTTTAAAAGAGACCATGATTCTCTGAGTTTGTTTCGGCATTTCTTCTCAGAGGTCGTCAGCTAGGAAATGCCGGCTCCATCTAGTTTTAATTAATAATTAGTAATAAATGTCATTGATCATGTAACAATAAAAAATGTAGGGTAGCTGTCAGTAATTATATCATCAAGACGCCCACCACCTCAGTCTACCCGTGACCATGGACGCTGTAAAGGGTCCGAAACGTCGGGATTAATAATATCAATATACGCGATAAAATCCGTAAAAAGTAGTTTTATTTCAAGATTAACACTGTTATTACTTTATTTTTTAAAAGAGTGTCTATGGAGTTTCTTGCCGGTTCTTCTCCATAAATAAGATACACTTTTTGGAACCGTGCAACTAGTTTTGACTATAATGCAACTAGTTTTTACTAATAAAATATTTGACTGACTTTGACTAACCCTTCGGGGACTACAGGCGTGAGTGATGTTATGACGATCTCTTTTGAACCGACTTTTTTTTTAACTTGTTTGTTACTTCAGAACTTTCGACTGGGTGAACCGATTTTAGTGATTATTTTTATATTTGAAAGCTGGTGCTTCCCGTGTGGTCCCCGGACCACACGGGCCACACGGGACCACACGTGTGGTTCCCGTGGACGTAAATTCTGAATGTGAAGGCAAAATTCCTCATGGCGGGTGGGACTCGCGGTGGCTTAGCGGTCATAGCGTCTGGTGTACCTAACCAGAAGACGCAGGTTCGAATCCTGCCCGCGGTCGAATTTTTCCTTCGCTAAATAACTTTAAAACCTTATAAATCTTATTTTTACACACAATGCTTGAAGTCGGTTTTCTTATCCTAAAAAGTTATTATTGTACGGATATTCGTTCGGCATAATACAGGCGTGTGCTGCGCAGTGTCTTCGGAGCAGTCCACGCAAGTCCCGGTGACAACCTGACGCTGCCTCCCGTACCTACTTCTTCCAAATCAGTGGTATGATGACCTGACAGATCTAAAACAACCGTTATTCTTCTGTTTGTACACTATTCATTTAAATAATCCATTAAAATCGTAATGAATTCAGCAGGAAGGTAACATTGTTTAAATTTACATTTTATTTAGTAGTTTAACGGAAATTCGTTATTTATGTTATCTTACTTCAATAACCTATGCTTATCTATACCTACTTAATATTTGTTAGAATATATAAATATCATCACGGAATACATAAATATAGGTGTGTTGGGGTAACATTGGCCAGCGTCAATCTTACCCCAATCTTACTTAATAACCCAGCGGGTAAGAACCATATTGCGTACTCGTCATGTTCCGCTCCGCGCGCAATGCAAGCTAACTTAGCATTAAATATTATAGCTAAATAAGACGGACATTTATTTGATTTATACGTTCTTACCCCAGCGCCGGATTTACATGGCGAATGTCAGTGGGACCGCCGAGAGGGGACGCCCTAGTAATTATTATCATGATAGTATTGGCAAATTTTATAAAGTAATAGTGAGTCACTTTTCACAGAATCAAGATCTCTAAATAATATCATTTTAAAATAAAATTTAAATGTCATGTAATTTTTATTATTATCACTGTATTCAATTATTAATTTTTATTTTTATTTAAAATCATATAAATTTACTTATTTATATTTCAATTCATTTCAATTTAATCTGATTTAATTCTAGATAATTTTAATTTAATCTGTTTAATTTATTATTTTTTAACAATAGTAAGTATCGAAATTGTGATGTTTACCAATTTGTGCATGTTGTGTTAGCCTCTAAATAATTGTTGCACTTATAATGTTCACTCACTGCTTTAATGTCTGTAATTGTTCTGGTGTATACAATTGTTGGCTGACCAAATAAATAAATAAATAAATTATTATAAGGCGGCTGTAGTATCCCTGCGACCGTAGTCGGTCTATTGTGATCGCCACTCGTTGCATTATTAGAGCTCACCGCTAAACTCTGCGGCTATTATAAACTGCAGGATATGCTTAGGGGTGAGCTCTTTTATTTCATCTAGGCTTATGTTATGTTTCCCCAGATGAACACTGCGCTTGTGTATCAGAGACCCGCATTCTCCCAGGAGTTTTAGTGGCCTTTCGTCCGCCTCCTCACATCGCCGGCAGGTTCGCGTGTCGCTCAGCCTTAGGTTGAACATGTGCTTGTTTAAGCAGCAGTGTCCTGTTAAGGCTCTCGTTACAATGCGCAAGTTGTTCCTATTTAACGCCAGGACAAGGTTAGTGTGCCGTTTGTTATGGGCTTTGATTAAAGCTTTAGAGTGCACCTGTCGATTCCGTCCGGAGCTTGATAGCGGTCTCATAGCTTGAGTTCGTAATGGTTCTTAGAGCAAGGGCTTTCGGTATTTCACAGAAGGGCTCGGGTCCCTGCTGTGTACCACTAGCCCCCGCTAAGAGGACGCCCTAAAAAAACTTACGCCCCGCCGACCTTATTTGTTCAAAAAGGTCAGGTGCTTAGTACTCGCGACCGGCGTGTGTATATAACAAGATGTATGAATGTGGTCGAAGCGAAAGAAGTATGCAAGAATCGTAGCAAGTGGCGTTCTTTAGTTTCTGCCTACCCCCATGGGAGAAAGGCGTGAGTGTATGTATATATACGTACCCCAGCACTGATCTTACCCCAACACAATATATCTTATTTATCTATTCCATGAATATCATCATCATCATGATATCAGCCTATTGACATCTGAACGTAGTAAAGCTAAACATAGGCCGTATAAATATCAATTGACGGGGTCCAGGGATCCACTATTAGTAAAATTTGATCCACTCTAGAAATTTTAACGGGCACTTTAGATTTAAAAAGCATTATGAACCAGTACCTGAGAAGCGAGCGTGTTGCTCGTGTTACCGAATGGTGAATCGCACCTCCGTGCGATTCACCATTTAGGTATTTGTCTGTATGGGTTTTCTTTCGATACACAGTATGACTCAAGGTGTTGTTATGATTACGAATTACTAAAAAATCTAAGAAACGACATTATTCTATGTCTGGACTTTAAAAGAGACTATGATTCTCTGAGTTTGTTTCAGTCTTTCTTCTCAGAGGTCGACAGTGACAGTTAGGAAATGCCGGATCCATCTAGCTTAAAAAAAAAAAGTAAAATATTGACTTGTAAAAGTGTCTTTAAAAGATCTATTTACAGACATAAGTATCATTTATCATCATTTACTCAAAATCAAGGACGTAGAATTAACTTAATTGTGTTTACTTCCGAAATTAATTAACACTAATAATGATACAGATAATTAATTATACATACATACCTAATACAAAATGTAAGACAAAGTTTAATCGTTTCGATCTAATTAGTGATAGCCAAAAGGTGTTGATGTTATTTATGCCTTTGTAAAATAATCATAGACTGTCTCAACAGTTTAGTTAAACAATTAGGGAATATGCACGAGTTTTTAAAATCTAATATATAAAATTCTCGTGTCACAGTTTTCGTTGCCATACTCCTCCGAAACGGCTTGACCGATTTTGATGAAATTTTTTGTGCTTATCGGGGAGGTCTGAGAATAGGCCAACATCTATTTTTCATACCCCTAAATTTTTTTTTATGGCAAAACAACGTTTGTGGGGTCAGCTAGTATTTTATAAGATTATTTACATGACTATACATATAATTGTAAAAAAATATTCAACACCAAAAAAGTAATATAAAGTATTAATTTTTTTTATTAAAAATAGCAAACCGAACCGGTCACTTTAAACGCGACAATTTAGCGCGCTTAGTGTGACGTCATAGTCTATCACAAATCGCAAACACTGCTACATAAAAATAAATAAAACAAATAACACTCCAATTCCTACAACCACTACCATTATTCTACCCTACAACCATTACCAGTGTTTGTGTTTCACTACGCAATCAGTGATATTTGGCGTGACATTTGGCGTCATAGACTTTTACGTCATATTCGCTTTGACAGATGGCATCGCGTTTCAAATATTTGATATTCCTTCGGCATTATCGCACTTTTTAAACATTATTTTTTATCTTTTTCAATTCTTTGGCATTTTCCATGCTAAGATTTTAAAGTTATTAAGCAAAGGAAAAATTCTACCACGGTTGGTGGTTACTGACGTCACCATAAAGACGTAAATTCAGAATGTGAAGGCAAAATTCGACATGGCGGGTAGGACTCGCGGTATGACCACTAAGCAGTGGTCATAGCGTCTGGTGTACCTAACGAGAAGACGCAGGTTCGAATCCTGCCCGCGGTCGAATTTTTCCGTTGATTAATAACATTAATATTTTAGTTCAAAAATAAATTTTAATCAAAAATATTGATGAAGGCACAATTCTGAAATAATAAAGTTTCTAAAAAAAAATTGACTTATTTCAATCACATACATATTCCTTATTATCCTATGTCTATTGAAAGAAAGAAAGAAATATTTATTTTCACGTATTTATTTGGTCGTAAACGCGTCTACTACACTAGAGGTCGTAGATTCCCAGGAGCAGTACTGTTATTGATTTGAAAATGTCTTTATTGTGCCAAAATAATATAAATACAAATACAGATAAAGCCCTAGACCCCACACAATTGTTCAATGAAATTCTCAGTAGAAGCTCGACGTTTGGTTTTGTACCCGATTAATGGCAATAGGCTCGCCCCCTATTACATAGGACCTAAACATACCGACGGACGTGGAACACAGGCGTTTTATATGTGTACCCTCGAACATAACGTACCTTTTACCGAATAAATCTGTATATAGAAAATTTCATAGAACATGCACAAAAACCGTATTCACTGATTTTTTCCGTCATGCGTCATGGATCCTCTACCACCTGGCGAGGTGACAGAGTATTTTATTTATTTATTTATTTATACTTATTGTACAGAAAAGTGTACAAAGGCGGTCTTAATGCCTCAGGTATTTTCTACCAGACAACCTTAGGGTGATGCAGAGACGGTCATGGTAGATGCACCAAAGATTAGAGTTAAGAGGTAAGATGCGAAACTACAAGAAACTATAAAATATTGCTCAAAAAGCATAAACTTACAAAACACAAATATTTATATACATTATATAAATACAGAATACCAATATATACAAATAAATATACTTAGTATATAATAAATAACGTTAAACGAAAAAAGTGAAATCAGTGTCGAGAAGAATCTAATAAGGTTTTTTCCAGCAAGTATTTGCGCACACAGGTTTTGAAGTATAGCCGACTGTTAAGCAGTCTGATTTCAGCAGGGAGAGCATTCCACAGTAGATAAGATTGAATGAAGGAAGTTAGAATGTACTATAATGTCAGAATGATGAGCCCTCTCATCATTCACATTGAAGAAGACGGTTATTAGATGAACGAAGATGTTTATTGTGGAAGGAAGAAATATAGGTACTGAAAAAGAGAAAATAAATAATATGGAGAATTGGGAGAAAAAAGTATGCTATAATCAAATCAAATCAAATCATTTATTTGCTTACTAAGTGTACATACAGGTCTTATTACTCAATAGTGGTGCTTAGAACTTAGCGGCCTTTTGCAGGCGTTGCAAATTTGAGAGATAACATGTTATTTCAATTATGGTATAGCTAAATTTATAGACACAAATTAGTTAATAATGTACTGGTAAAAATAGTGTTAGTTAAAATGTCTATTCTGTCGCCATATTAATTTATATTTATTATTAGATAATTTTATTTATTAAAATTGTTTTGTTATTGTTTTTTTGTGTTTAAGTATTCTTCAATGGAATAGTAACATTTTTTAATAAGAAAACATTTTAGTTTTTTGTTGAATATATGGAATTTAGTTTCTTTTTTAATTTCTTGTGGTAATTTGTTATATATTCTTATTGCCATGTATTGTGGACTTTCATTTAATATTTTTAATCTTGATGGTGGTAGATAGAGTCGATTTTTGTGACGGGTGTTGATGTTGTGAGTTTCCTGTACTTGGGTGAACGTATGAATATGTTTATGTACAAATATGCATATGTCTTGTAAATAAATAGACGGAAGTGTTAGTAGTTTGTACTCTAGAAAGTAGGGCTTACAACTTTGTCTGTTGTTTATATGAGCTAATATTCTTATACATTTCTTTTGGATGACAAATAATTTTTGAATGTTAACACTGTTTCCCCATAACATTATTCCATATCTTAGCCAGGAGTAGGCATATGCGTAGTAAGCTGATATTGCCGTTTTTGTGTTTGTACTGTGCTTTAATTGAAACAAGGCATAAGTGAACTGTGAAAGTTTAGTTTTTAATTCTTCTATATGAGATTTCCAACTTATATGCGTGTCTATGTTTATGCCTAGCAGTTTGAATGTCTCTACTGTTTCTATTTGTGTATTTTGTAAATTAATGTTTGTTTGGATTGGGGTAGTTTTATAAGATCTGAATTGCATTATTTTCGTTTTATTATAGTTTATTTCCAGATTATGGTCTTGAAGCCAATTCGTAACAGTTTGTAATGTGTTTTGTATTTGTTGATCTGAGTTTTCTTTGTTTTCGCACTTTATTAATAATGATATATCGTCTGCAAATAGTACGGGTAGTACATTTTCTTTATCAAAAGATTTCGGAAGGTCATTGATGTATAATAGGAATAAAACGCATCCTAACACGCTCCCCTGGGGAATGGAGCAGGTTAAGGTTCTGGTTTGGGATCTTATTATTTCTATGTTGTTGTTTTTTGTATTATGGTGTTCAATTTGGACTATTTGCTTTCTGTTATTTAAATAAGATTGGAACCATTTGTATGCGGGTCCGCGTATTCCCGATCCATACAGCTTTGTTAGAAGGATGTCATAAGCAACTTTATCATAGGCTTTTGTCATGTCTAACAAGATTCCTATCGTCGATTTTTTGTCGTTTATATGTTGAAGGGCCATTTGTACATATTTATATACTGCAGTTGTAGTGGATTTTGTTTTTCTGAAGCCATTTTGTGCGTCGTCTAATATATTATATTTTTCTAGAAAATTGTATAGTCGGTTGCACATTGCTTTCTCAAATATTTTGGAGAATGTTGGTAGAAGAGCGACGGGCCTATAATTACTGGGAGTATTAATATCACCTTTCTTATGGATAGGTTTGATTAGGGATATTTTAAGCAAATCAGGAAATTGAGCCTCTTGAAAACTTTGGTTTATTAAAAATGTTAGTGGTCTGGAAAGTTCCTCGGCACATTCTTTTAGTAGGATGGGTGGGATGTCATCAATACCACAGCTATGTTTATTTTTTGACAATTTTATTATTTTTATGATCTCCTTTTGGTCAACAGGGCGTAGGTACATAGTGCATGTAGAGGGGTTTAAAACTGGTCGTCCTTTTTTATTTATGTAATTTTTTGTGTATTCGTTTTGTGAAGTTTCACCTACAGTTGCAAAGAAATCATTAAATATATTTGTAATGGTATTTGGGCATTTAATTATATCATTTTGAATTTTTAATGTTATATTTTTATATTCTTTTAATTTGGTTTTGCCTGTTTTTGAGTTTATTATACAGAGTAGCCAGCGAATCTCCGAGTCAAATCTTCAGTTTCTGCGTTAGCGAATGGGCAGCTATTTAAGGTTTGATCGATATTCTGAGACATGGTCATATTTAGGGAGATTAAATACGAATCGAATGCAATTGTTGAGAAGTCGGTCCAATTTATTGAGTAGATCTGCATTAAAGTCGAAGTAACACACATCCCCATAGTCGATAGTGGGAAAAATTAAGGTCTCCACTAGCTTTGCTTTTGTCCGCGGTGGTAGAAAATTTTTCAGACGGCAAAGAGACCGCAGGGTACCCGTTACTTTTCGGCTAACTGATGCAACTTGGGAACGCCAACTCATAGTGGAGTCAAGGTGTAAGCCAAGATCTTTGACGCTGAAAGTCAACGGAATATGGATGCCATTGAACATAATATGAGTATGTCGGACTCATACGGACTAAAAACACTTGTACAGCATATCATGTCTGAAAGGGAAGGAAATTGCGGCCTTCCCTTTTAGATATGATATACTGTACAAGCCGTAACAGGTCCAGCAATGGCCGGACCCTCGAAAAGACATGGCCTTGCCTTACATCCTGATCGGATTGCGTGTGTCATGACCATTTTCTAGAGCGGCGGACTCCCCAAATCAGCCGCCCGCAAGCCACAGCTCATGAAGGCTGAAAGTCTCTTAGCTCCTCGCGGCGCCTGGTGCGTCTACTGCGGATTGGAAGAGAAGTGGCTGCTTCTTTTTCTCCGTACGTAAACAATGTCTCCTTTGCCTACTTACTCGTACTAGGACGCAGCGACGCGTTCGCGCTCCCAACCATAGATTGGGTTACAGATAGAAGCAAGATCCACCCCCTGCCTTCTACATCACGGAAGCCTTATTAATCCAATCCTACCGCTATTCTCATTTTAAGAAGCTCTCACATAAATCGTCAGTTAATTGTTTAATAATTTATTGAGGTCAATATTTAGCATAGCCCGAGGCTCGTTACACGTGTATACAGTTATTTATCTATTATTTTTTCCGGTACAAAAATTACTGTGTATCCTTGTCGTAAAAGATAACTGGCTGTCCATACCTTGTCAGCTCTTAGCTAAAATACATCTGAATTACCTACTTCTTTCAGTAACTAATCTGAGGCAGACATAGATAACTATGATAATCAGGTCGTTGCAAGGCCTAAACATGCTGTTTAAAGTGCTTTTTTTAATTATTTATTTATCATAATAATTATTAATATAGTCAAAGTCAAAAACTCAAAATAATTTATTCAAGATAGACTTAGGCAGTACTTTTTAAACGTCATTTTTAGATTAAGATATCATATCGTTATTTAATTTTTAATTATTATTTATACATAAAGATAAATTTACTATCACGCCTGTTTCCTCTAAGGTTAAGGCGAAAGTCTACTTATACAGCGTGTCCTAAAATTCAACGTTAAGCGGGAACCAAGGAGTCGACAAGATGATCACTCAAATTGGAGCTGGGGAAGTACCTACGCCTTGCAGATTTTCTCCAGTGAAATGAAGTGAAAAATCTGAAAAAAAACCCTTGAGCTGTGTTGTGTTCCTAACGGTGAGCAAGTTTACCAGTGCTCCGCGAGGAAACGTTGTGTTGGCAGCTTTGACCCTTATACTGCCAACCCAACTATTCCTCTTTCATGTTTTTTTACAGGGTCGGCAACGCGCAAATGATACCCGGTGTTGCAAGCGTCTAGAGGTATAAAAAAAACACATCTATCTGCACTCATATGCTCCTTTGTTGTGGCAAACAAGTGACATTATATTTGAAGATTGGCTGAAAAAGATGCAACCATTTTCTTGCTGGAGCTTCAACCTTTCATAACTTTTGTCGGCAAGTCTTCGAATTTTGCCGACTGGCTTTTCCTTGCCGGTTCAAAGTAAAAAAGCTTAAAGTGACAGGTAACGAAACCCATGGTATTATAATTACAGGCAACTATTCAATTCCCGTGACACAGAAATTGAATAGTAGCTAGGACACAACACGTGCTCGACATTTTGACGTTTGATAATTACGAGTATGTTAAGAGTAAATAAATTACCTGATCAAAATGCATTTTTTCACTTGATTGCCTCTATAATGAAGCATATTAGTAATTGTATTCAGTTATTTTTTTAACAAAATAGATGAAAAACAAAATGAATATAGATGGGCTACTAATCTATTTATTTTACATATATCTTGAATTATAAATCTGCTGGATTATATTGAAAATGTCAATGGCAACACTGATCGTGACGTCATCGTGACCGCGTACCGACGTGGGAAGAGAATACCCAGCGTAAGCTTATTACTCTACCATGACGAAACCTGGCACCTAGATTCCGTCACCTAACAATGAAATATCAAATGACAGTCTTGCAAATTAACTTGTTTTGAGAGACCTTTTTTTCCTTTTTTCCTAAGCTACAATAACTTATGAACTTAGCATGTAAAATGCAAAAAAAATACAAAAAGATTTGATAGGTAAGGTGGCATCGCTCGACATCGAACTGTAAAGTAAGTCATGTCAAATTCATAAGCCAATTTTCTTTTCAATTGATGTCACTGACGTCTTAAATTTCAAAATTTAAATTAATTTAAAGTGTGTGTGCGTGCACACACCCACACAAACACACACACACACACACACTTTACTTACTCACTGCTTTACTTAGTCAATTGTTTTATTTTAATTACTTTTACTTACTTACTTTTCGCTAATTATAGTCTCAAAATTGTTAACTAGCAATATATAATGCGAGACAACCCCAACACAAGTATTGTTAATTACTTACTGGGGCTGCCTCAAATTTATATGTATTGAGAGATTTTGAGATTAAATAAACATTTATTATTATTATTATTATTATTTAAGCTTTTAGGCTTCAAAAATTCAATATATTTAATCCCTGTAGGATGAATCTGATTTTATTGTTTCAGTAATTTATTGAAATTTATATAATGTAAAGTTGTCCGAGTTTTCAAGATTAGTTCCACTCATTTCCGTGGGACTTCTTTTGTGAGACGGACTTTAGCAAATTTTGTCACCAACATTACACAATCATGTTTGCAACAAAAAGTTGTCAACTTTTCTTTGGTGAACTTAAAGTTCATTCAAGCAACATCATACTAATTGATTCTAGTACCGTACAGGCAATCGATCAACTTCGATAATAGTCATTAGATGTCAATCACCACGCATAAATACTTCTATGAATACATATATCAATGCCATTTTAGTAACACTACTCAACTCAACACGCTCAATAAAAAACAAGAACTATCTAGAACAGGTCTAAGGAGATACCTGTTCTAGATAGTGCTGTATAATAATTAATTGATTTAGTAATAGTTGCTGTTAACTTTTTTTTTTATATGAAATTAAATGATGATGAATAATGATGATGAAATGACATTATTTTATTTTCTGTAAATAGACCTTTAATAGACAATTTTACAAGTCAATGTTTGATTTTTTTATGCTAGAAAGCGCCCGCATTTCCTGTGAGAAGAAACACTGAAAAAAATCCAGAGAATCATGGTCTCTTTTAAAGTCCAGATGTAATAATATCAAATATGTGAGTATTACAATGTAGGACAATGTCTGAAATGGCCTTTTAAAGAAAGAACCACAACAGCTTTGAATACGCCAATCCCAGCCGGCATGCATCAGTCATTGTGTAGCTCGACCATATTAGAGGGAGCTCAACAACCCGTCGCACGATGATACCAAGCGCGGAACATTTGCGAAAGCCTCATAAAAAGAATCCCAAAGCCACCAGACAGTTAAAACCTGTGAATGTTAGTATATCTAGCCTACATAGTACTCACATTTACATATTAGTGTGAAAATCCTGTGTTTCTCCTAATAGAAAAGGTGGAGATTTATGTTGGTCTCGTACCAATTCCATCTCTAGCACATTCAAAAAGCGTCATCGATTCATGGTGGACATCCCAAAAACCCGAACGAAACGCTTTAAATCATGTTTCATCATGCGTACCGCTGAAATGTGGAATGAGCTTCCTGAGTGAGTCTTCCCCAATAACTATTATCTGTGTGTCTTTAAATCTCGAGTGAATCGGTTTCTTCTAGACAAGCGCGCTCCACCGTAGATCGCAGAGGCGAACTATTAGTCAAGCGAAGGCATATAGTGAATAAAAAAAAATCTGTTAAATATTTTTATTTAACATAGACCATTAAAATAGCACTTTTCAGTCAGTCAAATCTAGTTGCACGGTTCCAATAAGTGGGTCTTATGGAGAAGAACCGGCGAGAAATGGCATAGAAACAAACAAACATTCCAAATTTGTGTAGTATGTAGCAGCTTTCAATACCTACGTTTCGACACATTGCTTAATACATTATTACACAATCTTATCACATATATAATATTATATAATATTATCACAATAAAAAAATCTACTGTCTCGTTAGTACTAGTGGTCATAAGGGCGACTGCTACGCTACAGATCTTGATTTCGATTCCAAGGTCGAGCAAAGTGTTATTAGGTTTTCTATGAAATTCTCAGAAGCAGCTCGGAGTTTGGAATTGAGCCCGGTTAATGGCAATAGGCTCGCCCCTTATTACATGGGACCTATAGCATCCCGGCAAACTGTGGGTGTACATAAGTACACCTCTGTCTAACCTTTCGTGGAATACAGGCGTGATGGTATGGGAATGTTTGTTTAATAAAAACCTCCTACATTTTTCTCATAGTGTGCGTATCTAATTCCTTATTCATTTATGCAGTTTCCTCCATATAAGTCGTTTGTGACGTCACAACATTAATCGAATGTCCTACCGCACGTGTCGAATGACGTCACAGCGAATCTGTTCCATAAACAAAGTAAATGTTTTTATTTAAGTTGAAACCAGTGACGGTGAAGGAAAACGTCAATCACCCTTTTTTTATAATAACGTAACGTATATCATCGCGCACCTCTGACTTTTCGAACTCATGTGCGTATTAATAATTAATTATCGCTCGCTTAAACGGTGAAGGAGAATATCGTGGGGAAACCTAACTGGCTTAGAAATTTTTCTCGACAGTGTGTGAAGTCTGTCAACGCACGGGGTGAGGCTTGAGGCGCGGAGAGGGGCGGGGAGCGCGCACCATGTCACAATAGATCGGATCGGTAGTTAATACTTATCCAGGAGAGTGAGTTCGATTCCTACAGGACACAAATATTTATGTGATAAACATAGGTGTTAGTCTTTATCTGGGTGTTTCTTATGTGTTGTAAGTACCTATGTATTTACAAAATGTATATTTCGCAGCGATATGATAAAAACAGAGATTAGGCAAATTCCTTGTGATTCGTTCAATCACGGAGGATGTTATCATTTTCGCTCGCTTAAACGGCGAAGGAAAACATCGTGAGGAAACCTGCATACCTTATATGATTTTCTCAACGGTTTGTGAAGTCTGCCAACCCGCACTAGGCCAGCGTGGTGGACTATAGCCGATACTCTCTAAATCTGAGAGGAGACCCGTGCCCAGCAGTAGGACAGTATATCGGTTGATGATGACTCTCTAAAACGGTGAAGGTAAATATCGTGAGGAAACCTGCATGCCTTAGACATTTTTCTCGACGGTGTGTGAAGTCTGCCAACCCGCAATAGGCCAGCGTGGTGGACCAGGCCAGGCCAATCTGAGCGGAGACTCGTGCCCAGCAGTGGGACAGTATGTGAGTTGATGATGATGATGATACCATCACGCCTGTATTCCCCGAAGAGGCAGAGGTGTACCAAATGTACACCCACAGTTCGTTGGTATGTTTAGGTCCTATGTAATAGGGATCGAGCCCATTGCCATTAACTGGCTACTAATCAAACTCCGACCCACTTCGAGTAATTTTGAGAATTTCATAGAAACATGCAATTCCAAGCTTGACATGGGAATCGAACTCAAGACCTCTAGCGTAGCAGTCGCTTACGACCACTAGGCTTATGAGCTTGCTTACAAAATAGAATTATTATATTCAAGAAAAGAGAGAGTATTATTATGGTAAATATGGCAACATTTAGAAGGACAACCAATAACACTGCTGGAATCGAGAATCGAACCCTGGACCCTAGGGTTCTCACTCTGAGCAGCCGCGATTGCGACCACAAGACCCTTACGGCAATCAATATTCCAAATCGCATGCCATATTAGTCATGTTAATAACCTAAATCATAATGGTTTTTTGTTTTAAACTGTAAATGAAGATTGTTGAACGTTTAAAAAAATAAGAATAAATATTTCAAAGGTAAAATCAGCATAAAAAATAAGTTATCCTTAAACGTAAACATAATTCTGAGAAGTGTATAAATAAGTGCCGAAATTCCCAATTTTTTTGATTTCAGGAAAAAGGAGTTTTAATCCTGCTTTCTTTTTTTTGCTAAAACTTTTCCTTATAACGGTACATTAGAGATATCATTAATACTTAGGACGTCCTAAGTATTAATGATATCTCTAATGTACCGTAAAATAAGATTGTTATACGTATAACAATCTTATTTTTTTGTAGTTAGAAGGTAAGGTGGCATCGTTCGACATTTAACTAACTGTAAAGTAAGTTGTGTCGGTTGAAAAGCAAAAACTTGCATTTCAATAGGTGTTACTGACGTCACCATAAAAGACGTAAATTCAGTATGTGAAGGAAAAATTCGACATGACGGGTAGGTATCGCGGTGGCTTAGTGGTCATAGCGTCTGGTGTACCTAACCAGAAGACGCAGGTTCGAATCCTGCCCGCGGTCGAATTTTTCCTTTTCTAAATAACTTATTTTTTTGGTCAGAAAAGCTTACCCCGCGCACATAATAGCTCACCAAATTTCCAGGGTAACCGGATTTTGTCACTAGTGTTGACGTCGGTAGGAGCAACTGGGAATAACCCATAAATAGAGGAAAAATAAACAAAATATTCATTATCTTTTTGTATATTTTTGGCATTTTCCATGCTAAGATTTTAAAGTTATTTAGAAAAGGAAAAATACGACCGCGGGCAGGATATAATATCTAAATAACTTTAAAATATTCATTTTTATACCATCACGCCTCTATTCCCCGAAGGGTTAGGCAGAGGTGTACAAATGTACACCGCATATTGCCACAAATCCAGACTCCGAGCTGCTACTGAGAATTTCATAGAAAACCCCAATAACACTTTGCTCGACCTGGGGATCGGACCCAGGACCTCTAGCGTAGCAGTCGCGCTTAGGACCACTAGACTAATGAGGCAGTCAATATTCATTTTTATATTGTAAGTATTAATCTAGCGATCCCACCCCAGTTTCGCACTGACTCTTACACTGCTAAGAGTTCTCAAAGATCGAAAACACTCATTGAGCGAAAAAACAGCTCACAACGCGTTATGGTCAGTCATATTAGAAAGTAGAAGTAGCAGCTTAATAATCAGTTGTTAGTTTTGTTTTTAATTTAAACTGGCATCGATTTATTATATTTATTTAAAAAAAAATACCTAACAACCTAACCTAGCTTACGTAGGATTTTTTTTATTATTTAGTTTTTATAATTCCTTGTATTTTGAAGCTCGTCTAATATCATTGACCACAACGCGTTGTGAGCTGTTTTTTCGCTCAATGAGCATTTTTGATCTTTGAGTGTTACATGTAAATATTAAACGTAAAAAGCTTCCGGAAGAAATACTCTAAATTATAGTGAAAACCGTATCAATATCCGTTACGTAGTTTTTTTTATATATACCACTAAGGGGGCAAACAAGCGTACGGCCCACCTGATGGTAAGCGGTTACCGTAGCCTATAGACGCTTGTAACATCAGAGGTATCACTCTATAGCCTAATCCCTATATAGTCCACCACACTGGCCTAGTGCAGCCTGCGGGTTGGCAGACTTCACACACCTTCGAGAAAATTCTCTAAGCCATGCAGGTTCCTCACGATGGTTTTCTTCACCGTTTAAGCGAGTGATAATATGAATTCGAAAAGTTAGAGGTGCGTGCCTTACCCAAATGAATTCGAAAAGTTACAGGTGCCTTGGATTCGAACTCGAGACCTTTAACTTGGCAGTCAAATGGCCATATCACTAGGCTATCACTGTTTTGCCTGTGATAATTATCTATTTGAAATAAAACAAATTTGGCTTTGACTTTGAATTTCCAGTCCTTCGTTAATTGATTAGTTCTTCTAAGAATTATGGTGTCTCAAAACATGGGTATTAAAAAAGTACCTGAGTATCTGAGAATAAATATTAATGAGAAATAATGTCAACTAACCATGACTCAACTTCCGGTATTTCCATTAATTGTATGACTGGACATTTAACGTTTCTTCAATAGTTGTAAAAAAACAAAGCCAAACTCCGTGCTGCCACATATTTTCATAGAAAAGCCTAATAAAGGTAGGAATAGACTTGTAACACACCACGCTACGTGACGCGAATGTAACGTGTCTATTCACCAGATTTTACGTTGTGTTCTTAGATTTCAACAATCGGTAAACACACGTGGGTTGTCATCGGGTGTTATAAATATGCCTACTCCTTAACAGTGCTCGATCTGGGAATGGACGCAAATACCGCATGGTTAGTACACCAATGAGGTAGTAAAAAATAAGAGAGTTAGGGCATAATTCAAATTACATGGGAGTAATTCCACTCAAATTGGAGCTGCCCGACTGGGGAAGTAACTCCGCCTTGCAGAAAATCTAAGTGAAATAACACTGCTTTGAGCTGCGTTGTAAGTATTCCTTACAGTGAGCAAGGTTGCCAGTGCTACGTGAGGAAACGTTGTGAGAATTTGACCCTTATACTGCTAACTCAACTATTCCTCTTTCGTTTTACGGGATCGACAACGCGGAAGTGATACCCTTGGTGTTACAAGTGTCTATAGATTACAGTAACCGCTTACCATCAGGTGGGCCGTATGCTTGTTTGCTTTTTAAGATTATGACGTTAGACAATGTTTGCATATACCTACGCAGTCTAAAATCAACGGCTTACAGTTTACCTAAGGACTCTGACGCAAAGCAGTGGTAAGTTCGTGCAATACGTCATCAATGATTAAACAAAGGTCGATCAATAGTTAAAATAAATATAAAAAAAAATTAAAAAAAAATTTTAAAAATAATTTTAAAAATATTTCGCAAAATTTCCAGTTTAAGTCTACCGGCATTCTTATCTTCAGTTCTCGGTACCGAGAAATTAACAAGGAATATTCTAGCTTCATCACTGATTGATTTCGAGATACCTTACGTAACTGAGGCTAAGAATGCCTGGAGTAGTTTTTGTCCCAATACCCTTCCACCCATTAACCCTTTTTCCCAGAGGCAGTGGGATGAGCCACTCTGCAGATTGGTACGGAATGAACTTGTTAAAACGTCACTCAATACTGCAGAGCGTGCCCGGCTGCTGGCTGTGGGTAAATGGGAGTCGGGTTTGTGGTTACAAGCACTTCCCTCTTCCAACTTAGGTACTATGTTGGATGATTCAACTTTTCGGATCGCTGTTTGCCTTCGACTGGGAACTCCTTGTTGTGCTCCGCATCGCTGTCACTGTGGCGAAGCTGTCGATAGCCTTGGACACCATGGTTTGTCTTGCAGCAGGAGCGCAGGTCGAATAGCAAGGCATGCCAGCATTAACGACATCATTCGCCGTGCCCTTGTCACCGCCGGCGTTCCAGCCATTTTAGAACCAAGTGGTTTGGCACGTGACGACGGCAAGAGACCGGACGGGATGTCGTTGCTGCCTTGGAAAATGGGTAGGCCTTTAGTGTGGGACGCAACGTGCGTCGACACTCTTGCGCCATCCCATCTTCCTAGCTCGGCAGGCTGTGCTGGCGCTGCTGCTGTGACTGCGGAGACCAACAAACGGCGTAAATATAACAATTTTATAAATAGTTATATTTTCGAACCGTTTGGGGTCGAAACGCTGGGGCCATGGGGTCCGAGTGCCCTGTCACTCTTTAAAGATATTGCCAAACGTCTAAACGACACTTCACGTGACCCAAAGGCTGGCCTCTACTTCGGCCAGAGACTAAGCATTGCCATTCAACGTGGCAATGCAGCCAGCCTCTTGGGTACACTACCAGACGATGGCGATGCGGATGAGTTTTTTGATGCAATTTTTTAGTCTAGTTTTAGTTTAGTTTACCCTGTAGTTTTTTGTTTTTCTTTTTTATTATGGTTTGTTAGTAAGTAGTGTAGATAAGTTTATTTTTATTTAATTATAGATTTAGTTTATTATAAATTATAATTAGTAGGTATGTATTAAATTATATTTCAATATAAATTAATATTCTTGGACAATGTTACACAGCACCATCTAACTAGATGGTGCTGTGTAAGACTAAGCAGAGCTTGTACTATGGGTACCTACTAGACAATTGATATAAATACTTATATACTCTTTTTTTTTGTAAATACATATTTATAAAACACTAGCTTCTGCCCGCGATTTAGAGGACTGCCATCCCTAAGGATGTATGTTCAAGGCTGTAAGGCAGACGCTGTTCCTCCGGAAGTGGAGGTCATCAGTCCACCAGACCCCCATTTCCACAATCTCAGTAATTTATAGTTCCATATTTTACAATACTCCTATACCCACCCGGGTTACTGCATGCCTGTACTTCTATAGTGCAGGTGTGGAGTGACCCGGGTTGGCACCCATCCCATATTTAGATAAAATCTCTCTAAGAGGCTTCTACGCATTGGAGTTGTATCCCCGCGCAAGCCTACCAAGGGACCGGATGTTTTCCTCACGAGAAATACGCCATGATAACCAAAACGGAGATACATAGTGATAAAAACTTTTTATTTTTAACTAATTGTGATTGTTTGAGGTAGGTAACGCACTATACCTACAACAATCACAATTCGTTAAAAATGACAAGCATAGCTTCACAATTTCACATAATCAGTCTTAACGAGTTATCATCATCCCTGTTATTTAAAATACTATAACCACAGTCAAAAACCACAATTAGTTGATATTTTCAATCGTTGAATCAAACATTGCCACATTGTTGGAATTTATTATTAAGTTTCAACATTTTTTTGTTTGACTGTACTGTTTTTGACTTTTGAACAATAGATTTTAGTATTGCTTTATTGGTGGTCCCAGTCGCCGTAAGAAAAATATTTAAAAAAATGGATCCGGCGACTGGGACCGCGGTTCGAGTTAATTGCGGTCCCGGTCGCGCATTTTTACAGGATGTCACCAAAATCTGCCCAATTGATGTACCGAGGGTACACTTATTGGAAAATATACCCTGTATTACGCTGGTTAAAACTCGTCATATTTTTTTTTATGCTTACTAGGAGATGAAAAAAATAACTTTTCAATTTGAAAAAACACACGCCATTTTAACACACTTGTATTGATCAGTTTCATAGTGTTTTTATAGTAAAAACGGTCAACTTGATAGCTATCTGCGTCATGCTGTCAGTTTTGGAATGTCATACTCGGTGTGAGTATTTGGCACATTAATATCAGTTTCATAATGATTTCATAGTAAAAACTGTCAACTTGACAGCTGTCATGTACCTCGGGTACAAATTTGGGCTGAGTTGTATAGACTTTTGATGACCTCTTTTTCTAATTTCCTGCACATTTTTTTATTTTTTTCTTTCAATAAAACCTTCTCCTAACAATAATTAACACTACAAAAAAAGAATTAGCGAAATTGTTCCATCCATTCACGCGTAATGCGATGACCAAGGGAAATATGAATTCATTTTTATATAAATAGATAAGAAACACCCAGACAAACACAAACACTTATTTTCATCACATAACCATTTGTGTTCTGTGGGAATCGAACCCACGACCTCGTGATTAGCAGTCCGACACGCCAGCCACTAGACCACCGACGTCGTCAAACATAGTTGTTTTAAATAAACTAAACAGAGGGATATGATTCAGATGCGGCTGAATATTAGTATTTTACACGAAGCGACTGCCATAAGTATATAAAGCTATTTTGCTTTTTATCGCATAGCACTCTCTCTCTCTCTATCAACCAACTGTCCGTCGGGCGTCGCGTATAGCGTTAGTAACAAGAAGGCATATAAAATAAGCATGCTATAATAAAGCACATAAAATCGCTTGCTTCAAAAATTAAGCATATAGCAAGTTATTGATTTAAAGCAACTTTGAACACCACTACTTCTAATGAAGGAGCCATACCAGCTTTGAGACTATATTACTATGAGGAAGTGTGTAGATATCTTTGCACTGTTGTGACGTCATACCGTTAGTATTAATTCTGTTACGGTTAATAACTTAACTTAAGTAATTCTCGCTTGTAACAAGTGTAATTAAGTAAGTATATTATCCCTACTAATATTATAAATGCGAAAGTAACTCTGTCTGTCTGTCTGTTACGCTTTCACGTCTAAATCACTGAACTGATTTTAATGAAATTTGGTACAGAGATAGAGTTGACCTTGAGAAAGAACATAGGATGGTTTTTATCTCGGACTTTTGAAGAGTTCTCTTGGAAACGCGATATAACCGAACTCGACGCGGGCGAAGCCGCGGGCGAAGCCGCGGGCGGAAAACTAGTTTGTTATAATTATGTTTGTTTACTGTGTAGCCAGAAGTAATGTTTAAATTACTAATACTGGTAGATGCAATTGCAATGTCATTTGAGCTATACGTATTTATGGTGGATTACTATGATCAACCGATCTGCAAGGTTAAACTGCGCTAGCAGTGGCCAGTCTTAACACTTCAAAACCTTTCAGCCGTGGAGAACACTTAAGGTTGCCAGGAGGAAACGTTGTGTTGGCAGTGGGGGCACTTTGACCCCTATAAGTACTGCCAACCCAACTATTCCTTTTTCCCCCGGCTCAGACGGCATCACCAACAAGGTGGTTAAGCTCTTCCCCGCCTTCCTGATCATTCTGATGACCGCCATCTTCAATGCGGCATTAAATAATAACATCTTCCCACAAGTGTGGAAAGAAGCTACCGTCATCGGTATCCCTAAACCCGGTAAACCCAGGTCTGAGCCCTCCAGTTATCGCCCCATAAGTCTCCTCAAAGTCCTTGGGAAGATCTATGAGCGGCTTATCTATGCCCGATTAAAGAACTTTGCCGAATCCCACAATCTCATTCCCGACGAGCAGTTTGGTTTTCGAACCAAACACTCTTGTATCCACCAAGTGCTTCGCATAGTCGAACATATCAGCGCTGGATTCCAGCGCGGAATGACGACTGGCATGCTATTCTTCGACATGGCGAAAGCCTTCGACAAGGTCTGGCACAATGGCTTGATTTACAAGCTATATTCATTCAACGTGCCAGACCGTCTCGTGCTCATCATTCGAGATTTTCTGTCGAATCGCACCTTTCGCTATCGTATAGAGGGCGGCACACTCTCGTCCCCCCATCCTATCCGAGCCGGAGTCCCTCAGGGCTCCGTGCTCTCCCCTCTCCTTTTCACGCTGTACACCAGCGATATTCCAAAAAGATCCAAGTCGCAGTTGGCTCTATTCGCTGACGACACGGCTATATATTATTCCGGCATCAGCCTAACAAACATCACCAAAATTCTCCAATCCTTGGTCAATGCCCTAGGGAATTGGTTCAGGAAATGAAGAATAGACGTGAATCCCTCCAAGAGCGCGGCGGTTCTCTTTCACAAGAGTTCCGACCTCTCCGCTCAAGCCCAACCCATCTCCCTCTTCGGCCAACAGATCCCTTGGGAAAAGAAAGCCAAATACCTGGGCGTGGTTCTAGATTACCGACTTACGTTCCGAGAGCACATAAAAACGGTGCGTTCGCGCGCCGATTTTGCTCTAGGACGTCTACATGGCATGCTCAATGCACGCAGTAAACTCTCCCTTAAATACAAGGTGAGAATTTACGTGATGTGTATTCGCCCCATCATGACCTATGCGAGTGTCGTATTCGCTCACATAGAAAGTCCCGCTATCCATAGGATGCAGACCCTCCAAAACCGATTCATGCGCAAAGCCACGGGCGTCCCTTGGTACGTTCGCAATAGGGACCTTCACTTAGACCTAAAACTGCCTACCATCAAGCAGTTTATGAAACGCGCCTCTAAGCGCTATTTCGATTTGGCCCCCCTTCACCCTGATCCCCTTGTGGTCAGTAGCGTAGACTATAAACCCTCTCAGATAAGTAGAGTGCGCCGCCCAAGGCACGCACTCACTTACCCTGACGACCAAATCACCCTAGCGCAGGAGTCAAACAGAGTGACTAGCACTCTCAAAACACACGCACAAAAACGCCGCCCGATATACCGTCCTCGCCGGCGAGGCCCGTCGCGAAGACCCCTTAACGGTAATCCTCCCCGTCCCTTGCTCGAGCCGGCCCATGCCGAGCCAGCAGCTTTAAATTCGCCCCTAAATAATTTAAGCCCAGATCCAGCCGTCCCTAGCTGCCCCCCCAGCAACGCCCTAAGCCGAGGTCCGAGTCCCGCAGGGGACACCCTTAGCTGTGTTGCTTAGTTTATAAGTTGCCCCTGGCTGGAGGCATTTGGTGCCTCGCCACCTAGTCCGGTTAAGTTTTTAAAGCTCCCTCGAGCTAAAAACTATGTCCGTCAAAAAAAAAAATCCTTTTTCGTTTTACAGGGTCGGCAACGCGCAAGTGATACCCCTGGTGTTACAAGCGTGTATAGGCTACGGTAACCGCTTACCAGCAGATGGGCCGTATGCTTGTTTGCCAACTTAGTGGTTAAAAAAAACACCTCTACCTAATCCTTCGGGGAATGCAGGTGATGGTATGTTTTGTTAAATAAAATAAATAAATATAAATATTCCTTGGCAATTTCACACAACACCATCTAGTCCCTAACTACACAATGGATATAATACTTTTATACTTTTTTTGTACATATATAGTTAACACACACACAACACTTTCATCACATAAATATTTGTGTTCTGTGGGAATCGAACCCACGACCTCGTGATCAGCAGTCCGACACGCGGACCACTAGACCACAGACGTCGTCAAAAAGTCTAGCCTAGCCTGTTAGGTTTATGTTTATATATAAGCATTTTTTTTATAAATAGTATTTTTGTTGCACCACCTTGATACTTCAAAACTGTAGTTATAAATACTTCTTGTTTTCTTGTATTTAATTTGTCATTGTCAGATAGTTCTGTAACGCATTTACCTTTAACTTTAATTATGGTATAGTGCCTTGGCGTGTGATCAGGTACCGACCTTATGATCTCAATGATAAGGGTGAAAGGTTGTCCACCGTCAACATTATCGATTGTACATTTTAATAACATGTACGTCAGCAAGCGAAGAGCCAATGGTGGCTTCGGTGTGGTCTAGCGGACACAGGTTTGTTTATATTGTTTATATTATTTGTTTATATGAGATGCAAACATGGTCTTTGACAGATCAGCTGAGATCCACGCTCGCGGTTTGTCAGAGGGCAATAGAACGGAGTATTCTGGGTAGGTATAAAACTTGTTGACCGGGTTAAGAATACAGCCATCCATTCCAAGACGAAAATAACGGACGTAACACTCGGAAAGCTGCCACGCTGAAATGGAACTGGGCTGGTCACATCTGTCGCATGGCAGACGATCAATGGGCTAAACTGACAACTCAATGGGTCTCACTGAATGATAGACGCCAACGCGGCAGGCCCAGACGGAGATGGTGGGACGAGCTGGACTCGTTCAAGAAGGATTGGTCCTTGGTAGCAACGCGTAGAGAGAGGTGGAAGAATAGTGGGGAGGCCTTTGCCCTGCAGTGGGACACTACAGGCTTGTAATAATAATAATAATGAGATGTTGAACAAGCATACGGCGTGACTGAAGGCGCATACGGTGTGCCTGAGAGCGCATACGGGGTGCCTGAGAGCACATACGGGGTGCCTGAGAGCGCATACGGGGTGCCTGAGAGCGCATACGGCGTGCCTGAGAGCACATACGGGGTGCCTGAGAGCGCATACGGGGTGCCTGAGAGCGCATACGGGGTGCCTGAGAGCGCATACGGCGTGCCTGAGAGCACACACAGGGTGCCTGAGAGCGCATACGGTGTGCCTGAGAGCACATACGGGGTGCCTGAGAGCGCATACGGGGTGCCTGAGAGCGCATACGGGGTGCCTGAGAGCGCATACGGGGTGCCTGAGAGCACATACGGGGTGCCTGAGAGCGCATACGGGGTGCCTGAGAGCGCATACGGGGTGCCTGAGAGCGCATACGGGGTGCCTGAGAGCGCATACGGGGTGCCTGAGAGCGCATAAGGAGTGCTTGACGGCGCATACTGAAGCCCGTCACAGAGGTAGCTATAATATATATTAATATGAATCATAGCAACGCATTATTATCATTAACCGATACACTGTCCCACTACTGGGCACGGGTCTCCTCTGATATTGAGAAGGATTAGGCTATAGTCCACCACGCTGGCCTAGTGCGGGTTGGCAGACTTCACAAACCGTTGAGAAATCATATAAGTAAATCATATAAGGTATGCAGGTTTCCTCACGATGTTTTCCTTCGTCGTTTAAGCGAGTGATATTATTTTAATTATTAATACGCTCATGAATTCGAAAAGCTGACTTTTCGGAAATGATAAAATCCTCCGTGATTGAACGAATCACAAGGAATTTACCTAATCTCTGTTATATACATTTTGTAAATACATAGGTACTTCCAACACATAAGAAACACCTAAATGAACACTAACACCTATGTTCATCACATAAATATTTGTGTCCTGTAGGAATCGAACTCACTCTCCTGGCTATGTAATAACTACCGATCCGATCTATCGAAATTGCAACGCCCGGCCTGATAGGCTGATAATGCATAAACTTGTTTTAAAGTTGACCTATTCAAGAGTATGTTTTATTTATTCATAAAGTTTTTATTGATTTTTCACATTTACTTGAATATTATACATTGAAATAAAACTACTTTTTTACGGATTTTATCGCGTTTTATCGTTATATAGCCATGGTCACGGGTAGACTGACAGTCAATCTACCCGTAATCTACCATGGACGCTGTAAATGGTCCGAAACGTCGGGATTAATAATATCAATATAACGCGATGAAGTCCGTAAAAAGTAGTTTTATTTCAACATAAAGTTTTTTCTCACGGTGAACTTTGAATTACATAATATTATTACAAAAATGATAATTAAGTATTTGCTTATTAAGGATGACACATCAATTTTATTCTGTGTATATTGTTAGTGTAGACTTGTAGAGGATGAATGAAAAATAACCAACGATTTTTTTGCGAAATCGGCTTTATTTCATTTATATGAAGGCCTAATAAATATCCGCATTTTTGATCTTACAAAACAAATTTAAAAAATCATACCATCACGCCTGTATTCCCCGAGAGGATCGACAGAGGTGTACTAATGTACACCTACAGTTCATCGATATGTTGAAGTAATACATAATAGGGAACGAGCCTGTTTTAATCCAACAACACTGCTCTACCTTGCATCGACACCTCTACCTAACATAGATATTAAATAGAAAGTTTGTTAAGTAGAATTAAATCATTAATTATATATTCCTGACTACCCACTCACTGCTAAGTATAGGTTTTTTTTTTTTTTATGGGATAGGTGGCAATCGAGCAGACGGATCGCCTGATGGTAAGCGATTTCCGCCGCCCATGGACACCCGCAACACCAGAGGAGTCACAAGCGCGTTGCCGGCCTTTAAAAGGGAGTACGCTCTTTTCTTGAAGGTATAGGTCCTCCTTTGCTTATGTCACCGCTTTCGATTCTACGCTAATCCCTAGGTAACCAATATTTTTTTTAATGTCATCGACACATCTTGCTACCGGACGCCCCACACTCCTTCTGCCTGTCATTTGTCTCCAATCTGATATTGCGCGGCTACACCTACCATCACAACGTCTAGCCATGTGTACAATTTAAAAATTACGTAATTAAAATAACTAAAAAACCCGACTGCATAA
Source organism: Acronicta alni (assembly GCA_964056405.1). Taxonomy (NCBI): domain Eukaryota; kingdom Metazoa; phylum Arthropoda; class Insecta; order Lepidoptera; family Noctuidae; genus Acronicta; species Acronicta alni. The sequence goes on along the minus strand of OZ043937.1, from coordinate 10,276,207 downwards.
AAACACTTTAAAAAAAACTAAAAAGACAAAAACAAGTCTAGTAGTCCAGACCTATGTAAAGTAATATTGAATAACTACACCATTTAAATGTTTTCATGATCGATAAATACATAAAATAATAAATTATAACGTAGAATAAAGTCAATCTTGCCGTCGGGACCCATTCAAAATCGTGACCGTCTCTAAAATTCCCAGTAATGGGTTAATTACGCGTATACTGATGAAAATGGAACCATCGTCGTCTAAGTCGACGAGCAAACAGAGGTTTACTAGTTATAGTGATAAGTGGATCCTAATTTTTAATGACTGGATACAGAAAAAAGATGAGATTACTGAACTTTTTAAAACTTAACTAACTTAACTTACGTAACGTAACGAGATAGCAATTCTGTATGAGAGTCGTCAAGTAAAGCGATTTACAAAAATTTACAAATTTTGCTTCTTGCTATCTATTTTAGTATATTTTCTTATCGACCGAATTCGTAACCCTCGAATTGCCCCGGAAATAAAATGGCTGTATGGCAACCCTGTCTACAGACGTAATATTATGTTTGGATTGTATAAAGATAAAGTTTAAATGTTGTGGAAATGCGACATACTAAATTTGTTTAATTTTTTGTTCTATAATTACCAAAAAACTGATTCGTACGAAATTTTCCTCGCCTATGTACAGAGGCACATCAATCTACCACAATTTGTCAAATTTCTTTGATTAATTTTCAACTTTAACACAAAAAAATAAGATTCATTTTCAATTGGGAAAATTTTACAGTTTTGGATAGCTTGACCTGCTGGCGTCTGTACCAGGATTAATATTTCAACTAAAAAGAGTAAACAAAGTGTGTCACAACTCGGTTCAAGAATCCGGGGCCATAGCAGCAAAAACAGTGTGCGAGGGTCAAATCAACAGCAACTATGAAGGTTGCACAATTTGCACGGCGCGGAGTGTACGTTGGTATTCCGTGAAACTGCTCATAAAATGCAATGCAATGTTACATAATTATTAATGTTTCATTATTTCCTTCCTTAATTTTGGAGGAGCTGATGGCTAAGTAATAACTACCTACGTGCCTCAACCGATCTGCAAGGTTAAGCTGCGGTATCCACGGTCAGTTTGTAGATGGGTGACCATTCTCACATCGATATCCCTCCTTGCGCTCGGAGAGCACGTAAGCGTAAACCCGTCGGTCCCGGTTGTCAAGTGAACACCTATGACAATCGTTAGTGGTAGTCAGAAACCGAAAAAGCATGACAACCAGTCTATCCTCAGGGTATCATACTTAGTTAGGAAAAGGCTTGGTATATCAGTATATTACACGAAGCAACTGCCATCAGACCTCAGCAACCCAATTTCCTTGATAATACCGATATCCTTTTTCATTTCATTTATTTATTGCGAATATAGGTATTACAAAAGATGTTACGGAAGAGGATAGTATCACCATATTCCGCTTCAAGGCGTGCAACATAATTTAATTACTTTAAAAACTGAACTGAGGATAACTGTCAGGCTTTTTAGTCTTCTTCGTCTTCTTATATATTATAATAATAATATTTTATAATATAATAATAATATTTTTGGGACATCTTTACACAGCACCATCTAGTCCCAAACTAAGCAGAGCTTGTACTATGGGTACTAGACAATGGATATAATACTTAAATAATTTTTTTTTTGTAAATACATACTTATAATATATAAGAAACACCCAGACAAACACAAATACTCGTGTTTAATCCACACAAATATTTGTGTCCTGTGGGAATCGAACCCACGACCACATGATCAGCAGTCCGGCACTCGAACCGCTAGACCACAGAGGTCGTCGATAATTTTATACATATAATTATATTTATATAATTATATTTTTTTTAATATAGTAGTTTTAATATATTTAATATATTATTATTTATGTTTATATAATTTAATAGGTAGGTACATTAGTTTATTTTATCTTATACAGGATGTAACAAAAACCCTGTCCGATCCGAAAGAGGCGTATTCCTTTTCTTATATACTTACTAATAAACATAAATAAAAATACGATATTAAAGAAACCAGAAAGTATCGATTTTTCTTCTACTAATAAACTTACATAATTCTCCACTAAATATGGGAAAATTTCATAAGTTGACAATACTCCACCCAGCGGCGAAATCTTTTAATATTTACCAATTTATTTTTCATTTTTACCTCAAAGGATGCCGCCAAGCGGGGCCGCTCTGTGCGCGCTTTGTCGTCGCCGACAGACTGTACCTAACTACCTACAGAGCGGCACGTGTAAGCCAATTGTTGTCCTTGACATGTCAGTCTCGCGTAGAGTTCGCTTCCGATCGGACGTCCGTGAATCTCTTATCACCTCGATTACCCATCGTATCGTGAGTAATGTCGTATTCCAATCTGTTGTCAATGTCGTGTTCCAATGTGCTTATGCTGCAATTATGCAGATGTTCGAAAAGAATACGAGTGAGTGAGAGTATGGGGTGCGTTTTGCTAGGCTAGGTATGCCAGTGCCGTCGGAGCGTGTATCCAACGTCTCCATGAACTTGAAGTTCACGTGTACACGTGTACGAACATGTGTCAAGCAGTGTCCATGAATGAGTACAAGACTCATTACCCTAATGCCGAAAGACCACGAAAACACGACGTGGAATATCAGTAAGTACCTATTGGAAGTTCACTTAAGGAACACGATCGCAGAATTTTGTAGATATCAAGTTCATGTTTTACAAAATAATTTTAACAAAGCAATACATTTAGTTCATTGTTTCTTGAAAAACAACGTCATTAATTATTTAGGTACCTATTAGGTAAGCAACACATTCCTGATACCCACGCGTAAGCGGAAGTATTGGGTATCACGATGCTTGTACGATACCAGCTGATACCTACGCGTAGGCCCGGTAGGAGGTAATCATCCCTATGACTAATACGTAACAGCTGATACTTATGAAAAACACAAAAGAACGTCAATTATTAGGTAAACATAACTATGCCTAATCGATATCAGCTAATATCTACGTGTAGGCCCAGTAGGTAAGATTCATTCGCATTAAATTTGTTTGGCGGCACGCGACAGAGCGGGCTGGCGGCACATGACAAAGGATCAAAAAGCGGCAAATTGCTCGGGCGGTTTCTTTGACACTAGTGTAGATCGAATTAAATAAACTTTATTTCGTGGATTGAGTGTTGACATGTAAAAGGTTTAGTTTTTTTTTAAATTATATTTAAATTAATCGGGGAAAAAAAAATATCTCGTATCTAATTATCGTTTACGTGTTTGTGTACGTAATACGACACCTTATACGACCCTTAAGGATCGGACAGGGTTTTTGATACATCCTGTATTTATTCATGTATTCTGTGTTCGTGTGTCACTGCTCGGGTGCCAACTGAAAACCAGCGCTGGGTAATAAATACACCCAGCATAATGCTGAGCTGGCAACCCATTCGGGACAAGCATGCCGACAGCACATGTACAGTGATCCTTGTGGTCTTTTATATAATTATGTTCCTACTTTATTTTAACGGTGTGTTGTACGGACCTCTTCCGAATAAATGTGATTTTCTTTCTTCTTTTCTTTCTTTCTTCTTTCTTCTTAAGACTGTCTTAGATGTTCGTATAACAACCGGGACCGACGGCTTTACGTGCTCTCGAAGCACGTAGGAGTCTCGATGTGTTAATAACGGTCACCCATCCACAGACTGACCGCGCCTAGCGCAGCTTAACCTTGCAGATCGGTTGATCAGCGTAGTTATTACTTAGCTTGGAGCCCCTCACTAGAATCCATGCATACGTGCCACTTTTTTTCGTCCACGTTCATACAATCTTGTCAATTATATTGATTGAATAATTATGTGAACTAGTTATTAAATGCTTGATAACATGAAATACAAGGAAGTCGACCCCTCCAGAGCAATTTGGAAGTTCCTAACCCAAATCAGGTTTACGGTCAAATCGACAACATCTTTCATCCTGCTCTTACATCCAACAACAGAAAGGGAGAGGAATACAGTAGCCGCACCACAACGGGTTATTGCGATCGTTTTGCGATTGAGAGAGAGAGATGGCGCTCAACACATTAAATAGAGCCATCCCTTTCACACAACCTAAAGATGATCGCGTTATCACGTTGTGGTAAGGCCTCAGTATTTGAGCGAGAATCAAGTAATTGCTGTGATTCACTTGAACGATATAATTGCTCGTCATAATGAGGAAGTGGGTAGTTCGTGGAAGTCCTTGAGGGGGGGAATGGAACGGTCTTGTTAGATGATTCTAGATGAATATACCCTGCCGGGGAACTATTGAGATGGACAATAAAAATAATGGGCACCTCTTTTTTTTTTTGTTTAAAGAGGAAAACGCTTAGAAGAAGACCACACAGGGATTAGACAGGGACCATTGTGGGATTCATAAGGTGTCCATTATCAGCTCTTGGAGGAGAGCACTGTGTAGACCACCCCAGAACAGGTGTTCATTATTTTTGTGCCCTAATAGGCCAACGCTTTATAGGGCACAAAAATAATGAGGCACACGCTTATTTTATTTATACAACTAAAGTGGCAAACAATCATAAGGCCCACCTGATAGTAAGCGGTTACCGTAGCCTATAGACGCTAGCAAAACCAAGGGATCTCTTGCGCGTTGCCGACCCTGTAAAACGAAAGATGAATAGTTGGGTTGGCAGTTTATGGGTCAAAGTCCCCCCACTACCAACACAATGTTTCCTCGAGGAGCACTGGCAACTTTGCTCATACTTAGGAGCACAACACACAAAGCAGTGTTATTTCACTTCGATTTTCTGCAAGGTGGAGGTACTTCCCCAGTCGGGCAGCTCCGATTTGAGTGGAATTACTTCTACTATGCCCTACCTCTATTAAAACTCTGTTGTGTGTGGCTTCTGATATGCAAGCCATATGACATATTAATTATTAGTATGTATGTGTCTTTATTATTAAACTTTCACAATATAATAATTTATAATTAATTTTCGTAAGGTCTAAACAAATTCCCACAAAACCATTTTCACAGTTTGTCTGTGGGAATACTTTTAATTGCACTAATTAAGATACAATGATTCTCTGAATTTGTTTCGGTGTTTCTTCTCAGAGGTATAAACTCGTTTTTATTTTATTTTATAGTCACTCCACACGTCTATATTACTTTCTCTTTGCCCTCATCTAAACTCTATGCCCCAATTATATTTTTTCACACCGACCACCGACGCCGTTACCATGGCAACCACATAAACAGCGGAGCACCGAGACCGATCGCGTTTTTTTACGTATTTTTACCAATTTTGCTTTAGTATTGTTTGTAAATATTTTTAGTGTCGTTTCTTTTAAGTTTTAGTGAGACTTTCCAATATGGAGACGGAAGAGGAAGAACATTTCGGCTTGGCCTTGAAAATCGGCTCGGAGACCACCGAGTCCGAAAAGGCTTATGAAAAAGTAAGTCCTTTTTTGTAAAACAAACAATATTATTTAGATACTATAATTAGCCAGTGGTACCACGCCCGCGCGTTGTCATTTCGGTGTTTCATATACCTATGTATTACAAGTACATATTATGTACTGTGTACATAAAAGTACAAATTATTATACAATATATCCATTATCTAGTACCGCAAGCTCTCCTTAGTCTGGGACTAAGTTTCTAGACCTATGTAAAAATATCCCAAATATAGTATTAAAATATAATCTGTACACCTCAATTGTCTTATAATGTCAGTAATTTCACTGGCTCCTGTTTTACAGTGAACTCGTGATGAGTCGTCATCACCAGGGGAATTTGTAGATTATACTAGGTAGATGATCTATTGGTAGATTATATTACTACTATAGTACGTAGTAGTTGGGGCCAGGGGAATCGTGATCACTTTTTCATCAAGACCCCGAATGGCTTAAGTGGCTTAGTACCACTAGTAAAATGCCTCATTAACCTAATGGTCGCAAGCACGATACGCTTGAGGTCCTCCTGGGTATGGTTCTCAGTTCGAGCAGTGTTGTTGGATTTTTCTATTAAATTCTCAGTAGCAGCTCGGAGTTTGAATTTGTGCCGAATTAATGGCAATATCCTCGCCCCCTAATACACAGGACCTAAAACGCACTGTGGCTGTACTTAAGTACACCTCTGACTAACTCTTCGGGAAATACAGGATTGATGGTATTACGTCGTCTTAAGCTAAACGTGAAAAAGCAGCTTTTACTGTTTTAAATTGCTCATTACTACCATATCTAAATCTAGGTCCTGGAACAATTGCGGGAAGCAGAAGGTATGAAGTTCTTCTCGGACGTGTATACCAAGCTTTACGATACCTATTACAAGCTCAAAGATGATAACTTTACGCTTACTGAAGAAAAAGAAGCACTCCGGGTAAGTAGACCAGTACCGTTAAATGGGGTAAATCGGGACAGAATTTTGAAAGCGATTTTCAGATTTAATTATTATAGTTTGATGCCAACAAGGACCTCTCATGATAAATGATATTTATGTTTGTAAATAGATCTTTTAAAGACACCTTTACAAGTCAATATTTAATTAATACTACATGGCGCCGACATTTTCTAGCTGACGATCTCCGACAGGAACCTCAAAGAATCATGATCGCTCTCCCCGGAGTAGTGGATAGTGCATAAAGCATTTCCAACCCCATCAACAAATAATAAAGGGAAGGCAACTGCAGTTTTTATTCGGTAGGAGTCCGACTTACTCGGGCACCTCCCCAGGTGGTGGACGGTCCATGAGGATTTTCCATAGGTACGGTCGACAAAAGAGTTAAGTATACTATAGATAGATAATTAAACATTTGTGTTTTGTTAAAGATTATGTAATAGGGTGAATTTCAACAAGAGATTTTTATGTGTCATTTCGGTGGGATTTTTTTATTTCAATGCTATCTACATATTTTTAGTGACAAATCAAACTTTAGACTATTTTATAACATTGTGCGTGAGTGGACATCAATTATCATCAAAACTCACATAAATATTTAAGGATTAATTTTAAGAGTCCACTGAAATGAAAAGTGTCTACCGAAATGATAAAAAATACCATCGGAATGATAGACTGTGCACTGGAATGAAATAAATCCACCAAAATGATACAGCTAAGAACAACCGTGCCGGGCAGCCAGGATTCCGTACTGTGTTAGGTTTGATTTCCATAAATTTTAGATAAACACTGAGACAGGACAGTACACAGTTATTTTAATATCATCATTAATATACATATATTACAGTTAGTATTACAAAAACATTCTTTGAGGTTACAATAACCTCAAAGAATGATGTTAATGTAATGTTTATTATGATATGAATGAATTGTTTCTTTACTTATATAACCTTTGGTATTTTTTCTGGTTGTTGTTGTGTGAAAATGTTGGAAAACTTTATCGTAAATGCTGGTAACCATAAATAAATATTTTTGTTTGTTTATGAACTAATACTAATTTACTTGATATATTTTCAAAAGAGTGAACGAAGCGCGATTAGAAAGCTTAAAGTTTCTGATGAATATGATAGCTGCATTTGTAAGTTATGCCATTAATTTTTAAATTAATTAAATTGCACTAAGAGAAAAATGCTAAGTATAATTTAGTTAAATTGGTAACGAGATGAGAATAGTTTTTCTACAGGTATTTATGTAAAAGTTCTAAAATTAAATCAACTCTTATATTTTCATATAATACACCTGAACAATCTAATCTACACTCTAGGTAAAAGTACATTACAAAATTATGACTTTGTATTTGACATAAGGATCTCTAAAACTTTATGGTTTTATCATTTCATTCCGGTGGACTGTAATTGGTATAACAGTCCACCGAACCCACTGAAATGATAACACTGAGATGATAAAATAGAGGTTAGTTCTACATTTAACTCTGAAATAAAATTATTAAAAAAATATAAACACTACTCAAACAAAACAGTACTTACGGCGAATTCAATACACAATTTTGAAACAAATTAAGCAAGTCTAGCACGAGTTATAACAGCCACCAAAATGAAACTATTTTTGTCCCCATATTACTGAAATGATAAACTTACTGTTTTGACGGGAAACCGCAAGACGTTGGGACCGGTGCGTTCGTGCCGAGAGTTTTAGTCGGACTGATCCGAAGTGAGGAAAGGTGAGAGGGGCGTAACAACGCAATTTTGACGTGGCTATTCTACTAACTTACTGTCCTCTGAAATGATAACTTTTTTCCAGACAAAAGTTGACTGTCTGTCAAATCCATGAGATAGATAAACAAACAAAAATAGTTTTATTTGATCGAATATATTATAATTTAATAATAACAAAATCGATTTAAATCTATATTACGAATGTATTTGCAGGGGAACGTATTTTATGAGAAGAATTGGGTTCGGGACAGGCCACCGTGATGATAAAATAACACTTTGTAATTTTATTTTTTGGTATATTAGGGGGTAGAAGTCAATGATTTTTTTTGCCAAGGTAGAGAAGTACTTACTTTGTTGAGAAAAAATATATAAAATTAAAAATCAGCACATTGCACTACCGTTCTCAGGTTTGCCGTGTATTTTTTTTGCTTGCTCAATTCACCCATGTATCACGCAATATGTGTCAAAACGCAGGTATAGTAAGCTGCTACACATCAAACCCTTTGACGGGTAATTATTTAAATCACAATCTGTGTAAAGATACCCATTTCGTTCGCTACCTGTATACCAATCTCTTTTGTTGACTGTACTATAAAAAAAAGGACGATTCAAATTCCTATAACGTAGGTACCTACTGCTATCGGTCTATAATGTTTATTCCAGACAAAACTAGGTCGTTTTGACGACACCGTGACAGACTTCATGACAGAGATAGCTGAGAATCACAAAACAATTGAAAATCTTCGCGCGCAAATTAGTGAGTAGAATATGTTTTAATCTTTGGTTTTTTTATGATGGATGGATGCGAGCTGCCCAAAACTGTGATGGCTGGCGCTCTTCGGGGGAGGCCTACGTTCAGTAGTGGACTGATATGATGATGATTGGTTTCTTTCCACGCGAGCTGATCCGCCGGGTTGAAAAGTGCTGCTACTGAAAATTTCAATAAAGGAATACCAAATTAATTACACTACCTGATCTGGTCATTTAACTTTGAATCGGATATTACGCCACGTATGCTCACGTTACTACCTCATTCGCCTAGTGGTGCTAAACGCGACTGCTACACTAGAGATCCTGGCCTGCCATACCACAACGTGTTAATGCGATCATGTTAAGGTCGTAAGAAAGGGATGGCGCTATTTAATTTATAGAGCGACATCTCTCTCTCTCTCAATCGGAAAACGATCGCAATAATAGGTGGTACGGCTTCTGGGTGCGATTTCTAGGTCGAGCATAATCTCGGACTTTGGAGTTGTATCCGATTAATGGCAATAGACTCGCCCCCTATTACATATGACCCAAACATACCGGCGAACTGTGGGTGTACATTAGTACACCTCTGCCTAACCCTTGAAGGAACACAGTGTTATCCCATGTTCGTAAGGCTTAATGATCCATGAGGCGTACTACAGAAGCCTATTGCCGGGCTCAAATTCAATCTTTTGAGCTTCTACTGAGAATTTCAGGGAAAATTTCATTAATACTAGATGCTCGATCGGGAAGGGAAGTCATCGAGGACTTAGTAAGATGTTCCAGTGTTGGTAGGTTTCTACTCTAGAAAAAACACTTAAGTACAGTAATTACTAGTAGTAGTTTATATAGTATTCTGTTACAAAATTTTACCTGTTCAATTCAGAATTAATATGTAACCATAGAATGATAGGAGGGACAGAGAAGGAGAGAGCAAAAGAAAGTACTTACTAAAAATGTTAGTATTAAACAGCATACCTAAATCATAAAGTTAACTGATTGACTGATGACACATTTATATACTTCTGTAGAGGAAGCACATGCTCTGGCTGATGCCATGCATGCCCGAGAGCTGACCAGCGTCGAGAGCCTGGAGACTATGAAGAAACAGGTCGTCAGACTCGAAAAAGAGCTGGACGCGAGGAAGCGAGCCGGGGAAGACGATGCGTAAGTATATACTTTTTTTTATACCTTAGTGGTATGTGCTTAGGGTAGTATATAAGCAGTACATAGGTAAGTACATGAGTAGTACGTAGGTAAGTACGGTCAACAAAAGAGTTAGGTATACAGGCAGCTAATTAATAATCTGTGTTTTGTTAAAGATGGTGTATTAATGTATCACGCAATATGTGTCAATACGTAGGTATTGTAAGCAGCTATATACCTAACCCTTTGGCGCGTAATTATTTATGTCGAAATCTGTATAAAAATGCATATTTCGTTTGCTATCTGTATACTTATGTAACTCTTTTGTTGACTGTACATAAGTATTACATAGGTAAGCACATAAGTCGAACATAGGTGAGCACATAAGCAGAATATAGGTAAGTACATAAGTAGAATATAGGTAAGTACATTAGTAGAATATAGGTGTAGGGATACAACATAGTACCCGACATAGGTAAGTACATAAGTAGTACATAGGGAAGCACATAGGTAAGTAGATAGTTAAGTAGATAGTTAAGTAGATAGTTAAGTAGATAGTTAAGTAGATAGTTAAGTAGATAGTTAAGTAGATAGTTAAGTAGATAGTGAAGTACATAGGTAAGTATATAGGTAAGTACATAGGTAAGTACATAGGTAAGGACATAGGTAAGTACATAGGTAAGTACATAGGTAAGTACATAGATAAGTACATAGGTAAGTACATAGGTAAGTACATAGGTAAGTACATAGGTAAGTACATAGGTAAGTACATAGGTAAGTACATAGGTAAATACATAGGTAAGTACATAGGTAAGTACATAGGTAAATACATAGGTAAGTACATAGGTAAGTACATAGGTAAGTACATAGGTAAGTACATAGGTAAGTACATAGGTAAGTACATAGGTAAGTACATAGGTAAGTACATAGGTAAGTACATAGGTAAGTACATAGGTAAGTACATAGGTAAGTACATAGGTAAGTACATAGGTAAGTACATAGGTAAGTACATAGGTAAGTACATAGGTAAGTACATAGGTAAGTACATAGGTAAGTACATAGGTAAGTACATAGGTAAGTACCTACATAGGTAAGTACCTGCATAGGTAAGTACATAGGTAAAAACATAGGTAAGTACATAGGTAAGTACATAGGTAAGGACATAGGTAAGTACATAGGTAAGTGGATTTAAAGTAGTTCATAGATTAGTACATAAACAGTACATAGGAAAGTACATAAATAATTAGTACATAGGTAAGCATATAGGTTATTACATAGGTAGAACATAGGTAAGTACATAGGCAAGTACATAAGTAGAACATAGGTAAGTAAATAAGTAGTGCATAGGTAAGGAGATAAGTAGAACATAGTTATACAGTAAGTACATAACGACTTATGTACTTAGCAGGTGGTAAACAAGCAGAGCGTTACCGTAGCCTATAGACACTATAGCAACACCAGGGGTATCACTTGCGCGTTGCCGACCCTGTAAAACGAAAGAGGAATAGTTAAGTTGGCAGTATAAGAGTCAAAGTCCCCCCCACTGCCAACACGTTTCCTCGCGGAGCACTGGCTAAAAAATTACGTCTCATTCCTGACCAGAGGAAAAGCCCTAAAGATTCTTGATCTGTTAACAGTGGAGCAACATCAGCCGCGAAAGAGAAAGAGAAATTCGAGAAAGAGAAGGCACGTCTCCAGGGTGAGCTGGATGCCATGAAGCAGCGGCTGGCGAACTCTGTGCAGTACTGCGAGGAGCTGGAAGCGAAGAATCAGGCCGCTGAACTGAACATCTCCAAGCTTGAGGAGCAGATTGAGGTAGATTAATATAAACATTTTAATTTAATCATTTCATCTTGCTCTAACCAGATGTATATCATTATTTTCCACGAAGATACTGCAATCAGACCTCCACAGCTCAATTTCTAGGTAATACCGATATCCTTAGGATAGACTGGTTGTCAGGCTTCTGACTAACATTAACGACTGTCATAGGTGTTCGTATGACAACCGGGAGCGACGGCTTTACATGCTCTCCCTCTTCGAGGCACGGAGTGGTCTCAGACGGACCGCGGCTAGCTCAACGTTGCAGATAGATTGTTCCGTGTAGTTATTTACTAGCCACGAGGCCCCCATTAAATATTAAATTATTTTATTTATTTGTAATATTATGTTATAATGTTTCATTGTCATTATGTTCACTAATAATAATACCTCATTCATTAGACTTAATGATCGAGTACACCTTCAACCACCTGTTATCTGTCTCTACCCTAGATTCCTGTCCATCCAATGGTTGTCTGTAAGGAATTGCGAATAGCGATAAGACCGCCAATTGTACCTACTCTTGTAACGTTTGCATATTTTTATTCTGACTTGTCCTATGTAATGGTGTATAATAAAGAATACTCTATCTATCTACCTCATTAGTCTAGTAGTCGTCAGCGCGACTGGTACCTACGCTAGCAGTTAGATTTCAATGTCTAATGCGTAAGTGACAGAAATCAATTGTGTTTTTATTGTTGTCTTTATTCAGGAAGCTGAAAACAACGCGGTGCGCCAGAATCGTTTGGTGGAACACTTGAGAGCTGAGTCCAACCAGTTGAAGTACGAAGTGGATACCCGAGGAGCTGCAGTCGCCACGCTCACTGAAAAAGTAAGTTCGATAGATTAGTTTTTTAGATTAAGTTTGATAGATTAGTTTTTTTTAGTGTTACCAGCTACAAAAGAGACGGAGGACCTCATTATGAACCCTTATACTGTCACACTGCTGGGCACGGGTCTGCTCTCACAGAATGAGAGGGATTAGGCTATAGTCCACCACGCTGGCCTAGTGCGGGTTGGCAGACTTCACACGCTGTCGAGGAAATCTCTAAGGCATGTAGATTTCCGCACGATGTTTACCTTCACCGTTTAAACGAGTGATAATTAATTATTAATACGCACATGATTTCGAAAAGGCAGAGGTGCGTGCCGTGGGTTCGAACTCGAGACCTTCGACTTGGCAGTCCAATGGTCATAACACTAGGCTATCACTGCTTCTTCGGAGGACCTCGTTCAACCCAAATGCATATTTTGAATTGGTTATTCACAAATTTTAGAACATTACCATTCTGGATTCATAGCAATAGCTTAACGTCGGATCAAGGGGAGGCAAGACGGGGCCCATGCCCCGGGCGGCAAATTCGAACTTCTTGGCAGACGATTACACGCCTCATCACTCATCATCACCGCAACTTTGACCACTGAAACAGATGTCCAGTACTTTAAGCACATGTATTATTTTTCGCGGGGCGCGTATGCATAGGCCGACCTAGATAATATAAAACATATGCATGCGGGGGGCGGCATTATTATGTTTGAAAGAAGAAAGAAACATTTATTCAGCTGCAATGAGATTCACATTTAACTAAATATACAATTTTATATTAAAACAAAAATACAGTAAAGAAGTACAGTGCCTCACGGTTGAGCTGAAAGGGATCTGGTTCAGCATATGCCAAGCAGATTGTCTGACGCTGATTCTGTCCCGCCTCGAAAAAATTCTAGATCCAGCGCTGCAATAGCGAAAATGTTTTATGTTACCTACTATCAACTATCTTTTTAGAGAAAGAAACATTCCATCCATGCTGGGTTTGAACCTGCGTGCCTCCTGTTAAGTACACCGGACACTTTACCAAACCTAAGCTACCAAAAGCACTGCCTATGATGTCGAATTTATCTTAATATCTTATTCTTACGTCTTATTTATTTAATATAGGAAAACCAACAGCTATACAGAAAATGTTAATAACTAGGTTAAGCTACACTAAGCCAATTACAGGTTCTCACGGATAGTGATAGAATAAATAACTGAAGTTTTAACAATCACTAATAAGCTCAAATAACATAAAAGTTAACAAAATAACCTATTGGAAAAAGTTAAGGTTCAGTCTATTACGTGCCGTACAGCTTTTTGTAATAAAAAATATAGGGATATAATATATATAGATATAAATAAAATTATAGGGATGTCTTATCTAGAGAGATCGAATTTTTCTTTTTAAAATTTATACCCTTATGTAGGTATATTTGGAATGCGTCAATGCAGATATCAGTAACAAATACTACTTTACTATCTATTAACATGGTAAACAAATGTACAGAGCCCAGCATATCAAGCTACCCCAATCTGTCAAATTTCTTTGATAGATTTTCAACTATTATAAGGTTCATGTTCAATTGAGAAAATTTTACAGTTTTGGATAGCTTGACCTGCTAGCGTCTGTACTTCAACTTCATTAACCACTCACAATCAGACATGAAATCGCACACGCACACACCTAGGACGATTAAACCAGGTATTAGCTAGAGGTTTTAGGTCTGATTCTCAGGTCGAGCACTGTTATTGGGTTTTTCTATGAAAATCACAGTAACGGCTCGGAGTTTGGAGTTTTGCCCGGTTAATGGCAATAGGCTCGCCCCCTATTACATGGGACCGGTGAACTCTGGATGTATGATTGGTAGACCTCTCCGTCTCCTCTCTGTGGTATGCTATGTGGTGTGGTAAACAATAGCCAGCGCGCAGCTACGCACACCACTTCACATCGCAATGTTTTTTTATATTTATTTGTTGTGTTTATATTCGTATACTATATTTATTTAAGTTGTGTATAGTAAATATTTTTTATTTAAGTATTTTTGAACTGGCTTACCATCCGTTCTTTTCTTTCTTTCTTTCTATGTTATGTAGTACAAATTACTCTGCAGATAACAAAAGCAGAAAAGACAATTGACCGTCGCGAACGCCAGCTCAACGCTGTAGCCACCAAGTTGGAGACCGCTCAAACAGAACAGGAAGCTGCGTTTAACAAAAACGCGCAGCTCCGCGAACAATTGGACGCCGCTCATACGGAGCTGGACCGAACCAAGACTATGCTAACTAACACTACCAAGGAGCTAAAGGTAAGAAAGATGGTGGCGATTTACAAGCGTTGCCATCGATACTTATTAATATTGATTGTAATATATAGTGCTCAGTATTCAGTGCTCTGTAAGGAAACTTTTGTGTTGGCAGTGGGGGGGCTTAGACCCTTATACTGCCAACCCAACTATTCCTCTTTCGTTTTACAGGGTTCGCAACGCACCAGTGATACCCCTAGTGTTACGAGCGTCTATAGATTACGGTAACCGCTTACCATCAGGTGGGCCGTGTGCTTGTTTGCCACCTTAGTGGAATAAAAAAAACATGGCGTTTTGGGCAATATTTTCCAGATATATCGCAAATCTTTAGCCTTTTTAAGGCAATATTTGCACAACTAAAGCATGAAACATTGATATGAATTAATCAATGATTGTATTTTACGGCAATTTAGTGTATTCTGTTCATATATACGGCAATTTAAATTGTTTGATATACGGAAATTTAGATTATTTGATACGACAACTCTTATATTGACAATGATACAACTGCGTTGTTCTAGAAGCTCAGGTTTCTTATGATGAGGCGCCTTCAAAAAAGGTATGGCTCTTGGAGCCGGATAGGACCAAGGGGGCTAAGACGGGCATAAATTTCCAGCCATAATTTTCTACCTCTCACTGTATAGGCAATTCGTACCCTTACCGCCTTATTCCAAAACGCGGACTAAAAATAGTTCTAGGATTAGTACCAGGTTTAAACTATGAACTAAATAAAACGTTATTACAAAATGAAGATTATCACTAGTCCTGGTATTATCTATGACACTAAAGTTAAACCGCCGAGACCCCTAGTTAAACTATGGTACTAACTTTGGTAACGACTTATTTTGAGGTTAACGTTGATATTATTTCGTGACTTTTATTTGCAAATCGTAAAAAATGGATATTAACTTGATGGATTTGGAAGATTTGGACATGCTGGAAACTCGGCAATCTGCTAGACGTCGTCATTGTGTAAATCCTTTTGAATTGAGTGACCAAGACTTCAGATACAAGTATAGGTTTACAAAACGATTTGGACAAAAATAGTGGATCTTTTACGTGAAGATTTAGCCCACGACCCTCGAGGATGCCCATTAAGTCCTAAAATTCAAGTTTTTTTTTTATACCACTAAGGTGGCATACAATCCCACGGCCCACCTGATGGTATGCTGTTACCGTAGCCTATAGACGCTTGCAACCCCAGAGGTATCACTTGCGCGTTGCCGACCCTGTAAAAATATTTTCACACCCTTCTTGAAGAACCCCATGCTATAGTCTCTGGGGAAAACCTGGACCGGGAGCTGATTCCACAACCTAAGCGTGCGTGGGAGAAAATGCCTCTGGCATCGCACGGTATGAGACCAAAGTGGTGTGCGCATTATTTTATTCGTAGATCCAAGACGATACAGCTGATTTACATGGTGTGTCTCAACCAGTTGTCAGTTGTCACTTATGTAATTCGCTTCATTTCACGCACGAGTTGTTGAAAAATATAACAACTTGATTATAAAAAGAGCATCAAAAATACAAAATTGTGCTTGTTTATTAGATTAGAACCTAAATCACATACACAATAACAATTTATCAATATATTTTTTATTGATAAATACTTATTAAAAGCGTTTCAAGTGTGAAGTCAATATCAATATTTAAAGAAACGGAACGTTGCTCCGATTGAGACCTATAAGAACGAATGAAAGAACGCAATATTTTGATTTTTATCTGTGGATAATACTTAAACCTGTAACTATCTTTGGTACTAGCTGATCCTGGGATAGTCTTGGTTTTGTAATAGAAACACGTTTTAATCCTGGTACTAACTTTAATACTGTAACAAACCTAGATCTATTAGTTCTGGTTTAATCCCAGTACTATTGAGATTTTTGTAATAAGACAGTTAGAGTTCAACTTATATAGCACATTATTTAATTATGTAGTCATCCAACCGTGAATCATTATTATAATCAGGAGTTTTCATTGCCGTGTCTCGGAGAGCACGTAAAGCCGTCGCTCCCGGTTGTCATACGAACACCTATGACAATCGTTAGTGGTAGTCAGAAGCCCAAAAAGCCTGACAACCAGTCTATCCTCAGGGTGTCGGTATTGCCCAAAAATTGCGTTGTGGAGGTCTGATGGCAGTCGCTTATATCCAGCCGCACCTACCTAGACTGGAAGCCGACACCAAATTTGGAAAAAGGGTCAAAGAAAGGAGAAAGGAATCAGGAGTGTCCATTTCAGCCCATCAGGACAATATTCACTAACGCCTGACTTACCTACTACTTACATCTTAAGTAATCAAAGCATGATTAGATCTTAATCTACGTATTCGTTATTGATATTTTTATATCCCCATTAAAAGGCAATAAATTATTTTTTATCATTGCGTTACCGGCACTGCCTATAAATTGATTTATTATAGTAATTTTCAATACTTCCTCAACCGCAAAATCGGAACTTGTTCAATCTATTAAGCAATAAAAACACGATGTAAGTGCCAATAAAATAGACCTACCTATTTGAGAACTAAGGAACTAGCGTAATTGTTTTTTTACGTTACTGTCCTATAACAAACAACAAACAACAAACAATGACCATGAATTGAACAGTGTTTAACATGATAAGTCTTCAAAGTAAAAGGCAAACTTTTGGAACGAAGATCCTTATCGCGCGTTGTGAAAGGGGGCTAGACGGAAAAAATTCTTACGAAAAGTTGTCACGACACTTTTTTCGAAATTCAAATATTGTTGACAAGCAATATATATAAAATATTTGAATTTCTACTTAATTCTTTATTTCTAAACTAACAGTTGCCCGCAGTTTCGCCCCCATCCTAAAGGGCTTTTTAAAACAAAAGGCCCTAATCCTAGCCCATGTCCTTCTCCAAGGTCTAATCTGTACCAAGTTTCATCAAAATCGGTTCAGCGGTTTAGGCTTGAAAGCGTAAAAGACAGACAAAATTACTTTTCGCAAGAAATGTCTTGCCACCCAATCTCTCTTTCCATCTGTCTCATTCTCCATCTTTCTCTAAATTCTGTTACTTAGTAAGAATAATAATGTACCTACGTGTATTTTTTTCAGAACACGATCGACGATGGCACGAAAACGCGCAATGAAGTTTTAAAACTTTCTAAACAAATCGGGCAACACGTTAAGAAATACCAACTTCTAGAACAGAACAAAGCCAACGTTGAAGTTGATCGGTAACCACTTCTGTATACTTGTTCATAATCAATGTCCTTCCTCATAGCTTTTTGAAGGTCGGCTTCCAGTATCACCAGACGCTATGACCAACTGTTAAGGTGAATGTTACTAAGTCATATTATGGTGGTATTCCTAACATTCCCATATTTTATGTAATGTACCTACGTGCAATGTTATCTTAGCCTAAGAATATATGCCTCTTGCAGAGGTAGATGTGTCGGAAAACTAATTGTATCTTAACAACTTTTGTACCATAACCTTGGCGAATAAATATCTTTATCTTTTATCAACTAGGGCACCGCGAGTCCCACCCGCCAGGTTGAAATTTGCCTTCACATTCTGTATTTACGTCTTTTAAGGTGACGTCAGTAACGTCTATTGAAAAGCAAATTACTTTGCTTCTTAACCGACATAAGTTTACAGTTAGTTCAATGTCTTATGATGCCACCTTACTTATTAATTAACTACACAATTTTAGCTACACAATGGCTGATGCATGCATACGGTCGGCTGGAATTAGCCTACTCAAAGCCTCTTTGGCTCTTTCTTAAAAGGCCATTTCAGACATTGCCCTACATTATGAAACTCACATATTTGATATTATTATTGTCTGGACTTTAAAAGAAACCATGATTCTCTGAGTTTGTTTCGGTGTTTCTTCTCAGAGGTCGTCAGTTAGGAAATGCCGGCGCCTTCTAGCATAAAAAAGTCAAAACATTGACTTGTAAGTGTCTTTAAAAGATCTATTTACAAAAAATAAATAATATCTTTTCATTTCATTTCAACTATCTTTTTGTATATTTTTTTGCATTTTCCATGACATGGAAGACGCAGATTCAATACCATCCTGCAGTCGAATTTTTCCTTCACTAAATTAAGACAAGACACTGTTACATGGGTTCACGAACACCTTGACCTCACCCACCCACTAAGAGATCTATAATCACGATAATCTCCCATTTTCCAGTGAACGTCTCCGGCAGCAAGTGACAGTGATGGAGCGAGACTTGATGCTTGGCAAAAGACAAACTGAATCCGACAAGAGAGACATAGAGAACCTGAAGAGGGAGAAGGACATACTTACAAAGAACTTGCAGAAGATACAGAGTTAGTTGAGACGGAATGATACTTTTTCTAATTATCCGAAGCGTCTAAAGACTTAAAATTGCTTTCTAAGCTTTCGTTTTCGCTTAATAAAAACGGTGAAGGAAAACATCGTGAGGAAATCTGCATGCCTCACACATTTTTCTCGACGGTGTGTGAAGTCTGCCAACCCGCACTAGGCCAGCAGTGGGACAGTATATGGGTTTATGATGATGAAGCTTTAGTAGTCGATGCTTAAAGCGGTATACTGTTACATGTACTTAAAGTAATGGATCAACTTGGGTACGGTTATCAACGAAAATCGCTAAACACAGCTAAATTTTGAAAACATCATAGCTCCGAAACTTGTGTAGAAGTCTTTTCTATTAAGGTTACCTAAATATTTAATGGTCATTTATGCAATTTTTCGCATCATTCCATACTTATTAAAAATCATATTAAAGATTGCAACATGTTCAGCGACTTTCGTTGCTGACTGTACAACTTCGGGACGTTACCCCTAATTTCTTCTCGAGTGTCCTACAAAGTGATTTCGTCTTCATTAGACGACGTCATTAGTGGCCTAGTCGTATCACCATTAAACTGGCAAGTCTTAATTCGACAGTGTGTGAAGTCTGCCAACCCGCAGTAGGCCAGCGTGGTGGACTATAGCCTAATCCCCCTCAATATGAGAGGAGACCCGTGCCCAGCAGTGGGACAGTATATGAATTGATGATGATGAGACGACGTTGTGGTATTATGGTTTGATTCCCACAGGACACAAATATTTATGTATACTTATGTCTGTGTTTGTCTGGGTGTTTCGTATTATGTCCATTGTCTAGTAGGACAATATAAAGTAATAGGACAAGCTCTACTTTGTTTTAAAAGCTCTAAGCTCTAGTTTGGGACTAGATCGTGCTGTGTAAATTTTT
The DNA here is from genome assembly GCA_964056405.1 of Acronicta alni. NCBI lineage: Eukaryota > Metazoa > Arthropoda > Insecta > Lepidoptera > Noctuidae > Acronicta > Acronicta alni. The sequence continues at coordinate 10,256,023 of OZ043937.1, read as the reverse complement.
CCAAATATTTACATAAAAATAAAAATCCAAGTACTGCTCGACCTGGGACTCAAACCCGCGTAGCAGTCGCTAGGGTAATAAGGCAGCTATATTATATTTGTTATTTATTATCTTCTAGACGAAGCTGCAGAAAACTTGACCATGCTGGACCTGCAGGAGCAGCGGCGCAAGCAGCTGGAACATGAGCTGGAGATAAACGCCACCCAGATCCACAAGCAGAGGCTTATGATACGAGCCTTTGAAAAGGACAAGGACAGGTAAGAGAAACAAGTAGTGGACTGGTGGCCACTCTAATAACGAACACGAAATGCTTCATTACCTATGAAACCCTGAATCCAGGACCGTCTTAAGCTATGCCGGGGCCCTAGTGCACACAAATTTTGGGGCCCTGTTGGAAATTAAAAAAGCTGTTCTCGAGCGCAGTAAGGAATTGAAAAATAAAAAAAACCCTAAGCTACTACCTTCTTAATGTAAGAAGGTAGTAATGAAGAATATGTAATGACTTATCCTGATATCAATTTGACCAACAATATTTATTGATTAGATTTGCCGAAAATTAAAAAAAACACCATGCTGTATGTTAGGATTTGATCGTCTTTGCATCACCCAAAGGTTGTCCGGTAGAAAATGCCTAATGGCATTGAGATTGCCTTTGTAAGTACTTACACTTTTTTGTTCATAAAGAATAATTAAATATGGTCTTTCGGGGACCCCGTGTGCCCTTATGGTAAAGACGGTACTGCCTGTATCCCAGGTCAAGCAGTGTTATTGGGTTTTTCTACGGAATTCTCAGTTGCAGCTCGGAGTTAGGACTTGTGCCTGATTAATGATAATTGTCAAGCAGTGATAACCTAGTGATATGCCCATTAGACTGCCCAGGCAAAGGTCTCGAGTTCGAATCCAATTATCACTCGCTTAAATGGTGAAGGAAAACATCGTGAGGAAACCTGCTGCAAGATTGTGGAAATTCCGGGTTCTTAAGTAATTTGAAGCTTATTTTATTATTTTCAGGATGTTAGAAGAGACGATCGCTCTTAACGAAAAAATTGATGAAATCACAGGTACTTACTGTATTTTTTTATTGCGTTGGATTATTATATTTCTCTTTAAATCTTCCTTTCCTATACATTTTCCTAAAGTACCTACCTATCAAAGTTTTGATAACTTTTGTGGCTAGTGGTCCGTTTGTCGGACTGCTTACTGAGGTAACGAGTTCGATCCCCATAGGACACTAATATTTATATGATAAACAAGTGTTTGTGTTTCTTATATATTATAAGTACGTATTTACAACAAAAAAAGTATATAAGTACTATATCCATTGTCTGGAAAAGTCCAAGCTCTGCTTAGTTTGGGACTAGATGGTGTTGTGTAAAAATGTCCCAAAATATTTATTAAAAAAAAATATAGTAGGTACCGCAATAGCTAATTGATTAGTTTCTCTAAATCAATTCAGTTTATGTGTTGGTGTTTATAGAGCCCACAGCATGTATTTATTTTAATTCTGATAAGTATATTTTTCAAAAAATAACCCATTTAAGAAGTTGCAAAAACGTTTTCTATTCCAATATGGCGTCGTATTGCCTTCAGTGACGTCAGTAAAGAAATATCCAAGTCACAAGATGACACCAGGGAATACCAATCAATGACAAATATATTTACAATCTACCGCAACATTTATTTTACTCATACAAAACATGAATATTTATCCAGTATTCTTCCACAGAGGAGGTCCGTCTCCGCACCGCCGATATCTTGGACTTGAAGAAGGCCCTTCGCGAGGAAACCCTTAAGTCCCGCAAACTGTCAGTCTCACTTGATGCTACTCGAGCTGAGAGAAACATGCTACATAAAAATTATACTGAAGCCCTGGATGAGATACAGGACTTGAAGCAAAAGATGAAGGTAGGCCTCCGCTATTTAATCCAGCAATTGCGCTAGACCATAGCCTGTTCAGGTCTTGGTCAATAGGAATGAGTCCGATGGCCATGACCATAGGGTAAGGGAAGATAAATCAAGTTTGATGACTCAAGAAACCTTCCTTTGAAATGCCTTCCTCATCACCCGTTTAGGCAATGTCGCTCTGCTGGACCATGGCTCACCACGCTGATCGCTGGCCTATTGCGGGTTGACAGACTTCACATACTATTGAGAAAAATATTTCAGGCATGCAGGTTTCCTCACGATGTTTTCCTCAACTGTTTTTAAAAAAATACGAAAATGTAAGCAGATGTTACGTTACATTGGATTCCAACTCAGGATCTCTGATCACTGACTATTCGAACTCCATGATCAATTAACTTTTAATTGGTTCATTAGTTTCTATTTCACTAAACACTAGATGCTTTTGATGAGCAAGAATACAATATCATCTTTCTCCGAACCTTTTCCCAACTATTTTAGGGTCGGCTTTCAGTCTAACCAGAGGCGGCTGCAAATCCGTCTACCTACCTATAGTATTTTACACAAAGCGACTGCGATTAGACCTCCGCAATCCATTTTCTGGGCAATATCTACCGATATCCTGAGGATAGACTGGTTGTCAGGCTGTTTGGGCTTCTGACTACCACTAACGATTAACGTTGCGTGTTCATATGACAACCGGGACCTGCGGCTTTACCTTACTTTCTTGGTGCCAGAGAAATAAACGATAATAATAATAAAAAAGTAATAAATAAACTGCTATAACATTTAACAATTGTTCAACAGATGCTAGCATACCAGATCGAGCAGCTGAAAGAGGATATAAGTGGCAAGGAGGCAGGGTTGAAGTCATGCGAAGGCTTGCTGGGCAAGTGCAACAAGAAGAACGAGCAGCTCCGCATGGAGATACAGGCGGGGCACGCCAAGCTGTCCGAGGCTAGAGCTGACCTAGCCGCCCTGAGGCAGGAGGAGGCTAGGCTTAACAGGATTGTACAGGTTTGTGGTCACTTTTAATCGACTTCAAAAAAGAAGTTCTCGTTTCGACGGACGGACGTTTTCATAAAATAACATACCATCACGCCTCTATACATTTATATGTCGGAACAAAAGGCAAAATCGTAGGTAGAATCATCACCGTCAGACATTATGTGGGCGTAGATATTTCTTATGACAGAATTGAAAGACGTAGATAGGCCAACTTGCTTTTCACTTTAACACAACGAAACGTGACACAGTTCCGTGCGTCTGTATCGGACCAGAGTCAGGCAACGAATGTGCGCCGCACTCACCGACCGATAACGCCACGACTCTGTCTAGCACCCCCACCCGACATCACGCGATGTGTGACGTAACAGCGAGTTGTAGCTAACGTCGGTTAGGTGGCGCTGGCGTTCCGTTATAGCTCCCGTACTCACGACTCGTGCTAATTACCAAGAGAGTCCATGATAATGAATATCCCGATATATGTATATTGTACACACACATATTTATTCAATTATCCATATGTATTTTTTTACTTATTTTTCTTTCATTTATTACTTCATTTATTTTGAAAATGTTAGATATTACTGTCTAAAATACACAGTCCACTCACTGACTTGTGACTATTTTTACGTTAATACACGTCCTGCTGACTCCCAAGATACAGACTGCGTCTAGTTTGGGGGTCACCGTCTAATTACATAAAGTAAATTTTAAATTGTTACATAATACTTGTGATGTAAACCTAATTTAATTTAAGTTAACAATGTAACGAAGGACTGAATAAAATTATTATTATTTTATTATTATATAAATGGTAGACCAATCAATGCCTGTGATGTCCAATTTAACTTCCACATTCTATAATAGACTTGTACGACTTGATTTTCACATAAGATAACAAACAAACATACAGGTTGCTTGACTAGCAACACCAGGAGAGGTAGAGCATAGTGGGAGTAATTCCACTCAAATTGGAGCTGCCCGACTGGGGAAGTACCTCCGCCTTGCAGAAAATCGAAGTAAAATAACACTGCTTTGAGCTGTGTTGTGTTTCTTACGGTGAGCAAGGTTGCCAGTGCTCCACGAGAAAACGTTGTGTTGGGAGTGGGCGGACTTTGACCCTTATACTGCCAACCCAACTATTCCTCTTTCAATACAGGGTCGGCAACGCGCAAGTGATACTCCCGGTGTTGCAAGCGTCTATAGGCTACGGTAACCGCTTACCATCAGGTGGGCCGTATGGTTGTTTGCCAACTTAGTAGAATAAAAAAATAAAAAACACGTAGTATCACTAGCGCGTTCTCATCTTGAGACTCATTTGTTAAGTCTCATATCATGATTACATTGTCAGGAGGGTGACGCAGCCCGTGCCAAGCTGATGAAGGAGCTGGAGGGGCTGATGAACGAGCGCGACGTGGTGGGTGCCCAGCTAGTGCGCCGCAACGACGAGATCTCGCTGCTCTACGAGAAGATACGGATACTAGAGGTCACACTGCAGAGAGGTGATCGCCACATACCCTCAAAAATAAGTATCAAATAGTGGGCGTTATGGAGAAGAACTGTATTTCGACAAATGAAACAACAATCAAATAAACAGTTACAAAACTACCCGTAAAGCCGAGAGGAGGTTAAATGGGGCCTTATAACGAGTCCATTCACAATATTTAAGAACCATAGTAACTCTGTATAACATACCCCAAAAAAAGGAAAACAACAACATTTATAAATGAAAAATAGAAAAACTAACTTTCTGCTAAATAATATGGTTCCCTGACATGACAGCTGACAAAATTTTTGGCTTTGATAATTAATTATATTTTTACGGGGTATTTTATAATACGTTGTATATACCTACATTTTAGACCAATGCCTGTAATGTCTAATTTTTCTTCCAAATTCTATAATGGACTGTAGGACTTGATTTCCACAGTGACTACTCATATGCGGATACTTTTCGTTCTTTTTATAAGATTTCTTTTATACAGTGGTATACTTAGTGAAGTTGGTAAACGAGCATACGGCGCACCTGATGGTAAGCGGTTATAGAAGCCTATAGACGATTGTTATACCAAGGGTATCACTTGCGCGTTGCCGACCCTGTAACACGAAAGAGGAATGAGGACGAATAAGGGTCAAAGTCCACCACTGCCAACACAACATTTCCTCGTGGAGCACTAGCAACCTTGCTCACCGTAAGAAACACAACACAGCTCAAAGCATTGTTATTTCACTTCGATTTTCTGCAAAGCGGAGGTACTTCCCCAGTCGGGCAGATCTAATTTGAATGGAATTACTCCCAATATGCCCTACCTCTCTTTAAAAGATGACAAGAAAGCATACAGGTTGCTATACCAGCAACACTAGCACGTTCTCATCTTGTGACCTCAGTTTTTAAGTCTCAAAGCCCAGTATTTTCACTAGCTACATGCCCCTTCAAACGGAACACGATAATGTTAGCACATTATTGCTTAGTGATAGAATAATAATTGTCAATAGGTATGGTCGACAAAAGAGATAAGTATACAGGCAGCTAATTAAACATCGTGTTTTTTTAAAGATTGTGAATTACACAATCTTTAAAAAAAATTATCACGCAATATGTGTCAAAAGGCAGGTATTGTAAGCTGCTACACATCAAACCCTTTGACAGGTAATTTTTTAAATCACAATCTGTGTAAAGATGCAGATTTCGTTCGCTACCTGTATACGAAACTCTTTTGTTGACTGTACAATGGCTCCACAGATGAACTCGGCGATCGTAGAGTCCTACCAACGATCGTTTCTCCTGATTCCTGCCCCTCAATGCTAGTATATCCACTGCATAATTTACTCGCAGGTGAACGTCAATACGAGCAGCGAGTGGAAGATATCCGGCTACTGCGACTAGAGATCATTCGACTGCGCAAGGAGAAGAACTTGCTCTCCAAAGGAATTGAGAACATGACCGATTTGAGACTGGAGGTATCTTTTCATCTGCGCAATCTTTCCCTAACTATGTGTGGGCTGAATGACTGCAAAACGCGTTCTATAAAGCTTGGGTAGGTCTGAGTGGAGTTGCTAGGATTCCATTATAACCTGTCATGGTCGTGGCGAATTTCGCGGATCCTATGGCCATGACAATAGGGCAGGTGAAGGCAAGTGCGGTTTTTAGTCGGTATGAGCCCAACATACCCTGCCACCTCCAATTTTCCGTACTATAAAAAAAGGATTCCATTATAAGTTTAAAGTGAATATCTTTCTAAATGACTACGGCTGTGGTGTCGTGGATTTGATTCCTACAGGATACAAATATTTATGTGATGAACTTATAGGTTATAGGTGTATTAAATAAAAGTATATAACTACTAGCTGACCCCGCAAACGTTGTTTTGCCATAAAAAAAAAATTAGGGGTATGAAAAATAGATGTTGGCCTATTCTCAGACCTCCCCGATAAGCACAAAAAATTTCATCAAAATCGGTCAAGCCGTTTCGGAGGAGTATGGCAACGAAAACTGTGACACGAGAATTTTATATATTAGATAGATTATATCCATTGTCTAGTACGCATAGCACGAACTCTGCTTAGTTTGTGACTAGATGGTGCTGAGTGAAATTTCCTAAATATTTATTATTAGGTATTATTTATTTATTTATATATACTTACAACTTAGAACAAAATCAACATCATTGCTTATGGCAGTCGTCCTGCATGGATCAAATGTCTATGTGTAGGGTTTTCAGCCAGGTTGCGGCGGCTGGTGTAAGTTTGTGGACTACCGACATTCCACCGGCAAAACAGAGAATTGGGCATTCGTTTACAACAACAAAAACTAGATTATCAGTATGAACAATTGCGGCAAGGTTCTTACGAGTAACTAGTTCCTACCAAGACTCGTTTGCCGACTAGGCATGCGCAAATTGTGTCACTGAAATGAAAAGATGTAAATGTGTCATTTCATTACAGTGAACTATATCCTTCTTCCAGTAGTCCAATAGTTCAGTCTAGTTCAGTTGCTCATCAAACTTTTATAAATTGTGTATCGTTCGGGTTTCATTCACTATTTCATCTAAAGATATCGAAGATAACGTGTTGTCTTAAAGCTCAAAATTATGTATTTTAAAACTTTTCGCAATTTGATACTTACGAGTGAAAACAATGCGCTTCATTTCACATTCCAACTAAAATAAACGTGAATAAACGTGATTTTAAACTAATAATTATCGTAAATAAAATCGTAGTGCTATGCTATGCTACAAACTTTACTGACCCGGTGACAATATCGCTATGCTGTTGGAATAAAGTCTAAATTCCCATATTCCTCCTCCTTCGTGTTTCTTTCGGGTCGTTCTCGTTCCCGGCAGGTGGACTATAAACTAATATAATAACTATTTGAATTACAACTGAACTAGTGGACGAATGACGGGACGGGACTGAAGCAGTCCAATTGAAGCATTCATTCGTGAACGACTCATAAAAAATATGCCATTACTAAAATTTAAAAAGGCAATTAATAAGCTACTTAATGATAAATGTTATTACAGAATAGTGATGATTTCTTGAACGACGTTTCAATATAAATAGCATAAGTATATTGTGACAAAATTGTTTGTTTCATATTAATTTTAAATTTGTATTTGTAATTTAACAATACCAATTTATAAGTAATATTTGCATGTCAAAATATAGCTGACTCTTTACCATGTAAGACCTATACTTGTATTTACCTGTTTTACAAATAAATAGTTCTGACTCACGTGTATTGCCGACTGTCCCCAGGTGTTCAACCTGGAGCGCGAGCTGGGTCGCGAGCGGCTTCGCGTGCGGGCCCTGGAGGAGGCGCTGGAGACGCCGCTCAACGTGCACCGCTGGCGCAAGCTGCAGGGCACTGACCCCGAGAGCGTGCGACTCACGCAGAAGCTCAGACTCACGCAGAAGTAAGTACCATAATCATCATTATCATCATACCATCATCATCAACCCATATACAAGTCCCACTGCTGGGCACGGGTCCCCTATCACAGAATGAGAGGGATTAGGCTATAGTCCACCACACCTTGTGCGGATGAGATTTCACACGCCGTCGAGAAAATCTCTAAGGCATCCTAAGGATAGAATGTCCTAAGATAGCTTGGCAGGTGCTCGTATGACAACCATAACTGAACGGCTTTACATGCTCTCCAAGGCACGAAAGGATGTTTTTTAAACTTTAATTTTCCGCTAAGTCACTTGGTGGGGTCCTCAATTGGGGCCTAAGACCTTAGAGCCATACATCACCATGAAGTTTAAGGTATTCAAAAAGGAAAAAAACAATTTAAATAAATTTTGAGCGTATATAAAAAGACTTATTTCTCAGTAAAATTCATCTTTGCATCATTCATTCAAATACCTAAGTTACCTCTACTGATTACACATTATTTTTAAAAAATTAGGCTATACCATTTAAAAAATACTCAAGGCTTTATTTGATTATTTCCTTGAAACAAAATTACTCGTAAATAATAAAATGACTACACCGGATATTGTTCAAAATTATATAAATTTAATTAAAAATGTGGGTAGGAAAGCCTAAGCTTAATTTGACTTTATTCAAATCCACCTACACTATTCGATTATTTGATACCACCACTATACGTGGCAGAAGGATTCGTTTGCCATTCCCAATTCGAATTTCTTCCAGTGAACAATTTGGACATTGCATATTATTGCATTTGCAAATTTTCACAATAAAAGGCAATGTTGGTTGTAAATACCCCGCGGTGTTAGCATGATGATTTTATAAATTGTGTAGTGTTGTGGTGACTTGTGTAGTGAAAAAAATCAGACGATCGAACGCATGGTGGTGGAGTCACTGTACGGAGGCCAGCACATCAAGCTACCCCAATCTGTCAAATTTCTTTGATAGATTCTCAACTTTAATGCAAAAGGATATGGTTCATATTCTATTGGGAAAATTTGACAGTTTTGTATATGTTGACCTGCTGGCGTCTGTACAAGGACAAAATCATATTATTCTTGAGTACGTATTCCATAATTACTAATTTTTGTAAATTTGTCCTCTAGGAATTACAAAGTGAATCTTAGACTTACAAATATAGGTACCCACTTATTACATAAAAGCAGACTTTGGTAACTGAGCTCACTTAGGTATCGTTCGATTATTCTATTGTGTTTGACTATTTGGGCCGTACTGTTGCGTAGCCAACCCTACTGTTTGGTACTTAGGTACAGTGATTAACTGATAGAAAAAATAAAACGTCGTTATAGGGCGCCGCGCCGGTATCCTACTGATGGGTACTACACAGATATCTATGAAGCTGACGCAGACCGTGTCCTACTCTTTTTCCTGGCATTATAAAAAAACTAACCCTGGATTACAAGATAGATACGAATTATTGCAGTATAAAATGAAATATTATATAATGTCGAAGATCTCCGCAAAATATCTACCTACACAATAATTATTATACGATTGTAATAAGTATTTTGAGGTCATACCTAATCTTTGTGCTAACAAAAAACACAAGACATTGACCGCATTCGCTATCCTTGATTTCCTAATAGGATTAGGTATTGGTGTCATTTTATTCAGAGAGCTATGAAATCGACAACTACTTACTTAATCAATGTTTTTGTAACTTGTGTTAATTATTCAGTTGACCGGGGATCACTTCATAAAGAAAAAAGTGTCTTAATTATTAATATCTTGTCTATAATTTTTTACTTCTCTTGCAGGCAGTATTTACATTTAAGGTGTATTCCCGTTGTCCCCACTGACGCTGTTCCCACTCAGTGGGGACAACGGAACTCAATAAAAATAATTAAAATTTATTCCTGTTGTCCCCACTGCCATGTAACAGTTTTCCCGTTGTCCCCACTGACGCTATCTCTGGTAATGGGGACAGCGAAACTCAGTTGTGTCGTATTGATAAGTGGTGAATTGTGGTGTTGTAAGTGAAAAACTCATATAAGTATATTAACATAAACTACCTAAATCATATTCTGCCATTTCCGACGTATATTAAGACCATATTAAATAACATACGTCTACTTACACCTTTCATTTATTTACATGAAGGTGATATTTTGAAGGAGACCTTAGATGATTCTTAAAGCCTTTTTTGAAGATGGAACTTTCAAAAGTTGCCCAACTATATTTCATCTAATATTTACAATTCATGCCGATTTAGGAAGCAACAATGAAAGCACTGCACTGATGAAGTCCCTAATTTCCGATTGGAATCCATCGCCTTTTACATGTGATTTCCAAGAAGCAAACCTGTTTGCAATTAGAGAAGTTTTTTCGGCTATAGATCTGCATGATTGTTATTACTTTTTATAAAAAGCAGTTTGGAAAAAGGGTCATGAATTAGGCCTTTGAAGATCTAAGATCTTGCGGGGATAATTAAAACACAAATATATGTAGTTAGTTGTGTTGTAAGTTGGTGTTTTCATTTAGATTATCATATAATAATATTTATTTCTGTAAATAGATCTTTTAAAGACACTTTTACAAGTCAACATTTTACATATTTTTTTAAGCTAGATGGCTCCGGCATTTCCTAACTGACGACCTCTGAGAAGAAACAAACTCAGAGAATCATAGTATCTTTTAAAGTCCAGACAAAATAGTAATAAATATGTGTCTTACAATGTAGGGCAAAGTCTGAAACGGCCTTTTGAATAAAGAGCCATAGCGGCTTTGAGTAGACCAGTCCCAACCGACGGCAAGCATACATCAGTCATTCATATCATCAGTCATCGTAAAGCGTCAGTGGGGACAACGGGAAGAAAATTTTATGACTTCCCGTTGCCCCCACAAGCCAAAAGCGTCAGTGGGGACAACGGGAAGAAAATTTTATGACTTCCCGCTGTCCTCACAGTGGGGACAGCGTTAGTGGGGACAACGGGAATACACCGTATTTACCTACGCATTTTTAATGCGACTGATAATTTAATAATTTATACAAATTACATTACCTACGTACATCATTGATATTTTTACATAATTAAAATTTAAAAAAAAATACAAGATACATAGTAAATGGAATAGCATAAAATAATTAAGTATAATTAACATACTCCCTGACATCAGAGACTTATCGGTTATTTTTTTTAAGACACTTAACAAATGACGTTTGGTCAAAAAAAAAATATTTATACTACTTCGCTGTGGATCTCCCCGATCTGGAACCGTCGACGATCTTTCTAAATGCTCTCTGATTGGTCGTGCAGTTCTTTTCCAGTTGTAACCCGTGTCCAAATCAGTAAATTCTGGGTTCTGGGGTAGTCTATTAACAGGCCACAATGCCCCCTTCCATGTGCCGATGGTGGCCACCTGGGTGGTTTTATGAGTAAGAATCCCACACTCCCCGGTCTAATCCGCGTGGTCCGTCGCCCTTTAAAGGTTCCCCCCTAGACAAAAAAGACACGTTATTCCTAGGTCTAGCGTATATTAATATAATTTTAATTTAACAGAAAAGTGCTGGCCCAGAGCGAGATGCTGGTGCTGAAGGATCGCGAGTTGAAAGAGACCCGCAACCTGTACACTGCAGTCAAGGACATGTTGGCGTTGCAGCCCAGCCCCGAGATACAGGTACATACTATTACCACTTTGCTATTTAATAAGTTTAAATTCATACAGTGCGCTCAGGCTACTTTGCCCAGAAAGTAAAGTAGGCCATTTGAAAGAAGGAGGAAGAGCAAATGTTATGAATTTACTCTCTGGTTGACTTTTTTTTTTCATTTAAAGAAGTTTCATTAATTTATCATGAATTTGGATTTCGAACATAACAATAAAATTGAAAATTGATAAGTTCTAAATAGCAACGTTTTTTTCTTCACAATTACCGTAATGGCTTCACGTAGAGTATAAAAAAGCGCGCCTTTTTTAATTTTGATTTTCGTCCTAGACCTAGTATAGTAGTGAAGATAATTATTGGAGTGGGCTTTAGTGTGTGGCTTACCGAATTTGGGGTTTTAGAGTGTTTGATTATGTAGGGCTTGGTTTTCTTTAACGAGACAATATTTACTTACTTATTGTATTCTTTGGCATTTACCATGATAAGATTGTAAAGTTAATTTAAGAGAATTTAATTTTAATTTAATTTAATTTTCTTGCAGAATTGTATAGTATTTTTACATAATTATTGTGTTTTTAAATAGGTAAGTGTGATGGAACTGACTTTTTTGGTGATTTAGAACTTTATTCGTGTTTACACTGTAGGTATTCTACAAAATTCTACACTCGCGAGCAATAAACTGGAACACGTTACATACTCAAAACATCTTTTTACAATAATATTGTTTTGTTTTTACGTTCCATGAAATAATCTTTGGTCTATGATATTGAAAAAAGTGGATGTGCCACACACAACCTATAGTTTTTTGCGTATCAATTGTAAAATATTGTTTTGAGCAACGCACGATGATGTGATTCCAGTTTATTGCTTGCGAGTATAGTTGCACGGTTCCAAAAATGGGTCCTATGGGAAAGAACCGGAAAGAAACTCCATAGACTCTCGTTTAAAAATAACATATTCGAATAGTGAAGCCCATGATAGTGCGATGTGGGGTAGAGGAGGGGTATTTTTATGCTAATATTGGGTGTATATTTCCAGATCACACTGAATCGCACACAACGTGCTCTGTCGCAGAGGACCACCAAGATGAAGTGTTTAATTGCTGGTAAGTCAATATTACCGTATTTCTTTACTAACTGATCAACCAACAATATACTATAAAAAATAAATTTTATGTTCCACTGGCATCTGCATACCGTATGGTTGGTAGATGTGATTTACAATATTAGGTAAGTCCACACGATCTTACGAGATGACGTTTACACGCAAGTTTAAGCAAAGTTGAAGCTCTTATCAGAACAAACGCTAAGTACTACGAAATTAGTGGGACAGAGTGAGGTATCGAACGCAGTTAGGGGCGGAGAATAGTGGTTCCGTACGTAGTATTATTAGTTATGTCGTATTATAAGTTAACAAACCTGGGTAACGTCCGTCTCACGAAAGAAGTCCCACGGAAATTACTGGAACTAATTTTGCGAACTCCGACAACTTTACATTATATCAATTTCAATAAATTACAGAAACAATAAAATCAGATTCATCCTACAAGGATTTAATATTGAATTTTTGGCAAGTCTAAAACAAAGAGTTTTTAGCAAATTGTAATATTCCGTCGCATGACAGTGGCGCCGCGTCTGCGGGACTTCTTTCGTGAGATGGACTTTACAGGCGGGGTCGCAGCCATAAACTTTTGTGTAAATTGTCTTACATACCTCTAAAGAGGTTTTGGTTAGTTTTTACGATTTGGGGGGCGTAAAACCCCCCGAACTCGGACCGTACCTGCCTCAGTAACATGTATGCGATGTCCGCTTTAGAGCTAAGCATGCGCGAGCGGCAAGTGAGCGACCAACGCTTAGAGTTGGACCGTGTCAACGCTGAACTGCAGTCGTTCAAACAGAAGTATTACGAGATGAAACGAGCGTTAGACGCCGACGAGGCGCGGCGGCTCAAGGTGGCCTCGCCGCCTTCTCCCGACTCACAGAAGCAATAGGTACCTATTACTGTTATAGTTATAAAGAGATAATATTGAACAACTGTGTTGTATGGTACAGGCATAAAATCTAATAGGCCTCGAGCCTATTTTTAGAGTCGTTTTTTCATAAATGAGTAGCCTACCGGAGACACGACACTCGTATTGTTTATTTTGTTATAATGTAAACAATCTTCCTAATATTCCATTATTTTCTCATAAGGGTAATCAAATAAATTAAATAAAAAAATACTTTTATGGCAATAAGTTACTGTCCCACTGCTGGGAACTGCCCAATAAGCACGATGATCCGATGGCACAGCGGGCCAGAACATTTGACTAATGATCAAGTAATCTTACTATTTTTATAAAATAAATTAAATATTAAATAAACTAGCTAGCTTACGTTGTCCTGTAACCCAATTGTAGCGACACCTACCGGGTCCAATAATTATGAATCTAATCCCTCAAGGAATCGACTCAAACACAAAATAAAACATCGAAATCGGTCCAGCCATTTTTGAGTTTTAGGAAACTAACGAATGGCAATTGATTTATACATATAATTCGCTACCTAGTAGACAATTTTTTTATGATCCCATGAAAATATCCGCCATTTAAAGAGCCAAAATAAAAGAGTCATAAACAGCGTACTACACAAAAATGTGACGTCAATGTTCCCTGCACCATACAAATTCAATACTAACACTCGTTTTGCGGGAAAGGGACGGCGCATCCTATCTCGAACCCCACCATAAACTTTATAGGCTTATATCCTTTTTAATGTCAACTTGATTAGCCTTTTTAATAGATATACAGTTAAACACTACATAGTATAAAACAAAATCGCTTCCCCCTGCCTGTCCCTATGTATGCTTAGATCTTTAAAACTAAGTAACGGATTTCGATGCGGTTTTTTAATAGTATACGAGTGATTCAAGAGGAAGGTTTATATATATGTTTATTGCATGTATGTTATTAGCACATTGCACCCGTGCCAAGCGGGGGCGGGTCGCTAGTCAATTATATTTTCCACTAAGCCAGTTGTTTAGACTAGTCAACTACCCAATTATACAGACTAAGGCATTCAATTGGTGGGTTAGAGAAGCTATATTTTGTACAGGAATCTATAACGTAGGTACTAATAGGTATGTGATTTTGAGAAAATGTCATGGGATTTTATTTACTTATTCGTTGAAAAGATTGTTTACATTTACACTAGGAACAAAATAAACTACGATAATTCCGAAATGAAAATTGAATTTTACTGTAATGATGAGTTGGTAAATTAAAATATTAACAATGTTTTAGGTTTATTTGTAAATGTGACTTTGTCTATAATCTAAGGACTATACAATCTTCTTTTTTCTTAAATACGAGCCTTAGATTTCAGCCAGTGTATTTGCAACATTTTTTTCTATAAAATTGACAGTTGCTACAAATAAACCCAATTCCAAAGGGCATATGTCTAAGACTGTTTTTTTGCCAATATTAAACCTATTTTACATTACATAGGTACGAATTAATTATGTATAAAATTTAAGTTTCTAGTTTGTGTAAAGCCCCGAAATGTTAATTTTACCTATTTTAGGAGTAATATACGTGCCAATTTATACTAATGATCTCAGTACTGCGTAAAAATGTTTATATTTGTAAAACTTATGTTTTCAAAGTTACGAATGTGAAATATAATGCAGGTATATTTTATTATAGTAGACCACTTCTATCTTATAAAACGTGCTAGATAAGATAAAGAAGGCGGTCGAGTTATATCTCAATAGTTAAAATAGTTAATTATGTATTAGTTCTATATTTGTTGTTGTGCGTTATGTAGTTAGTCAATCAAACCGAAGACTGACTCAAGGGGTTGAAACTTGATAGTAAATAAAACACTCAAGTAATTAATCCGAAAACAATAGTTTTATTTAAGAACTTTTCACTTTCTCATAAAATATACACATTGTTTTTGTCATTAAACTAAACTGTAAGTAAATACTAATTTTTAAATACCAATTCTCACGATTGTCAAACGGGTGCACGGCAGGGCGGCGCCCCCTTTATTGCGTTTTGGTTCAAAATTTTATATCATGGTGTTCTTTCATGTTCATGTACAAATTCGTCACTTAAACTCTATTTAAAAAAAATATTCAAATGAAAGCATGATTTTGTACATTTTCAAAGTAAAAAAAAAAAGAAACACGAAGACATCCGTTTTTCTCGTTAATAAAGTGTGATGATAGAATTCTACAGTCCTTTGTTGATTACTTAAAAATAACAGTTCGAATGCATGCGCTTGGGCCGAACCGGACCGGACCGGACCGGAACGGACCGGGGCCGCGGCCGTGTGGGTACAAACAAATGCGATCAAATGCTTATAGACCAGCTGGGACCATGCATCGAACGTATGCTAGTACACAGTATACTTCAGCGCTTTGATACAAACACACACGGGTACATACGTGTGAATAACGCGATAATCAACAACTGTGCGTCAACATTACTAAGGATATGGGGAAGAGGCTTTACTGTTTAATTTCGCGTACAACTGTCACCTTCGATTTGTACATCTTGGTTCGAGAGATTTATCTCTGAACATATCGGGCCAAGCAAAGAACCCATATTTTATATTCGCGTTTAACAATACGTCTTTTTCTTTTCAAATAACAGAGCGTTTTTTACAACTTATTTATATTAATATTATACTACTCAAATGTCACCAGTAAACGCGAACTTCTATCTTATATATTTATTATGCAAAAATAACTAACTTTGATAACCATTAAAATTTTCCCAGCATATAGATCAAAGCATCACCATTGAGCATGAAATGTATTTATTTATCTACATCACGGCTTTAAATACACCTAACCTCGTGCACATTATGGGTACATGAACTGCGTTTACACCAGTCCACGGTTCTCCGGATATTGAATCGATCCTGACTTTCACACAGCTTTACTCTACTCTATACAGTAGTCAGAGGCTAATATTCAAAGACGATTGATTCTAAACCATATGTCAAATTTGATATAAATGAAAGTGTAAGTTGATACTTAGAATTGTCTCTGAATATTAGTCTAAGTGCTCGGGGCAGCTCGGAATATCTGTGATTTGCCTATCTCACCGCGCAATCCCCGCGATACCCCACTGTATAGAGTCAAACAGTGGCATTATCGCATTATTTATACGTACTAGTACACTCTGAACATACACGCTTCGGCCCGCGATCAAAACACGCATTTTACTATAACAGTATCTATATATAGCTGTCCCAACTTACCAAATACAAACACAGAATCAACTATTCGCTCATAACGCGCGACGTTTGCAGAGAGACGGGCGTGCGTTCTTCAGGGAACCTCATAACCACACTGAAATAAAACTGTGTACAGTCACACGCAACATACTGAAAGCCGTATGCACTAATTATATTATTTGTCTTATTTATCAGACGTATATAAAATATGTTCGAGAATGGAGATGTCTCGATTCATTGTATAATTTCTAAAGTTCAGTGTTCATCACCAAATACGTCATAGATACTCGAATGTATCGAAATCTATTGCATCGCTTTATTGTCAGTTAACATGAAATCAGCTATGATAACCACGGAGCACAAACAAATACTAGTGCCAACGCTAGAATCTAATTCACTTAATTTTTACAGTGCGCGGGAAATGAAAAGTCTATCATTAAACGACCGCTGGCGTCGTAACTGCGTAATTTCTTTTGAAACCGGTCGTACAGTCCATGAGCACTGCATTGACTCCGTGACAGGAACATATTAATTCACTATAAAAATATAACAGAAGACTCACTCATCGCGGCTCGTACCGACGCACAAGACTCACTATTTAACTATTTTATATTATGAAGCATTGTGTCGCCTCTATGCAAACGCCGCGACTACATATTATATCACTCGTTGGCTTACGACATAGGTACTTATGACATAATTGCGATGGAATCAATAAAACTATTGTTTGTTTGTATGTTTGTTTAGTCGCTCGGCGTGATCACGGTACTGTAACGTAGCGCATCGTCGTCGCCTAGTGGACGTCGGAGCTCTCCTGCTTGTTCAACTGGTGGTTGGCCGGATCCGACGTGTTGATTGGCTGCAATACCAAAAAAAAATGCGTTAATCGTGGACCTCTTTGTTTTAAAATTAGGGAAATGAGCAGAGTAATGGTAATTTGCATTTTAATAGGTGCACTTGACAAAATACTTGCGCATTTTGGTTTTGAACTGAATACATTTCATGGACATGGTGATAAGAAATACATTATCAAAACGTTTGTTACGTACGTTATACTGATGATTGTAGCCTTCCTCGTGGTTCAGACGTGAACCATCTATAGAGGATTTCGTGGCCCGTTCGAAAAATCTAATGTATATTTTACGAAAATACTGATGAACACGTTCTTGGTGACTCGATCATGTATGTCGTATTGTATATAACCAGAGTAAACATAATTACCTCGGTTCCTACCGGAGAGATCTGTGGCTGTGTCTGTGGCTGATGGTAGTGTATGGTGATGTGTGTATGTATGTATGTATGTAGTAGAGACAGGTATAGTTACCGGAGCACCGACCAGGGAGATGGGCGGCTGTGGCTGCGGCGGGGGCGCGGGCTGCGGGGGCGGCGCGTCGTGCACGGGCGTGGTGGAGTGTGCGGCCTGCGCCGTGTAGTACCCGCCGACGCCGTTGAGCGCCTCGGCGTAGGGCGCTGGCGGCGCGGGCGCGGCTAGCGGCGCGGCGGCCAGCGCCCCGCCCGCGCCCGCCAGGAAGTAGTCCTTGTTGACACAGTTGCGCAGGCAGTCGGGGATGCGCCCCACGATGGCGCGCCGGATCTCGGACGCCGCCATCTCGCGCAACTCCTGCGCCGATGCGTCAGAGTAGAACGCCGCGTGCGGCGTACACAACACGTTCGGCGCGTCTTTCAGCGGACCCTGAAAACAAACGTATTATAATGATAATCAAGCAAGACGCATTCAACCAACCATCAAACTCAAATCAATGTGCTTGTTTAATTAAAATTTACCAAACATTTTTATTTTCATTTAGCGAGAACAGTAGAAATTACTATTTACATATCGCAATATGTGAAATAAATTACTGTTGGCACTAACAAATATTGTATAAATTGTATATATGGTTGTTTTTATTTTGTATTTCTCGTTATTTTTTAGAAATTGAATAAAATCTATGTAAAGGAGAAAACTTGAGCAGTGGTTTGGTAATGTTTTACCAGTGGCACAACGCAGTAGCCACAGAATGTTGTTGTGTGTGTTGGTGTGGTGTGTTGTGGTGTTGTGGTGTTAGTGTGTTGGTGTGTAGTGTTGTGGTGTTAGTGTTAGTTACCTGGAACACGTTGAATGGTTCGTTCTCGTGCACGTCGAGCGCGGCGGCTCGGATGCGCCCCTGCTTGAGCGCGGCGGCCAGGCCCTCGTCGTCCACCAGCCCGCCGCGCGCCGTGTTCACCAGGAACGCGCCTGCGGAGGAGGACGTGGAGGTGGGGGAACACACTCATACAACAAACACCCTTCCACTGCTATTACAACACTAGTACTAACATAAACCATTATCAGCAATATTTTACGTAAATTCACAATAATTCATTAATTTGAGTCTTTTCAGACAGAAGTCTAATCTTACTGTAAGAATTATTTTATAAATTTTAAATAAAAATGAACAATCAACCAATTGTGAGGAACATTTTATCCAACAGGTACCTATTCAGAGGTAAGATTTATAACCAGATCCTACAGAGGATCCTAATAATTGTTTTTCTATTTTGTCTGCAGTAATAGGTATCGATTTCAAAACCAAGGCACCTCTATCACTCGCTTAAATACTAAAGGAAAACATCGTGAGGAAACTTGCATGCCTTAATTTTTCTCGACGGTATGAAGTCTGCCAACCCGCATTAGACCAGCGTGATGTACCTTAATCCCTTTTAATCTGAGACGAGTCCCGTGCGTCCCCCAGCAGTAGGAACTGGGACTGTTCATAGATTGATGGTGATGATATTTTATGTACTAATCGTTTCTTTAATTAATTTACATTTTATGTATGCTCATTACCTGGGCGCATCTGTTTGATAGTGAACTCGTTGATGAGGTGGTGATTGTGTTCGTTTAAGCTGCAATGCAATGATACACAATCACTCTGGAATAGGAGGTCCTGCAATTTACAAACATTCATTTTGTTAGTTTTATGAGACAGAACAACAACATAACAAATGAGTATTGCAATTCATGAACAAACGATGTTCAGGACGGTTCTATAAGATCACCGGGTCAGTTAAGTTTGTAACACTGTAAATAGATAGCAACAGAACACAAATACATATCTATTCTTGGCTATTTTTGGATGTTTGACATAATTTTCACAGGCATAATGAATGCAGACTCCAAAACTTGATCACAAATAATTATATGTAACTAGTTTGTTTTCTTTAGGTAGCTGTTACTATGTACTAAATTGTGCCCAGACTGTGTCAATAAAATTATTTTCTTTCTTCCTTTACAATACATTGCCCATGTAAATTGTTCCACTTTTACACTAATAACAAACCAGCCAGCGGATTTGATTACTAGATATAAAAGTCCATAGAATTAATGTCATAGTAAAAATATTTACTTATTTGCTATTATTGGTACTGCCGTACTGGCCTTCAATGACAGATATGAAATTGAAAGTTTTGTCTATTAAATCTGACATTTATTTGGGGACAGCTTTGGTAGACAAAAATGTGAATTTTGACATAAAATAGCAGATTTGAGGACTTATGTTAAAGTTTAGGTAAACCAATCATGTTACCTGAAGCGTGTAGACCCTGGTGAGTCCGAGCGACTTCTCGATGCCGTCGGGCAGGTAGGGGTCGTAGAAGATGACGTTGAACCCGAAGGCCTTGGCCCTGAGCGCGACGGCGGACCCGATGCGTCCGAGCCCCACGATGCCGAGCGTGTCTCCTCGGATGCGCGCGCAACCAGTCGCCGCCTCGCGCACCTGCTCAGGACCTGCACACAACACACAACACACACCACACACTATAGACCTACACCACACGAGAACACCTCACAATACCTCACAATACTACATGCGACTGTAGGAAATAAGCCGATATCCTTATTACGACATGTTGCTACCAAATGCTAAATATAATTAGTTCCCATAACGATAAACCTAAATAAAGCCTTTAAAGCCTAAAATGTTTGCTTAACCTTTTTTAGCGCAATAACTTGCACAGGTTTACAAAAACCCCAGCCTAAGCCTAAGCCTAGAGTAGACCACACTATAAATTATTTACATTCATAGTAGTAGACACCACTAGGAATGAGTTACATTCATAATGTTCTCTCTCTACTCTTATGTGCTCTGGTGTGTTGTGTTTTAACCTTTTACCCGCCACGGACGTATCTTTTTTATATTTGGTACACCAGACGGTGTACCTCACCAGAAGACGCAGGTTCGAATCCTGCCCACGGTCGATTTTTTCCGCCACGGACGTGTATAGACGTCAAATGAAAACTTGCTCACAGCGCCAACGTCGGCATGGCAATTCAAAAATACAACTTTAAAAAAAAAAGTTTTTTTTACCTATTATTAAATACTACAATTTGTCCCTTGGCGTAGAGAACACGGATTTTCGTTATTGACGTGGCGGTCAAAAGGTACAATGTAATAACAGTAACATTATTAAATTCAATTATTAAAATAAATCATGATCTATAGCCTAATTTCACTTCAGTCCATCATCACCCTATCCAAAGCTAATCTAATTGAATTCACCCGCAATCAGCTAATTACTTGTTATGCTTTGAATTTACAGACAATATCGGCAACAGGTTATGTTTAGATCAACATGTTGCATAGCAGCCACTAAGATGCCGCAATTAATGTGGTCACCTGGGCTCGAGTAATATATAATATGTTTACCGTCGACACGAAAAGAAGGTGACTAAGATAAAGCCAATTAGGCGTTTAAATCGGTGTTTCGATTCCCGCAACAATATTTAAGTCTTGAACGTGTTTAAGCACAAACGTCTGGGTGTTTCTTATATATTTATACAAAAATAACTAATATAAGTATTACAGACAATGAATTGTCAAGTATTAAGTAATTATATATAAACTGCTTGGTATGGATCTAGATGGTGTAGTACAAAAAACCCAAATATAAAAAAAATACAATAACAGCTGCCGCTTGTTACTAAGCAGTTTATAACATTGTTACAATGTTATCAGTACTAGTAAAGTAATTCATTAAATTAACGATGTATTTAATTACGTCTCAAGGGCAAATTAAGCCGTCATACGTTGACGTCATCGTCAGTTTTCCTGAATTTGACTTAAGACTGATAGTTAATTTCTAATTTTTTATTTTTAGTTTGAAGTAGATAGCAACTACCCATAGCATTTAATTTTTGTAATATACATATGAAACAGCTGTTGCGTATTTTATACAATTTCTTCTGAATGCTGATCTCATAAATATAATGAATGGCTTTTCTATAGTCTACTTGAATTAAATGATATAATAACAACACTAGAAATGAAGTAGAAAGTTTATATAACTGTAGAAAGTATTAAAGAAGTACCCATTCATTTATGAAATTATGACATACAATGCATTTCTTTTTTATTAAACTGCTCCTTATGGTTTTCTCGTGATCGTGGGTGCGTTTACAAACACACATTTTTCACATACACGAACACCCAGCCTCGGAAGATCTACCTGTGTAGATCGGAGATCGCACTTGCGACCCGTGGCGCAGATGCGATCCGAGCGATCCGCTACTACGCCAAACATATCGTCATTTGGTAGCTAACGTAATCATAGCTAAGAAATGACTAGGGTGATGATGAATCGTTATATAAGAACAACAAGTCCTGTACACTTTTCTGTACATTAAGTATAAATAAATAAATAATGTGAACAAAGTGTACCTGTGAATTTTTTCCCTTCCCGCACCATGTTGGCGAGCCAGTACGTCCGCCGGTACAGGTTCAATATGAGACACATTGTGGTGTCCGCTACCTCCTCAACGCCGTAGCCGGGCACATTACATACAGCTATGCCTGAAACACATTATATTCAGATCATAATAAAGAAGCACACGTTAAAATCATTGTTGATATTACGGCAATTAAGAGTAGATGATATAATTTTAATGTTCTGGCCATTGGCCATCACATCATGACGATATGATAAGGAAACAAGAACCAATGGAAACTGTCCCTACTGGGCACGAGTTCTCTTTCAGAATGTAAGGTTAGCTACAGTCCACCACGCTGGCGCTGGCCTAATGCGGGTTGACAAATTTCAAGACAAATTTGACATAATTATGGACGCGTAAAATTTACGCTTTTCTCTTGGAGTGGTCCATATCAGGAGCGGTGACACGTTTCAGAACCCTTCGCCAATCCGCTCTATGGGAGCCTATTTGGTACTCATCCAATGCAGATTTAATCTATACTTAGATACCTCTAAATCTGAGCCCCACAATTACTATTACTCGTATAAACTCACCTAGTTCTCCGGCTGCTTTGACATCAATGTTATCAACGCCGGATCCTATACGGACAATGATCCTTAACGCCTTGAACTTCTCGAGGTCCTCCTTGGTGAGTATGATGGTGTGCCACATGAGCGCGCCCACGGCCTCGTTGAGCACCTTCTCGTGTATCTCCGACGTGGATTGTGCGTCACAGAACGCGACTGTCGCGACGTCCTTCAGTATCGGCATCTCGACCGTACAGTCGCGTCCATCTAATAACGCCACCAGGGGCCTGTAATAAACAAGATAACTCTATGAATGTTAATGCTCGATGTCTATCTATACATAGCATAGGATATTATAACAATGTCGCTGCCCGCAGTCTATCCCTCTGTACTATGGATTTTGAAACGGCTTGCACTATCATTTAGATCATTTCTTTCGGAAGGTACGTATAGTATATTATGTAATGCATGTTATTAGTTCATTACACGAAAACGGGGCAGGGCGCTAGTAATATAATTATTAATTTATGTTTCACGAATTGAATGATCAAATTCAGATTTTTTTTTACGGATAAATTATCCAAGTGTGCTATAGCACTCCCTGGTTATATAATAGTCGTATTCTATTGTGATTAAATCCACGGAAATGAAGTTACGGACAAAAGCTATCAAATAATACGATGAACAAAATCAAAGTACACATCGGCTAACTTTATGAATAAGTATATTCTTTAATGTCAGTATAACATAAAAAGTTAAAAACTAAACTCATAACTGAACATGTCCAAAGATAGCGTTCTTGAAATGTTATAATTGTTAGCAAACTTTAGAACTCCAACGAACTAAAAGTAAAGTTGTTTTAGAAGTTTAAAAATATGCAAAACCTTTTACGGACTGTATTCATTGTTGCGTTTTTGGTATAATATTATATAATACTAGCTGTTACCCGCGGTTTCACATACCAAAGGATTTATGAGACAAAACGGTAGCCCGTCCTTTTCCAAAGTCTTAATCTATATCTGTACCAAATTTTATCAATATCTGTTCAGCTGTTTAAGCGTGAAAGCGTAACAGACAGACAGAGTTACTTTCACATTTATAAATATTAGTAGGTATTCGTAGTAATGTATACTAGAAATATTATATGTGCAAAACGACCATTAAAATGCGTGAAGTGTTAAATAACTAATATGCACATTAAAATCAATCATAGCAACAATCTATGTCAGTTTACTGCCAAGCATTTTCGTGACAAGGGAGAAAGCATACATAACTATATCAACACATACCTATAGTGATAAGAACTAAAAACATTACAATGACGCAACCGCACATAAATCATAACTGATAAAGAATGCGTTTCGCACCTAGATACCAGTTTAATCGATAGGCGATAACATCGGAAACCTACAGACCTTACATATTATGAAGATGTAGTTAAATTATCAATAATATGTCCGAACTTCATTTAGTATTATAGGTGGCGATTATATCATTCTCCAAACTCTTTCTCAACTATGTTGAGGTATGTTTCCAGTCGATGCGGCTGAATATCAGTATTTTACACGAAGCAACTGGAATCAGACCTTCGTTCTGGGTAAAGAAGATGTAGATGTAAGCATGAAAACCAGTACCGCTGGATTAAATTTTGAAGAAAGAAACTTTATAAATCACGTAGATACGTTACCTATTTCGTGCAATCATCGTTAATTGCAGAGGATACCGTTATTCATCGTCAACCTGTTTATGTAACTTGTTGGTAACTAACTCGCAAATTATTTTTGTGTACGCGCTATTGAACGTGCTTATCAAATGTATAAATAATGAACGAAATAAAAGCATTAGTGTATGCAAAAATAGTGGGATTCTATTTCCTTTGCAAAATGCTTGAATAAGTGTATGAATGATCACATTGATCACCAAAACACATGTAAGTAATGCAAAAACACAACGCATCGAAAAACTTTGGTTGAATTAGTAGTAGTGTCATAAATAGGTCGATAAAATTAGGGTCGACAAGTTTAGAAGGAGGGTTAGTCGATTTAACATGTACGATTTTGGGGAAGTCATGACCCCTACGAACACCCCTCCCTCCTCGGACCGCGCCTGAATTGACTTGGGGTTGGTGCAGTGCGTTTTTTTTTCTCTATCCGCCGTCATCTCATCACACAATCCACCCAACTTTCTTTGGTCGTTCACTGTTCACATGTTTATGGTTAAAGGTGGGTAGAAAAGGACTGATCCTACGTACGCAACGTATACAACGCATTATAACATAATTTTATATGAAAATGTACGCATTAGAAACACACGCATGGGATTGCGTTGCATGTGATAAGTGTCTGACGCATGTATATATTTATATATTTACAAATAAAAAGTTGACATTCATCATCAACCCATATACTGCCCCACTGCTGGGCACGGGTCTCCTCTCATATTGAAAGGGAATAGACCATAGACCACCACGCTGGCCTAGTGCGGGTTGGCTTAGTTTAATGACATAAGTAATGTATAATTTACCGACATTAAAAGTTGTGATTAGTTGGCAAAATTATAACCTTAATATTCTTTTAATAAGTGCTGACATTGTAATTTTTATGAATTTTGATAACATTCTTTATAATATTTTCTATGTAAGTATTATATCCATTGTTCTAGTACCCTTAGTACAAGCTCTGCTTAGTTTGGGACTAGATAGTGCTGTGTGAATTCTCCCAAATATTTATTTATTTACCGGTTGAGTATACTGTAATGTTCTCGATTCCAATATTAAATGAGTTACGTTTATTTACTATGTATGTAACACAAACGGAAACATTTCAATACGCCTTAGGTGTGTTACACTTAAAACATGAAATCATGAATTATGCAATATGTAACGGTCGAACCATTTCATTTGTAATTACAATCATTGACCGGCTGCGCAAAGGATAACGACTCTCGTACGTGAGTACGTCATTGCGTTATTATATATGTATATACTATATAATACCCTTGTATTAACAAAACGATGAAGGAAATAAAAAAAATACTTAAATAATAAAAATACTTTATCCTTCAAATGAAATAAATCCATTTAAGATCCTTGACCCTCCAGACCCCACAACAATTGTTTTTACATTGTGTCTGCTAATTGGGTTTTGGTGGGTTAAGCGTTAGACCATTTACATACCTATAGTATGTAAATGGTCAAATAATCTGACAGTAAACACAACAAGACTACGCGAAGACCAAAAATAACTCGCGTGAATAACTGCAACACTAAAGACATTCAAGTTTAGTACTTAATAACTTGGATACTCCAATTTAGATTAAGAGATACGCCGAACAGAGAAATTACAAGTTGGTTAACTGGCAATTACATAGCTTTGGTAATAGACAAACCAAAATTAATGGACGAATTAAATTTCTAAGCAAACCGACAAATATTGGAAACTAGGAGGGATTGGGGACACCAGTCGGGGACAAGTTAGCTAATCACGAGGAGATACGTGCCCCAGGCGCGCCCGCCCCACGCCGCGACTAATTAAAGCACACCAGTACGATTAAACTAATAATTTAAACTTTCGTCATAGCGGAGCGGAATTATTATTATTGTCGGGGAAAGTTTCGGGCGGCGAAACGGAAAAGTAATTCCGGCCGGGTAAGGAGGGAGTTTTCAGGATTCCAACAAACTTTTCCGGGGGCAGACGAAAACAGATTTTGGTGGCAAACAAAGAGGCCGGGGCATTGGTGTGGGGAGGGGAAGGCAACCCTTCGGGCAAGTTTTGATGGAAACCAAATAGGATTAGCGCGCGAAAAGAATAAGTGGAGTGAGCCCAATAGACGGCGGACGACGCCTTGTTAACTTGCCACCCGCGCCGCTACGCCGCCGCCCGGCGCCCGCCACTCGCGACCAGCTTACGAATTAGACGAACTACTCGAGATTCGATCTTTGCTAAACTGTTTGAGTTTCTGACTGTGGATTGTTATTGAATTAAATCGGTAGTAGCATATCTGACTACGGTTATGTAATCATATTATAGGGAGTTAGTTCTGGTAGTAATAAGATGCAAGTATGTAATCAAACAATTACTGTATACGAAAGCTACCAACTTACAAAGATATTAACGAATATTTATTTAATATTATATAATAAATAATTATGTTTAACTTTTTTATCTATGTAACTTTTACTAATTTATACTTTTTTTATGGATTCCCTTTCACTTATAGAGGCACATACTGGCATAAGAACAACATTAACATAATTAGTAAATTAATATTCACCTCGACTGCAAGGGTCCGTTGGCGATGGGACCCCGCATGCTATCCATACGCGCTCTCTTTGGCAGCATCTTGCGTTTGTCCATTTAAAGCGGCAGAGCCGCTTTAACCACCCCTACGCAGCGCGTCACCTGAAAAAATACAACAGTACATTTAGTAAAGGGTCACACTCAATAAGGTAAAATCAGTGTATCTTCAGTAATAAAAGTAATCGTCCAAAGTATAAATTTACTTTTGATTACAAAATCAAGTTTAATCGTAATCTCTGCGCGTTTGCGCGTTTGCTGTAGCGGTTAAGGTCCTCGCCACTACAGTAACGTCGCATGTCGTGGGTTCCCATCTAAAGCAGTTATATGTGTTCTAGATACTTATTTCGTCTATCTGTGTGTGTCAGTTAATGGTATGTTTGAGAAATCCCTCGCGACACTTAACTAGTGCGTGAG
Organism: Acronicta alni; assembly: GCA_964056405.1. Lineage (NCBI taxonomy): Eukaryota > Metazoa > Arthropoda > Insecta > Lepidoptera > Noctuidae > Acronicta > Acronicta alni. The sequence goes on along the minus strand of OZ043937.1, from coordinate 10,228,366 downwards.
CTAGTATAGAAACAATTTATAACCGGAATATGTTTAAGTTTTGTTCAAGATCGCAATAGGTACTTTCAACAAACCTATAGATTAAGCTTCTCGCCACTCTTACCTAATTCTTGTAACAGATTAAATACCTATTCACTACGACATGGCACATTTGACATAACGTGCTTTTAACAATATACTCTAAAGTACTAGTACTATAAAGGTTTTTGAGTCATTATGCCTTAGTGATTAAGGGTCTTTATCTATTAGCTCAGAATTGTAGGAAGTTCAAAACAATACCAACAAAAACTGTAATACATACATAATTATAACGAAGTTGTAATAAGCGTCGTAATATATTAAGCTGCGATTTATGTTACCAATTAAACGAGTTTTATATGTTTACCCTAAACATTACTCTTGTATATTTAAAAATGGTGGTGTAACAATTATGATGGACACATTAATTAATATAAATTCTGCGTCACTTCTGTTACTATCACACCAAGCTTGACAACTGACAAATGTCAAACGTTGTCACACTGCCGCTTAGTAAGTAATTTAATTGTATTTCTAAAAGTACTTACTAATGGAGTTTTCCTTATCCGTGTAATTTAATTTTCATTATGATCAGACACGAGATACAATATATATATATATATTACTTAAATTAAGTTTACTATTTGATACACGGCTAAACAGAATCTAACTACACAATATTAATACGTAAAGAGAATACGTTGTATCCCTTTTTAAGCATATTGCGCGCACGGATTATTGTGAGACTTGGCATAGCTAAAGTTTATACGTAGAAGAAGTGCAGAAAGCGCTAAAATATATGTTAGAAAAACATTAAATTAAATAAAACATACATTGTTTACGTTCATACTGTCCATACTAAACACATAAATGTGAATATGTCACTTGGTTTTTAAATAGACTTTGACAAAATAAACTCTATGGCATTTAACGGTTCAACCTTAAAATTGTATTAATTTCGAATTTCGACCACAAGTAGTAATTTGATTTAATGAATGAATCTGAATGTTTTTTGCTAAAGCAATCTGAGCAGGACAACGTTTAGATGCATCGAATATTAAGTCGATAGAGAATACTAATCAATTTATTGGCAATCGTCGATGCGATAGTAAAACATTCCTAAACGAAACAGACAAGAACAAGAAAATGTAAACGTTATCTACACTCTCCGGTCATTGAACTTTGATTACCGTACTCCCGGGCACAAGTGTTTTGGGAAAACCTAAGATTGATATTTTATCTACACGGCCTATTATATTGATAACGTAAACGCTTAATGAGATACTGTGAAACTTATGTTATCGACTTTTTCAAGTTCAAGGGCATCCGAATACGTTTCCCCATGACAAATTTACAATCTTTATGTTGGATCTCCAACGAAAGATATACCACATGACTTTACAAAACATAGCAATAAGATGAAAGAGAACATTTATAATATATGTTCTCTTTCACTTACAGGAGGCCAGAGCTCGCACAATGAAAATATACAACAGCTAACAATGTGAAATTATACATATATGTATATTTTCTAATGCCTACTCCCTACTTATCTTATAAATGCGAAAGTAAATGTCTGTACCACCTCCACGCCTAAACAGATGAACTGATTTTGATGAAATTTGGTACAGACATAAATTAAGACTTTGGAAAAGAACGGGCTTCCTTTTGTCTGAAAAATTCTTTGGTATGTGAATGAAACCGCGGGCAACAGGTAGTATTATATAATATTATACCTATATCTACTAAAAACGCAAAAGTGAATACAGTCCGCATAACCTTTTAGGTTTTGCATATTATATTTTAAACTTGTAAAACAACTTTACTTCGTTAGTTCGTTGGAGTTCTAAAAGTTTGCTAACAATTATAAAATTTCAAGAATGCTATCTTAGGCAATGTTCAGTTCAGAATTTAGTTTTTAAATTTCTATGTTATACTGACATTAAAGACATATACTGTCTAGCCGATGTGTACTTTGATTTTGACCTTGGAGAAGGACATAGGCATACTGTTTGTCTCAAAATTACCCTTTGGGATGCATTTGATACCGCGAGCAACAGCTAGTAGAGAATAAAAATGAAAGAGGAGAATATAAAGTGCACATTGTTTATCAATAAATTAAATTAAATCATTCAATAAATTTATATCTTGATAGAGATTCGCAGATGGACACACGAGACGCCGAACGCAGTTCGTAGTTTTGGGTAACGAGTTTGTATTGTCTACAAAATCTTGGCACAACGACAAAAAAGAGAAAGAAAGATTTACCTATTTTATTCCTTTCTAAATATTATCACTGGCCCTAAACACCAAAAGGGCATGTAAATAAAGATTGTAGATACCATGACGTGGTATTGTGTTATTTACGTGAACGGTAACAATATCACAGACTTGTTACGTGTGTATTCATAGGTAAGTAGTGCTAATTAATATTATTATGCCTTGGTTACGCTAGACTCGCGACCTTAGTCTAGTTTAAATATAACACAGGTTTGTATTGTTCTACACGTGGAGTATGGATCTTAATCTTAACAAGTGGACATCTCTTATTGCCTTCTCCCGTTGCGAAGAGGGTGGTGTTAATGTATTAAGAGGTAGAGTTCAATCATAATACCATATAACTCACTAACTCCACAGACTAATTCACTATTATTTCGCCGTGTGACCAATTGAGCACTATACCGAGTTAAAGGGATACCAAATCGCTAGGCTGTGTCCATATATGGCGGTTGGTTTGTCTACATAATTCTGCGATAGCGATCGTGTGGTGAAATTACACACATCGAACTAGCTATTAATGTCCTAATATAGAAGATTTTGGTTGCACTGAGCACTGATAACGTTTAACGTACAACATTTGTGTACATTAACTCGTATCTTATCGCCAGTTCGAATGCCAAATAATAATGTTTTTTTTAAATTTGAGGTCGGTTTCTAACTACTTGCCATATACCATTATGCATTGAATACAAATGTGTTGTTAATGTTACTTGAGATAAAAAACATAATATTTGTACAGCGTACACACACACGCGCAATATACACACATGCAACACAAGTTTTAGACAAAAACGAAACACTTATACTAAGGTTAGAAGAAAGAAAATCCTAGTCAGGAGATCAGCCTAACAATATATGAAACAGTCTCTTCATTTCGTAGTTAACATTTCTCATAATAAATACGAACACAAAAACCTCATATTTAAACGCCTAAGCATCTGTAAACGTAATTTTATTGTTTCGGATCTGCGACACGAGGCGACCGACTCCTTATTTACTAAGGAATTGGTCGCTTCGTCACCGCCAACGTCAATAATAGTATTTTAGCCAATTATGAAAGGGTACAAAGTTATAAATAATTGCATTGATATTATTATTTTTCTAAGTGCTAAACGTATCTAATGACCGGTTTTACACCTAAAATTATAGTGATTGAGTTACAAGCAGTCATTAGCTAACTTTTTGTTCAATACTTATAAGGCGTAAACACACGAGTCTACAAGTATCGACAGCAAATTGACGCTCGTGTGTTTGAGGTCTTAGTATCAATTTAATATGTAATTTTACAACATTTTTAAACCTTATGGCTCCTGATTCCTCTACAACGTTGACCATAATAATGACGACCATTACTTTGTACGTACAGAGGCCAGCACATCAAGCTACCCCCAATCTGTCAAATTTCTTTGATGGATTTTCAACTTTAATACAAAGTGATAAGGTTTATGTTCAATTGAGAAAATTTGACTGTTTTGGATGGCTTGACCTGCTGGCGTCTGTACGACATCGATCTAGGGATATAACTAATCGTCATACACACACGTACATTTGCAATTATCTAATTAAATCTCGAGTAATTGCATCCGTCGGTTCAAGAACAGACTGGCGTGCGATGATACAAATACATTAGTGACTTGAGACTGTATTCATTCTAACACTTATTTTACTATAAACTCTTTCAAGTAACGCGCTATAATATAATATTTATTAAATAATAATCGCCCAGTGCTCCCATGGCTGTCAGCCCCGCGCTATAAACTTGCTCACTGGCTTATCTAATAACTGGGCTAACAATCGACCTACAAAGTAGTATGTATTATAAGTATTTATTTACAAAAAAAAAGTATATAGTATTATATCCATTGTCGAGTACCCACAACAAGTTCTGATTAGTTTGGGACTAGATCGTGCGATGTTAAAGTGTCCCAAGATATTATATTGCGACTAATGTGTAGAAAAATTGACAATAGGCTCGCTCCTTATTACATCGGACCTATATATTACCTCTGCCTAACCCTTCTGGGAATACAGGCGTGATCTTATCCGGATTTGACAATACATCAAAGACAGCATGAACAGTATCGAAAACCTGTTCAAACATAAAAGCATTGTCTTGTAAGTGTTTGACATACATTTCAAATAGATGCATTTACTTGCATAATATCTTAAACGACGACGAATGTATCCTCGTATTTAAATACAATAGATTATTGGCAGCCATTTGGCTTATGCATTTTGTGTGTACTATGAATGACTGACATCAAAATATAAGGACAACTGTCAACAAATCTTATGTGTTGAAAAAGAATACCATTTACGACGGTGCTCATGTTTTGTGTTTGAACTAAGTTCATTCACTATTTCTTTTTATATTGCAGCGATAAGAGTCGTTCAATTTAGGTAAAAGGTAGCCGCTTATTCATATTATTATGAATCGCCATTTAACGATAAAACTTGCGGAATCTATCTGTTTTTAATATCCACCCTTAAAAATATAAAAATACACAGTCCACCAAATATCCAGTGTTTCCAAAGTATACTATAAATAGTGAATGTGTGATGTGAAGCGAATTATTTAGTTCAACATTTACATAAATGAGGATGCAATTAGCAAAGTGGTTAATGTTTACGAGTAAACCCATGTTCACTCGTAAATTCGATACCACTCTCGAACTATCTAGTTTCAAGATATAATTAGTCTCGCATAGTTTTTGACAACACTTTATTAACCCGCGTGAGACAGTGTACACACTATAACATGATATAACAGTTCGGACAGTCTGAAGTTGTCCATAAATGGTTTTACAGTGGAAAAATTCCGCGCAAGTGATACTCCTGGTATTGCAAGCGTCTATAGGCTACGGTAACCGCTTACCATCAGGTGGGCCGTATCCTTGTTTGCCACCTTAGTAGAATAAAAAAAAAATGCTAAATGTGAGGTGTGGTCATCAATATTTTTTTTTATATTTACTTTTCTAAGTGAAATTGAACCGTGTCTCAGAAAGCAGGTAAAACCATTGGTCCCTGTTATCATACTAATCTATAACCTATGACAATTGTTGGTGATATTTAGAAACCTAAAAACCTGACAACCAGTCTATCCTACGGATATCGGTATTGCCCAGAAATTGGGTTACGAAGTTCCGATGTCAGTCGCTTCGTGTAAAATGCTGATATTCAGCCGCATTTGGTTAGACTGGAAACCGATCCCAACACAGAAGAGGAAAAATGCAAGAAGGATGATTACTTTTTTAAGTGAAATTCAGAACGGCTAACTTCACACACAGTTATTTCATCCGAACTTATACCAACAACTTTTAAAATCCGCTTAACATGCAGAAGATGAACTGAATGGAAATGTATTGAGACGAGTTTTGTTTTGTATATTGAATGAGCCGGTGCTGATAAGGATGTCATGTGCATTATAAAACTGTTATTACAACACTAAAAGTAATCGATTGTTTACTGCCGCTTCATTGATATCGTAATCTTCAACTTGTGCCTAGAACAAGGTCCTCAATTCGATGCCTACGAAACTCAAGTAGACATAATTGTAATTGCACTTCTTTCAGTATGCTAGGTAAAATCTAATATATAAAATTCTCGTGTCACAGTTTTCGTTGCCATACTCCTCCGAAACGGCTTGACCGATTTTGATGAAATTTTTTGTGCTTATCGGGGAGGTCTGAGAATAGGCCAACATCTATTTTTCATACCCCTAAATTTTTTTTTTATGGCAAAACAACGTTTGCGGGGTCAGCTAGTACTTTATAGTTTTTGATTGAAGTACTGTTGTTACTGCAAGATAAATAGTGCTTCATTAGTCTAATGGTCGTAAGAGCGACTGCTACAGTAGAGGTCCTAAGTCCGATTCCCAGGTCGAACAAAGTTCTTGAGTTATTCCATGATTTCTCATTACCAGTTCGGAGTTTAGATATGTGTCCGGTTAATGGCAATTAGTCTTGTGTCTTATTATCTTCGATCAGTAAAGAGATCGCTCCGTATTAGTATAATAAGGTAAGTGTATTAGTTCACCATATTAGTTCTATTAGTTCAATAGCATAATAGTTCATCGTTTGGTCCCGTAACAATAGTTCGAGAGTCATCAGAATAGTTGGTATGGTTTCATGTCTAGACGATTAATTTTCCATACTAGGTTGATCGACGAATTGGATTCGTATTATGGTAAAATATTGTCGTTTAGATACATTCAAACAGTAATGTACGATGAGTACGACGTAACGAGGTACTGTTAGACCCGAATGACCGATTAGCGATCTTGGTTTAAGAAACGTGTCTTCTAGTTCACTGGTCGAAACCGTGTCTTTTATTTAGTTTATTCGTTCAGGACCTACACAAGACTAATGGCAATAAACTCGCCCCATTATTACATGGGAGTTAAACTTACCGGCAAGCTGTGGGTTACATTAGTACACTTCAGCCTAACCCTTCGGGGAATACAGACTTGATGGTTGGTATATACATATGTATAAATAAAATACTTTTCCAATTAAAGATTACTTAGGATGGTTGGACCAAACCTAAACAGTGGAGCAGTACTAAGCACGACTACTCTATCAAGGACACCTAGATCAAATCTAGAGGATAAATGGATCGGATGAAATCTGCAAACATAGCTACTAACAACTTTTTCATGATGGAGTCTACCAATAGATCATAATCATCAACCCATATATTGTCCCACTGCTGGGCACGGGGCGCCTCTAACAGAATGAGAGGGATTAGGCTATAGTCCACCACGCTGGCCTAGTGCGTGTTGGCAGACTTCACACGCCGTCGAGAAAATCTCTAGGGCATGCGGGTTTCCTCAGAATGTTTTCCTTCACCGTTTAAGCGAGTGATAATTAATTATTAATACGCACATGATTTCGAAAAGTCAGAGGTGCGTGCCCTGGATTTGAACTCGAGACCTTTGACTTGGCAGTCCAATGGTCATACCAATAGGCTATCACAGCTTTTTTTATCCACCAATAGATACTAAACTAATATATTACGCTTCCGTAAGTAGTAAGACGGTAACCCAATTTTATAACTCAATTCGGAATTTCGGACGCAATACGAGCGATCTGATGGTAAGTATCGTGTACTTCAATCTGGGGCCATTATCGTTATAACGTTAACTACGCTACACAGTATCGTATATCTTCGCGCAGGGTTAGTTGATCTCCTAGCCGTATCGCCGCTAAGTGCTCGGCAGCCGCTCGGGGAGTTGGGGCTCGGGCCACGCCGCCACATACGGCAATAAGTTACATTTAACGATCGTAACACATATGTGTGGAGGTTGGTTCAGCTGTATGCTGAGAGCACTGGAAGAACCCGGTTGCCCAAACTATATTTTATTAAGATGATTTTCTTGTCCTTATGTATTTGAAGAGGAAGTAGTTTAAGACGATTCTTTGGTATCATTTTCAGAGCCTTCTAGTCTACCCAAATGTGGCTGAATGTCAGTATTTTACACAAAGCTAGTTTAGATATACAGTGATATTCAGCTGTATCTAATCCGATTAGTACTTACTCACTATTACTATTTCATCAAACAATTTTATTGCAAAATAATGTGTATTTAAGGCTACAAGGTATCCAGTGCGACCATAAATAATTTTAGTACTAATTTAAATTATGGTGCTCATTAAATAATCTCACCTAGGCTTTATTACATGTTATTATAAATTCATTATAATTAACTTGCCTACTTATATATATAGTTAAGTGAGAAAAAATAATATACCTAAGCAAATAAATAATATTCTTGGACAATTTTACACAGCACCATCCAGTCCCAAACTAAGCAGAGCTTGTACTATGGGTAATAAACAATGGATATAATACTTATACTTAATATACTTTTTTTTGTATATACCTACATATTTAATAAAAACAAATAAACAATACAAAAAACCTCCTTGCTTAAAATCTACGTATAAGCAAATTTCTCTCCAGCGAGTTCCAGGTCAGGGTCATCCGAAAAAGCTTTTTGAAGTTAAGCACCCAGTAGACAATACTAGGTCGTAGAGTAAGCACTTACTTTGACGTTAGGTATCAAATTATTATTTACAATAAGTTTTGGTTAAGAATACCATCTAATATATAAAATGTCCATGTCACAATGTTAGTTACCGTACTCCTCTGAAACGGCTTGACCGATTTTTACCAAATTTTATATGCGTATTCAGTAGGTCTGAGAATCGGCTACTATCTATTTTCCATACCCCTAAGTGATAAGGGTGCCCCTGGAAGTTTTTTTTATGGCAAAACAACGTTTGCGGGGTCAGCTAGTAATGCCTATATTCTCCGAAAAGTTGAGGAGGGTGACTTCGTGTAAAATACAGATATTTAGCCGCATCTGGTTTGAATAGAAGCTGATTCCAACATACATAGTTGGTAAAGGCTATGAGAATCATTTTTTTTATACTACTAAGGTGGCAAACAAGCTTACGGCCTACCTTATAAGCGGTTACCGTAGCCTATAGACGCTTGGAGCACCAAGGGTATCACTTGCGCGTTGCCGACCCCGTAAAACGAAAGACTAATAGTCGGTTTGGTAGTATAAGTGTCAAAGTCCATCCACTGCCAACACAACCTTCTTCGTGGAGCACTGGCAACCTTCCTCACCGTAAGAAACACAACACAGCTCAAAGCAGTGTTATTTCACTTCGATTTTCTGCAAGGTACTTCCCCAGTCGGGCAGCTCCAATTTGAGTGGAATTAATCCCACTATGCCCTACCTCTCTTCAAACTTGACCAGTAACCAGCATTCGGCCTGCAGTTTTCATGTCTAGTGCGAGTCGACCTTCGACGTAGTTACGTAAGTCGATGCGCAGCTAATACGCTGAACGACACGACACTGGAACGTGGCGCAGTTTTTATAAATGACGATTTTTCTAAATTGAAGGTAAAGTTAAACGTATGTTGTGTGCATAATTTATGAATCGTGAAATTACTCTTAAACGTCAAATTACAACGCGTTCTCACGGCAATTGTAATTTTTATTGAATGGCGGTTTCGATATTGAAGTAACGAAATTTCAGAGACAATGATGATAAAAGATAAGATAAAAAATATTTATTAACCGAAACACATTTGCACACTTGATTCATCATCAATCTCGATTGCCTTGTAAACAGGCGCTTTTAAGTATTTATTTCGTCGAGTACGAATCTCATTGCCAGACTGATCAATGGTAGCGTAAAGAGTTCGTGTTTATTTCATCATTCAATTTGACTAAGTACTCTTAAAACCGAATAGTGTGGACCGTTTCTACATTTTACTGTCTTCAATATTAATTTGCATCACGTCAACAAGTTCCAGTCGTTTTATTTGTAGTACTTACTGGTAAAATTTAATTGCTCACGTAAGAGAGAAAGCTCGTGGCTACACTGATCAACCGATGGTTAAGCTGCACTAGCCGAGGTCAGCCTGGGGATGGGTGACCATTTTCAGCACGTAAAACCGTCGTTCCCGGTTGACATGGTTCGCATGTATACATCAATCGCTAGTGGTAGTCAGAAACCCAAAAAGCTATATCAACAAAAATATTTTCAAAAGCGTCATTTTCTATCCGTAACATCCATTGAAACCACTAGACCAGCGTTTCCCATTAGCCGAGTCGCGACCCGATACCAGGCCATCAAAATAAAATACCGGGTCCAACAGTAGTATTAATAAAACATTTTTACTATTAATAAATGTGTATTATTTTACCTAATGGAACCAGCTTGGGTTTAAAAGTATTAAGTGGGTCACGAAGGGGACAACCTGAAAATTACCGGGACATGGCAGAACAATGTCTGGGAAACTGCACTAGACCAATGCGATAGACTGACCCAATACACGTATGTGTAATGTAGGTATCGATATTTCGTATGGAATATCGATTTACTGTTTTACAAACAATAACACATTGTCAGATCAATAAGGAAACGTCACAACCGCTTCCCTATTGGCATGGGAAAGATAGAAATTGTGTCAGCTGGTATTCCCTCCGTAAGTCGCGAGCCAACAAAGGAAATAGATTGGATTAGTTACCTACTTTATTTGTAGGCGACTAGATGTTTGGATTTGTTATTACTGGAATTTGCAGTAAGTATTTTAGTAACTGTGCATTAAAAGACTTAGCTTAACTATCATTTCATGATTATGTTTTTTAACTAGCTGTTCGTGCATGGCGTCGTCTGGGTAAACTTCAGTAGATTTTCAAAACAGTTTTTAAAAATATCCTTGTCCTGAGAATTACGAACACAAGAAAAAAAATCCAGTCAAACCGTTCTCGAATCGGTCGAGCCGTTCTCAAATGTTAATCTTTCATATTTTATTTATGTGTATAGAAGATATTATATTATACATATAAATGTATTATAAATAAAATATTAACAAAATAGCATTATTAAGTATTGCAATTATTCTCATTAAAGTTACTAAATTTCCTAATTTTGCTAGAACAGCAATAGAGGAATGATGTGACCTCCTTTAATTAAGGAAACTTACTTAAATTGAATATGTAGTGTCCTTGTTGGAGACCCAATTAAATTATAAAAATTAAATTATTAAATATTGCAAAATCTTTTCAGTAGCAACTTATGTAATTAATTTTGTATCTTCTTGTTTACTTCTCTATGATTAAATATGGGTGTGTTCATTATTACACCCACATAAAATGTTAATCGCTACACTTTACTACGCTGTACCTGGTCAATGTTATGTACACCGTAAGTGTCATGCATATCAGACGTGATAATAACTATAACAAACTAAATAGTCTATTAATATGTATGATGTGGTTGTACTATTTTAAATAAATAAATAAATTACCGCCTAAAAGTTAATTAATACGTAGGTACTGTGTATAAAGACAGAACTACTAACAATGAGATCACCCTTCAACACCTTGACTCACGCAACTGATACATAAACTCATATTTAAAACCTCAAACATATTACTTACTTTATTACCTAAGGCCAACAAGTTGTAAATAGGTCAAGATCAAGTGCAGTATCACTATGCAGTATTTATAATCTTTTTTAAAGGATGCAAGACTCGTACAAATCAATGAAGAAAGGATTTAGGTAGGTAATAATAAGCTATTGTTTGTACCAAAGGTAGCTAATTTGTGATTAATCAATAAATAAAAACAGTCCCTTTCTTAGATTATTTAAGATCAAACTGTACAAATGGTTAAATGAAATATTTTTTTATAGCATTAAAGAATTCATGGATAAAAAATGTTGATACTCTCTGCAACCTTTGTTAAGCCCTAAAAATTGTTGCATACTATGTATTATCCTAACAAAACATGTGCCCTTTTGTATTATAATTTAACACCTTGTATACCATCTTTTGTACGCAAATAAATTATTTATTATTATTATTATCATAGCTTTATTTAAATTCATTATAGTGGTTAATAGAGGCAGTATATGGGTCAAGGTCAACCAAATGTATTTTTAAAAAGATATGTCTAAGTGCTAGTGTTTCTATATCCCTAACATTTATGTTTTTATTTGAGGCATTTGTGGTGTATCTACTTAATAAAACTAACTCATACTGACATAAAGAAATGCACAGCATAAAATTTTAAAACGGTGAACTTAGAAGACATTTTGCACAGGAGTTCATTTCCTGCGCATAATTTCAATATAACGTAGGCGCGTATACGACAGGACTTAGGGAAACTCCAACGGGATTAGGAATAAGGATTATGTCCACTTTTATCATGCGTACCGCTGAAATGTGGCATGAGTTTCCCGAGTGGGTCTTCCCCGATAAATATAATCTGGGTGTCTTTAAATTACGAGTGAATCGGTTTATTCTAGGCAAGCGCGCTCCATCGTATATCGCAAACATCAGGCGAAATGGCGGTCAAGCGTAGGCCTATCAAGATAAAAAAAAACGTGATGATCGCGAGACCTCGGGTAACAGCTATTATTTCAAAACTCCATACACATATTTTAAACCTTAACATCTAAACAACAATGCCGACTAATTATAAAAAGTATTGACACTTGTTATATAATTAAAGTAGAAAGTACTTATATTATTCAACAATAATAATAACCGTCGCTTTATCAATCGCCTAAATATTGCATCACAGATAAGCACCAATTATTATATTTTTTCTTTTTTGGATCATCGATAAGTACCAATTAAACACAAACTGTAAACAAAACGTTAATATTTACAAACGTGATTTGTTTTTACCATTTTAATGATTGCTATTTAAAAATAAAATAACCGACATTACGTTCTACGTGTAAATATTTAACATAACATCCGAAATTCACTTCAAAAGTCGTGATTAACAGCTTTTTCGTTATTAGGTAGCTTTTGGCCTTGGCAAGTACTACGCTATAAATACCGCCTCAGAAAAAATACATTTAACACGGCAATTTGACGTTTTTATAGTCGCCGTGAACTCGACCTTAAAAGAGTTGAGGGAACTGGCCGATACACGCGAAACGGCGAAGCGATCTACAATTAACAAAAAAAAAGAACTCAACACAGCACTATCGCTCCCACGCTAACACTTTTTGTCGTGATTACTTATACAAAGTTGTTGATCAGTTCAAGCTCTAAATAAAAATGTAGGTCAACAAATATTTGTCCCGATGTCGGACGGTGGTAGAATGCGGACTTTCTACTTTAAGTCGCGGAATAAAGTTTATATTCGTACCGTATTTATTCAAGCAAGTTCAACCACTCAAGATTTCCTAATTTCGATGTAAATTCGGGGAGAATTTAATTATCATCATCATTAACCCATATCAGTAATGGGACAGTTCCCATTGCTGGGTCTACTCTCAGATTTAGTGATTAGGCAATAATCCACCACTCTGGCCTAATGTGGGTTGGCAGACTTCATATACCGTCAAGAAAAATCTTTAAGGCAGGCAGGTTTCCTCACGATGTTTTCCTGATAATTAATTATAATATCCGCGTTATATTGTCATCTTAATATTTCGTCTCTAGCTCTATACACTGCATGAAATATGGGACAATAAAATGAATTCATGGCGCGAATGATAAACGTTTTAGTAGAATTAAGTTGTCAAAGTAATATATCTATTGGAATAAAAGAAACAATTCTAAACATGTCCTTTTCTCAACTAACAACCAGAAACGTACTCAATAAACTACTCTAACTAAACTATAAAATGTTGGAAGAATTATTTCGCCTTCGCTATAAAAATATAAACCTGAACTTCGAACGTAACGTAAAGTATTTATATAAAAGACTTGCCTTTGGCGCTTTGATGGTTTATACTTGCGATATTTTATCCCCTGTGGTCAAGAACGCCGTATAGCTGAGATTCTCCGTTGTACCTCGTAAAGAAACTTATACGTGAAATATTTAGAGAGAGCACGAATGGAACTTACAATTTGGAGTTGCCTCGCAGAATACATATTATATTGCGTGATATATACGATACTGTCTGTGTAAACTGTAACCTGCTTCATTAGTAATGCTCCTTGTCGTCGTAAGTGCGACTGCTACGCTTGAGGTCCTTAATTCGATTCCCAGGTCGAGCAAAGTGGGTTCTTCTATGAAATTCTCTAATTTCTATGAAGCTCGGTGTTTGGATTTGTGCACGGTTAGTGGCAATAGGCACGCCCCCTATTACATGGTACTAATACCGGACCGCATACTGGTAACAATAGGGATTAATAGTGATGTTCTATAATTATATATAATCTATAGTTTATTAAATAACAATAATAGAAGATGATTAGAAATGAAAGTAAGAACTGCGTACCTTTCAACAAATAAATCAACTGCCAAGATGTTTTTGGCACGTGCTGAATGATAATAATAGATATCAATAATACGCACATAGTTAAGTTAATTATAACTCAGCATTAGGTAATTTTTGACATAGTATTCTTATATCAAGACCAACATGTGTCATTCGCAACGATTATGATCAATTAAGAAACACTGGACAACCAATTGATTGGAGCTTCCATAGGGTCACAGTTTCTTTACGATGCTATTAATATGGAGCTATTTAATATGTAGCGCGGTATCCATCCTTCACAATCGCTAAACGATTGCAAAAACACGTTGTGGTACCTACTCTGAAGGCTCATCTGCTCGTTCGTCGATTTATAGGTAATTACAATCCATACTGACGACATGTGCGTAGCGGCTGTTCGATCGGCTTTTACGCCAGTCATTGTGGCTTCGATCTCCACACGGAACAAATATTTGTATGAGGTACAGGTAGTTGTTCCGGGTCTGGGTGTTCATATATGTGAAAGTTTATGTTTGTAAACGCACCCACGATACAGGAGAAAATCCTATTGTGGCAATGTTTTTAATCACACTAAGAGCTTATTTAGACGTTGCGAGAAATATCGTGCAAGCTGCGGTACATTGCCGTGGATGATCGATCCCTTATAATAAATACCATAGCCGGGCGGGCACACCGCAATGTAGCGGAACTGGCACGATATTTCTTGCATCGTCTAAATAAAGCTTAAGTCACGATTATCTATCACTAAATCACCTAGGAAACTATGAATGTTTGTGCTGCCCCGCCGCACAGGGCTTGCCTAATGGGAACTGTCTATAAAAAAAATCTTAAGACCATAAGCTGACCACTAATATGAATAAGTCAGTATTTAACTATAAATAATGTATCTAACAAGTTAAGAAATACAATCTTAGGGCAATGTACGATTTAACTAGCATTAATTAAAATTTTAACTAGCGTTTCAATTAGCGTACCCCTTCGGAGAATACAGGCGTGATGATATGATATGTTTAGAGCGACATTCGAATATCAACCTTATGACGTAGTGTAAACTTAGCTTCCATTTTAAATGTCAAATTTGTATTAAATTTTGACATTTAGATTCATGAATATTAGTCGTAGCCGTGACGCTAATTAATTATGATTATAACAACGATAATACAGTAAATATGTAGTTCACAACAACTACACAACTGATAACTAGCGCGTTATAGCGCTATGACAATATAATATACACGCTTCAATATAAAAAGCATTATAATTAATTATAGCCAAGTTGTTTATCATCTGTGAGCAATTGCTTCATTCAGTAATAATCACAGTGACGTGAAACATCGTGTATTTACCTTGTAATAAAATGATTCTCAAGAATCTCAAGCTTATAGGCGAGTGCCAGGTGGTACTCAACCGGGCAGTCCAGTTTTCACGCGATCTGTGTGTACATATGTGTGTGTGGTGGTTATATTAAAAATATAACCGGAATATGGTTTTTTTTATAAGCTTACAGAAAGTCTTGATTTACTTTTTCTTTTTTAAATGTTGCCCTTTTTTGTCCTGTATCGTAGGTGCAATTAAAAACACAAATTCTTGCACACAGCATGACCTGAAACGACTACCCGTAGGCCCGATCATTATTTGTTCCGTGTGAGAATTGAACCTCCGAACTCATCTTGGTTTAAAGCTTTCTGCGGCTAATTCTTTCAATATAGGTCTAGTTCGTCCCTCAACCTCCTTTTAGGCCAAATTAGCATACAATATTAACTTTGCATTGAGGCCACGTGGACTGCAAACTCTAGCCATGATTATATTGACATATTTCCATGCAAAGAGATTTAAAAAGTTTAAAGAGCGGACATTTGGGTTTTCTTATGTATTATAAGTAGGTACGTATACTTTACAAAAGAGTACCTACAAGTTCTGCTTAGTTTAAAACTAGATCGTGCTGTGTAAAATGACCCAAATTAGATTTAATTCTAATATTTGTTCGTGATGTGTGATGTCCCGTCTATCGCTAGAAATCATGAAATGTTTTTGTTTCCCCGCCAGTCCAAACCAATGAACAGGCACTTCAATAAGTCATTGTTTCTATAATAATTGATTGTCAGATTTTATACTACTTAATTTGGATAATAAACGGTTACTTTTTTAACAGATTAGTATAGACAAAACCAGTTACCATTTAAAGGGTATAATATATGTTCAAACAGTGTTATAAAAACGTTATTATGATTGATACATGGCGCCTTCCGTTATTGTTATATAATGTGTCAATTACGAGTGATTGAACACCCACATCTCGTAAACTGTTTAGAGGAAGGACAAACATACTGTTATTTATTATTTAGGAAGTTGTAAAACTACTCAATGTACACCTTAGAATTTTATAACCGCTTAACTTTTTTAAATAATTATATCAATTAAAAAGAGGTAGGGCATAGTAGGAGTAAATCCACTCAAATTGGAGCTGCCCGACTGGGGAAGTACCTCCGCCTTGCAGAAAATCGAAGTGAACTAACACAGCTTTGAGCTGTGTTGTGTTTCTAACTGTGAGCAAGTGCTACGTGTGTTGCCAGTGCTCCGCGAGGAAACGTTGTGTTGGCAGTGGGGGGACTTTGACCCCTATACTGTCAAACCAACAATTCCTCTTTCGTTTATAGGGTCGGCAACGCGCAATTGATACCCCTGGCGTTGCAAGCGTCTATATGCTACGGTAACCGCTTACCATCAGATGGGCCGTATGCTTGTTTGCCACCTTAGTGGTATAAAAACCATTTGCCGTAGTTAGTAGTCTCGAGAAAACAATTTGTCGTAGTTATCTCGTCTCGAGCTATAGTCTCCGCACGGGATATGCAACTACAAAATCAATTCCTAAAATCCTAACGTTATATTATATGTATATTAACCTTAATGGCTACTAGATCTTAAAAAAGCGCTTACGTAACGTCGTTTCCTGTTATTTTGAAAAACGTGTTTTACCACTATCCTGTCTCGTGCTATTTATTTAGAATTATCTCACGCATAATTATATCAATCGTTGTAAATGTCAACTTTATATAAAAAATAAGGGATTACCAATATTTTTTATAAACAGATTTTAACATTCTTAATGAGCTTTGATAATGTCATAGCGTAAGAAGTTCTTCCCACAAAAAAGTTATTAATTGCTGGCAACTTTAATTTAGTCGTGACCCAATTAGATAACAATTTGTATTCCTCTCAAACGCTGCGTCCGACGATGAGGTTTGTTAAGGAAATTGGGGATACAGTCGACTCACCATGTACCTATGGAAAAATGTAGACAGTACAATTAGGTAGTAGCTACTTTTGTTAATTTAATATAATAAAACTAACAAAAGTAGAACTATAGACTGTAATATACTCCCTCCTACTGACTGACGGTATTAAAACGTCATCCAATTATAACGGTTGCGTTCTGATCGCACGTTTGATAAATCTTTAATTTTACTCTGAGTCTTGGGACAAATAATTATGCTTATCGCAACTTAATAATCCTTATTCGCATCATTTTTAATGACTCTGTCTAGGAGAGCCGAGAGGCCAGTCTCAATTACTTGCCCATATAATTATATGCAAATGTTACAGTTAAGCTCAACTAACCAGCGCTGCTCTTGTGATGTAGTCAGTCCGCGATCACCGCTCCATCGGCACACCGGCATTGACTTGACGCCGGCGTCGGCGCCACTGCGGACGCACGCACGCACACACACACACTTGCACTGTCACTAGCACTTGGCAACCGGATCGCACACACGCGCACGACACTGTATGGGCACACGACACGACGGTAGCGGCGTTGCCGTCCGCAACTTCACTGATCACTGCGTCCGAATGCTTTCACTGCACCTGAAACAAATGATAGAGACACGTTAGATTTCATTCTAGCTAGCAATTTACTTGGAAATGTGAAAGTTAATGGACTAATAGTTTCGGAATCCGAAATCTAGCTCAGTGCTACTAATCCTAGTCAGCTAGTTCTTCCAAAATATGTACTACCTGATCTTAAATTGGACAAGATCTGTTCAATTTGTAATGAATTAGTACTTCTAGGGAGTAACAACCTTTAGAAACCAGTTCTATTATTGCAAACATCTCTATAATAAGGACGGGGACAACATGTGTTCTCGATAAAGACAAGTTCCTAAGTTGATTCACCTCCTTAAATCACAATGATTCGCAAAGGGTTGCAGGTCGTTGACCCCTTTGTAAAGATCTGGATAAACCTGTTATTTTGGTATCGAATTTGAATAACACTTGTGCTGACACCTGCAAACCTGTGCAAAATATACATGAATATGAATGAAGACTGATAAATGTGAGATAAATACCCACCTTGCAGTAGGAAACAAAATAAGTTTAAAATTAAAGCTCAACACAACACATTAACCGGTGCACATCTTGGTGGTCTAAAGTCGTTATATAGTTTTACGTTAGTCTACGCTGTTCCTAGCGAGATCGACGTAATATTTTACGGTCTATAAACAGCGGCAGCGGACGGTACAACATTGTTGCTTTATAGCCGTGGGCATTACCTGCATTGTTTCCATACAAACTTACACGTACGATACTATGCTATGAATGCTAGTATGTAAACACGCTGAGCGACTTCGTATTGATGGAGTGGACACACGGGCTAGTTAATGCGTTCACATTAGATTAAAATAGTCTTAAATTTGTCTTTGTAGTTGTGTTGGGACACCCCTTTATGGGTGTCACTGAGGAAGTCCTATCCTCTGCGAGTATATAAAAGTTATGGGTTTCGTCTCGCATCATCAAACTTGTCAGAAACGCATCCGTTCACAGCGCACTCTTTGTTGCATGCAGCAAGAAGACGCAGTTGATCTGATAAGTAGCATAATTAGATTTGTAAATAACACAACGTATGTTTAATTCAAGTTGACCTCGCGACGATGGAAACCTTTCAACACGTATCGTTAACGAAATTAGTTAATTATAAAGATATTAGTTTGACCTTTTGAAAGTAATTTTAAGTGAAATTTGGTTTAACAACATAGGTATTTTGTTAAACCAAGTTGCACTTAAAATAACTTCTAAAAGGTAAAACCTAGTTTACTTGAAACGCACGCTTCGTTAATTTCGAAATCGAGCCGTATACAGTGCTATTTACGTATGTCAGTGCCATATGCTAACATAAAAACAACCACAGACTATTAAATTAGGTCAGATGGCCAATCGGCTCTTCACTTCCTGTATAATCCTATATCCCTTTGGAACTTCGCAACAACTTTATCGGACAACTAAAAGTTGTGGACGCCTGTACAGAGCCGTGCTGCTTTAACTTTTTAAGCCAACTAAACTTACTCTAAAACGTGTATGTAATGGCCATATAAAACAACTATTTAGAATAAAAAGTTGAGACCACTTTATTATAAACAGATAATCCTTTCAAAACTTCGGATTGCAAGTAAAATGTGTGGTGTGTGAAATAATATTATGTAAAAAGTACCTATATGTATAGTATAAGTGAAAACTAATGCTGATAACCTACTGGATTTTCAACAGATAACCAAACTGCCAAACAACTACGACACGTCGAATCCTTAAACTTTCCATCTATACTTTGGGTCCCAAGTTGCAACTAAAGTTGTGTGCGCGATTGTACATTGTACAGCTATGTGCAAAGTTGAGCCAAGTGTGCCGCAGTAATTTCCGTAAAAAGCATCTGTCGAGACTGGGGAACAACTCGGCCGAACAATGCAGCCCTGCCCACTGCAAGAGAAACTTTTAATTGAAAGGGCCATTGATCGCGTCCGGTGAGACATGACAGGGTCATTGCTGAGTATTATTGTTGTATCCATGAGATAAGAGATCTCCGCAGAACATTCCATGTTAAGCGAGCACAATTAAGATTAAGAGGTGGACCATTACCAACAAAATTATTGTTCAATATTATCAATGGAGAAATGTTAAAAGCGAGGAATATTTTGAACAAAAGTATAATCGTTTCATAAATTTTCTTAGGTTAGAAAGAGAGCTTTTAAATAACATTATATCTAGATCATAACATAAATTCACAGAATTGGCTTCCAATAGCTTCGCTGAGAAGTCAGAATGCAGCGATATCTTATCGATTCCAGTTGGAAATAAAACGGGTTAGTGTTAAAGTTGTGACTTTCATGGATTCAATTCAAGATCGTATTGTATCGTTAACAATGAAGAAGCACCTTTAAGTAGCACTTACAAACGCTATTATTAAGCAGTGACGCAAACAACGGTATGTATTGTAGATAATAATAAATTGTGCATCTCTTCAAAAACTGGAGTACATCAAATTATTAACGCCAATCACCAACAGAAAGTTTTCTAAAAGAAATCGATTCTAAAACGGAATCATAAAATCGACTAATCCTACTTTTTATAGCAACTCGTGTTAGTTGTAGTCATTAGTCGAACATGACAAGTCTTTGACATACGACAAGTTGCATGATCAACCGTTCCATATTGACAACCCTGGGCCATATGCGGACTCGCCATCAGAGTAATTGTACGTTCCATTCCCAAGATTTCAACAGTTAGTCCGTTAACAGCAAAAACATTTCGTTCAATTATAAGATAAGTGCTATTGATAATGATATTGAGCTGTCAGTAAAGACGGTCGAGTAATGGCTGTCGGTTATTTTCCAATTTTACAATGAATCGGTTTGAGTGGCCACTTTTGTTAGATGCGAAGATAATGGTACTTCCGTATGTTGGTCTCAAGAGACTGGTTTTCTCAATTTCCGTATTGTAATCGTACTTTCAATTATCGTGATAATTGTTGCGGTCGGCGTTATGTACTTTCTTTTCTTGTCATGTATATGATATATGTTATATTGTTGCGGTGTAATTGGAGCATTGTGAGCGATATTATTTGATTGAGCTGCGTTACGGTTTACTTTAGTTAGAACGCGTTCTTGTATCTCCAGTACGAGACGGTCGATCGTTTAAATGCAGCAGAGGAATTCGTGAATGTAATTCAAATTGAGACTTAACTCAAAGCAGTAACACTTAAATCTTAACGGCGATCGGCGTCCAGGTACCGAAGCAATCTGTACATAAAGAAGTATGTACTACATATATCTGGAACTTAGAATACAGTGCGGCCGAATTGCCGCTGCGACGGATAGATGTGTGCAATTCACATCGCTATCTGTTTAATTAACGTTCGGGAACGTTTTCTTATCGACGAATGGCGATTGTTACTTGAATCCGATAAATTGTTATTTCACCACGGGTCGTTGGCCTATCGATTGCTGAGGTTGCCTCAGATAACTTACTATTCCAAGGAGAAAAACTCGACTCATTTTGGCAACGCGTGTCATACTGTACGTTTTTCCCAGCATATTTAATTTATCTTTGGCAATGGAATACGAAGCCTCATTTTTCAGGACGAATCACTAATACGCTTGAGATCCTGAATTTTCGATTTCTAGGTCAAGAAAAGTGTTATTATTTTCTATGAAACTCTCATTAGAGTAGATTGAATTTGTGTTCGGTTAATGGCAATAGGCTGGTCCCCATTTACATGGGAACTAAACATACCAACGAACTGTCGGTGTATATAAGTTACACCTGCCTAACTCTACGGGGCACACAGGCCTAGCCAAAATATATCAAATTTACCGTTTAGTAGCTATAAGTTACTGAATTCCATAAATAAATGACATTAAACAAGACCAAAAATAGCAGTCCATTGAGCAAGAACAAAGCCGCAGCTTTATCAAAATCGATCATTTTAAACGAACCGAGTTTCCCATACACGTCAAATAAAACCCCTTTCACCGTCAACATAGGAGATATAGGACCGCTTTGTCCGCAAAGAACTATTCGCCGATACTATCAGAAGAGAGACCCGTTTCCGAAGACACTGATGCAACGTGTGCAAATTTGATAGGATCAGGTACACCGCCTCAGTTCGTTAATTGGTAGGCGATGTTTAATTACAGATATCTGTGTTCGTCCTTCTGAGGGTAGTTGCACAAACATGATAATTTACTGGCGCACGATATCTTTGACAAGCGATCCCTTTGAGACCGTATTGATTGGTTTGCCCCCTCGAGTAATGTAGGCGGATAAGACAATGACCAATTACCATTTGATTAATTACGCTAGACAAGCCTACGTGCTGGGATTTTATTGATTCTCTACATGAGAGGTGATTGACTATACTCATGAAAATGCGCACTTTTTCTTGGAAACTCGTGCATAATTTTATAGACAAACATTGTAGTAATTGCGTACGTTAACAGAATGGAAACGTTTTATGGAAATCCGTAGCCATCGTGAAATAACTTCTGAATCCCGTTTTAATGAGGGCTCTACATCATCCACTTTTCGACCGCTTCGATAATTATACAAATACGAATCATTGAAGGCAACCGAACCGAATAGATTAAATATATGTATGTCTGTTATTTCGTCTGGAATCTGGATGGTTGTGTGAATCTAGGTCAATAAAATTCTCGGAATCGGCACATTTGGTTCCCGCTGACACAAAAACTCACAGCCGAAATGTAGGACGAAGTGTAGCGCCAAAAACAGAAATAAAATTATTCGTATAAGAAATCAAGAGTGACAGCTTCCAGAAAGTTTTTCTGCTCTTTGAAGCGTTTCTAGATGTTTGATCTTTTAGTCGAGCTAGTTATTTCTCTGACTACAATAAAAAACATCTGATATTTTGTATATTGACAGTACACAAATCTACATTGATACTCCATTTCTTACGATAGCTGAGGGCGGAAGGTGTTGTTTTATTGAGATGCTGTCTAAATCATCTGTATACAAATTACAATACATGTAAAATCCTATGATATTTCTACACAATTTTTTCCATGCAATCATAATGCAAAAAATATTTCAGTTTTTCAGTCAATACATTTTGTCAGTAAATTCCTTCACATCATTATTCCAAACATCACGAAGACAACAAATTCGGTTTAACTTGCTTTGGTTACTTATCCGAACAGTTTCATGTAACAAACACATCGCCTTTGATTAATTAACACAAGATTAAGACTGTGGCCTATTTCCAGAATTCATCACAATATTCCCGATAGGAGGAAACAAGACGTATTAATTTGAATATTCAACGGTTAACGTACAAGAGTCTGATAGTCTGGAAGCTTTCTGAAAGACCAAGCACAGATACAGTCTAACTTTCGCCTTAGCTAGTTAGAAGGCGCAGACGAGGTAATTTAAAACAGTTTGGCAGTTTGCGGCGTGCATTCTTGAGATTAATGAAGTTATGCCATATTGATGCAATGCTTGATAGCATAAAGTTGGAAACTTGGAATAGTCCAGGGCAAGGCGAGTGTTTCAAATTGCATTTTGAATAAATAAACAGTATCCAAACTGCTAGTACCTATACTGTAGTTATTACGTGAATAATTTCGTTAACTCCATTGTTTGATAACTGAGACAAAACAAAATTTTATAAAGAGAAGGAAGTCCGAGAAAGTCCCAAAGTTAAAATCAAAGAAAATTCTTTTCTTTTGAAAATACAAAAAAAAAGTAAATCTTGTAAACAATACGTATTAATTACAATGATCATTTATAATAAACAAACAACCTCGTACCTCGTGCCGTCAACTTTTCGTTTATAACAAGAAAAGAGTTGTTTACTCGCCTGTTTGTGTAGGTCTGAAGTTCCGAACTCGAGGGTGGTCGGACCAGAAGTCGACACGCGGGGCGATAACATTATTTCCCCTTTACATTTACCATTCGCCTCCACGAGTTTCAACGGTAGTTCGATAGTTACACAGCGACCGAATAACTTGGAGACTATGAATAAAAATCTGTACTGGAATCGTCAATGTTTTTTATTGGTTCTTTTTCTTTTCTTGGCGTGGAGATCTGTTAAATTAAGTGTAAGCAAGATCAAGATCGTACCAATCCGATAAACACTAATTCGTGTAAAATAAAACATCAAAAGAGACACTTGAAAAATAAAAATGTTCTAATGTATAAACAGATAATCTAAAAATATTCCGTATTCTACGCAAACTATTGCGTTATTTTTGGAGTTCTAATTTTGTAAGCTGGCCGTGTGGTTTCTGGCAAAGAATAGCCTGCCTCAATACAACCCATCTTCCCGTGGGTGTAAATGGGAAATAACAAATTATGCCAAAATTATCCTGTATTTCGCTAATGACATAGCATCCTGTATGTTTTAACAGGAAAATGAGACGAAATTGCTCGTATTCCGCAAAGGATATCTACGGGCATGTGTTTGATCCTCGTAGACTGATGTTCTTTGGGGAACATAAGCAATTTTCTTAATTAAGGACATAGGTAAAGCATTTTTGTAAGGAAGGCCACTTGTGATGGCCTTGATGGACACTGTGATCTTTAGGCGTTGCGAAAACGAAACCGCGTAGTCATCACGGTTTGTTTTTGCATTTATGTGTCACTACTTTAATAGATTAAAAGCGATATTACAAATTAAAAACCAACCAATCGGTTTGCCGAATCACCACGCGTTGATGACAAATGATTGTTGCTGTTGATATATACCACAGCTTCAATAATCAATAAGTTCAACCAATGTTATGCAATAGTAAAAAGTGTTGTTTCAGATATATTCAGAAAGTTCTTATTCGTGCAGCAGCGTCAAGAAACTCAATACATACAAAGCACTGAACCGTGTACCTCATCTAGAAACACAACATCACAGAATTTAGTTTGCCGAGTACGGGACGGACGAACTTGCAAACTGCGCAGACTGTAGGGCGAGGGGGGGGCTACAGAACAAACTCGCCCGAGTAAACTTTCTCCGAGGCCAACGGGTAACTTGTGACGTGTCATAATCTTACTGCAACTTCCATACTGCGTCTGCACCCAGAAAGAGGAAAAATTGTGGATTTACAAGTATTTCTTCTACTAAGTATTATTTCTTTGAATGTTTTCCGAATCCCGTCCTGATCTTATTGAATTTGATAATTCTATATATTTCATAGAAAAAATATGTTATTGTTGTTCGAATTTCCTCGATTCCATATATTGCTGATTGTTACGCTCAATGAGCCCTTGACTGGAACATTGAAGCAACTTTTTTTATCAGGAAACGATTCAATAGGTGCTCCAATGGCATCGGGAATAGCACTTCGATTTGGCACCGATCCAGAAACACTTAAGCCCTAGATAGAAGTGAGACGGTGGATAAAACTAAACCAGATTCAGTCCATAACGATTAAGAGATTTGTAACATGGTTACTTGGGCTATAGATTCTTCTAGTTAATTTTGTCCTTGATATTTTTATACTACAGCTGGTAAATAAGCATACGTCCTGTCCGGTGGTAAGCGGTTACCGTAGCCTATGGATATGAGCTGTTGTGAGTCAAGCGTCTCGACGATTTTCTCTCAAGACTGTTGATGTACAGTCGAATGGAATCGAAGAGTAGTGGAGAGATGTAGAGAAGGAAGCTAGTTTTGTTATGGTATAAGAAAAAAATATATTTAATGTTCACTATAAAATGTTAACTGATATCGAATAAGAACAAATATTAATTGAGCGAATGGTCTGGAAAAAGCGATTATCATTAAAAACGTTTTTGAATTAAGTAATACTTAAAAATCGACGAGAACCAAAAAGAACACTAGGTAATAGAATATCCTGCATTTAAAATGTGAGAATAATACAAATAACAAGAATTCCATTTGTTTCAAACTATTGAGATTCGCAAATACATTTTACAATCGCAACAAATCGCAGTTCGTAACTTGCCAAGACTAAAGAGGTTTAACTTTCAAGTGTTCTACAAGGAAGGAAGCGGGCAATAAATTCTCTATATTCTTGTTAGCCACATGAATGGTGACATCAGTCGTATTACACGTTCATATTATGTGCATGCGCCGCTCGATAATGAGACGGAATAAAAGCAGTCATTCTAGATACGACGATATGTATGATTCACGGTGCGATTATGTTAATTCAGATATCAGAGCGCCATAATGGGCCTATATTTTATATGAAAAGAATGGGATGATTTGGAGAAACTTTGAAGGCTTTAATGTCCTTTTGATTTTATTCCACTTGGTTATGACTCTGTGGAGCTGGTAAGCGTCGTTGAGAAGTTTTCTGTGCCAATGAGTTAAATGACAGAATCTTGAACATTGAACTTAATTAATGGTACCATTTGGACATTTTTCTCGCTCTAACGTCGGTTACTTACACGTACTCATGTAAGTAAGCGACATCTAACATAACTTACGAGTTTCGAAAAAGAATACTTACTACTTTAGAAATTGCTCACAAACGAAAGCCTTTAAATTTGGAGGAAGCAATAATTTGTCTTACTTTTCAAGCTCCTTGTTTATGGAGAATCAAATTATAATGTAGAAATAACCGAAGCTCATGTAGGAGCTTTCAAAACATCTAAGTGTGAGTCCCGCAAGGAAAATTCGACATAATTCGTACAAATTAGACAACAATCCTCGTTTAAAGGCATTAAGAGAAGAGAGAGCTTCGCAAAGTTATAATGAAATTCACGAGCAATAAAACTTCCCTTTTGACTAACCCCTAGATATACATTTGAGTGCAGGGTTGTCAACTTGAGAAAGTATAACACTATTAAGTTTTGTCAACTAAAAGTAGATAGAATTCAGACTTATATGCACTGAAATTTACGATTAAATACTGAGAAGTTTTGCGTTAGCTGTCAATTTATTAACATAAATGTAACTGCTTAACGAATTTTTGCAATAGTGACCCGTGAGTTTGCGAAACAATTTTTCACAACAATAATTTTCTTCACAGTAAGATTTGTGTTGTTATTTGAATCGTCCAGCAACCCTAGATTCGCGTCAAGTTATGAAACGGGAGCGGGGCGACCAGACGAGTGCCAAACTTAGACAAAGGAGAGTAACTTCCATTAAATCTTTTGCAACAAAGTTTACCGTCCCCACTGACTCCTGTGTGTACTCTACCTATCTATGTACTAACTAATAACATATAATACAGCAATTTCATGAACTTTCGAGTAGTTAAGAACAAGTTTCTCATCAACTTGCAAACGACTTTGTGTGTTTTCAAATGTATTATTTAGTAGCTTAAATGTGTAGCAGGGGGTTACTTTGAACATTATTAGGTATAATGGTGTCACCAAAGGTTATATTATAGCCAATTTCGATGTGCGGAACTCCGGACCAAATCTAAATTGGAGCGATGGTAGGGTTAAATGGTTTCACATTTGCATATTTCACCGACCATTTCCGTCCGTGCCCTGAATCATTCCTAATGTTAATATGTAAGCGGTATGAATTTTCCACACAAGATTCGAGGAAAGTGTGTCGCACAGTGGCTCTTTGTTATTACGAAACTAGTGGTCGATACTATGCTGAACTGTGGTTGATACTATTATTGTATACACTTTTCATGTCTTATTTATATTATTTTGTTTCACTCAATAAATATACATAGTATTACAGTAAACCAACAACATTTGTCTAGAATACCTGCCATTCTACTTAAAACTGATTACGATCTAAGCGACAAAATCGTAGTATGTAATATATTAATATCTAAGAAAGTAAACAACAAAGAGCTTTTTAAACCAATCATCTCCACTCTCCAGGAGTATCCAAAGAAATTATACTAGGATTGCATAAACAATGAATACAGTTATTGAAGTTAGCAGATACCTCATATATGACAGTTAATTATGTATTTCAATAAAATTTATACACTGTTGATAAAGTGCGATAATGCACATGATTGGATTACTGTTGGCTCAACAAAACGCTTCAATGTCTATCTATTTATAGTTATGACGAACTGGTAGTGACGAGGAAAAATAGGGGGAGCCCCTTGAAGATTAGCGATTGATAATGCGATTTGAGTTTGGTCGGTTAATAAATACGCGTGAATAAATATTTCTTTATGAACCGAATAAAATTATAAATTTCAAGTTAGCGAAATTATGTAGCATTTAATATACACGCAGAATTACATAGATTGATGTTTCCGAGTCACGAAGAGGTATCGTGTATTAAGTTGTATTTATTTTATTTATTTTTTAATTAAATCTAATTTATTAATTTTTCAATGGTCACCTTTTCACAGATCGCGACCAGCTTAACCTTGGAGATCAGTTGATAAGCTTAGTTATTACATATCCACGAGCCGAAATATACTTTGTAAACCGTACATTTATAATCCTAATTAATGTAAACATTTGAAGCACGTACAAACACAAATATCAAACTAAGAGACGACTAAAGTACACATGCATCCTACATACAAATTCAAAGACTTAGCGGGGAGTGGAAAGCGGGGTTGGGGTTGAAATTTGGCCGAAACTAAAGTAGTTTAAGTTAGTTAAAACTGTTGGATACGTGTACCATGTTTTTGACGGATTACTTGTTCGCCGTAGTTTCATAAAGTCGACTTTGAACTGGTAAAGTTGTGAAGTAGACGGCGACGTGAAACTGTGTACCTATTCCTTTTGGTTAGTAATAAGTTGTTTATGTACCCTCTACTTAATTTGATGAGAGTCGAACTGCTGATCACGAGGACCTGGGTTCGATTCCCACAGGTCATAAATATTTATGTGATGAATATAAGTGTTTGTTTGTAACATAAGCAATAAGTACGTATTTACAAAAAAGTAATATATCCATTGTCCCATAGTACAAGCTCTGCTTAGTTTGGGACCTGATCGTGCTATGTCAAATGTCCCAAATAATAAAAAAAATATTTGACAAATACAACAACACGTACAATAGAGTTCAATACTCTCGTTGCTCACCCAAACATATTCCGAATGACTCTCTGCGTAACGACTGAGTGTCTGCCTCGATACATATGTGCAAAACGGAACAAATAGTAGCAACCCAACGTAAAACACTAGACGTCACGGAAAACTTCCTCGATTAACATGATTGTATTAAAGATATAATTTTTTGCGAAATAAAAATTCGATCTCAGGCAAGATTCGAACCTACGTCCCTCCGGTTAAGCCAGGAGGTACACCAGATGCTTCAGCCAACTAAAACACCGAGACCACTGCCTACGATGTAAATTTTTTTAAATTCGTCTTTTAGGTGACATGAGCGACACAATTATTTAAATAATCCCTCATCTATTCAATTTAATATAATTAATTATATAATTATAATCTATAATTTAAAAAAAAATTATGTGTGGCTGAGTAAATTTAAAAAAAATATTGGACAATAGTAGAAATACACCCTATATTACATTTCCCTAGTGTAAGGGGGAGATTTTATCCCTATTTTTATTAAGGAAATTATACATATTTGCTCGAGCATTTGGTACAATAATTACTTCGGTTTGCCCAGAAATTGGTTTATGGATGTCAAATGACAGTGTTGTACATATTTTTGTATTTAACTGATTAATAAAGTAATAAAGGTAATAAATTATATCCGCAAGAGAGTGGCGATCCAATTAAGTATTTTTCAAAGTGGTAAAAGTTAGTTATAGATAATGTAGAAATTGTTTTTAATTCGCAACGACAACAATATTAAATACTTCTTACATAGCTTACTTCCATATTATTGTATAGCAAGCAACTATGAAAAGCTTACTTTAATCTATTTAATTAACAGAATAGGTACGTATGATAAAACTGCACAAAATAAAATCATCAGAAATTTCCTGTGATTAATGTATTAGAACTATTCACCACAGATCTGCGTAGCGTTATTCCCAAGAACTTTTGTTTTTCTTTTTTTTTGCTTAGCAACGAGCAAATTGTATGTAAGCAAGAATTGATAATATGTTCTGGTTTATCTTCCATATTTAAGGGAATGGTATTCGCGTTTAATGAGGCATTTAGAACATTAATTTGTTGTTTTTTCTAGATTTTTTGTTTAGTTTGCCGTCTTGTTTAAGATCAGAATTTTAGTATTTTTCTAAAAGTTTTTACAAGAATAAATTACGATAAAAACTAGTGAAACAATCGTTGTTTGTGCAAGTCGAGTCGGGTACAGTAATTTGTCGTGTAAAGTGGAACAGGGCGCTGGGCGATTCGAGCGGCAGTGTGGCGAGCGGCAAGCGGTGAGCGTTCGATCGCGGGGACGCGCAGAGGTCGTTCACCCCGCACGCCCGCGCCGGACCCACCGACCACGTTGCACTGCATTTTAAACGCGCTTCATTACTTTCCGATCTGTATTGTAAATGTTAGCAGATCAATAATGGTATTGTTACCATTATCACCTCGACCAGACACCCACTGTTGTCGAAAAGTAGGTATTTGTATGATAAAATACTTGCGTAAGGCATGTAACGAGCGAATTATCATATTAACGACCTTTGTAGTCGGTTGTTACACCTATATTTTAGTTAGTAACCAGCAGTAATACCACGTATAAACTTTGATTAAAATAGACATTTATTCCAAATAACCCTGTGAAAACTACTGATAACTTTAATTTCTGTAGAAAGGCACGTGTACACGAGTAAGCGTCATTGATAATAAACTATTCAGATGCAACGTTCAGCGGTACAAACGTTACAAGGTAAGTTTGACGCGCGTTACATTTACGTAATAAGCTGTGATAAAAACCGCTCGCGCTACGAATTATCCTCATGCCTTACACGTGCAGATAATAATTGAGGATTTAATTATAACGCACACTAGTAAAACTATTGTAGCAATTTCGTCGAATTAATCGTGTAAATACTTCCCACGTAAACGGTCGGAAGAGACACGTGGATAGATGATATAGATGACAAAGAAATCTTTTAAACCTTTCAATATGAGTTTCGTGTGTATTTGTGACGAGTATTCACACTATGACAAACTACATGAATCGGAAAATGGACTTAAGTAACACAAAAGAAGTTACCACCAATGTTCAAAATCCTACAATCCGAAGGGGGATTATTGGATTTTGAAAAGTCGAACGCAGAAACAGCACATTTAATAAAGGCTCCACAGACCCATTGATTCACTAAACAATAGGCAATAATGAAAGCGGGTCAGAGTCAGACAGGTGTACGAGGGGTGATCTCGGCTCCCCCATCGATCCCCATCGGAAGAATGGACGCACGTGTAGACGTGTACTATACGCCCCATTTCGACTGCCGGCGACTTGAATGAAATGATGTGTTCATTTACGTATGTGTGTGTTTGATTTGTAGTGACGTAGATTTGCTAGAACGTTCATTACAATAATGGGAGTCGTATTTACATTAATAACTTTTTTTATTACGAAATTTACATTTTAAATTAAATGGGTTAGGAACGTGATGAGAATAAATCCATTTTAAATACCTGCTGCGCAACTTTCTTGCTCTATCTTGACTAAGGCTATTAGTCTTTTCTGGGTTATGTCTTACGTGATGGCTAAACTAGTAGATCTAGAGACCGCTAAGTACAACTAAGAACGCCAAAGGTCATAGGACACAATATATCCCTAAAGAAAACACAGTTCTTAAGGAACAATAGAACAAAATTTTACGACTCTAAACTAGCTTTAGTAATAAGTCACTAGCGATCCGTCCCGCAACGGTGCAGTGTATTAATAATGTGTAGTGTACATATAAACCTTCCTGAAGGAATTATGTAGATGATAGTGAAAACCGTATCAAAGTTCGTTGAGTGGTTTAGAAGAAACCGGGAAACATCACGACAGACGCGGAAATCGACTTTGTATTATCATTATCAACCCATATACAGTCCCACTGCTGGGCACGGGTCTCCTCTTACAGAATGAGAGGGATTAGGCTATAGTCCACCACGCTGGCCTAGTGCGAGTTGCCGGACTTCACACGCCGTCGAGAAAAAATTCTAGGGTATGAAGGATCCCTCACGATGTTTTCCTTCACCGTTTAAGCGAGTGATTTAATAATACTTTGTTTTTACTATTTAGTAATTATAGATATAGTTCATCATAATTATAACTCTGGGCAAATTCGCGGGTAGGTACTCTATGCAATAGTTCTACCAGAATGCTGCTTGCTAGTCTCAGGTATTTTTTTGTGGAAAACCTTTTAAAATTGTCTACTAATAAAATTGGCATTTCCAACCTTACCAGAGAGTTATAGAACACTAGGTATGTTACTGATAACGAATAAGTGAATGACGTAAACATAGAATAGTGTTCTGTTGACACAATCGACACGCAAAATAATACAAAAACATGCGTAAAATATTCCGTGGAACATTTCATTAAGGACATTCAATCGATATTCGACAGTACACGAACTGGAATGAGTTTGGCTAGAGCACCTGTGTATGTTCTATCTATATAATAAATAACACTTTATATGTATATAGGTAGGTACATCACTGACGCTTGTTAAATAACGTGTTCCATTTTACGTAACCAATGAGTCAATTGGAAATACGCTCATAACTTCGTACCAATAATTTAAAGCTTGGGCGTATTTATTGATGCCTAGCTGTTGCCCACGGTTTCACTTGCGTCCTAAAGGGCTTATGGAGCTAAAAAGGGCCATTGTCTTTCTCCAGGGTCTAATATATCTCTGTACCAAATTACATCAACATCGGTTCAGCGGTTTAGGCGAGAAAGCGTAACAGGCAGAGTTACTTTCGCATTTATAATATTTATTATACATATATTTTGTAGGGAAGTAGGGATAACTTTAAATTTTTATTGATAAAACGGGCTTTCTCTATATTCTCGTCTACCCATATTGATATAGACAAATAGGTAGGTTATCTTGTAGTTTAGAGTAAATGAAAATGACGAAAATGAAACAACCCTTCACGTTAATATTAGACGTTGAAATAAAACTACTTTTTACGGAATTTATGGCCTAAATAGTAGTCCCTTTACAGGGTCCATTGTCACTGGTAGACACACCTCAGTTTATCCGTAACCATGGACGCTGTAACGGGTCCGAAACGTCATGATTAATAATATCACTATAACGCGATAAAATCCGTACAAAGTAGTTTTATTTCAAAATCTTATTTATCCAGCTGCCAGCGGCTTATAAGTTAGTCATACTTGGCTTCGACATGGACATAGTTTAATATAATTATATTCAGTTTGAAATTTTCAAGAACACTAAAAGGATGGATGGCACACCTTGAAGGCTTCTTAAGGGAATGAGTATTTAACTATTGACCGCATAAAAAATAAATAAAAGGGTCCTTAGATATAGTAATAAAATTACATATTTCATAGTATTGGAGCGTGTGAGAATTCGTCAACTTTTATACCTTCACGAATTTAAAAATCCCACCTTTCAATTTTACACATTCAATCGACGTGATTGGGATACGTTCATATACCGTACGTGCCTACCGACGTTGGCCCCATTTGGAAAGCTTTGTGCTCTCAAGCAACATTTTACGTTTCAGAGATCCGCTCGTGAAAGTAGCCGACCTGTTATTAAGGGTCCACTAAAACCGAGATGAATGGACCGGAAAGGGACGTGGAAAAAATCAAGTAATAGAAACGAGTAATCGATTTCAAACCGCTACACTTTTTCGCTTCGGCTGTTAGTTTTTTTTAGTTATTTTTTCTTTAGTTGCATCATTTATGACCTTAGGTGTTGAGCTACTTTAATAATCATAAATACTAGTACATAAAATATTGTGGAAATTGATAATAAAGGGCTTGGTGTTTTAAGTGTCTTAAATCTGTCAGCAATTTACACTCCACAAAAGTAGAACAATAATAGATTAAAGCCCAAAACCACATCAAAATTATCACTCGTCAGCCATAATGCCACATTAAAACCGTCATAAAAATATGCAAAGACGGAATCCGCAAAAAATAACTAAAAATAACATTTATATTCCGCATCCGTATCTGTATTCGTGCATGCGGCGAGCTGACACGCTCTTGGCCGTTTTTTTCGTTCAGTGTTGCGGCCAAACAAAACGAAACCGGAATTCTGTCCGCACATTGGACCGCACAAAGGAGCCACTCGGCGAACGGCGTCATTGTTTGAAATTGACCAATTTTTTGTACCGCCCGATTAGAGATAAATTCTGTGCTTCTGTGTTCTATCTAATGGCGCAATAAATTCGTGGCTAACAATTGGGTTGTATGTTGTGTCTATTGGATAAATAAAGGCACCTCTTTGTTTAGTCTATAAGAGGAGATATGCAACGATAATAATGGAAAATACTATTTAGAACCGTGAACAAATCTAAACTTCGTGCATAATCTAAGTAATATTTTTAACAGGCACTTAGGAAGGTGATAATATGATAATAGCGTAACTCAGTCCATCTCTCTGGCCGATGAAATGGATTCTGTCAATAAAAATGACTCGACATTTCCACAATTTACGCGACTATAAAGCATTAAAGTTAATTTCTGTACAGAATATAGCCATAAACGCCACAATGCCTCCGAAGTGGTCTTGTTTAACTAGTCGTACTTCGTACTTGCTTTTTGCACTAATTGCCAATGTTTACTGCATAAAAGGCGTCGTAATAACATGCCTGAGAATCTTTTGTCTTCATGTATAATTCTCACGTTTGTTACAGATCGCAACGTGCAGAAAATTTTAGTGTACCGTATACAGAGTATATAAAAATTGATCTTTTTATGTTCAGTGCAGGGTTGGAAATTGGATGAAGCTAATGATTTTTAGCGGCAAAGTGTGCGTGTAAGCAGAATTAGTTGGAAACGTATTTTTAAAGGGGTATACTGTTACAGAAATGGCTACGCAGACGTGAATTGCCGGCTCAGCTTATGGCCCGCATAAACAGTTATGGGTCCTATAGGTTGCATGACCGGTTTAAGGGCGCACATACACGTTCAATCTTATGGCATCACATCAATATGATTTCATTGCCGTTCGCTCGTTCTAGATCGTAAAATCTGTAACTGTCTTTATTTCTATGCAGGTGGATGTAAATTTTGTACACAACAGAAGTAGTAACGCAGGAATAAAAGCACGATTTTGATTATTTATCAAACCTACCTAAATAAATAATTACATATAATCTATTCTATACCAAAATACTATCTGCTAACATTTACTTCCAATCAATATCCTCACTCGATTAAATTTTAATCGACTATTAAACGTAACAGAAAATGTCAACTCAAATCGTTTTAGATTGCTTTGAAATTGCATAAGGTCATAGTGTCATCACTAGCTATTCGCTACACGAGATAAATATAATATTACTTCAGCATACTTCGCATTTATATCTACAACTATTTTAAACCGTTTAAAAAGTACGTTTAGTAGCGGACATTTACAACATTTTCCTCTAAATTTGCTTTAGTGCGAAATGAGCGTGTGTAAGCGTCCTAAAGAGAGTTTCATGACCGCAAGCTGTATCAGCATTACAGTGGAGCAAGCTAAGCGGAAGCAAATGTACTGACTTTCAATATTATTATTCCTTGGAAACCGACTGCGTTCGAGCCGCACTATGAACAGTACGATTTGCAACGCGAATGAAATATGGGTAAAATGTACAACCGTTATGCGGACTGCGCATTTTTATTGATAGCTTGCAATAATGTACGTGCGACCTGCAAGAATGTTCTTTTAGTTTTACATAACAATGTATGTATACCTTCCATTGTTACAACGGAGTAGAGTATATTTCTAAGCTTTTTGTATAAAGGTTTTCGTTTAAAAGAGTTTAAGTATTTTGTGTACTGTTGTGTAGTGTTTTTCACGATAAGACAAGTGGACGACACGGTAAGGTGTTCAATCTACCACGCTTTCTCTTTGAAAGTACGAAATAATCACTTTCTAGTTGACGACATATATTTGAGTTACACAAGTGTGTAAGTCTCGTGGTACTTATCTCTATTAGTAAATTACCGTTTAAGATTGTTTAAACGCTTGGTCTTAATTAACTTTAGATCCGCTTCTGAATATTTGCTACTTGTTTGAAAAGAAAGATAGTTCCAGCACTAGGGACCAAGGTGTGTGGCGGGGGAACATTAACTAACGGCCACAAAGTACGCCCAGATTCGAAACAACTATCTGCGGATCACACAAAGATTTGTCTTGGGTTGGAAACAAACCTACAATACGGCACAACGGCAATGGCGAGATAACCACCTCAATTACTACGCGAAACGTGCTGTCAAAGTTTGGTCGATTTCCCACATAACCTAGTTATTGTTTGTTGTACAGTCAACAACATCAAGTTACTACAAATTATCTTTTTTTATTTTAGCGAAGGAAAAATACGACTGTGGGTAGAATTCAAACCTGCGGTTAGATACAGCAGACGCTACGACCACTAAGCCACCTCAAGTCCCACCCGCCAGGTCGAAATTTGCCTTCACATTTTGAATTTACGTCTTTATGGTGACGTACTACAAACTATAAAATCTTCTCATTCGATTTTGAACTTAACCATCAACATTTTAAGATATAAAATCATTTGGAGAAATCTGAAAGTTTTATTAACCTGATGTGCCATAGTCCATGGCACATCAGGTTAATAAAACTTTCAGTTTTATTTTTATGGAAGAGGGAGGCAAGCGAGCAAGCGGATCACCTGATGGTAAGTGATCACCGCCGCCTATTGACACCCACAAACACGTAGGGTTGCAAGTGCGTTGCCGGCCTTATAACTAGGTAGAACTAAAATTAACAATAATATCCCAATGCTGAGTGTTCGCTGGTGATATATTTCTAATTACGATGACCCAAATCGATGAGCCGCTGTACCGTGCACAGGGTCAAGACCACGACCCAGAAAATTGAAGCGTAGGCGGCGCAGGACGGAAGGACTAATGCGTAGGCATGTATACTATTTATTTAACGAAATACTATAACAACGTAAATTAAATATAGAAAATGGACCCCAATGGAATGGAATGGAATGAAGGTGGTTTAGAATAAATGAATAATAATTATTTAGAACATTTTGTTCTCGTCTCAAACTAAGCAGAGCATATACTATGTGTAATTGCGTACTAGACAATGGATATAACACTTATACTTTTCTTGTGAATATACATATACTAATGAAGTTATGATACATAGAAAATACTGCAAAATCCGAGATTTTATTTTATTTATTTGGATCTCCAACAAAGAATACACAATACATGTTACAATCGTGTTACATTAAAATTTAAACCTTGTGCTTCCTTAATTACAGGAGACCACAACATGCTATAATAACAAACAGAGAGATGTATAGTTTAGTAGTCCTAAGCGGGGTTCGATAGAAATTCCCAGTTCGAGCACTATTATTGGGATTTTCTATGAAATTCTCCATAGCAGCTCTGAGTTTGGATTTGTGCCTAGTTTAGGCTCGCCCCTATTACATAGGACCCAAACATACCGGTGAGCTGTGGGTGTACATTAGTAAATCTCTGCCTAACTCTTAGGAACACAGGCGTGATGGTATTATATTATGATGGTAAGCTTAATAAACGCAAATATTAGACGGTCGTGTGCGCAATTTCTTCCATTCATCACAATCATTGTACTCGAGAGAGTTCATAGTCCATGATCTCGTTTATATACGCATACATTGTGTGCGACACACGCACACATTGGCGATAAATCACGTGGTTATAAGTGGCGTGAATTATTACACAAGGCGCGTTTATCACTGTGCTTGTGTGGGTAATATAGTGAACTTGTGTGGAAGATCAAAGGAACGTAACGCCCTTGCAGAATTATATTAATGTTGCCTTTATTGTGTATTGTGTTATGTAAGTTTACAATATGTATTCTTTAATTAATATGCTTCAATAACATACAAAAAATTGCAAGAATCAATGTGAACTTTACATAGACCGAAATAGTCATCCTTATCCTTCGAGCCTTTTCCCGACTATGTTGTGGTCGGCTTCCAGTCTAACCAGATGCGGCTGAATATCGATATCCTGAGGATAGACTGCTTGTCGGGCTTTTTAGGCTTCTGACTATCACTAACGATTGTCAAAGGTATTCGCATGACAGCCGGGATCGACGGCTTTCCGTGCTCGCCGAAGCACGGAGGGGGTCTTGATGTGTAAAGAATAGTCACCCATCCACATACTGACCGCAGCTAGCGCAGCTTAACCTTGCAGATCGGAAGATCAGCGTAGTTATAATTAAGCCACGAGACAGTGAAACAAAATTAATTTATTTAAATACCTATGTTGATTACTGACACACGAGTATAAAGGTAGAAAAAGACTGATCCCACGTACGCAACGTTTATAGTACTTATACTTTTTTTTTGTAAATACATAAGAAACACCCAGACAAACACAAGCATTAGATGCTGAGATAGGGTCTTTTTTGGTCTCGTACAGGGTTGCTGTAATTAAATGTAAGAACTTGTTTGTTTAAAAAAATTCTGAGCGAGTTCAAAAAAAAACTCTTTCTTTCTTTAAACAGTTAAGTATGTTTATCAAAAGTACCTAATAGTACAATAAATGCAAAATGCTATAATCTCACCCTTGCAAACGTCACGTAACTCATAAAATATATATGTTCGTTCAGCGTCATTTAATTCATTCACCGAAAAGCTAACCCAGTTCTATAGAACCGCGGTATCATAGTAAGTGTCGAGAGCAAAGATCGCATTGGTGTTGCCGTTGCCGGCGCCGGCAGAGGGCGCGCGGTGCGGGTCAACGCACAGGTCACGCGAACACTATTCTACAGCTAGTGCTAGCAGGAAATAAGATGAAAGTACTGTAAGACTGGGAATGTGTTCCCTCGTAAATTTTTAGTGCTATTGTGAGGTTATTTCAGGTTATATGAAGTAAGAATTTGTTGAGGACATCGGTAACTTTCGAGTTGAGATTTGATTAAGAATCCAATATAAAACTTGAAACAAGATTTTGTTCAAAAGTTCTTAAATTTCAGGTAGTACATGCTAATTCCTTTTTACAGCCTTTTTAACAGCCGTTTATACAAAAAGCTTAATTTTACCGATTAGGGTATCCACAATTAGCGCATAATGCATTACAAGTATAATTAAAATAGAAAAATATAATTTCTTCAATAAATATTATTTGGGACATTTTTCACAGCACAATCTATTCAACTTGTACAATGGATATATAATACTTAAAATATACTTTTTTTTTACTACATATTTCCTTGAATAATATGCATATTTTTCCTGTGATTTCAAACTTCAAAGAAAAACCCTACTAATTTATAAATGCTAAAGTAACTCTGTAACGCTTTTAAGTCTAAACCGCTGAATCAATTTTTATGACCTTTGGTACAGAGATAGATTAGACCTTAGATAAGGTCGTACGCTACCTTTTTAAAAAATATACCTCTGTGGATTCTGGTGAAACAGCAGCCAACAGCTATTCAAATATAAAAAGAACAGTTACAACGCTATTGTATTGATGGTCATTAAATCCAAACAAAATTGGTAATCTTACAAAAAACCTGTAATCGCATTTTAAAACCGTCTGATGTACGGGAAATGACTAATAACTTAATGACGAGTGGTGTCGCAACTTGCAGAACTGTTTTCGACCAATGGTGTGCGTCCACGGTCGCCGAGTGCCGCGTCTAGTTGCTAGGCGAGTCACTGGCACGAGAAAGCAAATGAAAGCGGATCGGTTTCCAGCTGCGTTTGTTTGTGATACTGAGCTGTTGGTGGTCCGTTAAGGAAGGTAACGAAGTTATGTATGTGATATTATGTGTACACTGTTCTCTTATTGTGTGTAGTCGTGCAACTATGAAATATAAACAACTATGAAAATAAATAAATAGATTAATATGGAGTCGTAAATAAACTGTCTCGGTAATCTAGTGGTATTAAGCCCGTGTGATACGTTAGAGGTCTTGGGTTCGATTCCCAGGTGAAGCAGTTTTACTGGATTTTTCTATGAAATTCTAAGTTTTGATTTACCGGGTTAATGGCAATAGACTCGCCCTTTGTACTCTTTGCGGAAAACAAGCGCGATGGTATGTCTGTACTTAATGTAATGTATGAATTCATTAAATACTACGAATTATTCATGTAATTATAACATTTTTGCTTGTAACAAGCGTGGGCGTACAATTACATTTTACTATGTAAACTATTTATTGTTACGATTACTAGCTTTGGCCCTGACCTGGAGCAAATTCCTGTACAGAAGAAGGGATCTCAATACAGGACGTATCTTTTACCGAGGATTACGTCATCAATTTCTACGAAAAATACACAAAAGAAGATACATTAATAAACATTGTATTTGTTACCTCCTACTGTACATGTAACAAGTAATCACTAATCACT
Organism: Acronicta alni; assembly: GCA_964056405.1. Taxonomy (NCBI): domain Eukaryota; kingdom Metazoa; phylum Arthropoda; class Insecta; order Lepidoptera; family Noctuidae; genus Acronicta; species Acronicta alni. Next base: position 10,188,163 of record OZ043937.1, on the reverse strand, counting down.
ATTCAGTATACGGTGTTAATACTTAATGTGCTCTACGCGTGACTTCCAAAGCGTTAACGCCGCATGGGATTTTCCCAATTCTCTCTACAAAAACAATCATGAACATTAATTCATCTTTTATTAGACGACTCGATCTTTTGTGGGTTGTACGCGTTACAAAACAAACTCGCTTAATGTATGTAAAGCCTTTTACATCGACAATAATCTTAAGTTGAGTAATGGAGCGTTAAAAATTAATTCGTTGTCGTTAAGTGGTTAAGTTAAACAATGATTAAACATACGTTCGCAATTGACGTCAGTGATCAAGATATTGGACAGGACAAATTGTACAAAGAACGATATACTTCGCTGGTGATACATCATTAATCAAATATTTTAACCAGTTTATATATCGCGCATGCATATTCATTAGGTGATCGACTGCTTTGTACATTCATTATTTATGGTATTTTATTTTAAGTAGAAACCGGATGTGCTCAAAGTTGATAACACAAATGAAAATGGTAACGAACCATAGCAAGGACTCTTTGAAATAAAAGTCATTCTCAGTTCAAAAAACCCGGAAATGCTGAGAGCTCGTAATGCAAATAAAACGTAACAAAGACGCGATCGTCGTGGGAACACCAGTAACACAGTTTTCCGTTCAAATATCCGCGTCCTCCACAAAAGCCACTTCGAATAACCCTAAAATATTCCATTCAACGTGCTGCCTCTGTAAGCTGGGTGGGTCAGTTTCAGCATAATCTCGTCGCAAAGGTAAACGGCCTCTGCTCTCGGCGCGCGGCGAATTATTTTACATCTTCCAATGTGATGTCTCCGGAACAGGCGTCGCGTAGCCATGTTAAACAGCAAGGAAGGCGGCAAACAACCAGCAATTGGATACGTTCGCGTTTTAAGGTTATGTCAAATTTTAAACCCCATTAGTGCGGGCCTTTACGCGTCCCAATCACTCCAACAGACTAGTGAACTGTAACGTTCTGGAGTAATGCAAGTTGTGTCGAATTTTATTTGCCAATTTCTCTCCTATTTCTGTACAAAAAAAAAACTACTCAACCTAACGATTACTAGATAGTCTTGGTATATTTCAGTGAAATATTTTATGTAATGATTATATTCTCAGACTGTTTGTCGCCACGTGTACATTTGCAACGCCAAGACTGAGCTCATAAACTGGGTTTATCCGAAGCGACCGACGGAATACACAATGCGGACACAGCTCGTGGCCAGAAAGTGTTCGGACAAACACCTGCCTACGTAATAGCCAATAAGTAAAGAGAATATAAGCATATCTTTAGCGTAAAGTCGAGATAATTAAGTTAGCACCGTCCTGTTACAAGCTGACTCAACGGCGGTGACTTGAATTGATAATCAGGGATGTATTGAGAACAGATTGATTTTTGTCTTTTTTTAATTAATTCACGTTTTAACATACTTTAAGTCGTCAATATTTACATCATAAATAAATATATTATTTGCATTGTAAGTCAGTCTCACGTTTGGAGGAGGGCGATAACAGTTGCGACACAGTTTATACTACTGCAGCTGTTATCGTACCATTGTATAGAAAATAAATTATTATTATTATTGTAAAGATGGACTTGGCAATTAAGGGTCTGTTAGGAAAACGAACCGGAGCGTAAATTAACGTGAGTCAAAGAAAACTCCTGAATACAAAATGTCCAATCGGTTGATAGAGGACTTTACCATAATTTGTATGGATTGTGAGCTCCCTAAAGTTTTATTTCTTTACACAGATTGACAAATATGTGTATAATTTATGGAATTTATTATCGCACACAAACCTCAAGCTGTGCGCGGGTTAATTTATTAGCTTAGCGCTTGTAAATTAGGATGACAAATGATCATTATGTCGGCCGCGCTGCGCCAGCATTCGTATGCATCGTACAGTAACCCCGTGGTGGCCGCAAAAAAGGCCATGATATTAAAATGATAGCCTATTATGACCATGAACTGCCACGTCATAGCTCGAGTCCGAATCACGAACCCCTAACTTTCCCGATATCATGTGCGTAATCACTTGTGAAGGAAACTGAAGTTAAAGAAAGCTGCAAACTTGAGAGATTTTCTCCTGACCCATAATAGCCCCCTTAGAGAACCGTGCCAAGCAGTGTGACAGTGGATGGGTTAATAATGTAAACCGATTCCCCTAGTGTATCTGGTGAGTCTAATCTAAGCGATGTAGATAATTTAAATTGTTTACTACGATAACAGACACGTACATTCACGAAGATTTCTCAGAAATTACGTGTTCTTGACGATAACAATGGACAAGTGCTGAATATTAAAACAAACGCGCTACTTGAGACACGTTTCTATAGATACCTATAGGCAAATTTGAATGTTAAGTTTATATATAACGTCACTATGTCAAATTTTATTAAAATTCGAAATTATATGAAACGACACGTTGAATAAATATTCATCGAGTTTTTTTCCTTGAAGCGGGCCGGCGCGCGGACAGGAAAACATCAACATACTGCGGTAAAACTTCCTCTACAACTAGTCAGTTTGCCAACATCCGTTGGACTGAGTATTATAAGTTATTATTGTTTGAGAATTCGTGATTATGACTCCTAAAATTGATATTCTGCCTTATATGGACAGAGATAGAACGAAGATTAGATTGCTGTCTTGATCAACAGCTCTCGTCATTATATTTTTACATAGTACATATATATTGCATTACAATCCTATGTGCTGCATTTTGCTTTTTTTTTTATTGAGATTACATGCCACACAAGCACACGGGTCGTTTGATGGCAAGCAGCCTATAGGCTCTAGCAACGCCAGTGGCATCACTCGAACGTTGTCATCATGAGATCTTACTATGTTGTCTCATATGCCCAAATCAGATCAAAAATTTCTGGTATTGCATAATTTACATATAAAAAATGTCATAGGAAACTTTTTAAATAGTACATATTATTATGCGAATAGCAACTGTAGTCATTATCTCAGTCTGTACACTTAAAAAGTGCTTGCCTGCTAAACGACGTAGAAAAAGATTGTCTGGGCTGATTTAGTCTCAGTTTTTACAGTTATCTCGGGAATTTCCTCGGAAGAAATACTTTTGTAAAAGTAGATAGCTACAAACATAATAAGAAAGCTTTCTATAGATAAACGAGTACGTACTGTTTTCCGTGAAAAAAAAAACAAACGTTTATTAAAGAAGACGAAAATATAGTACGTTATATTTTCTTAGCTTATGACGCTCATGTTATGGTGTCTGCGGGTGGCTGATTTGGAGATACCGTGGCCCGAACAGTCATTGCCCCAGTAGGCGGTTGGTTGATCCACGCGCGTCTTATAGAAGGAAGCGAAGGGAGGCCTAGCCCTTTTGATGGGGTTCAGCGAGGGATGGACCACAGTCTGATACGGTCGTGGCGAAAGTCATGAATCCCATGGCCATGACACATAGGGCACATAGGGCCTCCCCAGCTGTCTGTCTGTCCCAGAAGTCTATGGTATATTTTAACCACATGGTAACGGCCGCATTGTCATTGAAGCAAATAGCTTTTCCTTTTAGATAATTTAATTAATAAACCAATAATTTTCCTAGTACGACCTAATTTTGAATAAATGGGAGGAATATTCTTCGTAATAATATAAATATTTATGTTATTCGTTTGACGGTTTCTCACTGATTATGTACATAGAATAAGCAAGCAGATGTGGCAGTAGGCAGGTTTTATCGAATGAATGAGCGATGGAGCAGTCGGGACCACTGGAAAGATATACTTTCAACTGAGAGTTGTTGACTGGGTATTGAATTTTATGTGTCTCCAGCAGTGGATTGGGTCGAATCGTCATTTCTTTCTGTCTGAAACTATATAAGTTGAAAAACTTTAATATCAGTGCCCTTTGTGACAATACACCATCAATTAAAACTATTGGTCACACTTTTCCACTTGACTATGAGTAATTTCAGCTTACACAACCGACCAAAGACGTAGTTGTCATGGACATTTAGAAAGTACACTCCGACGCGTTTTGATCGACATGCGATTGTAAAACTGTCGTTGTTCGGTTGTTTAGACAAAAGGTTTATTGAAAGGTATTGACGGCAAACAAGGAATGATAAGGCTTTGTTTGGGGGGTGTGTGAAAGTTTGTGTAAAGTAGGTATTTCGTCAACCCCAGTAGCTGGTACGCTTGTGACGAAACGCGAATTAAAAACAGTATGCGAGGAAAGGCCTCGCTAATCGACGGGGTCGAGCAACTAGCTGGACCACAGCCTGTCATGGTCGTGACGAATTTCGCGGATCCCATGAGAAGTCAAGTGCTGTTTTTAGTCGGTACGAGTCCAACATGCCACCTCCCCAGGTGGCGCAGGATTCATGAGGATTTTCCGTACAATAAAAAAAGGTATTTCATCAAACGGCGAACTGAATTTTGACCTTATCAATACTGGCCCTACTGCTCATTCACAGCTTTTAGATACATTGCAGGGCATAAACCTCCTCCCTTTTACGCCATTCATTCCTGTTTTGCGCAAATCTTATCCAGACCAGTATACTTCAATATATCATCCATACACCTGGCCATCGGCCAAAGCGTTAAGGTGTCATATAGTATACAGTGAAGAGCACATAAAGTTACCACAAAATGTAAAATTTTCTCATTCGATTTTGAACTTAAACATCAACATCTCAAGGTTTAAAATCATTTAGAGATTTGTCAATTTTGTATAACCTGATCTACTGTTGACTGCAGTTGACTTTCCGTGTCTGTTTGACTTTCTTTGCCCCAACAAGCTCTTTAGTTACAAAATAACAGCTTCAAGCCAAGGATAAGTTTATATGAATCAACTGTTTTATTTTCCTGAACGTGGTCTGAGTCAATGTAGAGAAAGTATGTAGTTCACTGTGATTCATAGAGCTATTTCCTATTGCTACTTGGACTTTATCTTTGATACATTGCAGGTACTTAAGAACAAATACTTCGGTATTATACACAATCATATAAAACTGCGAAACTTTGTTCTTTAATAATTTTACTTTGAAAAGGGTGCACGGAGAAAATAATGTGAAGCCAGAAAATATTTATACTTCTTGTTATATCGAATCAGTATACAATCACGAAACCTCAGTTACTTTAAGCTTTGAAATTCGGCAGATAGAACTCATTGGAAACAAACCATAAAAATAAATATAATTTATTAAAAAAAATGTGTGATACGTGTTTCAATGATTTGATAAGGCAACGTTACGGTTTAAAGGACGATGTAGTGACAAGAATTGATAAGAATATGATGAGATTGTTTGGGCCTGTCGAGAGAATGTCAAAATCAAATGGTTTATTTCAATTAGTAATAATAATAAAAAATAATAAAATAATTTATTTCCAGAAAAAATATTACAATTAGATTACTTACTTTCGAAAAGTCTAAGCTAGTTGCACGGTTCGAAAAAGTGGTAAAATGGATGAAAGGCAACAAAAGGGATTTGGCGAATGTCAGTGGAACCGCCGCGAGACTTTAGAAAGACCTTATTGGTGGTTTTCTTACAAAAGGTCAGGTGTGTAGTGAATGTAGTCCTCGCTCGGCGTGTGTGTATGACAAGATTTACGAATGTGGACGAAGCAAAAGAAGTATACTAGAATCGTAACAAGTGGCATTCTTTATTTTCTGCCTATGGGAAAGGTTTTGAATGTAAGTAAATAAAATATATCATCCACTATAGTAGAATGATAACATCCAAGAGCAGAAGCCAACCTTCAAAGTTTATTAAAACGTTTATTAAAACGTTTATTAAATACTAAATATTGTTATTTCTTATTATGAATTATAATCAAAGTCATTACCGTCTCGCTGTGCGTTAGAGTTAGCAACAATTCTACAAAATACGTCTTCGTATACAAAATAAGTAAACGACATTAAATGGTTGCTCCATCAGCGAAATAATGCATACATTTTCTCTTCAAAGTTCACCTTTACTTAGTGCTGAATGTTACTCTAAGTGGTTGTAATTTTTTTTTATACAAGTACGTCACAAGAACGATGTATCATCAAGAGAATTCTCATTTACATGCGTTCCCGTCGGCATCGCCGGGACACGGTCATTCACTCTGCATCGCTCCGACCGCTGCGCCACAGCGTAATTAATAAAATATTAACCAGTAGTACAACTTTAATACATGATAAAATATGCTTACAATTATGTCTAACGAGAAACCGAATCTAACGTCTTCTAAACGTATATAATTGGCACCAAGGAAGAACCATTAAATCACATTGAAGTATTCAACTAGAAAAATATTTTGAACGACAAAATTTACAATTACAGCACTGGTTTGACTGCGGTTTGTGTAAATGGCCAACTCCATAATGCTATTTTAACCGCAGTATAAAGCTGCAATTTTTGTGACGTGCTAAAGGCTAAGCATCGAAGAGCCACCGGTGCGTTCATGAGAGATCACGGAGTCCCCTCGCATCCATGAAGAATTACCATGGAAAAAAAGAAGTGGCAGTAGTGTCGGCGATACACGAGTGATTGAAAGAAAGATCTAGATGCTAACCAAAAAAAACAGAGATCAATGTCATAAGTGTGAGGCTTATGACCTAGCCCTGGGTCGATACAAGCTGTGTACGATGATAATACTGCTATCATTAATTACAGATTACATATTCTAGAACCGAAATTGTTTACATAAATGATTAAATGTTTTATACAATTAATAAATAATAAAGATTAACAGCTAAATGAGATTCAGTGCCATTAATTTAAATTGATCTATATTAATATAATTAAAATATATTCATATGTAAACTACAAACTTTATGTTATAGAATATTAATATCACAGTTATATACCTAGCTAATGTGCCGTTTAATGTACGTCAGACGAATGATAACAAAACTGATTTATTTGAAATGTAAAATTAATATCTTGCTTAGTTAAAATTGAGTTCGTTGACATCTAAAAAGAATACTTAAATAAATTGTGATTGGCATATTTAGAAATAACTGTAAAAACTACCAACTTTCCAAGTATGATTAACTGCCACTAGATAATTAAAAGCAAAGATGATAATTTATTTTTCAAGGTTCTGTACAAGCACTATGAATTCCCTCATGACGAAAACTAGCTGTCATTTTTGCCAATACCTTCATCATCGCTACATCCCTACTAAAGTACCTTTGTCTGTCTGTTACGTTTTTACGCCTAAACCTCTGAACCGATTTTGATGAAATTTTGTACAGAGACAGATTAAAACTTGGAGAAGCACATACAAGGCTGTATTTTCTCTCTAAGGTTACTTTGGGATGCAAGTGAATCAGCAATAGCTAGTTAATAGTAAAACATTAACTATAATTAAATTACAAAACCATATTTAATATCTAAGAAAATCAATGAGATTGGTAAAATATATCGTCTTTTTTACAATTGCATGTTCTCAATAAGGTATTGAACCCTCGAAAAGCAAAAACTCGCACTTGACAGGCATTTCAATTATCCAATACAGCAGAACACTTGCCAAAAACATCTAAAAAAGGTCAACACCTCGCTGCTTAACGCATCGCGGGCGTTTCAATCGATTTGCTCGACGACGCATGGCGAAAGTACCGTTGCTCTACACTTTTTGTTCGGATTCGCACTACTGTGTTCTCTTTGTGCTGTGTCAGTGAACCAATGCTATACTATTTTATTTACTAGTTCGTTTGTCAATCGACATGGCCTCGATTCAGATACATGTATGTACTGTGTAGTCGTTTTGCTTAAAATAAAACTATGTACAATAAACGGGAAAACCCGTAGCCAACGTAATGGTTTAAAACACAATTTGATACTCGTTATTATTTGATATGAAGTTGTGTATTAACAACACAGTGAAAGCTTATAAAGATGCAAATTAGTTTTATAAAGAATGTAAATTCTGGTGTACTTTTTTATTTACATACTTATTGTTTGTTTCAGAAAAGAATGATCATGGTTGGAGAACATTATCTTAATAATGTGACTTTTACTTACGACTGCAAGGTAAGAAGATACTCATTATTTCAAATTTAAAAAACCTAATCTTATATTGTAGTAAAATAGAATTCACATTTCCCGATATTTTAAAAGTTCCAAATTCAGACAAAAATCGTAATTAATTTTACGTTAAACTGTAAATTAAATAGATAATTTAAAACTGTTAATATTAACAGTTATCCATTTAACGTTAACTTAAATCGGCCTTCACAGTTGCGATGGCCACTACGCCATCGCCATGGATGATACCTATCAATAAAAATCAATAGATCCACAAAAGCTATCGCGCGATGTTTGTAAGTAGTTAAACACGTGATCAAAAGTTCCACGTCATGCGGACACAGACGGAATATTGAATGCAATAAAATCACGAATTGAAATCGATCTTCAAGGTTAAGGTATGCTCGGTCAGCCTGTGGTGACCATTCTTAACACGTCGAGACCGTCGGTCCCGGTTGTCATGCGAACACCTATGACAATCGTTAGTCATAAGCCCAAACCGGCAGACAACCAGCTGGATATCGGTATTGCCCAGAATTTGGAAATTGGGTCACGGAGGTCTGGTAGCAGTCGCTTCGTGTAACATACTATTTCAACCGCATCTGGTTAGACTGGAAGCCGACCCTTATAACGTTCAACGTTGTATTGATTAGAAATTGTTTAACCATTAACACGATAACACGAAGTTGTATTATTCTAAAACGTTTCAAAATGGTTAGAATTATCAAACACAAGCAGTTATATTATACGCGTATCTTACGTACAAATCGTATTCACTTTATATGCGTAATTATTTTTATGTCAAGGTAATTCGCCTGTTAGAATGACACACTCAGATGTCTGCGATCGAATGCTAGAATGCTACTACTTCGATTAGTGTTTCAATCTCTTGTATACTGATGAGGCAACGGACTTCAGATTCTACGTGGCCCATGTTTGCAGACTAACTTCTCCAGAGTTTAATAGAACAGATTCCGATCGCGGTATGAGATCACTATTATAAGTTTTCAATATGAAAATATATGCATTAGTTTGTGTTGTAGATTGAACATAGTCGAATATCTCTCGGAATCATAAACCCAGTTCGTAATAGAAATAAATCCTCCAAGGAATGATACAGATAAACTGGCTGATACGAGGACATTTTTATTTGAAATTCGAACACCCGCCATGTTGGCGTCCACTTTCATTCCGAGAGCCGTGTTATATGTTTAGACTATGTAGGTACGGCTGAACTCACGTGCATTTTATTGGAGTTGGCCGACTAGCTACGAACACAACCGGAGCCCATAAAGCCACCTAATATAGACGCGACAGACGAGCAGCTCTGGTTCAGTCAAAAGTCCAAATTCTATCTGATTTAGCTAACATTATTAATTACCACAAAAATACTTTAAATTTTCGATAGAATACTCTTATCGTCAAGATAGGCCAGAGCACGTGTAGCATCAATAATACAAATCGTAACACACGACGTCACTGCTCCAAGGACGCGTTCACTAATTTATCTGACAACACCCACACACGCACTGTGTTTACAATATCACACATGCGTGAACAAAATTCTGGCGCTTTCACTCTGTAACACAGCACAAAATAATATGCTATATTATATGAACGGCTTTACAGCCTTATAATCCGATTATGTGATTTCGGAATACTAGACGATTTCTATCTTGAATAACTAGTGACCATATCGAGCGGCAGTCTTTTGGATATAAATCACTTTAATAACTATTCAGGGATTAGTAATATTTGCTGTCTATTCTTAAATTTAAGTAACGCTTTTAGTAGCTAAATCTAAAGCTAAATATGATAGACATATACCAAGAACCTCAGTTAATATTATCTGCCCTTACAAACACCTGTCTCATAAAAATCCACTACATTAAAGGAAATTCGAGCAAAAACCTACCGAAGTTTTATTTATATTTACGAAAACATTTAGGTCAGGTACATTTACATTTTAAATCCAAACTATTCTAGGTACATTCTGGAGCGTAAAAGACGAAACGAACAAAAAGTTATACAGGCAGCGGGCCGCAAAACAGAGCAATTTTGTAACACCTAAGCGCGTAAATCACACGGCCTGTAGACCGGGGACGGGGCGAAACTTTACTTGGAGAGTTTTTAATTGATTCGCTCAGTTATTACATCGAGTTTGAAACTGGGAGTTGGCCCACAGTGCGAGCTGTGTCGCCTTGCGTTCTGTACGTATGCCTCGATTATATAATGTGCGATGTTGCAGTTTTTGTTTCGCGATTCGGTTATTTGTTCTGCGATTTAAACAGTTTCGACAAATGGGTATATCGTCGCTGCGCCTGACAAGTTCCATATGTGATTTTTGTAAGGTTTTGGGAAACAACAAAAAACGTGTTATTGAATAAATAAACGGAAACACTGCAAAAGTGTTAATGCAATAACAAAGATATTTATTTGAGACATATAAGGAATACAAGATTTGCCACTAATATTAGTTATTTATGGGAGTTATATTTTTTTTAGCCAAAAACTGCACTTATCTGTTTTAGAACCGTCTAAAAAAATTATGTATGTGCATTATTGCACATCAAGGATTTGAAAATATGTAATTTTTTGTTATTTTAACGTTTGTCGTTATGTGATCCTTAAGTTTTCTTATAATAACAAAATATAATAAAATCATTAGGAAGTGTTAAAAATAAAAAAATAATCAGTCGTGCTTAACAATAATAATTATTATAATATTATTGGAAATAAGAAGTGAAATTGCTTTTTTAAAAAATAAAAATCTATTAACCTAAATATTAACAAAAATATAATTATTAAGAAAACAATTTTTAACAAAATCAACATGGAAAGCACGTCCACCCAGTACGAGAGTTCAACGAACAATCACCCGTCGCCTTTTTTTTCTTCGGTCGGACATTGTTTTTAGCTCGAGAGAGTTAAAAACTTAACCGGACTAGGGCACCCGTTGCCGCCAGTCGCGCTGCTTTTATATCGTTCCGTCATTCTACCTCCGTTCTATTCTATTCCGTCGTTCTCTTTATTAGTCACATCTAACACGGCCTCTCCTGACATCCTGACGTCCCAGTCAGGTTCTTCGGGATGTCGATTAGGCACAGGAAGGGACCCGTGCTGCGGTTCTGCAACATTTGTCTCAGTTGGAGTCTGATACGGCCCTGGTTGCTCATTATCTGCCTCTGTCCTCGAAAGCACGGGTAGATTACTGTTCTTTGAGCAATCATCGTCAGCATAATCTGTGTCTGCAACGAGTTAACCGATTAAGTATGTGTCAAACTTAGTATTAACGTCGTAAAGCAATTGACAGAATAATTGGAGATGCATAAATTTGCGACTTTTTCTTAAAACCACAAACAGATAACACCCCCAATTGTGTTAATAGGATGTGAATTAAGCACATGCCATATTAGAATACATGCAAACATACACGAAAGCGTAATAATCAACCCCAAGCGCTCACAGGACACTTGGAGACTCGTCGGTTAGGTAAGGGTCCGGCCGAACCCATACCCTAGCCGAAAAGCTTTCACACCGTAGGCAGGGGCCTCCACAGAGTGGCAGGTGTACCTCCCGGTGGCTACGGGCAGTTGACCCTTAAAGCCAAACATGCCACGTAGACTTCACACACAGACACTACCGACAGATGCCTCTCGAGGCCATCATACCGCGTAGATGTCAATACAGAGTACCGGCAAAAGCCTTACAAGGCTAACCATGCCGCGTAGTCTACACACCAGACAGGCTTACCCTCAAAGAAGGCAGCACAAGTCTCAGGGGTCCATTTTCCCCTCCAAGGCACCATAAACTGTGCAGCCGCATACGTGGTCTTTCCATAGGCTCCAGTGACAAACCTTAGGTCGTATCGACCATTGCGGAGCACTCGAATAACTCTATGCCCTCGCATGCCAGGATCGAGATTGCCCTGGGACTGAGAGTACTCGCTCACGAAGACTAGGTCACCTTCCTGAAACACTTTAAGGCTTTCCTGATTCTGGTTAACATAAGTATCCTGCTGTTGCTGATTTTAATTTTGAACAAAAAGCAAAAACGTAGGCATAGAGTGTAGGTAAATTTGCAGCAGCCTCTCATACATTTTTTTATCTCACTCCTACTTTCCGAGATGAATCCATTCGGATCTCCGACTACCTTGAGCTCCTGGGCGTGGATTTAACATCTAACCTCTACTTCGGGAGATACATTGAATCCAAGGCCAAAACTGCTGCCAAAAAGCTGGGAATACTTTCCAAGGTTAGACCTTACTTCACATCGGGACAGCTTCTGATGCTATACCCAGCTCAAGTCCGATCATGTGTGTAGTACTGCTCTCACCTATGGGACGGTTCGGCTCGTTATCAGCTGGATGCCTTGGATTCTATCGACCGACGCGCCAGGAGACTCATTGGCGACGAGGAACTTGTTTCTAACAAGCTTCAAAGCCTAGAGCATCGCCGCAAAGTCGCCTGTTTATCTGTGTTCTATAGGATTCATTTCGGTGAGTGTGCCCAGGAACTGCACAACCTCATTCATCCCTCTCCATTCCATCATCGGACGACCAGACGCAGGGAGGGATTCCACCCCTTTGTAGTTGATATTCCACCTATACGCACGAAGCGTTTTGCTTCATCATTTATCATGCGAACGGCCAAGGAGTGGAATTCTCTGCCGGCTGCTGTGTTTCCCGATTCATATGATTTAGGAACCTTCAAGGTGAGAGTGAATAGGCACTATTTGAGTTTGCGTGCTACATCCTCGGCAGCATCGTCACTTACCATCAGGTGTGGTGCGGCCAAACGCACTCAAATCTTCTATATAAAAAAATAAATAAAAAAATTACAGTTATGTATTATAATAAATATCATACAAACAAACGTAAACACACGCATTAACTACATAATTCCTAAGTTTAAAATACTTAAATATTGTTAAGTTATTTTTGTGAAGAAAAAATACGACTGCGGGCAGGATTCGAACCTGGCTGCGTCTTCGCTATGACCGCGGTGGCTTAGTGGTCATAGCGTCTAGTGTACCGAACCAGAAGACGCAGGTTCGAATCCTGCCCGCAGTCGTATTTTTCCTTCGCTAAAACAACTTTATATCTTAGCATCGAAAATGTAAAATAAATACAAAAATATACTCAGATATTGACTTTAATTTTGAAGTGATTAGTTTGTTTATTCTGCACGTTACTTTTTTGCGTTGCAAAGCCAGCAAATCAAAGACCATTTCTTAGATTTGCTGGCTTTGCAACGCGAAAAAGTAACGTGAAGTTAAAACAAAGATACACAGTCATACACTCATATACTCAGAAACTTTCGCATTTATCACACACTAATATTATAGCGTTATTATTATGATAATAGTCAAATAATAATCAACAGATAATTTACTATGTTTGTATTTTAACATTATCATAAAGACGCGATTTACAAATGTTAGGTTACAAAATTATTTATTTAAATTGGCCAGATATGAATGATAACTTATCAATAACTTGAGGAGAATAAATGAGAAATAACTGCTATGAAGTAAATTAACTATGAACTTACCACTTTTACTGTGTTTTTACTCCTACAAACTTTTTTGTAGTGTTATTTACACCACAACGCTCACATCTCTAACACAGTTGGCGGGCGACTGAAGACAGAACACAAATCCTTCATGTGCATTTCGGCACATACGAATTTTTCGTAACGGTCAAAACACATATAGAATTTGTTGATCTTGTTTCTAGTTCGAAAATTACAAAAAGTATTTTATCAACACATCGAGAATGTAACGGAGATTATATTTAGTGCAAAAAACAAAAAATAAAAAAATGCACATATGGAATTTGGCAGGCGCAGCGACGATATGGTCAGTTAAACTGTGAACTTTTGCCATTTGCCGAAAGTAGTATTAAACCAGAACTGATTTGAATGAATGTATGGTCGAAGTTACGCTGAAAATCTATATTAAATGAATTCTGACTTTGTTATGAGCGTTTTAGGAGCAATTTAATACAATACGAACTAATCAAAAATGTAAATAAGCAAGAAATTTGAAATGCAGAAACATTTATAACAAGAAAGCCACAGGAAAACAAATTAATACTCGAAATAAGGAAAGCCAAAGTTCCTCGTACCGTTAAATGTAATTCCACTTTAAAGGGCGTCAAAAGCTTCTTGTTTAGACGTCACGAATCAAACGGATCCACAAACGGCCCAAATTATTTCTCCTAATTTCGTACAAGCGTAGGTATGAAACTGTAATTTATTTGCCTTCCTAGAATGGACGCGTCATCTGCGTTCGAGATGAAAATTAATACCGTTGGCATAAAGTTTCAATTCCAATATTGAGTGTTATCGTCGGTGGGTAGCCCGCGAGCATTTTCCTGTTTATCACATTTCTCCGTGACAGAGGGCCCTTGGTAACAAGATACTGCGTGAACCGAGGCATAAGGGCGCGACACATCGCACCCTACGTGTTACTATATTATACCACTAAGGGACTACGCTTCAATAAAAATGCCGTGAATATTGGAGGTTCGCTCACAAGCGTGGTTATTTTTTATGGCCTCGTAAATGATTCCGAGTGGCTTGGTTTGCTGTTTCGAAGAGATATAGAAGTTTGAGGCAGTAGAATAGCTGTGTTACGGACACACTTGGCGATTCTCTATGTCAATGGTACTATGTATTTTTTGTGAAAGTTTTTGTAGAATCTCGATTGTATGATCAACTGAGACTTAGCACACTTGAATTGAAAGTCAAATAAACGATATACGGTCGAGTTAATCAGCACGTTTTTACTTTTTATAATATCACTTCAGTTGTAATTGACATTCTAAAAAGTAAAAATGAGGGTAGCCCCCTTAGACGTTTTTACTTTTCACATAAGTACCACGAGAACATTTTGCCGTCGAGTTATGTCGCCTTTAGCCATACTTTTGGCACGAGATAAACGACGTCAAAAATTATTTCATAGTGCGATTTTTAATATAAAAATCTAATAAAATAAACGAATACGACTAAAATTTTGTTAAATCATAATCTAAACGTAGCTAGCTATATGTTTGTTAGAAGTCGAAACGGGACTCGTAATTATGTAAGTAGAAGCGATTTTTCAGAAACGACACACTTTCCTTATCATTAACAAAGTGCGTCATCGCAATTAGATCAGAGTCCACACCTCGACATGAAGCCTTGTACAAAATCCAACATCCGATTATTGTTTTTAGTCTAGCCGTCTATTTCTATTCATACTAAATTGGATTAGATTAGTTTTTATTTCATTCATTAAAGAGATTTGCTAATAGATCCGGCGTCATCTAGCTTAAAAAAAAAGTTAAATATTGACTTGTAAAAGTGTCTTTAAAAGAGCTATTTACAAAAATAAATATCATTTATCATGATCCCTTATTGGTTAAAGCATTTGTTAAAGAAATTATTTACAAAGGAATCCCCGTGTCAGAAATAAAACTTCACATGAATAAAAAACAAGCGTAAAATTGTTAATACAAGGTTAACTTTAGAACTTGCTAAAATGCCAAGACTGGACATTAAAATTTGCTTTATTGAGTGCCTTGAAATCACAAAAAAAGTAAGTTGGATTCATTTCATTTTTGTAAACGGGCCAATTCCGAAGTGCTACAATACGAAAATGGTTGCTAAGTGAAAAGCTAATACCTAACTGACAACAACACGTCAATGGAACGATATAAAACGATTACTACAACAATCAACAAGATATGTTATCAGCAAACAAAATTCTTCACCCAGTGTTGCGAACGTCTATCGAAGGATATGATCATATCGATATCGTCTATCGATCGTAAATCGAAGGATGACGACGCGCCATCATGATATATCGATAGTCTTGTACCTCGACATCAAACACAATAAAGAGTCGAATTCCTTTGGCCTTGCTAAGCGTTATCGACTTGCGCATACCGATACCAGTGCCCATTTCTCGGTACCCGACACTTCTACATAAAGCTTAGAGTGCATTGGAATTTAGAGGAATCAGTTACAAATGTTTCGAAGAACGTCTGTGCAGTTTCATTAGTTGAAATAGCGTTTACCGTCAAATTTTCATTAACTTTAGCAAAAATATGAAATAATCCATACATTTTTATTGCTATCTTAATGACGTCACAATAACGTATTACTATAAAGAAAATATAAAGATTAACATTATGTAATGAATTTACAACGATTAAAGATAAAAACGACAGATCTTGTAAATTTCTGTAAAGATTAATGTAATTCTTAATCGCTATTCACGGTTATTTTTTCCAATGGTTATTAATAAATAAGTAACACTGAATTCAGACATCTTTTCTTTATTCCTTCGTTCATTAAGCATGATGCCATCCGCGGGCAGTTATAACATGATGACATTTAGTATTCCATTGCAATTGTTAGGTGTTACAATAGATATAAAAACAGTTGTTTTATTTTTTCACGGTGGAAGGTGTTATGCATCTGTCACATTGGACAACAACATGGCCGTCCTGTGACGGTGCGCTTTACTGTCAACAAATATTACATAACAAGGTTACGCGTCAATGCTATCTCTATACATTTTGCATCGTTTACATTCTTTGTCTTGACAGTGATAGCTTCACAACAAGAGCGCTTATCTGCTGCCTTCGGTTGGCACAGTTCAAATCCTCCGAATTTGACAGCCCTCATAATAAAGCGGATTATTATGTTGCTACGACGGAGGTTTTAAAATGGCAACTTACCCAGAACACCTGGAGCCTATCAATACCTATAAAAAAGTATCAAAGTACCTAAAAGTATGTCTAAATTAATATTATAAGGGAATAAGATTTGATTTTTTGTAATGAATAATCTGTCAAAAATATCAAAAACGTTTTTAAAAATTCTTTCATCAGAAAGCTAAATTATCAGCGAGTAATAAGAGCTATTTTCTATCTATCTACCCTTGCGAGCCGGGGTCGCTAGAAGTCTAGAAGTATTAAGCCACGTAGTAGAATATAGGCTGATGGCTTCACATTGAGTGGACACAAAAATACCTCAATCTTCTAGTATTCAACGATATATTTTAAGTAAAAAAAACTATTGTATTTGTAAAATTATTGATACTGGAGAACAGCAAATATTTCGACCCGACAATGACGCAAATACATTCAGAACCAGACGAAATGTGTGTAAATACAATTTTCATTTAATCTCGCGAACATTGTGCGAAACACAAAAACTGTGCGAGTTTTTACAATACATGTGCGAAATTAAGAATGTCCGTTTACTGTTATATGTGCACTGAAGTAATACACTACCAAATTGCTAAGTCAAAAAGCTCTGTAAAACCGAACCAGACTGCCCACGAGGCATTTTCTATTTTAGATTCTGTTTGGTACTAAATACAACACGAAGCCTTTAAAAATTCTAGCTATGCTAGGATAGGTAGCGTATCTTTATATCGTACATAACCCTTAAACTGTTTGAACCTATTCCTTTCCAAAAACGACTAATATTTCTTTAACACGTAATATCCTTACACTGCTGTAAGCTGAAGCCGTTTTTCCAAGCAATATGGTACCTAATGTATATATCTAATGTGTACTTATGTTGTTTTCTTTGCAGGGTTCACCGGGAGCATCGTGTAGAGAGTGCATTGACACTAAAGCACTGAGCTTCGAAAGTCGCAACGGTGCATGAGTAATGACAGATAGTTAACCTATTGTGAAGAGTCGTGGTGAAACTCGTTTGGTTCTGTAAGCTTAGTATGGGATATTATTCCCTGGCTACAAAGCCTAAATGAGAAAGTTGCTCTTAAAATACAGGGTATTTAGAAAGGGCAATACAATCCGATTCGGATGCTTGCCCATTATCATGTTTTATAATGCTATACTAACAATAAATAATATATCCATTATTTTCTATACAAACTCGACAAATTTCAAAAAGGATAAGCAATGTTTCAGTATCAATGCGACCAGAAATTGGCCTTCGCATAAATAGGTATAACGTGTCCTAATAACCCTCTCTATGGCTTTCTGAACCCAGAAACGAAACATTCAAATATCGATTATCGATATTGAATAATGACATGACTAACTTAATTACTAAATTAATAAGCATTTAAGCAGTTTAATGACTATCCATTAATAGTTCTTTAGCCAAACGATATTTTTTCCCCCAAAACCACTCAAATAATACTAAAACCGTCAACAGCGGCAACATTTCTCTCACGTCCAACACAATACGTTATCAAAGTAACGAAGAGCATTTTTCTTCTCACACATGTACAGTACCCACACACGTATACCAGTGTGCACAGCCGTTATTAGCGAGTCGGGTAGCGTCGCAGGAGATCACGTAGGGACCGGTCGTGAGAGCCCGCCGGCTTCGGGCTCCACTAAAGTACCGCCCGCGCCGCCGCCGCACCGAGATCGTAAAAATGTGCAAGCTAACGGAAAAACTGTAGCATGTGCTTTATAATGCCTCGTAAAGTGGGAGTATGTGAATTATTGGGTATAAAAGGTGGAACTGTAGGCTTGTGTCCAAATAGCCTGCGAATCGTTGAGCCGGTTTTTACGAAAACAAAAAAAGTAATTTCCTTTCCATGGCTTCTGTATATTTTAACGTACAAAAAATCTAGAATATTTTTTCTTAGTCACGTTAATTCATGCTAAAACAGTCCTTGAAGCCCTTATATAAAAGTATTATTGAAAGTTAAAACTATCAGAATAAAACAATAACTGCAGATACAAGCTGCTTACCACTCAATTTTGATTAGAGACAGAAACTACAAACAAACTGTTTGTGTCAACCCTAACACTACAGAGTACTAATGACAACTTAATTGCCACGTTCATGTCCGTTTCTTTCTGCCGCCAGAATAACAATAATGCACTAGATAGGACAAATTAGGTCATAATACGTAGTTAACCAAGTGACTATTAAGTTATGAATAGGGTGTCATTTACCGCGCGTCAACATAGGCTGTGTTGTGGGGTTATCTAATACTAATCCAATTATGAGAAAACAAATTTAATTTCGTTTTTATTTTTCATAGAGGCCAATTAGAACATGGTATGATTTGCGAAGTTATATAATTTTATGGGAATAATTTGTTTTACGATCATGATTTTTTCTAGGGTCACGGTCATTTTTCGACGCGAGACAGGGCAACACGTGTATTGTGAACAATAGAGATAGATGTTTGCTTGTTAAGTGGGACGTGCGGATTTCATTTAAGCTAAGCCTATTTCCAACAATCGATAAGATTACATTGAATGTCACATTCAAACTACAAGCGTCTAAAGACGTAATCATATCCATGCGAAAATTCATCTATAGGTTTAATGCAGGTATTCATACATTCAATACACACACGTATTCGCGAAACCGGGCGCCCATTCAACCGTCACAAAACGAAACTGAATGCCATTTCATCTCAAGATGCGCCGCTCGCCGCAGATCCGAGGGGTCGGCTGTGGGTGACTGTGGCGGGGGAGGGGGTCTCACAAACCGCCCGGCAACTGCGCCATAACTCGGCGCGCACGTACAACCAGACAATCGCAATTATTATTAACAGATATACGTTTAATGATCGTGTGTGCCGCGCACAACGGCCCAATGTAAGTTGAACGTCGTGTTGGCAAGCGCACGCGACTATGGAGTTTACGTCATTGCAGCGTTCGTGTGTTATTCGTCCGGTGCACGACGGTGAATGTGGCGTTTTGGGGTGCGAATTTGTGGGAAGACATCGGCGAGAAGGCGGGCGTCGCGGGGGCGGAGGCGACGTTCTTGCGGAGTGAGTTAACAGACTCGATGATTTGTGGCGCGGTTAGCGTTCATCTAGCGGACCGGCGGGACATAGGGCATAACTCATCGGAACAAAGACAGATCGGCATGTCATGCGTTATGAAAGCTATGTGTCACTCCGCGTGTGACACAAAGCGTTTGCATTTTACGACTCGCTCGGCTTGACGCGCGCGCCATCCGCGCAAGAGTCAACGGACGAAGGAATTCTCGAGTTGAAATTCCACAAACAGGCTCAAAGGAGGATAAAATTAGAATTACGGAGAATTTTTGGTTCTGCTGTTTGCCCTTTTCGGCATTCTTATTAGCGCGAATAATCTTTGTCAGTACCATTTGAAAGATACATTACAAAACCAAGTAAATAACGTAATTCACGGCTTAGTTAGCGAGACGAATAAGTAATTAGGAAATGATATAAAAAAATCAGTTTGATGTTGAAGCCAGAACAAATTACAATAAAATTATCTGAATGCTGTTCAATAATAAAAAAGATTATTAGACAATATTAGAATTCACACCGTTAAATTTTGTCTAACACAATGCTTACACGACAGGCCATTGTGTCACGGCAACTCAAAGAATAATACAGCAGGTGTTCATTACTTTGCACGACACTGTTGATTTGATAAATAAAATATGAACAGAGTACGTGCACTTGGTGAGTTAAAAGGCCAGGGCTTCAAACAACACAGTAATATCGAAATTAGATTTTAAAAAACGCACCAACGAACATTTCCCCGCCGTGTTTGCTACAAAGCCTAATTTTTTTTGTTTGTATTTCGTGTGCGCGTCAAAACTCTGTTATATTCAATTTATTAAGTTTATGTGTCTAGTAATATGTGTGGCAAAATAAATGGTTTAATTATAATTCTTCAATACTAACAAAAACATGAATAGATACGGCGAGAACACCGTCCGTTCTAACGTTAAAAAACAAGGTTTAACAAGCGGTCTATATCGTTTACACCGCTCTGGGTTTAAAACAGTGTGGGTAATATTTGTCTAACTTTATATACCTTATTATGAAAACACTTACTTTTATAGTATAAAGTAGTAATCTAGGTGATCTGCCAGTCCACTCAGTTCGCAATCTGCAACAAAGAATACAATACATTAGCTGTAATCTATATTGAACAAGCCCTGTGTTGTCGACGCGGCGAATTCACGTTCCTAAAGTAGGGCAAACTAGAGGTGTCTAGCTTTATTTGCGATTTCATCAATTCTATTAATTATGTAGGATAGGACTGTTGTAAATAATAATCACGATTCAACTGCCACCGTCAAATATTGTTTTCTAATTCTCAGTGTACGTTAATTAATTACACAGATACGTACGTGCAAATGCGTATAACTTGGGTATAATTTGTTAATATTTTAATTAGGATTCGTGTATCGGGTACAGTAAGAGTAACTGTTCTTTAATCACAAAATAGCTGAGCACTGAAGATAAAGAATCACCATAATCTGAAGTTCCGAAGGTCTCTTTTGACTTCGTCCAAACTTTTTACGACTGGGAACGAAGTCGTAAATGATTCGCCCAGTTGGAGTAAAGTTAATATACCTACGTAAGTATACACGTCAGTACGGTTTAGTTACGCCCCTGGCGCCAATGTGAGAAAACATAAGTAGGTTAACGCAGACAGTTTAATGATAACACAACAACTATTAAACTTTGTCGTTTTTGTTTCCTTTTAGCACATAAATGGCTCATGTTATAAGTATATTGCGAACAAAGCACTCCATAATCGCGTAATGTTGTTTGTAAAAGGTTATAAACATAATTAACAGTATGTTCTAATAACGGTCGCGGCCTTATCATAAAACGTGTTACTGGCATGGTAATTACATGTGACAAATATAGCGATATAGTCGGTGAACCGTCACTCTAGTGGCCCAGAGCGGACGGGCGCCTGGCGGGGGCGTTGTAGGTACGAACGAAATGGACAATGCGCATAAAAAATCAATAAAAGCCGGGCACGGCCTTCGTGGAGGTCGAGTGACGCTTACGGATCACCGGCCGACCTCTCACCACATTATAAAATATTGAACGCCGAGATGTAACTAACTTACCAACTCGATTCAACTTCCCAACTTTTACCACAGAAGATTTTTCAAGTTCTCGTTTAATTTTAAAGAGTTTTTAGGGGAGCGAGAACGCCGCCCGGTAGTTTTCCTAGCAACGTTCTTCAAACTTTTGTCAAAGGACAGAAACGATTCCGATTTAGACAATTCAAAAACTGAACTTGAAAAAGTATTTTCCATTTGAAAGTGGAAGAGAAACGGAATGAATGACAAAGAAAAACTGTTACGAAACCAAAAAGAAGATAGGTTGGCCTGCTATTCAATCATGGTTCGACAGCCGAAGCACTGGAGCGGAAATTTCACCCACGGATAGCTAATGCCTCAGACCATTTAGCCTACATTTTTTCTTTGATCGAGGAAAACCTATCGATCTTGAAAGTTACAAAGAACATTGAGATTAACAAATGAAACTATTTTCGTCATTCTATTCACAAGCAGAGGGTTCAAAGTTTATTCTTACTGAAAATTAACATCGGCTTCAGTATCAAGTACTACTTAACAGTTATCAACGCTATCCAAGTAAACACACAGTATCAGTGCTCCTGATAACAGAGTACAACACCTCGTATTACAACTTGGCCATAGTTCAAAGAGTTAACGCCGATAGTTCAGTGCCAAGTACAATATTTTTAGATGCCGAGTGACGAGGCAATTTTGAAACGCGTAATCACTAAATCTGTCTCGAATGTAAATGCTTGCGGAATAAACAAAAACTATTAATTTATCGCATTGATATTCGGTTGCGTCAACGAACTGGCATGCTTTGTTCAGTTCAGACTATGACGTCAGATTTGCAAGAGACATAGGGGATTATGGAGAAACTGATTGATCGTGCTTGTGACTTGCAAATTGGCAAAGTTCGGGAATTGTCAGCGCACAAGCCATAAATGGTTAGTGTGGTCAAATAACATTTAAATTTACTTCTGCATAAAACCATGATGCATACATTTTTTTGCTTACGTAGGTAAATATTAATAGTAGTTTTTTGATTACGTATAATAAATATTATTTTCAATATTAAATGTTTCTGCAGTGAGAATGCTAAATCAACAAAACAGTTTAGCTGTGAGAGACGGCATTTTTACCGCTTAACCGTTCATGTTTAACTGTCATCCTCGTCAGTTAAGTTATCATTCATTGATCGTGTGAAAAGTTCAACTGGCTCCACAGAGTACAGGCTATGCTTGTTATCGCTCTTCTCGCAAAAGCATGAAGCGTCAAATCACTTGGAAGTCAGCCACAAACGCTTGCGATTCATCAAAAGCGGGACAGCTTCGCGGGCATTTGTTATTCTGACAACCGACGTGTAACTAAGTGGGTTAAAGTATTAAACGGTTCACAATAACCGTTGAACGTTTGTGGGATACAATACTTAGGTATTAGTTGTGTAGACTTTAGTTAATGTAAGTTTAGTTAACTATATACATTAACAGAAATGGCAATAGGCTCGGCCATACTACATACCGGCGACCTGCGGGTGTAAATTAGTACGGTCGAAAAAAGAGTTAAGTATAAACGCAGGTATTGTAAGCTGCTACACATCAAACCCTTTGACGGGTAATTATTTAAATCACAATCTGTGTAAAGATGCAGATTTCGTTCGCTACCTGTATACCAAAGTCTTTTGTTGACGTACACCTCTGCTTAATACTTCGAGGAATACAGGCGTGATGTTAAGAATGTAAACTAATGTGGAAAGTTTGCAACTTCGCAGTATAAGTAATGTATTTAAGATTAGTAAGTAGATGACCGATTAAATAAACATTATGGAATCATGTAAATGGTTTGGGTTTGGATAATTTCAATGATAATAAAATATTTAGCAATGAAGTACAATCACGAGCATAACTATGTATACACTTACTAAAAGTTAATTATTTCGCGATAGGACATATTATGAAGATAGTAGACGGCGTCCAAAAAGTCTCGATTTCTTATTTTGGACAGTTTTGGTGGGAGATGGCCAGTTATATCTATTTTTACCCTAGGATACTTATGTTCGTGACTGTATATAGGACAATTATTGGTATTTATTGTGACTAATGGCCTATTAGACGCTTCATCTGATCATCGTCGTCTTCAATTTATGTTTGTTCGAGATAACAGAAGAACAGTGGTGAGACTACTGTACGGATTTTCATATGGGTTTCACAAATAGAAAACAGGTTGATCCTGAAACCTTTCTAGCTTTATGAAAGAGACACTCAAACTACGAAGAGACATTCAAAGTCTCGAATTCAGAGAGAGAGAAAATTAAATAAAAAAAAACAATACAATAATTGTTTCCTGATTTACCTCAGGGTTCGGTAAAACGATTTAATATTTTATTATGTAGTGATGTTGATAATCGATTAATCGCATATCAACACCAATGTACACCATTGAATAGAACAGATTATATTTTTATTTCACTAGTTACATTTTTATAACATGTCGCTTAAAATTTTTTTCACGTGCAATTGGTGTCGATGTTGCTTTGGTGTAGTTTGTCAGGG
Source organism: Acronicta alni (assembly GCA_964056405.1). Taxonomy (NCBI): domain Eukaryota; kingdom Metazoa; phylum Arthropoda; class Insecta; order Lepidoptera; family Noctuidae; genus Acronicta; species Acronicta alni. Next base: position 10,163,816 of record OZ043937.1, on the reverse strand, counting down.
GGGATCTTTTACAGCCTATTGCTGAAATCTTTTCACACACGGTCATTGCTATATAAAAACAAGTGTGAAAAGTGTTGGATTTAGGATCCCATCAGGTCCTAGACCTGAGCTTACTTATAATCTAAGGGTTACTGACTCAAAGCCTATGCTCACGATGAGGAACCGTTCTCTTATGGAGAGGTTTGCTTCTCTCAGTTTTATTTACGTATTCTAATTTCACTTATTCTGTTTGAGAAAAGGAAGGTTGGATTGGAAAAAGGTTGAATTGACCATATTTTGTATACGCGGGGCCGGGATTGTCTAGGCCGGTATCCCACCATTGAGATGACAGGAAGCAAAGGTAAATAAATCTTTAGCTTCATTCATTCATGATTATTGATTATTCGAGTGAGATATGTATACCTTTGAGATAATTAAGATAATTTTACCTGTTTCAAATAAGTTTGAGAACCTGTGTAACGTTGTAGACCAATAAGAATAAAGTAGGCTTCAATCGCGGTCGTTTTCCATTAGTTTCTGCGGCAAGATTACAGTTCAACCACGCGTAACTTGGTCGGCGTCACAGCGAGTCCACGTCACTATTAATCATCCCCGATCCTTTTCCCGTAGACAGAAAAATATATGTGATGGGATTATTGTTTTGGGATAAGCCGCAATTTCTCATTTTTGTGGCAGTTAATGTGAATTAATGGTATCGGTTATATTGACGGTGATTTGGAGCTATGAATCATTATTTTACACGGAATTGTGCTTTTAAATTTGCCTTTGGTATATACGAATGTGGGGAAGATTACAAGTGATAGATAAAATTACCCCCTAGCAACAACTGCCCTAATGACTTCCTTTCCAACAAATAAAACTTCGAGTACCCATGAAGCAAGTTTTCTATTTTTAACAAACTAATATTCTCAACCGAGGGGATTCCCCCTTTGTGCGCATTCGTACAGTATAAGCTGGCCTCCCATTTTGCATAGGCTTTCCGTACAGTGAGAGGTAAGTTACTAAAAACGTATAGTGCTCGTTAGTCAAGTCGTTCTAAGCCCGACTGCTTTGCTAGAGGCCCTGAGTTCGATTTGCAGGTCGAGCAAAGTGTCATTGGAGTTTTGTATGAAATTTTCAGTAGCAGCTCGGAATTTGGATTCGTGACCGTAATAGTTATTGTAAGTTTACCTAATAAACTACGGATATATAGAAATGGTAATAGGCTCGCACCCTATTACACGGCCTAAACGTACCGGCGAAGTGTGGATGGACATTACTGTACACCTCTGCCTATCCCTTCGGGGAATACAGGCGTGGTGGTATGTATAATACGATATTTAGTAGAGCGTAAAACAAAGTTTGACCTATTTTGAAATACTAACTTATCAAAGTCAATCAAATTTTGTAGAAATTATCGCAAAACTATCAGATTTCCTTTGAAATGAAAAGTTTTAAAGCACAGACGGCCTTAACATTTGCATTTACATAGTATAGGAGCCAGCTTATTGCAAGTTTTAAATAAATCAATTTAAAACTTATCTCTAGTAATCCGACCGTCGTTTTATAACCCTGCAATACACTTGATAGCAAATGCTAGGCAGGCATCACTTTCCCACGGAGCCTCTTCTCAAAGTAAAAGCCGGACTAGTTTCAACGTCGAAATGTCACAGGGGCATAGGTTAACTGCGTCTAGTGTTTACCTGTATACAAACCTAGCAAGTTTACGTAATTACGTAAATGTAATGTTCAAATACTTTTAAGTATGGGTAAAGTAAGGCTGTATCAACAAGAGCTTGATGGAATATTGGAATTTGATTGAACAGTTGCCAGACTTCACAAGCCGTTGACAAATCCCTCAGACAGAGTTTCCTCACGTTGTATTGTATATAAATACAATATGTTTAATACTTGAGCCCAGTCAGTGGCCACGTTAATTGCGGCATCAGTGGCTTTAGATCTTCAAAGTTGCAGATGTAAGGGCGTTTAACGAAGTCACTGATCATTTATTATCGATACACACATGATTTTGAAAAGTGCGTAATTATCTTATTTTGTATAAGAACTTGATACCTATGCTCACATCACTGAACTGTCTCCGGTTTGTTTAAATACTATTAGCGGGGCACAAATCCAAACTCCGAATTGCTATTGAGAATTTCAATTTAGAAAAACCCAATAAGACTTTGGGAGTGGAACCCAGGATCTCAGGCTTAGCAGTTGTGCTTACGGTCACTAGACTAAGGACGCATTGAGATAATGTTCTTTTTTCTGCAATCAGCCGTGGGCTTTAATCAGATTTGATATTATTTCAGATTTTTGGTCTCTTATTTTATTTTTTTCATTTCTTGGAGTGTTCGGTATGAGGCTAGTCAAGCGACAAGTCTCAAAAGAAAGCTCATTTAAATTGAAATATGCAATTAGTGAATAATAATAACCTAATCCTTCTGTTGGAGGTTTAAGGGTCAATTATTAAAACAACACTGTTTAAAGTGACAATGTTCTTCCAACATGAAATTTCAGCTTTTCGTAAGAGTTATTACTTGTCGTTTGCTACATGAACATGTAATTATGTTCATATAAGCCGTATTGAGAGCGGCGCGTTGCGCTGCAGTACGGAAGCGGTTACATACGATCTAATTTTATACATTTCCGTAGACGACATGGCACATAGGATACTCGAAATTTATGTTACGACGTGCTGGTTTAAATAACTGCAAATCCTTTATTTTGAAGACTAGTCTAATATTAGACTTATATTATTAGCTTCTATAAACCTGGGTTCATATATATGAATCAGGTTTATAGAAGCTGTATAAATTGCTGAACAAATATAAAGTAACTGATGGAAAATTTGGTTTTATATTATTGAAAAATTTCAGAGCATCTTGTGTATTTATTTAATCAACTGACTAATTAGTTCTAGGGCCTAGGTTAGATTCCCAGTGTGTTATTGTGTTTTCTTTATCGACCAGCTCGGATTTTGAATTTGTGCCCGGTTAATGGCAATAGGCTCGCCGCCTATTACATGCGACCTAAACGTTAATATACAGGCGAACTGTGGGTGTAAAATCAGTATACCTGTGCCTTTGCCGGAATACAGGCGTGAATTTATTAGGCAAATCAACTACATTATTTACAAAATGAAACAAATAGTTCAGGTACTGTAGAAACACTATAAATATGCTTATACATATAATTAACATTAATGAATGGAATTGAATAAGATATACATAATTTAATTTATTATGCATATTATAATTTGGTTTACCTAAAAATAATATAGACATTAGAAACAATAATTACAATAATGGAAAGACATAGATGGACTAAAAATTAATTAAAGTTACGAGTGCATTAGGGGCGTTGATATTGAGTAATTTTTGTAATGCATTTGAGAGCAGATTGGTTGATTTACATTGAGCACCTTTGGGACCATTTTAAAGACTAAGCTGACTAAATAAGCAGAGCTTGTACTATGGGTAATAGACAATCGATAATTGTTGATTTTTTTTGTCAATACATATAAAAGAAACACCCAAACTAACATCACTTACATTCATCACACAAATATTTGTGTCCTGTGATGAATCAAACCCACGAACTCGTTATCAACAGTCCGATACCCGAACCACTAGACAGATGTCGTAATCATTATACACTAAAGTACATTGACGCGTTGTTATTTATTCTAAGCAAGGCGATAACATTATGTACCTCGTAATAACGACTCCGTGACAAACAATTTCTACAATAAATCCAGCAGCGACACAAGTTGGCTATAAAAATGAGGCATAATCCAAACAACAATAAAGTTATTCCTGACACGAGACCTTATTTTAGTAACAGGACCATTAAATATTTTCGCTACAGAAAGTGAACTGTTTTTTTTTTTCGAGCCTACTTTGAAACCGGTTGGCCAGCCCACAGCATAACCAAACGAGTCTAGAAACTGCTATAGAATATAGATAGGAGCGTGTACGCTGGCGAGTTAAAGAAAGTTGCAGTGGCGTAGGTCGAGATGAACGCGAGCCAGTTACACAAGAATGTTATAGACTAAACTAGCAAGCGCAGTTCCGCGCGAATAAATTTGCTCATTTTACTTATGATTCGTTTAGGCATCCTGTGGGAAAAGTTATTTGTAGATGTGAACCACTTTGGCAATAATTATGTTTATTGTTACTAAACAGTTCGTGGAGATGTGTCACGTTCGGAAATAATAATACTCATCATATTTAACGCTCTGATATTTGTAGTAATCTCTGATATTTATTTAAATTTAGTATTCGACTTCGTTAATTAAGTAGCACGTTTGCTATTCGTGAGTCACATCAATGCATAGAAAAAGGCGTTATGTTTCGGATATTTGTTTTCGTTTATTTATACAGGGTGTTTGGTAGAACGTTGAACATACGAAAATGGTGGTTAGTTGGGGTCATCTGCTACCCACTGGGCCCAAATTATTTAACCTTGGCCGCACCATAATTGGTAATTTTCTGTGAAATTAAAAAAAGTAAAAAAAAAACGGTGCGGCCAAAGTGAAATAATTTGGGCCAAGTGGGTAGCAGATGACCCCAACTAACCACCATTTCCGTATGTTCAACGTTCTACCAAACACTCTGTATATAAAGCATAACTATCAAATATTTATATAAACTAGTGGTTCCGCAGTGGTCGAAATACGACCTTTTTGTTTAAATGTTATAGAGAGGCTCTTAGATCAAAGTCTAGGTATTTAAAAAACCAATTGACGTATTCAAATAGATTGTTTGACATTGACAGCATGAACGTAACCAATGAATGTTTTATTTAAATGTATTCGTACAAATTTAATGTATTTGTACAAATGACGTATCAATCTAGCTTTCTACGATCCTTCTCCATATTAATATAACTATGCCAAATATCACACTCCTACGTGCGCACAATATGCTTAAAAAGGGGTACCAAGTTTTCTCTCCATGTATTAGTATGTGTAATAGACAGATATTTCTAATATATAATTTATAAATGCCATAATGCAGTTCTTCTTCATCATCTTAAATCTCTTTTCTCTAAACTAATAACTGGTAATTAAATAAATCCTACTGTTTTTACTTGGAGGCCGATTTAAACGAACTCAGTAAACAAACGAGGTTTCATTAATATAATAAATGTGGAATGACTGTTAAATAATCCGGCCATTAATGTTAGGCTTACAATCGTTGCAATTTATACCGTCAGTCGGTTAGTACTGCGCCGACATTTTCACTTGTTAAGCCGATTGCGGCGGCGCTGATTAGCCAATCGGCCGCATGTTGACATTACGCGAATAATAAATTACGGAATTTGAGCGTATGTAATACATAAACTATTTGCTCTGGATATCATACGTGTATTTGTAAATAAGAATATGATTGTCATTTATCATTGAATAATAATTGTAGGTAGGTATACGATTTGTTATCGTCGCAGTTATAAAATTTGTCAATCACATAGGTCATGACACCGGACAAAAAAATTATCATTACCTACCAAATAACTGTTGTATACTTTTTATATTTAAAAAAACTGCGCATAATTGCATTTCAAGTCCAGACGCCAGCAGGTCAAGCTATCCAAAACTGTCAAATTTTCCCAATTGAATATGAACCCTTATTACTTTGTATTAAAGTTGAGAATCTATCAAAGAAATTTGACAGATTGTAGTAGCTTGATGTGCTGGGGTCTGTATAAAAATTGAGCATGTAAGATGGACAGACATCATCAGAAATCTGATCATCATCATCATCATTCACAGCTTTTATTAACCCACTGCATGGTACGCCTCCTCTCTTTTACGCTATTTATCTGTGTTTTGCCAATCATTGTCCAGAGGCTATAGCACAACGTGTTAATGCGATCATTTTTAGGTTGTGAGAAAGGGATGGCGCTATTTAATATATAGAACGACATCCCTCTCTCTCAATCGGAAAACGATCGCAATAATACATTCTGGTACGGTCACAGGTCTTTACAACGTACTTTACTAATCACCTACCCACCTGGCTATCAGTTTTCCTAAGTCCATGTGGCTAAGTCCTTGCCGCCATTCTATCAGGGATCTGCTCCACCTGCCGTCACGTCAGTTTCGTTTCTCGGACACCGAGGTAGGTAACACAATTATGTATAATTTAGCAGAAAAATGTTAAGGTCGATAAACATCTCATCATCAACCCATATACTGTCTCAGTACTGGGCACGGGTCTCCTCTCATATTGAAAGGGAATAGGCCACAGTCCACCACGTTGGCCTAGTGCGGGTTGGAAGACTTCACAAACCGTCGAGAAAAACTCTAAGGTATGCAGGTTTCCTTACGATGTTTTCCTTCACCTATGATATATGTTATATGATAAACATCTATGAGCATCAAAACAAACACAAATTCCACGAATCATCGCAAAATTATGTTTATCTGTATGCCTCTGATATATGTAATATTCAAAGTATCAAAAAGCGCCGCCGCTTTCGCAAATAAAAACCGCAAACGACACGATATGACATCACCATTGAAGTATTTTATACACGATTATATTATGAACACGTACGCAGATTAATTATAATAAGAATCACGTTTCGAAATAGTAATTTTCACACAGTGTAAGCGTTTCTACCTTTGCTTTTCCGCATACCATAATGTTTTATTTTACTTTCTTTGAATTTCAACGTTGCAGTTTTACTGCTGTTACTAAGTATTTTGTTATTCGCGTTTTTGTAAAACGAGGTCAGTGCAGACAGTCTGTTTTGAATTAAATGTAACGTGACATTGAAATGGGATTTCATACGGATATTGCATAAGTGATGCTTGGTTGGCTTCATTATTTTTATCAGTTATAATATAAATAAAATGTTCTACATAATACATAATGACTACGTCTGTGGTCTAGCGGTTCGAGTGTCGGATTGCTCATCACGAGGTCGTGGGTTTGATTCCCAGAGGACACAAATATTTATGTAATGAAAATAGATGTTCGTCGGGTCAAAAAAAGTATATAAGTATTATTATATTTATACATTGTCTAGTACCCATAGTACAATATCTGCTTAGTTTGGGACTAGATCATGCCGTGTAAAATGTTCCAAATATTTATTATATTACCAAGCTTGTCTCCTATGGGGGTAGACAGAGAACAGATTTCCAACTGATACGATTATAACTGCCAGATCATACCTACCACTGCCTAATCTACGTTCCTTAATATTTTTATGCATGCTATTCGGTTTAGGATGCCTTTAACCTGGCCTTTTTGAGAATGTTTGCCAAGGTCGGCCCTTTCCGACTCTACCATCCACAATCGTCACGGATACTTACTTGTGCCATCAATCATAAACGTATCTCTCGAAGCACACACACTTCTCAAAGCACTCATTTTTAAAAATCTCTTTCGATGTTTCTTCTGCCACACCCAACTTTCACAACCATATATGCTTCACAAATAAAAGAAGTTAAAAACACCTCGTACAAAAAATCTGACGCCAAAATAATTGAGGAAGAAGTAAGATATCTTTCATCATTATCAAGTGTGACACACTGATTACAGTTACGGGTCGACTTAAATCATTGATAACTTCATCACGACAACGTCTGTGGTCTAGTGGTTCGAATATCGAACTGCTAGTCATGGGGTCGTGGGTTAGATTCCCACAGAACAAAAATAATTGTGATAAAACATAAGTGTTTGTGTTTGTCTGGGTGTTTCTTATGTATTATAACTTTTTATGTATGTATTTACAATATCTATTATCTAGTATACTACTATACCCATAGTACAAGCTCTGCTTAGTTTGGGACTAGATGGTGCTGTGTAAAAAATTTCCGAAAATATTTAATTATTATTAAGTATGTATACGACGTTTCTTCTACTCTGAACCATATACTCTACTAGTTCACAATTACCGTTTCGCAATAACAACAAACAACGCACACAATGCTCGTATAACTACACATAGTCGGTTCCACGCTATCACAAAGAGCGGTTTCATAAATCGTGTTCACAGACGTACGTTTTTATTCCGCACAGTGGCTAGGGCTACCTACATCCGTCAGGATTTCCCGGAGCGATCAGCCCCGCATCAATCGTGAACGTGAGCCGCACGTAAGGCGTGACGGTATTTATATTAATGTACTCTTGCACTTAAGTTAGGGCGTGTCGAGGGACATTTTATTAGAATTTAGAGCAATTTGTAGCTTTAGCCTGTTGGAATAATGTTTGCCATAATATATGCTAGTCTGGAGAGTACGAATTCCCTAATTACAAATAGTCAGTTTTTTAGTGGCAAAAACATGACTAATGCTGTATAGTATAAGATCCTTTTTGTCTTAATCATAGGTTTAGGTAGATGTTAAAGAGGAAAAGTACTTAGTTATTCTCTTTAAACTCTTTAGCATTTCAATACCCATTACGTTTTATTAGAGGGTAGACTGTAGCAATCCTGTATATAAGAATGTTAGTTTTGAATCGTTCTGGAATAAAATGTAGCTCTGCTTAGGACTAGATGGTGCTGAGTAGAATTGACCAAAATATTTATGTTGTTTTCATTCAAGAGTTGGAAATGCTTGTTACTTTTAATACAAAGTTAAATTTCTGATTGGATAGACTTGCGAATGTATATAGTGAAACGATATGTACATCTGTGGATTCACTGCACTCTTATTACACTGTAGTCTGTTCAAAAACAGTATAAGCTAAATATTTAATTCGCTGGTAACCCTACCGTTCCCAGATTTACGTTAGTCACGTATCTGGATGCACCACATCGATCACGGAGCCTGGCACGTGCATCGCATTCGATATTCGTTTGGGAGCACATTTTAAACTTGCCATTTTGATAAAGTAAAGCAACATTGTCGCTTGTTTCTGGAAAAATACTTTATAGGTGCTTGAAATTTATTTTGTAGGTAGGTACGTCATGGTTGTGGCGAATTTCACGGATCCCATGGCCCTGCCACCTCCCCGGGTGGCGGAGGATTCATGATGATTTTCCATACTAATAAATAAAAAAAGTACAGTGTATAATAAGTTACCGTACCCTGTAAATGCAGACAAGGGGATATGTTGCCTCTAAACCACAGAATAACCATTTTTGATGATGTTTGGTGAAGCGATTATGGTTGTCACCTCGCTACGCGCGGTGTGTCGTTGGTACGATTCCGACCTGATACAAAACCGTGTGATCTACATATATATATTTGTTTCAAGTATGGCACAGGGTTGGTTACTTAGTGCGGACTTTCTTTAATTTTTTTTTCTTGATAGAAAAAATATTTTTGTGTACAGAGGCCAGCATATCAAACTACCCCAATCTGTCAAATTTCTTTGAAAGATTTTGAACTTTAACGAAGTTAAAAGGTTCATTTTCAATTGGGAAATTTTGATAGTTTTGTATAGCTTGACCTGCTGGGTAATCATGCTACACGTTTCGGTGCTCTATGATATTGCAATATACATATATGTATAATACATCACGCAGTAATAGGTTAACAACCTTTTCCCTAGTAATAGTAATAAAATTATTAATTGTGAAGATAAGGAAGTGATAAAACTGAGTTCATATTCTAATCACAGATAAAAAATATAATTGAACTAGAAAATAATATTACCTACACAGCATGCAAGCCAATGAACCGAGTACAAATAAATGTGAAATATGAACTGAAAATGGCGGACGATTAGATAAACTATTAAAATATGTTATTCAATACTGATAAATGGCTTTTTCGTGTCGAACTTATCTCCTAACGTAAGCTATGCCAATAATTTGTAGGTGAAGTGGGCACAAGTAATTTGTAAGCATTAACGTTATATCAAACTGAACAGTGAACACACACTGGGCCGCAGCGGGCAAAATAAAGATCCTCAAAAACTCAACATGGTGTATTTTTTCGTCTCAAACCGGTTATGTAAAAGCATTTTGTGCATATAACTTCCAAGCTTACACTCGAAAACTCGAAAAAGAAACTACACATAAGCTGGGCAATGAAATAAATAAGCTTTTAACTATTCACAATGTGTTATTTTTTAATTCACGAACTGCAAGCATCTAAATGTATCCAAAAAACACTCAAAAGATTAATCTGAGTGAGTCAATAAACTGACGGGTTACTGTTCAGCTCAATATTAGCTGATGGGCTAACATTGAGATTAGTTCCAAGTTGAGTGAGCCACACATCCCAACCCAAACTGCTCGCAATTAATGTGTCACAAACACGTATTTATTTGCCCATGGACTTCGGCTTACAAATTAAAAATTCAATATAACTCGTCACGTTTTTATGTCGCTACATATCAACATTGACTGGTAACACGGCTATTAGTGTAGTTTACTTTCAAAAACCTCCTACTGAGCGACCAACCGAACCTAATGCACAAACATGTCGGTCGCGTGTAGCGTCGCCGCCGCGCGCCGTCACAAGGTCACTGAACGCTTCGCCCTACAAACCCTCTGGAGACAGAGACTCGGCGCAGCGGGCTTTGTGTACACAGTTAACAGAAATCGCGTCCATTGTTTACGATGCAAGTGAAGTTTACACTGCAAACGTACCTGATAGAACGGCCCGGTGGTGTCGACTCAAACAATCCAGTCACTACAATCCGGTAGCCAGGTAGTAGGTACACAGAACAACACAAAGGGAACTACTTCTCCTTGTCCGGTAACAATAGCAACAATGGTGGCGAGCACGCCGCGAGAATCGAACGCGGCGGTGTCTGGTCGCGCACAGCGGTTATCTGTCGGTGACAGCGAGCTCCGTCGCCTCCAGTAACAATAATGAGGCGGCTAATTATTATTATTACCGCTGAACGGACGCACTCGCGCTAGCTGCCTATACGTAGGTAGGTGGCGTAATCGCTGAATTCCATATAATCGTGGCGCGCGCACACACACTAGCGTACGTCCTCGCCGCGCCACGTGTGGTGACGTCGCGGGCTAGGCGCAGGTTAGTGTATACAGAGCGCATTGGCGGGTATGCGCGCGTATCGATCTCGCGATAAATTCGATACGGTGAGCGGTGAATGCACCGGCCGGCTGGCAACGGCGGTTGCCTTTCACGCTGGCGAAAACGCAATTTACGATCGGTACACGCCGCTGAGAGTCTCGACCGCCAATGTACGAAACGTGTCGTGCTCAGTTCGACGGAGTCACTAGTTATGTACTATCGGGCGCGGGCGCAATGCCACGCGGACGCACGAACATTCTCGAACACCGAGATAACACGTGTATTTATTAATGGCGCGAATTGCGCAATAATGTATAGTGATAAAGCAGAATGCTCTCCACGTGTCAGTTATACCTTAGTGGAGGTGACATGAGATCGCATGTCGAGGGACTGTGTAGCATAGCGTTTCACGGGCACATAATCCAATTTGGCGTCGACCGCGTCATTTGTAATCGCCCTAATTGGGGAACGCCCCAGCTCCAATTACTGCTATCGTCACTAGTTTTGTCAGCCCACGCCACGCATAGTAGTAAAACATAAACAATTAAAACGACAAGATAATCACACCACATCTACGTAATTGACCAAAAGCACATGAGTCATGGCTCGGCTACGGCTTACGCAAGAAAACAGCAACAAACAATTTACAAACTCAAACGACCGGAAATTTCTCACTAGTTCTCGTTATAGAAGCGAAAATTGAACGACTTGTCTAAATTGGTTCTCGTCTGAGGACGTCGGGAGTGGCTGTCATCTCATACGCAACATGAATAGGCAAACCATTAAACTGTAACGTGAGGGAACAACGTGATCCACGATCTGCGTATCTCACGTACATAGCAAAGTCAAAACGACGTGGTGCATTATACGAAATTTTGTAAAGGGAAATGACGTACTATATACGGAATCACAAGCGTTCAAAATTTAATTAGCTTCATGTTTTTGTAATTAAGGCAACGACGCGACGGTCTGTAACTAGCACGGAAATCGTCGTGGCCGGTCAAATATGACAAAGAGTCTGGCTGTATCAAACCGAGAGGCACAAAAACGTCAACATCAACACAACGAGCCGTCTATCGAACGCTAGCACTCAGTGCAAAAAGTGAATAATGGCGAACGTCGGTGAGCGACGTCGCACAATTGCGCTATTTCGAGATGTTTTCCTCTTAGCAATAATACCTACGGTTACTAATAATAATATGGGCGAACCGAGCGTCCTGTACAAACAACTAAATAATGATTGTTCTACAAACAGTGTGATCTCCGTCGAGATAAAATTTATTTAAGGACCTGACACGTGGCACTTGGAGCGCGCAAGGTGAACGACTCGCCGTATTAATGCGGCGGAAAAGCAAACCAAAACCTACAGCAAAATATGAAAATATATTATAAAGGCCTGTGTGTAACGCAAATTAGAGCGGCATTAGCGACAACTCCAAGTGACATTAAAGGGGTTTCTGTTATTACCGCACGCGACAATGTTAGCGACTCGATGGTCCAACTTAGAGAGTTGGAAAGCGCGGAAGATTACATAATACACCCCGACTTCGGAACGCGAGTTAACGCCAACTTGTGTTTTATGTGCACACATGCATACTGTTTGATATACGTAGTGTTATGAGAACTGTTCTAAACTGGAGTGGCTGAGGGGGCGGGGGCTCAAGTTGGTGCGTCAACTTTCCGGGAGCAATTCGCCCGAGTGTGCACTAAAATATAGTTCAAAGTAAGTTGGAGCGAGCGGAACAGAGATGCAAGGAGCAGCTGTGCGGGACTAGCCATGAAACTTGTATTAATCCGATAACTTTTTATATCTCAAGTCGCGTCTTAGAAAATTAATTGCCGAAGACTTTGAATGCTCTAAAACAGACTTAGTAACTTGTCTTGTATCTTCAATGTTCATTTGCTATTTCGATACGAACTTTACGATACAAATAAGATGAATTAAAATATTTAATGAGAAAAGCCTGTGCTGCAATTATGAAATCTAATCAAGGATCAAACAAACGTATAAACAATACTAGTGCATGTCTACTAAACACACAATTGCGTAACTCTTGTTTAATAATTCATGATATTAACAAGTCATTACACAAAGTGCAATCTTACTACATAGTTACTTCGTAAACTAAGAAAATACATGAAACAGGTTAAATTATACACAGAGTGCACGGAGGACCTGCGTGGAGCGCAATCATACAAATTGCATTGGAATGAATCGGATTGTGTGAAATTTTAAACCGAAAATTGTGAATGATGTATTGTTTATTAATGCCTATTCTGTGCGAATAGCAAGTTTTAGTTGAATAAGTAAATAACGTAGACAGCAAATAAAATATCAGCAATAAATGTATACTATGTCTCGTACATTAAAATGACAACAGAGCTAAACAAATAAAAGAGAATTTCTTAAATGCTTTATGCTAAGACAAGATGAACTTTAACCCAACTCCGTTTAATTTCAGATAGAACAAGATATTAATCTAAATATAATACCTACCGTCGATATTCGAGGTTTTGACTGATGAAATATTATAATGTAGGTATTATCAGATAATGAAGAAGATATTGTGTAAAGATTAATCGTTAAGAATATACTTAAATGACGCGTTGAAATCTTTAGAAACGTCTTACTATGTATGAAACTATGAAATATAAATCTCTTAAACTTTCTTTAACATGTTTTTCAAATTAAAACATCTATGCAGCTATGTCTATGTAATTTGTTTACGTTTCTGTAGCTTGGTCGGTGTAACGTTGCCTACTATGTATATCAACATTTAATATTTTTTTAAAGAAATTGGTCTCGCTTAGCCTAGACAAGTCTGGTGCACACCAAGACGCCAGCTTAACCGCCATCGCTGTAAGATGAGGAGGGCCAAAACTAAGCCAATTAATCTTTTTTAATGTCAATTAATTACAATAGTTAACATTAGCACGACAAACTACAAAAACATAAACAAGTAACAAATGCAAGAATCTGTAAGACTTTTCTTGCATCGTGTAAATGAGATAGCTGAAGTAATTTTCTACAGAAAAACTGTATCAAACCAGTTGTCAAATGCAATTAAAGTTCTACAGAAAAAAGTTTCTATTGACTGATATTGGTCATGATATCTCAGTCTATAACTGCCTCTACTTTCATTAAAGTGTCTATAGCTCGGGGCCCTTTATCTGATTGCATTAAAAAAAGCTTTAAATGCAAGTCACTCCATGAAGAATAGCCGCGTGGTGATGAGGCGTGCAAATAAAACTAAAATACGCCGTTTAAAAAAAACTGTTTCATTACTTTAAAAGGCCAAAATGACTCACTCTTTTAAGGAGACAGGAGAGGTCTGTCATTTGAATTAGTAAGGAGTTTTTACTGCTTGACATTTTTATCTTATTTGATGTCTTTAAATCATAATGATAAGTATAACGGGAGCAGTTTTTATAGTCTTATTTCGTTTATGTGTCCCGTGGCGTTATCTATGTTCATGTTATTCTCAATCCAACAAATATTTATAGGTATTCATATCTTCTGAACTCTACAAGGTATCGAAATGGAACATGCACGTTATTTTAAGTTAATTCGTAATATTATATCATTGGCACATGGCCGTTTCGGAGGCTATTCAAAACCAAACTTACAAAAAGATACAAATACTAAAAACGCCATGCAATTCTTATTCTAGATGGATGTCCGTCCATATAAAGACATCAACTCTGATATGTATAATTATTATTCACTAGAATTTGCTGCGGTTTCAATTGATACGATTTTTCGAGACAATAGGAAGACTATGGCTGTCCTTCCGCAGAATGCAATGTAAGTATTTCCTTGCCAAATTTTATTGAAACAAGTGCAGCAGTTTAGGCGTAAAGAGGTTTCAGACGACAAACAGACAAAGACTTTCACATTTACAGTATTAGTAATTCCTCAGCATTGTGTTATTCGATGTAAATTTGACCTACCAACCATTACATAACGTTAGACCTTCTGCGGAAAAAACAGCCTTACTATATTCCTACACAATCGGGCCGTCTAGAAACTAGCTAGATATGTAGTTTACTAAACCTATATTTAGCTAAAGGCAAAACAAACGACGAGAGTAAACATCAGCGCCCGACTCCGTCCACCTACTTAGAAAAATACGTAATCCGAGATACGTAAATAAGTGAATCACATACAATATTAGCATACCTCTTGAGTAGTAATCTTATAATTTATGCTGTGTGGTCCACGGTTAATAGATCATCTTATCTCAAAGTAGCGAGAGGGTAGATTAATATTGGTTTAATAATAAAAGGCACGTGTATCGAACAGTTTGAAGGTCACGAAGAAAGTCCTATTTATCTCATGAAAGTTTAGTTTCTTCACTGAAGTACTCGACTGAAAGACGCTACTATTATCAGTACGACTACTATACTATGGGAGAAGTAGTAAAATACTATATTTTTGTGTAAATATGTCTTTTCTCAATCTATCTCTTGGATAGATCACAACCCACGAATGAAAAAGATATCTATATTTGGTATCTTCGCCATTTAGCCTCACATTCTATATATAGGTACCTGGCAGTAAATCAATAACTGGCACACATCGCTGATATAGATTTTCACCTCACCTGCAACAAAATAGAACATACATCAGAAACTAGAAAAACATTTTACGTCATATAGCGTATCTCATCGATTCTTCTAGAATCAATACGTGTACAGATGATATGTACTTGGTAACAGTCAAAGGAGTAGGTTCTCAAAAGTCAGCTCACATCTCGTCCCGGGAGGGTGCACGAGGGTTGTAGGAGGGTGGGCGCGGGATGAGGCTCGCGGGGAACGGGGGTGGTTCCAAGGTCGCCGCCCTTGTCTACGTAACCTAACTGCGACCTAGCTGTGTCGCCCGGTTTCTATTCGCTTTAACGATTAATGTTGAATGATTCCAGATCTCTTTGTTCTAAAACATAATTTTAGGTACATGAATGAAATAATTTCATACGTACGTTTAGCTTAGTGATGTTTATAGGTGATTTAGTTTACTGTGCACGAGTGGGTGTGAATGAAAATAGTTTTATAAACGTTCCGATTCACAGTATGAACGAACGAGTAAGTACAACATAAATATTTCACGCTCAGTGATCTACAAATGGATATGACGAGAATTTTAATAACTTTTCATACACAACTCAGAAACTTTCAATAAATGGCAGGCTTGTTTAGAATAATAACAAGAAGTTTAACGAGATTGCTTTGACAAAAGTTTCGTTAAATATTACAAAATTACAAATTGTGAATGAAAAAGACAGTAGTCAAGAATCATAGAGAACAGGAGTGATAGGGTAGTAGTAGACTAAAACTATGCGCGTGTACTGCCTAACGATTTAGGAAAAAAAAAAATTGACGTTTTTATTAGTTAGCAAGAACTCGTATGGTATCAGTAACCGCCAGCTAAGCGGAGCTAATTCAGTTTATACTCGTGTGTGAAAACGTAATTAATTAATGATTCGTTTCTCATGACGTTATCAGTTGCTATCCTGAGAATCTTGTGCCTTAGGAACACGCCTTCTTAGTCAAGCCTGGGAACCATTTTGTTGAGGTCCAATATCAATTTAGATAAGTTAGACACAGGTGCTTCAACTGACAGGTCCTAAGCGCGACTGCTACTGTACTATTGGATTTTCAGATCGAGCAGTGATATTAGGTTTTTCTATGAAATCTCCAGTAGAAGCTCGGAGATTGACGAAAGGCTCGCCTCTGTTGCATGGGACCTTATACCGGCGAACTGTGGGGTTACATAAGTACACAACTGCCTACCTCTTCGAGGAATATGTATGTGATGGATGTAAGGAGATTTAAAAAGAGTGTCTATGGAGTTTCTTGCCGGTTTTTCTCCATAAGACCCACTTCTTGTAACCGTGCAACTAGTTTTGACTTTTCAAAGGTGCTATTTTACTTTGACTGTGTAGGTTATAAATTTTATTCGATGCAGTCTAGAGGCCATAATGGAATGGCCTCTTATAGCAAATAGACTACCTTTCCTAGTGTCCTATAATAAAATCCACCTAAGCGAAACTAAACACACGTTCATTACGTACACGTGTGGAGTAAATGAGTTATTCCGTCGACACTACTATTAGTATCAATACCAAGTCTGGGCGAAACGAACCGGCACGAGTAAAAATTTCAAATGAAATGACATTTCTACGTAATAATCCATATCGTATATTTCGATAACGAACTCTTTTGAAATATAAAAGTAGGTATGTCGGATGTGGGCAACGAGCAACAAAGTTACTCGGTCGTGTTATAATTTTTACGTGTTTTGTAAAACTCTGTGTCACGAAAGGTTTAATCCAACTCTGCCTACCCATAGAGTATTATTTATTTACATGATTAAAATATTAAAAAAAGAAATCTTTTCCAAAAAACTATTTAAAAAGCCAAATACATCTGTGTTGCATCTTCAGAATCTATGGTAGGACACCAGCAAACTTTTTTTTTATCTTGGGTAAAAACAAAAATCTACCAAATTGGTTCATACAATAAAAATATCTATCCCGAGAGCCTTCATTCAGCACACAAAAATTCTGTTTCTCCATTTCCAAAAAAACATGAAAAAGTACGTTCTGTATTGATTGAAGTACCGATCATATTTAAATATTTTTCAGATATAACTTTTTATGTAACTAAATTAGTCAGGCATAAGCGCAAAGAATTGAGTTAGCAATTTTATCTATTTTGTATAGTCATAAAAACATATGAGATGGCTTTTAATCTACATTGCTTTGCATGCCTGTAATCTACCAAAGATTGTACTAAAATGAGAAAAGTTTATTAACACCTTTATGTTATGAGTTCTAAGCTAATAAATAAATATTCTCTTCTATTCCATGAGACGTGCGATTATCGTGAAAAGTAAGTGAAGTTAAAATGTTCCATGTTCCAACAACTAATTTAATTAAATACATTCTACCAAAATAATTGACTGAATATCGACATTGAATCAATGTTGAAACTATTTAAATTTCATAATTACAGTGTACTCTAAGCTGTCTGACCTTTGCAAAGTCCCGACTGCTTTTCAACTTTCCTAAATTAATTATACATTCGATACTAAAATAACTTGCCATACTTTTTGTTCGTTGAAAGAAGAATGTAGTAGCATAGATTTGAAGATCGGGATAGTTTATTTATTTATTTATGTTATAGGTACACAAAACAGAGTTTATACAATTATACAATGCGTTATACAATTTGGTTATAAATAGGATAGACTAGAAAATATTCGTGATTTCTGAAGACGAGTGCTTAATTATTATTATCACAATCATCATCTACAGCCTGATTTCATTCACTACGGGGCATACTCGTCTCTGTAAGGGTTGTGGCGAATTTGATCAAGACCTCGACATAAGAGAAAAGTGAAGGCAAGTGCCGTTTTTAGTCAGTACGAGGCCAGGTATACTTCGATAATTAATCCATAAACATTTTAAAACAGGTAAAACAGGCCTCTTCCCGTTTGTTCTCTCCATCATGATCCGGGTATTCTCATCCATTATGTCAATAAAACCTTCAACGATCAATGGAAGTCTATTCATGCAATGTTTTAATAATCTAAGGTGTGTCTACATAAACTACTAATCAGTAAAAATAAAGACTAAAGCAGCTGTTTAATACTAATTAAACAGAAACAGAATGAAACTAGACAACAATTCGTGGAAATACCATACGCTTTTTTCATTTCAGACTATAAAATGAATAAAATTGTTCTACAAACAGAGGCTAAGACCGGTCATTCTCAAGTCTCAAGACTAGTTCTGAGATCCGCCAGGTGGTTTATAATTACCGACTACGGCTGCCGTCAATGTCAGTAGCGAGAAAAAGTCCAGCACTGAGGATTAATTAGCATAGTTAATATAATTAACACAAGTTTTACAGATAATGCGCAACGAGAAAATGTATTTTCGAATTGAAATTGTTGAGTTTCGTACCTTGAGATAGTAGACTAGACAGTTACATAAAAATACTAGCTGTGCCCCGCGGTGTTTTCGGGTTTTATCTTTTTTTTTCTCTAACTTTTTTAAGGGTTCCTCTTCCTACACATAACAAACCAAACTTGAAGTCTAACCAGTTGGTTTTGGTTACTAGTGATCCCGCGGAGGTCGAAATGCGACTTTTTTTGACCGAAATGATTCTTTAGTTTTTTTTTTGTGCGCGCAATATTCTTTAAAAAAGGTACAAAGCTTTCGCTTCACGAATTAATATATAGGTATAGTTTTAAGATTTCGTGATTATCGACAGGTATTTCACTTTTATATTGAAATATTAAATAAGTTTTTAATCATAGTCTGCAAGGATCTAAATTAACCGTTATGATTCGTGATTCAGATAGCGGAGTAATAAAATCAAGTGATCGGTAGAACAATCGATGAATCATTTTCATTTTGCATTTGGCGTCATAATTTATGAGTACGACGAGTTAACAAATGTGATACTTAATAAATTCTAATTGATAAACTTAGATCATTATCAGTTTTGGAATTCCAATCCTAATTTTATACATGACAAAGTTCAAATTCCATTTCTACATTGTATACATCCGATCACAAATCAGCTTCATATGCGTGACAATAGAGACATTAGATAAGTGGTAATTAAATGTTAGTAATTGTCTTAGTTTTTGAATCGCACATACGATTAACGTACTTATGTAATTGTATGTACTGATAGACAATAATTAAAATCACCAACTATCAAAGAAAACGTTAAATTATTCCCGTCACACGTATCTTTAGATCGATTTAACATAAGTATCGTGCGTTCTAAAAGATAATCATTAATTAAAAAATGTCTCACATAAAGCCAATATACACACATGCGACTTTTTTGCTGATTGCAGTAAACCGGATCGGTAGTCAGCTACTTTTTACTGTCGCGTCGAGGCACGAACTACCACATAAAAGAAACGCGATCTTAGCTAGATTTCCGCTGACAGCGCAACGCTGTTTTATCGACTTTCAGACAGTTTTAAATTTCGAATATTAGCAACCGAAAATTTTGCCGTTGAGAAATGGTACAAGAAATCAATGTAAATTCAGGTGTCTGTTAAATTGAGAAAATTGATTTTCTAGCTTCAATTTGTTTTACAGAAGTTTATTAATTGCTTTTTTTCTTTGGAATCTAGAATAGAATAGAGAATCTGTTTCATAAAAGATTAGGATCGAACGTGAGAAATGGTAATTTGCCTGCAAAGCTACGCCCTAAGGTCACCCGGAAAATTTTTACGTGTTATTTGACAGACTCGCCTGTTTCCTGTTATTAATCAATTTGTTTTAATAACATAACAACAAGTGAAGACCCAATTAAAATACGAAATCAAACTTCAAGGAAGACCCTTAATGAATTTCAAAGGGCCGTGATGAGATTTTCGCAAGAACAATTCGAATAGGAGCACTTTAGAAAACAATCTCCGGTGGAGATTCAATGTCGTTTAGTTTACGTCAGCCGACGGCGGGGCTGGCCCCTCTGGACACGTAAGCAGAATAAGACACGACTTATTTATCTGGGTCATAAATATAAGTGACAGAGACCATAGAATATTAATAAATTGGAATTGGTCACCACAAGTCGCGATATTCTTATGATTGTAGAATGTAGATGATAAATTTGATAAAGCAATCTGACATTAGAGTTGAGGTTATGTTATCTCAGAATCGTGGGTACCTATGTCACATTTGAATACTAGTTCTTACCTAACAATTTAACACATTTTCGTAGTTATGAAAATGTATTGATGGTAAAATTTTATTTACAGGGTTAAAGGGGTTTTTTCGGAAACGTTTGCTCCTGTAAATATCATCAATTGTCAACGAAGGAAGATCTTGAAACATCTGTGAATGAGGAACGAGTACGCAAACTTCATCAATTTTAAAAACATGGACGATAGATCTAAATGAGAACAAAGTTTATATTTATTTATAAAATACCATCACGCCTATATTCCCCGAAGAGTTAGGCAGAGGTGTACCAATGTACACCACCGGGATATCAGCGGTATGTATGGGTACCATCTGATAAATGGCGAACCTATTGCCATTAAACGGCCACAAATCTAAACTACTACGGAGAATTTAATAGAAAAACCCAATAACACTGCTCGACCTGGGAACTGAACCCAGGACCTCTAACTTAGCAGTCGCACTTGGGACCACTAGAGTAACGAGGTAGTTTATATTTATTTATTTACCAAATAATAGATCTATGAATATTAAAAACATTCAAGAATGAAGGCGTGAGAACTGATAGCGGAGTGACATTTAGCTCTTAATTAACTTCAATTTATTCACAGCGCAATAAAAATAATTTACATATTCATATCTAAGAATAAAATTTCACATACGTTTACGTAATAAATATAATGCTATTAAATTATAGGTTTTTGTAACGACTTCATATTTCATTACTAATTAGTGCTATACAAAGTATCATGGCATGATTATACTGATAAGTTCTAGCGGCATGTTTATTTTTCTCCCAGTTATTCCATTTGAACAATGATAACCCGGTGACATCAATTGCCAGTATATACCAGTCTTGTAATTTTATCTGTATTCTGTGAAACTGTGCTTAGAAATACAAACACAATTGCGGCACACTGTGCTAGAGTAATTAAATACACAAATTATGTGGTCGACTAATTTAATGTTAGAATCACAAATGTTTAACCGGTGGGAATCGGCGGTTTCAGCATTGTAAATACTGGGCATTAACTAAATTGGTAAAATATGTATTTATTGCAGAATTGTTTAAATAGAGAAACGTTGAAACATAAAATAAACAAAGCTGATGGCATTAATTCCAGTCGAAAATTATCATTGAAATCAGAAATGTTAAACAGTTACGTAACACGGCCAGACTATGTTTGCGCAAAATATTCATTCAAAGAAACGTAATACGAAGCAAAGGAAGTCGATAAGGAGAGCGTACCAAAAAAGAAAGTACAAACAAATAAAACAAAATGTAATTCGGCAGAAACACAGTGAAAAATATAAGAAACGAATGTTGCCGAGTGCGATAAAAATTGGCCAAACAGTCGACAACGGCTCCCAGCCGCGTCGTGGAAACTTGTGGACTAAGTAATTGCCATTTACAGTTCTACGCTACCTAACTTCCCAACTGAGTCATCTTGCATCTATCAAAATGACTTTTCCCACCTTAGTACTAATAAAATTTACGCGCGTCTTTTAATTAACCAACGTCTGCTTTTTCCTCCATTTATACATAGGGTTGAACGGTTTCCAAGTTTATAAAACATCTGCACCCTCCTTGTTAGAATTGTTCCAACATTATTCGTTTTTCTTTTTGCGAGGATGACTGCTGAGAGCACTCAAAAGATAGTCTTTGTAAACGGAGTCTTATTAATTATCAAATCTATTTCGTTTGTACATCGTAGCTGTGTCGAGTTTGTTATCCATGTAACGTTATGTCGACTTGGCTTGGGGTCGTTTTGAAACCTTATATTTTTGTTAAACAAAAGAAAACATCGTTCACTTGCAGAATGTCGTCAACAAAGCGACCGCATAAATTGTCTAGCTAGACCTTTTGAAACGAGTCGCGTTCTCGTTCAAGCCTAGTTCGCCACGGCCACGTCGGCTTGCGTCCTGTCGCTGACACACCACTCTCCGCAAAAACAACGTGCCTCCACAATACTACAATAGGTGGCTGAGCTGAGCGGTTTGTTCCCCCCTCTCGAACAACTCCTCACCCCCCGACATTCACCACTTGTATGAGTCAGCAGCAAGCCTTAGATCAAATTCGACGTCGTGCTACTAGTGGCATGTTTTTCGCAGTAAATATCCGTTTTGTGCCGATAAAGCATCAGTAATGGCAATATCGCCGAGGAGAATAAATTATAGATAAGTAGCTCGGGAGTTATTTTATTGTTTTAATAAAAGTTTAAGTAAGACTTTTTGGAATGCTCTCGGCATTCAAGAGAAACTTTTCCGAGGTTTCGTTCAAACGTATCTATTCGAGAATTGTTCGTAAAGTATAATAAAAAAAAGTGGATTGTTAAAAGTTAAAAGGTAGAAGAAAATGGTTTGCAAAATAAAGCTGAGAGAGAAATAAAACGGCGGGCTGCAGCGAGTACATCTATTCGAATGCCGTGTCATTTTGTTTCTAAAAAATTACCATGACAAAGAACACGAAAGGTGAATAACACTGTTCTGAGCGGAAACGCAGTCGCGCCGCTGGCTTCCGATACAAAACGGAATCCAGTTAGCCATCCCATCTGGTCGGTTTTCATTAATCGCCCGAATAACGGGGCACTGAAAAAAGCGCCCAGGAGAATGTGTTTTGCGAATACGGCTTACAAGAAGATGCCATTAAATACATTTTAATGATCACCATGCGGTACAAGCCGTGTGTTTAATTACGTAAGTGTACGATAAAACACGTATAAAGCCAAGTTGAGCCAAATGGTTTTATCCAACTGTGAGAAAAGTGGCAAGAGAACGGGGTAGGAATTTTAGAGCGGTCAGCTTTGACGTTTAATTCTTTGAAATAAGTTAATATTTAAGTAAGGTTTATATTTATTGCTTTTGTTGTCATTACTTTTTTAGAACAAATGCTGATTATAATATGTATTTAAAAGTATAACTTTATGTTTGATTAACAATGGTCATACGAAATGTTGTCTCAATAAGTGGTGACGTCATCCATGTTAAATATTTGAGCAGACGCGAATGTATAGCAACAGCTATCTATAGAATTCGCAATATCGTAACAATATAAAGTACTGTAACCTTCAGTTTTGCACGTGTAACATTTTTATTTGTCGATTACATAATGGCTTTAGGTTTTGATCAAGAATTTAAGTAGTTAAGTTTTTTTTTATTAATATTTTGAAAAGCCCACTTCAATACGATATGACGTTATTGGGACAGACAAAGAAAGCACATTGCACATAAAACTGTAAGCTATTGGAACACTAAATTGTGATATAAATTCTGCATTATGAGCTCGCGTCCCGATGCAATAATACACAGCTATGACCGCTTTGAAATGAATAATACTCGATGTTTATATTGCGTTGGGAACACCTATCATTGTTCGTGTAGCCCGGCATAACGCCCACAACTAGTTTTGGGTACGTAATGTGTCACAATTTGATAGCTCTTCAATGTGCATGCATACTAATTATAATTTAGCTTAAATATCTTGAAATTGAAATGTTTTTTGGGTTACATATTTTATTTTTCTGATTAATTTCGTTGCACACCCAGTTGAATTATTACAAGCGATGTGACAGGATGTCATGTCAGGAATTGTGGTAGATTGACTTAATTTTTTGTTTATACTAACGATATCATTACGTAAGACTATATCTTAATCAAAATACATCCTGTATTTCCGATGATAAGCACATAGGAACAGCTGATGGTCAAATGCAGATAGGAACTGTAATGATATTGACTGTATTCAGTCATTTTTTACCAAATCAAGAATGACACAACATTACATTGAGTAATACTTATATTCAGGCAATAATGTAAGTATTTTTAGAGGTGTTTACATATCTGCCACTCTCGCCCACACGGCCCATTCGGCGCCGAGTAGAAGAACATGCTTACATTTTTAAAATATTTGCAACTAAGATGTACCTACACAAATATTTAGGAATACGTTTAAGAGTTCGTAATTTCATCTCCTATTTGAGATGAATCAAGAAACACGATTTACACTAATACATTATTTGTAAATTGTCATCAAAGTTAGACACTATGTATTTCCATGTACCTATGTACATCAATTACTCTAACGTCGATTACGTTGAATATTTGATAGAATTTCAAATGCGATATTTTAAGAGAAATATCTATACAGCAACGTCATTCATTTAATATAAATGTACCTACTAAATTTTTTTCAATACCTACGTCAAATAATTTCTTACATCGGAACGACACGACAGCCTCTTAATTTCCTTGAGTACACGAATATACCTAATACTTCGACAATAAAAAAGCATTTTGTGCGCGACTGTAATCAAAGTCAGTTGATTTTGCGATATCATATTTGCGACCCAATTTGGGACACTCGCACTCACAGTAGACATCAAAGCTCCGCCACAAAGAATAAAGAGGTCTTGATAAGTGAGTTACTATCGCAGGGGACACGACAAGGTCATATCTCAAATCTGGGGATGTGTCAAAGAGACACCCTGGAAGCACCGAGGGGAGCGTACCTCCGCCGGCCTCCCCGCCTTTGTGTCGAAATCACATTAACTATTGTTCGACGACGCTTTGTCGACGTTGTATGCGAAATTAACTGTACTCTCAAGTGATATTGGATTCTTTTAAGGTCACATTGTCGCAAGTTATGAACCCAGTGGGCCTTTTTTAAAGCTACCTTTAAGAGTAGATTCGCAAGGGTTCAACGAATGCGTGAAAATATCCATAATTTATAACTTTTTCAAAAACTTTTTAGGATTAGGTTAGTAAGAAGCATAAGATATTTTAATTAAATTATTAGCTAAACAATCAACCATTAATATTTCTCAGTAACTCTCAATACTATTAATTAATATAAATTAGGTTAGTCTTTTACTGAGCAGTCGATTTCTGCTTGAAGTGACACTCCTTCTAGCTCCTGTCTCCGAAAATAGACGTTCTACTGGCACCGATGTAAATAAAGTTTTAAATTAGGTTAGGGTAGAAATGAAAACAAAGAACACCATAGAAAAAAGTCGATAAATTAAATCACGATAGGTATAGATATTTCAAATGTTTCGATACGATATCATATCGATAATGCTATCGATATATTAGGGTGGATATTATCTATATTATCGAACTTTCGATATATTGTTGCATCCCTAATAATGACACATTTATTGTCTTGCATTATTATTGTATTGATTTACGTCCATGCGAACAATACTCAGCTATCTCAGATAAATATTACTAGAGCCAGTTTGAAAAGCTATAGTAGTTTCCTGTGTACATTAAAACTTTTTTATCTCCTCGAGTCCTTTGTAAAGTTTTTGAGTATGAAATTATGAATGAAGTTCTTATTTGCAAAGTTTTGAAGATAAGCCAAAAGCGCTTCAGGCATACGTTTTGTCAATTTGGTTTATCGCTGGAAAGAATTCTTTTAAACACATAATTATTATTTTAACTTTGTCCTCATTTTCAAGGAAAGCCGTACAGAATTTTAATATCAGGTAATGAACTGGGTGTTCGTGATTTCAGCAGATAATGAAATGCGAACGTGACAAGCATTATTTTCATTTAAATAGATGGAATTATTATTAACAAAATTGCGCACTTAAATCTACGTTTCACACAATCGATTATATGGCGTCTTTTCGGCAATAACACATAAAGCCGGTCGGTAATTACAATTTTAATAGGTCGGTCAGCGACTAGGGGTGTAAAGCACCCCACCCCACTCCGCCACGGGTATGGTGAGGGGGAAGTAACGACTCGCTGTACAATACAACTGTACGTAAGTTAAATTATACAGATTTTGACAATGCTACTGAACGAATGTTCGCATTTATCTTGCATGGAGTTAAATAGTAGATTTATTTTTTGAAACATAATGCAACACACACATTTGCAACCACGTTCAAAAGCATACATAAATAATAAGGCACATTTTAGGATTTCTTTCCTTTACATTACATAAAGACAAAGGTCAGAAAGGAGGTCACATATTATTACATGGAGTTCTACCGGGTACTGAGAACGAGAGAGGTTATTTATTATTTTAAGTTCAAAACGGCTGTGGCTTGGATTGCATATATACCCTGTAACAATTTTATTATTACGGTATTTTTTGTACGAGAAGCGGTGTTGTTGCCTAGAAGCATAAAATATGACAAGTCTACGGATTTAATCGTCATATTCATAGGTATTAATGAATATAAGAGGTAGTGCAACTAGTTTTGACTTTTCAAAAGTGATATTTTAATGGTCTAATTGAAATAAAACATTTGACTTTGACATTATGGTTTGGTATAATTAAGCATAATTTGTATACAAACGAAGTGCAGATAATAAAAGCGTCTGCGCCCTGATCATGTCATGGAAATGTCCTAGTTTCCAGCTCAAGGCAGATAAGAAATTAATAGGACAATGTACGCAATAAAAAAATGTCTTTTGTAGGAGTAGCGCTCTGAATATCAAGAAATCAAAAACAATTAATAGGTTCTTACAAATATATCTGCTACTAGGAATTTTATAAAAACATACTATCAAACTTTGCCCGACCCGAAAATCAAATATAGAACCTTACCCAGTAGTCCTACTTACGACAACTAGACTAGTGAAATTGGCAAATTAATATTCAAAATACACACCATACATACTTAATCATAACATATTTTAAATAAGGAAAATTACTTATTGGTATGACGCATAAGTAGGCTTACAACCGACCCTACAATAAAAGTAATTGGACAATCCATAAGACAGCTGAAGGACCATCGAAATAATGAGTGCTTTTCATTTTTGATGTTATGGGGAAAACATGAGGAATATTGCGTCATGGTACCAAGGATGGAAGAAATATAGAATGAATAATTAATCTTTATGTGTACACCTAATAACAATTTATCTAATTTCATTTATGTTACAAACTTAGTACATTTGAAAATAGTAAGTGATTAAATTGACAGTTTTGGTTCGATGTTGGGCGATTTTGCAGATGTATCGCGTTTAGTAAGTAACTGAATTTGATAGTCTAGTAAAATAATTAATTCTTGTTTAGATCGCTTTATTTCTGAATATGTGAGTATATTTAACTATACTTTAAGGAAGTTAGTAACATATACTAATACAGTGAAAAATACCTTACGTGAATAATAATCACAACATTTTCAATAAAATCGTTGTGTTGGCATTGGGGGACTTTGACCCTTATACTGAAAACCCAACTATTCCTCTCTCAATACAGGGTCGGCAACGCGCAAGTGATACTGCTGGTGTTGCAAGCGTTTATAGGCGGTTACCATCAGGTGGGCCGTATGCTTGTTTGCCACCTTAATAGAATAAAAACAAGAATTATTAAGTTGGACTTCGTAAAATACGATTACTCCTACCACAAGTGTTAATTAACAGTTATAGTTCGAAACCCGAAAAAAATATTCTTCGCAACAATAATTTATTACCACCGTATTCCAAATCCAATTAATAAATCGTGACACTTGAATCTTAGGATGAAAACGTCACGATCTAGAAATTTCAGAGGGTGGTATTTATTCACTATGTTACATACTTTGCAGTTTAGGTAAACATACTCTTCCTATTCCTTATAAGATTATAATAGCATAATAGGAAATTTTGGAAGGAGAACGGAGAGGCGTTGCCTAACAGTAAGAAACAAATATAGAATTATTTAGGATTGTGTAAATACATGATACATAATAACTATGTTGTCTATCAACCAGTATATTATACAATTTAATGCTAATCTTTTGTTTCTTTTGTACTCCAAAAGCCTATAAGAGTAAGAGTACGGAAAGTTCACCGACCAGATGACCTCGATTAAATCGCCGGAAAGATTGGATCGATGGGGAACAGAGCACCAAATGAATTGGGAAAAAGAACGAAAAGGAGAACCGTACAAGCCCCAAAAATTCACAGTAACAGCAAAACTGAAGAAAAATTAATGAAGGTTTACGGTAGGGATTCTTTAACGGTTAATTTGGGGCCGTGCACCTAGATTCAACATTTCATAAATACTTTTAAAAAATTTTGATTGAATATATATATTTTTTAATTGAAAGATTAGTACATAATTACATTTGACATGCAATTAGTATAAGTTCCTATGAAATCATTATTTATGATAATGGTTAATCCAATTTGAGGTGACCAAATAATTGTATTTGTTCCGTTGCGTTATTAATAGCGTACTGCTCAGATTTTTTTGCAAGTTTTGGTTAACAATTTGGGTATTTGTAGCTTAGTCACATAATTGCTATAGAAGTTTTTCTAAACCATGAACACATTAGATGTGCGTTACTTATTTTGATGTGTAATTGAAAATATCCCACAATAAAATATTATTCAACTGCCAGACTTTGATCACAATCATGATGCTTATGACATTACACTATGCATACCTACATATGATAATTTAATAATACAAGAATGGAAAAACCCAGATGTCATATTTGCGAACAAACTCTAGTTCCGAGGTTAAAAAACTGTTTCAAGATATTGCGCACATACTTTAAGGTGACCCGTCACATGCATCTTATTAGGTACTTATATTATATGACTTTAGAATTTACCATGTGTTTCATAACCTATCAGAAATTTTATCTGACGTCTGTCCATTTCCTAACCAGAAGACGCTGGTTCGAATCCTGCTTGCTTTGCTTTTTACCCTGCTGCCTGCTTGATTTTTACTTTACTAAATAACTTTAAACAAAAATAATTAAATCTTAGCATTGCAAATGCTAGAAGCTTCTGCAGAAGAACCGACAACCGCTGGGGTACCGAGTAGACGTGTTCTTGAGTGGAGACCGCGACTCGCCAAACGTAGTGTAGGACGCACTCCGGCAAAATGGAGTGATAATTTGCGAAAGACTGCTGGTAGAAGCTGGCTGCGAAAAGCCGAGGACAGGGTGAAATGGCGCACATTAGGGGAGGCCTACGTCCAGCAGTGGACTAATATAGGCTGATGATGATGATGATGGCAAATGACAAAAAATACAAAAATATATTTAGTAAGGTTATTTATATTTTTGATACATAGAGTTTAGTGATAATTAATTCTCCATCGCTGAAAAGGTAAAGGAAAATATCGCGAAGAAACCTTCATGACATTTTACATAATTTTGTTGATGAAACACGTGCAGACTGTAATTGTATATTAATGATTGCCAAATTGACTCAATACACAGACCGTAGATCAAGATACCTTACTGATTAAAAATATAATAGACTTCTGTGCTACAATATAAGTATAACCACGGTAATATTATCATAGAAATACAAATTCTATAAAATAATATTGTAATAAATTTATAATGTCGTGTATATTTCCATCATAGGTTGCCTAAAATAAATCACACATCACGACAAGCTTAAAATTTCTAGGTACAGCAACAAACGCGGCTCAAATAGTAATCATCACCGCTTGGCCGAACATAAAACCGTCTTAACCCAATCAAAAACCATAAAAGTTACAAACCACAATATAAAGCCGAATGCCGAATAAAAAAAAAGTTACACGACGAAGACACCTTTCCATGGCCTCGGGGAAGAAAACAAAGCCAAATAAAATCGTGGCGATGATTGTAGGCGAGTATTTAAAAGGAACGCGCGATCGATTGCCTCCGATCGACAACCCGCTCGGCCGGTCGAGTGGCGTGTGTTTGTGAGACGATCACACACATACACATTCACACCGGCTCTAACGGATGTGGTCTGTCCGTCCGTCTATTTACCGAGAAGTATCTAAGCGAGCTCCATGGATGTCATATAAACGATTTATAATATACGGACGTTGAAAAATGACTGGGAAAAGTCTAATGTAACGGTAGGATGGGCACGCGCGAAAGAGCGTGTGATGTGGGCATTACAATTTTTTGAGATTCTGTGCGTCATTAAGGCGACAATGGAACAACGCTATAAAAACTGCAAGATTTAATGGGCATTGACCATACGCCGCTGGTTTCAACAAGGAAAAAATATTAAGTGTTAATTATGTAATTGTCTGCCAAATGATAATATGATTTTCAGTTCCTAATACCATTAAAATTATTTTATTTAATGACAAAAAGACTGGTTTACTACTCTCATGATGATAATAAACTGAAGAAAAAAACAGTATTTTAAATGTAATAATGAACTTTCTAAAATGCTTCGACTTTTAAAGTAATTAAGACTTCTATTACGGCGCAGATGCATTCAGTCTGCTACATTAAAACACGTTAGTTATAATGAAAAATTAATAAGTTATACATTATATTTTAATACATATTGATAAAGTTAGCTATCGACAACCCTAGATGCGAAGGCAAGCCAAGCGGAGTTACTCTATCGTTATCTGCACTAGCTAGTTAGATATAGCCTAGCTACACTGTACCTAGATACATCTTGGCATAGCGTATAAAGATAGGTCGAGGCGAACCGATGCGCTACACTACACGTCCTCTTTGTTTACGCCACACCACATATTATTATGTATAACTAGTTAGGTATACGTTGCTACGCGCCAACGACATCTAAGTACGATGCTAGACGAGCTGTTTTGTACGAAGATATTTGTGACAAACATGTGGTTGGACAAACAAAATGGACAGTCGGCTTTGAATTTCGAAGTATCTTTATTTCTCGACACTATTTTCTATTGACGGCTTTTATCATCAAATTCAAATTGTATTTATTCTTTTTGTAGGCAAATTATGTATCAAAATATTCAAAGCACTATTCAAATACACTTAACGAAGGAAAAAATCTATGTCAGACAGTTTTTGACCCTACGTCCTTCTGGTTAAAACAGCAGATGCTTTAGCCAACTAAGCTAACGAGACTACTGCCGGTCCAATTTCTCTACCACATTCTAACGTCCAAGGTGACGTCGCAATATTTATTGATGACAGTAATTCTCATTACTATTATAATTGTCATAATTTTTTTGATACCTAGTTACCTTTTAATAAACAGACAGCTTATGTGGAGGTACAGACATAATGTCCTGAGATGATTAGATTAGATTGGGGATCAAATTAAATTTAGTAGAAAGATATCTTTCTTTTATCTTTCTTATGTATTATAAGTATGTATTTACAAAAAAAAAGTATATAAGTATTATATCCATTGTCTAGTAGTACCCATAGTACAAGCTCTGCTTAGTTTGGGACGAGATGGTGTTGTGTAAATTGTCCCAAAAATATTATT
Organism: Acronicta alni; assembly: GCA_964056405.1. NCBI lineage: Eukaryota > Metazoa > Arthropoda > Insecta > Lepidoptera > Noctuidae > Acronicta > Acronicta alni. Next base: position 10,131,989 of record OZ043937.1, on the reverse strand, counting down.
ATTATATGTTTAAGCACTAAGGCCGTTTAAACAAACGTTTTTAAGCCGAGTTCAACTACCTATAATTGATTCGTCGTGTGTGTCGGTTGTCAGTGTTGTATGGATCACTATGGAAGTTTGTTGACAGACAGCCTGGCCTTCATTTAAAGATACTAGACTTAATTTTAATAGATATTTTGTATTGCTGTTAAATGTTATGTCTAATGGTCTTTAAGGTACAGCATGGTCCATTACTATTATCCTCCTATCCATCTATTACCTACATACGTTCGTTATACGTGAATATTTGTGTGACCAACTAGAGCGCCAACATGCTAGACGACGCGCATTTTTCCATTTAGAATCGTAGACTCGTGGAGTCGAATATAGATGTGTCATTTTTGGGAATTCGTCACTGGGTGCGACAGAGTTATTTGCATAGTTGCATAAAACGTTTGGCGTATCAACGAATATGACGCGACTGCGCGGTCATTTGTCACAATAATTGAAATTGGAGTGCGACATGGTAACTGGAAATTAACGAGAACTTGAAACTGTGGGAATGTAAATCTAATTTCTGTTGGTTATTGAGGCTGTATTTCGTGTGGCTAATGTTTTAGGTAATACGACATGACGTCGAGTTTTTTTAAAATTACCTACCAACGAAAGCGTTACGTCATTCCGCCGGCGGCAAAGCCAAGCATTTATTGGAAAGAGCAATAAAACTTTCCAGCTGAAAACGAAATAGCAATAAATCGGCGAAAAACTTCTTTCATCAAAATTATCAAAACGGGAGCCTATAAAACATGATCCGACTTCGTTCGGCATACTTTTATTAAAAAATAAAACTTTCGACAAACAAATTAATGAAACTTGAAAAGAATTCAAACAAGAGCAAAACCGAACAAATGAAAAAGCTAAATAGGTGAATAATGAAAGGTGAAAACTTTCGAATGAAATCCATTGAAACTTTTTGGCTGACAAACTTTTTAGTAAGAATTCCTTGGTAGGTATAATTCCTTAGGAAAAATATGAACAATGTTCAGTTAATGCTTATATAAACAACTTGGTTGTGTATCTAGTCTTTTAAATTTGATATTTAATGAAGTTTATAAGTTTTTTATAATATCTGATATGTTTATTTATGTGTACACTATTTGGATGACACATAATAATTTAAAATCAATAAATAAATCACATTATTTTGTCTTTATTATTCAAATCATAATCAAGAAAAAAAACACTAGGTATTACTATAAATAATGTCTTTTTCTAAAAAAATCGTGCTTATATCAGGTCATTTATTTGACGGAATACTTAGGATATTATTGTACTTAAGCATACTTTTCATATGAATATTAATATATTTCTGTGGCATATAATGAATTATACATACATTTTCTTCATTTAGCAGCCAAATCAAAAAAACTTCTTAGTGTCGCGTTTTTTCACGATAAGTATTGTTATTTACTCTATCGTCCCAAGAAATATGTTATTATTGCTTCATTTATATTAGTGTGGCACTAAAATCATTAACAAAAAGTGATTTTTTCTAATCGGCAAAAAAGTTTCTCACCTTTATGCAAATTACGGAGTTATCAGAAATCCATTATTACATCAAGTTGAATATCCCGATTTTTGGAAGAAACTCGTTGGAGCGCCGCACCTCCCACAATTTTACCGAAATAGGGTCATAACCGTTACGAGCACATGTTGGAAACTTTTCGAAAACTCCGAAACTTATTTTGTGTTTAATGTGTATTTGCCGAAATTAGGATTTAGTCTATAGAGAATTCTAGAAAAAAAAAACAATTCACGAGTAACACGTTTTCTCACGCGATCTAGAAGTGACGCGTCGGCGTCGCTGCGAGAATAATGTCGTCGGCCGCGGACCGCCAGCCACCGCCACAGCAAAGCAATCACCGCGCCGCTAGAACCGCATCAATGACGCCAACACATTCTTCCGAATAATGTTCTTTCATTACATTTTATACCACTAAAGCCTCTCTAGGGCTCTTTTTATTCATTGAAACTATTTTGTTATTAGTAAATAGCAAGAAACTCACCGTAAATAAGCCGATTCCAACAACAAAGAGTCACCAGCCACGCGCTCCAATTATAGGGCACACACAAATCACCAAAGCACAAGAAGTTGAAGCTATATTAGTTCACAAAATTGTTAGTTATATTCACAGTCAGTTTACAAAGTCAAATTGAACAAAGTTTTCTAGTTCTTCGTGGGTTTATTATCTGAACCGAGAAAGTATATCGTGAAGCACCGCCAGCTACATACAAAATGGCGGATTTGCGTAATGAAAGAAAGTGACGCGCTGACGCGCCGAAAACGCATGGACAAAAATATTATTGTCTATGCTCATTTGTTCGACATAGAAATTAATGTAGATAATAAAATTGCTAATGTAAATCGATTTAAATAATTGAATACATACTGTTGATCATGTAATGATATTTTTAAAAAAAACATTCCAATTTATATTATTGGCATGTTTTTTTGTCTTTACACCTTATCTACCATGAGAACTAAAATTATATATCCGTGGGGAAACAAATACTAATAAGAGAAGACTTCAATTATTATTATACCTATTTGAATTTGAACTTAAAAGTAATAATTTAACTAAATCAATTCATTTTACTACTACTGAAACTATTTTAAAATAACCTTTTTAGTCTGTGGTTAGTGTGTGTTCAAAAACTTCACCAACAAAAACAGAAAATGTCTAATTTCTTTAAAATTATAAACTATCTTTGTGCTCAAAGCTAAATTTCTACTTGATTTTATGTTATGGAATTAAAATATTACTTTATGAAAAATTATAAAACAAGTTCAAGTTGTAGAACTTCTAAACCAACTTTTGAAGTCATAAAAATATATTTCTATCTCGCTCAAGTTACATAGAAAGAGAAAGAGACAAAACAATGTTTCTTGGATTTTTTCTATCGTCAATCGTTTAGGAAATACGTGTTCATCACAAACACAAAAAGGTTTTGTATATTTTTATCACTTGCATTGTGAAATTATTGTTGCTAATAACATGATTAGATATTATTTATGTTACTTGCTTAGAATAGTATTTATTTTTCTATAAATTATGGCTCATGCTATAATTTTGGTTGATGCGTATAGCTACGTATGTTTCACTTACACTTAGTAATCCATTGATCAATCAGCTGAGTTGTGTTTTCATTTTGTAGGTCCGCTCGAATGTTCTTCTGAATACTTCGATAGTGTAAATCTGTATTTGAGGAAGAGGATATCATACTAGCCTAATTAACTAAAACCAAGATAAAGAATGAATGAATTAAAATCACTGGAGCACGCAACATTGAAGGTAAGCCAAGTCAAATCCTTTTCAGTTTTACAGATGGTTTATGGAAATTATTTAGTCAGTTTACAATTTTTATAATTATTATTGTATTTTAAATAACTTGTCAATATAAATCTCCATTAGATCAATTATGTAGATTTGTATTTACTTTATCGATTTTCTTGTTGAAGTTCTTTGTTACTGACATCTCACAATATAAACCTACTAAGCAGATATAATATTTTTTGAATTTCCGATAAATTGTTTTGGTCCAAAAAAAACAGTGGTGTCATTAAAATCCTATTATTCAATTATGTAGTGGTTTTGATAGTGACCACAGTGATTGGCAAAACAATTTTTTAAAACAGTTTAATTAGTGTTTGTTTTTTTTTTGAAGTCAACTGCTTTTAATAGACTTGTTCCCAATAAAGGTACCATATGAGGTGTTCAACAAACGCTATCGCAACGCCCAGCGTGTGTTAGATGTGGATGCTCGACAGGTAGGCAGCATTGCCAGTGAGCTGACTGACACTACTGCTAGGAATGAGCCAGTCACTACCGGAGAAATTGACTCACTGCTTGGAGGAATGGTGAGATATAAATTTGGATATATGTAGTAACTTAATATCTGAATTCTAGTGGTACTCAATTGAATGCATTTACTCTATTCACACACTAAATATATTACCGAACTGGCAATTACTGAATAAAGACTTATTTTTAGGAGCAATTTAGGAGTGAATTGATTATAATATCTTATAAACTCTTGATAATAACAATTTTTTCATACCCTGTCACCTTTATATCCTGATAGGGTAGGCAGGTGTGTATACTGTAACATACCATTCAACCAGCGGTGAAATAAGTTGTGAGCCATTGGCATACCGCGGGGCAAATTTTGGACTTCACACTCATGAGCCACACTTGTATACTAATAAAGAAAACTGCAACAAATAATAGGTTTCTTGATTTCAGACACAGACACGGGAATAATAGACATTGAAATAAAACTACTTTTTACCAATTTTATAGTGTTATATTAATATTATTATTGCCGACTTTTGGCACCCTTTATAGTATCCATGGTCACAGGTTGACTGAGGTGGTGGGCGTCTTGATGTTTTAATGACTGTCAGCTACCTTACATTATTGTTAATTATTGGCAATCACATTCACACAGAATGTAGTATCCCATATCCTTTGGTCTTGCAGTTATAGGCCTGGATATTGATTTAATAGAATCTATAATAGGTTATTTTTGGGTTATCAGGTTGAAAAATTAACCGCAATGAAGCGCAAAGCCTCCGAAGCCATCACAGAGGAGGTGCAAGCTGCATATATGTGTAAGAAGAGACTTGAACACTTAAAGGAACAGGCAGCTGCTCTCGCTGAACCTACCACTCCACAAGTCAAGGTATACTTACTTCTTGATATGTGGACTAAGTTAATACTAATCAAAGTGAGATGATAAACCTTTTGACCGCCATTTCAGTAATGAAAAGCTGTGTTCTCTGCGCCAAGCGACAAATTCTAATATCTAATTATATGTTTAAAAAAACACTAAACAAAAAAAAAATATTGAGCAAGTTTTAATTTGACGTCTATACACGTCCGTGGCGGTCAAAAGGTTAATAGGATCCAATGATCCACCTGTCAAGCTACCCCCACATGTAAGACAAAGAATTTAATGTCAATCAGCCAAGATTAAGGTCCAATTCATTAATTGACACAAAACAGCATATTTTTACTAAACATTGCCCCTACCCTAGGACTTTTTAAATTTTTTGCTGTGTGTTATAACATACACTATCACCCAGACCGCGACCTATGTCATACAAACCCACAGCCGGTGGTGCAGAAGCCGATTGCTCAGCCAATGCTGATTGTACAGAGCCCACCACATCAAGCTACCCCCAATCTTTTTTTTTTTTACCGTGGGAGAGCCATGCTTCGGCACGAATGGGGCGGCTCGACCGGACTTGATACCACGGCCTCACAGAAAACCGGCGTGAAATAACGTTTTCGTTGTGTTTCGTCGAGTGAGTGAGGATACCGGACGCCCAAACCCCTTAAAAGGGCGGCAACGCACCTGAAACTCCTCTGGTGTTGCGGGTGTCCATGGGCGGCGGTAATCGCTTACCATCAGGTGATCCGTCTGCTCGTTTGCCCACCCTATCACATAAAAAAAAAAAAAAAAAAAAATCAAGCTACCCCCAATCTGTCAAATTTCTGTGATAGATTTTCAACTTTAAAACATTATAATAAGGTTCATATTCAATTGGGAAAGTTTGACAGTTTTGGATAGCTTTATCTGCTGGTGTCTGTACCTCATAAATGCCATGGTTTTTTTTATTATTATTTATTTGCTGCTTAGTATAACTGTGACTGTGTGCGAAACCCTGAGGCTACTATAAACTGCAGCATTTGTTTATGGGTCTGCTCACGATATGCTTACGGTATGTTTCACTAACCTAGTGGTATGACCATCGGACTGCCAAGTCGAAGGTCTCGAGTTCGAACCCAAGGCACGCACCTCTGACTTTTCGAATTCATGTGCGTATTAATAGTTAATTATCACTCGCTTAAACGGTGAAGGAAAACATCGTGAGGAAACCTGCATACCTTAGAGATTTTTCTCGACGGTTTGTGAAGTCTGCCAACCCGCATTAGGCCAGCGTGGTGGACTATAGCCTAATCCCTCTCAATATGAGAGGAGACCCGTGCCTAGCAGTGGGACAGTATATGGGTTGATGATGATGATGATGTTTCACTAGATGCCATGCATACCGTTGCAAACTATTCTTTTTGCACTGAAGGCTATGTCATACACATCGCAGACGACTCTGAACCAGTGGCGTAAGGTGCGCTTGGACCGCATGCTCGTGGACTACTTCCTGCGCAACGGATACTACGACTCGGCTAACAAGTTGGCCGACGCTAGAGGGCTGAGGGACCTCACTAATGTCGGTGAGTTAATATTTATGATACTTAGTGTCCCAACGTTTCTACAAAATAGACTAAGCCAATAGAATTTGCAAGCAGAAAATGTGAGGTGGTTGTTTGTCCAACTACAAGGAGTGGAATCTTTAAGGTCTTCACCGTGGACCTCGTCGTCGCTTGCCATCAGGAAAGACTGAGGTCCAACGCAAGCCCATCTTCTATAAAAAAAAACTACTTAATGATCATCGGTTTTGAGTTTAATCAAGCAAGCATCCGAAACGACCAAGATCAGATTCAACAATCAATCCACATTGGGCACAGCCTGTACATGTAATAGAAGGTCCAATTAATACTTCCCAATTAAATTATTTATATCTTTTTTCTGAATGTTATATAACCAAATTGCATTAATATTGTTGTCTTTATTCTGATTTTAATGTTGGATGCCTATCTGTGCCTATGTGGTGGCTCACAGCATCACTATATCGGAAGTCGTATGCGCGCGCGCTTGGCGCTAGGCCGTGTACCGTGCGTGTGTGAATGCGTAAATATTTAACCAAAGTATAGTACATTTGCTAATAATGGTGCAGTGTAAAAAGTGCAACAAGTTTGTCTCGGTAGCCAAAGATGAGATAATGAAATGCAAAGGAAAATGTGAAGCAGTCTTTCATAAAAAGTGTGTGACAAAAAGAACCCTCAAGAATGAAAAATGTGAGGACTCAGGACTGTATCACTCCGCCTAGCTCACCCACTGTTGAGGAGCTCAATAATTCCAACATTGCGGTAACCCTGGCTGAGATGAATAAGAAGATGGATGTGATATATCAAATGGAGAAAAAGTTAAGTGAACTGGCTGATTTGGTCGATTTCGTATCTGAAAAATACGACAAGTTGTGTGAGCGCCAAATATCGGTGGAAAAAAAGATTAAAGCACTAGAAAACAAAAATACATACTTAGAAAAATACAATAGATCTCTAGAAGAACGTGTCAATGAGCTTGAGGAGAAGATGAAGGACAACAAGGTGGAGTTAGCTGGCTTAGAAAAGAAAGAGAATGAGGATATCATGAAATTAGTTACTCAAGTAGCTCATGAGCTCAAGCTGGACCACAGTCACATTGAATGTGCAGAGAGGGTAGGGCGAGAAAAACCTGACTCCAAAAGACCATTGCCGGTGGTAATAACTCTGAAAACAAAAGATGCCCGTAACATGTGGATTAAAAATAGAAAGAATCGCTTGACTAATGGGCAAGTCTATGGCACAACGAAAAACGACAGCCGGATTTATATTAATGAAAACTTAACTAAATACAAAAGAAACCTGCTATGGTCTGCTAAAAACCAGTTAAAAAGTATCTATAAGTATATTTGGGTACAGGATGGAAAGATACTTATAAGAAAAAGTGATGAGCAAAAGAAAATATTATCAATTAGGAGCGAGCGTGATATTGAACGTTTAGTAGAAATTGAATAAGATTTGCCAGGATGTGGGTATATTATTTGCACACATAGTGCGCAGTACACAATGCGTGCTCATACCATAAATCTACAGTGAATCGTTTCGACACAATTTCAACATTGGAATGTCAATTTAAAAGGTTCAATAATATAAATGCTTGGGGACAGAGAACATTTAGCAACAATGGATACCTTCATATAGCACATCTAAATATTCGCTCGCTAAAAAAACACTTTAATGAATTGTTAGTAATATTAAAGCAGAATTCTCAAGAAATAGATATATTAGTATTGACGGAGGTTAATATTAAGGAAGAGGAGTTATCTGTGTTTAACATAGAGGGTTATAATTTATTTATAAACGCACGACACAACTCAAGAGGAGGAGGTGTGCTTCTTTATGCTAAAGAGATTCATAGACTACATGCCGAAAAAACTCGGACAGTATCGGTGGAGGCGTTGTTTGCTAAACTCACCTTAGACCACTCTATACTAAATATCATCGCGGTGTACAGGCCGCCCAGAATGAATAAATTGTCATTCATCTCGGAATTAGAACAATTACTCAAAAACATCCCACGAAACGAAAGCATTATTTTATTAGGAGATGTCAATATAAATCTATTGGGTGTTTGTAGTAATAATAATCAGGTATCGAGATATAAGGACTGTCTGTGTGAACTCGGCCTGCAGTGTGTGATACCGGCCGCTGAGGTGACGCGCGAAGCTATCGTCGCGGGTGTTAGAGAAGTGTCGTGCATTGATCACGTGTGGGTGCGAGCGAGACAGCTGCGGGACTGTATATCGTATGTGATTGAATGTTTTGTGTCAGATCATCATTTTGTTGGAGTTTCGATACCGTCAAACGTAACACAGGTATTATGTGACGGTAAAGATTTGGACACTAGGTATGTGATTAATACAAATTTAGTTACGAAAAAAATTGCTGATTATGATTGGTCTCAGTTATTGTCTATTAACTGCCCTTTGGCTTTGTATGATAAATTACAGCACACATTTAATGAGATATACAAACATAGTAAATTTGTAATGACTAGGGCTAAAAAGCGTGTGACTCAACCATGGGTAGGAAAACACTTAAAAAACATGTTGCTGCGTAGGGATGAATTATTTAGGGATTGGAAATGTACACCTAATAATAATACTAAGAGATTAGTATACACAAGATTTAGAAATAAAGTAAACAAACAAATCTTTAGAGAAAAAAATAAACATAGAAGGGAAGAAATAAGAAAATGTAATGGGGATCCGAAGAAAATCTGGGAAAAAATTAATAGTTGGATAGGTAAAAGGAAACCAAATATAGATGATGTAGTCAAACGATATTTCGGTAATAATGACTCATTGTATAATATATGTAGTAAATTTGCAGATACATTTACTAGAGAAATTACTAATATTAAACATCACTGTAGTGTAAAATTATTAAATAGACCTCAATATGTTAATTATAGTTATGTCACATTTCGTTATATGCCAGTATCTACTACTACTGTTTGTAAAATTATAGAACAGATGAGCACTGACAAAGCGCCGGGCATTGATGGCATTCGAGTTATCGATTTAAAGTTAAATAAAACACAATTATCGCCGGTTTTGGCACACTTTGTCAACTTATGTTTGTCTAAAGGTGAATATCCTAGTATGCTTAAGAAAGCGCTAATTAGACCGTTATTTAAACAAGGTGTACATACAGATTACGCTAACTATAGGCCGATTGCCATACTATCTGTCGTCAATAAAATAGTTGAAAAAGTAGTTGTTCGACAAGTCAGTAATTTTTTAGAGCAAAACCACTTATTATCAGACACACAGCACGGTTTTAGGCGCGGTCGCAGCACCGCAACAGCACTATCACATTTTGCAGAAGACATTAACAGTAGTTTAGACCAAGGTCAGCAGGTTCTGGCACTTTTTATAGATTATAAAAAGGCTTTTGACACCTTGGACCACGAGCTGCTACTCCAAGCCATGGATGAGTGTGGCATCAGAGGCCCTACAAACAGGTGGTTTCAAAACTACCTCAGTGGCAGAACCCTACAAACTTATATTGCTGGTGAGGTTGGGCGAGAAGCTAATGTGACTCTAGGCGTACCGACCGGGTCGGTATACGGACCTGTCGGCTATATCATGCACGTCAATAGCGTAAGCAATGTAGTTAGGAAGTGTAGGGTCTACATGTATGCAGACGACATGTGTTTGTTGTACTCCTCTAAAAACATACAGGAGGCCAGGGCTGTGTTACAAGCAGACTTTGATAATGTCACAAAATGGGCTCACGACAACGGCATTATCTTAAACCTAGCTAAAACTAAAGTAATGCATATACACTCGCCATACAACATTGAGGCTAAGAGTATTATTAGTTCGGAAGTAAGTATAGTGGGGCATAACTACGGATGCCTGCATGCAGGAATGATAAATTGTGTCTGTCAAGGTCTAGAATATGTTAATAAGTTCAGGTACCTCGGTCTGTGGGTGGACTGTAATATGAACTGGAGGTCGCAGGTTGACAATGTGTGTACAAAACTTAGGACGGTACTCAACAAGTTCTATACTTTGAAGGCGCCGTTAAGTAGGAAAACGCTGCGTGTGATTTATTTTGCCCTCGCTGAGTCACTGCTGAGCTATGGATTGGATACATATGGCAGAACGTTCAAAACCTATCTAGACAGTATTAAATCTCTTCAAATTCGTTTTATGAAATACCTTGTTGATGGGAAAACAAAACTTGAATGTAAGGAGAACTATGAAAACCTTTTTGCCATATGTAAGGTACTTCCCGTGCATGAAAAAGTCAAATACTTGGTGTTGTTGGAACAGTTTTATAGTGATCAATACAAAGTACATGTGCATAACACTTATAATACCCGAAGCGTCAGGGAACATAAATTAGTCCGACCACAAATAAAAAACTATTATGGCAAAAGAACCAACAAGTATTTGACCCCCACGTTGTTTAATAAATACACCTTGCTCAAAAAATATAATATTAAAATTTGTAAACTTACCTTAAAAAATAAAATAAAACATGTGTTACTTACCGAGTTTTCAAAAAGTTTGTGATTAACTAAGCAACAAATGTATTTACGCAACTTTGTTTTATATTTAAATAATTAAAGTACGGTAACCAGCACATCAGGTAGCCACAATCTGTCGGATTTCTTTAATAGATTGACCACTTTAATACAAAATAATAAAGTTCATTGTTGTTTGAAGGTTTGACGTTTTGGATAGGTTGACGTGCTGGCGACTGTACATACTTATACTTATACTTACATTAAGGAACAATGTTTATAACAGGCGCTTATCCCCGCCGACAAACTGCTATGCAGTTTGGCGGGTTTAAAAAAATTTGTGATACTTTTTTTGTTCCAAATAAATGATTTATTTATTATTATTATTATTGTAATGCCTTAGGAATTATTTTACTACAATATTGTATGAATAAATAAAATAACCTTTCTATCATTGGGTATCATTGGGTTATATTCCATAATTGAGTTTTTTGCTGGTGAATCCCAGACATATACAGCGCGGCGGCGGAGGTGGAGGCGGAGCTGTTCTCTCAGCGCACGGCTCGTTGCCTGCAGTGGTGCGCTGACAACAAGTCCAAGCTCAGGAAACTCAACTCCAACATGGAGTTCAAGATACGGATACAGGTTTCAACCAATCATTATACATATTACAATATTTGTTGAAATCAAAAAGAGTTCTGAAAAGAACTTGAAATCACTTGTTTATTATTATTAATACACGCTGAAACCATGACAAAGAATAATTAATAAGTTCAAGAGTACCCGTAAGGGCCTTGGGGAGGACTTTGCCCAGCTGTGGGATGGGAAAAAGAAGAAAATAAGTTCAACATAATAGTGTTAATTAGAAAATAATGACTGCATTATTAAGATGCGACAATGTTCTTCTACATTTAAGTATCTCTAAACGTCATAAAATAACAATTCAAAGATTTAGATATTAGAAAACTAGGCCATACTAATATTTATGTACATAAAAAGATATCTTAAACATGTTTCCCAATACAGGAGTTTATAGAGCTAGTTCGTGAAGACAAACGCTTGGAGGCAGTCCGCTACGCCAAGAAGCACTTCTCGACGTATGAGGAAGACCAACTGAAAGACATACAACACTGCATGGGCATGCTCGCCTTTCCTAAGGACACAGGTAAACAGTCTTAACGTCGCACATAAGACTTGACGTCATCTCTCGCTATCTAGTACAGACGCCAGCTGATCAAGCTATCCAAAACTGTCAAATTTTCCCAATTGAATATGAACCTTATGGTTTTGTGTTTAAATTGAAAATCAATCAAAGAAGACTTCACAAAGGCGATGTCACTAGAACATTTTACGAAGAAAAACGTATTCAGTGTACGCACTCAATTCGTACGACCACGATCCCACACAATTCGTACGACCACGATCCCACACAATTCGTACGATCATGATCCCACACAATTCGTACGATATGAATTCCTGTGCAAAGTGCGCGCGGCCTTATACAGTCGTTGCCGTATGTATGTGATGGTACGTTGCAGAGGTGGAGCCGTACCGGTCGCTGCTGGTAGAGGGTCGCTGGGCGGCGCTGGTGCAACAGTTCCGCTGGGAGCACGCGCGCTTGTTGCATCCGGCGCGCTTGCCCGCGCTGCCCGTAGCGCTGCAGCTCGGCCTCGCCGCGCTCAACACACCATATCCTTTTACTAGCTTTTACCCGCGACTTCGTACGCCTCGACTTAGTAACACAATTGTTTTCGGATTGTATTCATGGGCTAAGAAGTACTCTATGTTAAGGAAATACTTCTTTTCTCGGAACAAACCGGTTTCGAGAAAAGAAGTATTCAATATGCCAGCGCCAATCACAAACTATTAGTGAACCAACATTTCATTCAAATCCCGTGAGTAGGTCTCCTACATAAGTTTTCTGGGAATTCCCACATAATTTTGGGGTAAAATATATCCTATTTTTATTCCCGATCACATACTATGTGTGCATGAAATTTCATTCAAATCCCGTAAGCTATTAGTTTTTCGGCATTTCTGGGATATTCCCACACTTTTCTGGGGTAAAATATATCCTATGTGTTATTCCCGGTCACATACTATGTGTGTATGAAATTTCATTCAAATCCCGTAAGCTATTCGTCTTTCGGGATTTCAGAATATTCCCACATTTTTCTGGGGTAAAATATATCCTATGTGTTATTCCCGGTCACATACTATGTGTGTATGAAATGTCATTCAAATGCCGTAAGATATTAGTTTTTCGGGATTTCCGGGATATTCCCACATTTTTCTGGGGTAAAATATATCCTATGTGTTATTCCCGGTCACATAATGTGTGTATGAAATTTCCGTTTTTGCGTGATTGAGTAACAAATAAACAAACATCCAAACATTCACATTTATAATATTAGTATGATAATACACTTTATATTTCGGCGTGTATGTATGACAAGATGTATGAATGTGGTTGAAGCAAGATAAGTATGTAAGAATAGCAAGTGGAGTTCTTTTGTTTTTACCTACCCCCATGGGAAGAAGGCGTGAGTGTATGTATGTTTATATTAATTTATACTTGGAACTGCTTTTTAGTTCAGCTCCACATTATCGTAATGTCTTTCAGAAAAACAATATAACATACCATCACCGCAGGGTCTGGTAGAGGTGTACAGCTTATTCACCTACAGGTCCTGGCTATATAGATGGAGCCTATTGCCATTAATCGAGCACATATCTAAACTTGGAATGGCTACTCAGAATTTTAGAACCTAGTCAGAATAGAATGGTAGTAAGTAGGTATTCCCTCTCTTTCTGAGAGTAGGACAAACCCACCTTCCTCAAAGTCCTTCCCGCCTCTCGGTATACGGACCTAATCGTTGGAGTACTTGCGAGTGCTCTTTCCTAGGTTGCGTTTCTTCACTCCTACAAGAATCTATATCCATATCCCATTCTCCCCTATATGGTGCATGTTCTGAGAGTGGGACAGTATATAATAATAATATTTTTGGGACATTTTACACAACACCATCTAGTCCCAAACTAAGCAGAGCTTGTACTATGGGTACTAGACATAGGATATAATACTTATATACTTTTTTTTTGTCAATACATACTTATAATACATAAGAAATATCCAGGCAAACACATATGAGTTGATGATTTGCTTAACGGGCGCGGTTCACTCAGTGCTACAACTCGTCGACTCGCGTGGTGTCGTGCCCGGCGTGCGCGGCGCCACTGTCGTCTCTAGCGGCCACGCTCCCTCACGCGCACGTGTCACACTCGCGCCTGTTGTGTCGCATCACGCGCGCGCCGCTCAACGAACACAACCAGCCCATGGTGCTGCCCAACGGACAGGTCTACGGCGAACAGGTACCCACCACCACACCCCGCGCCGCTCAACGAACACAACCAGCCCATGGTGCTGCCCAACGGACAGGTCTACGGCGAACAGGTACCCACCACCACACCCCGCGCCGCTCAACGAACACAACCAGCCCATGGTGCTGCCCAACGGACAGGTCTACGGCGAACAGGTACCCACCACCACACCCCGCGCCGCTCAACGAACACAACCAGCCCATGGTGCTGCCCAACGGACAGGTCTACGGCGAACAGGTACCCACCACCACACCCCGCGCCGCTCAACGAACACAACCAGCCCATGGTGCTGCCCAACGGACAGGTCTACGGCGAACAGGTACCCACCACCACACCCCGCGCCGCTCAACGAACACAACCAGCCCATGGTGCTGCCCAACGGACAGGTCTACGGCGAACAGGTACCCACCACCACACCCCGCGCCGCTCAACGAACACAACCAGCCCATGGTGCTGCCCAACGGACAGGTCTACGGCGAACAGGTACCCACCACCACACCCCGCGCCGCTCAACGAACACAACCAGCCCATGGTGCTGCCCAACGGACAGGTCTACGGCGAACAGGTACCCACCACCACACCCCGCGCCGCTCAACGAACACAACCAGCCCATGGTGCTGCCCAACGGACAGGTCTACGGCGAACAGGTACCCACCACCACACCCCGCGCCGCTCAACGAACACAACCAGCCCATGGTGCTGCCCAACGGACAGGTCTACGGCGAACAGGTACCCACCACCACACCCCGCGCCGCTCAACGAACACAACCAGCCCATGGTGCTGCCCAACGGACAGGTCTACGGCGAACAGGTACCCACCACCACACCCCGCGCCGCTCAACGAACACAACCAGCCCATGGTGCTGCCCAACGGACAGGTCTACGGCGAACAGGTACCCACCACCACACCCCGCGCCGCTCAACGAACACAACCAGCCCATGGTGCTGCCCAACGGACAGGTCTACGGCGAACAGGTACCCACCACCACACCCCGCGCCGCTCAACGAACACAACCAGCCCATGGTGCTGCCCAACGGACAGGTCTACGGCGAACAGGTACCCACCACCACACCCCGCGCCGCTCAACGAACACAACCAGCCCATGGTGCTGCCCAACGGACAGGTCTACGGCGAACAGGTACCCACCACCACACCCCGCGCCGCTCAACGAACACAACCAGCCCATGGTGCTGCCCAACGGACAGGTCTACGGCGAACAGGTACCCACCACCACACCCCGCGCCGCTCAACGAACACAACCAGCCCATGGTGCTGCCCAACGGACAGGTCTACGGCGAACAGGTACCCACCACCACACCCCGCGCCGCTCAACGAACACAACCAGCCCATGGTGCTGCCCAACGGACAGGTCTACGGCGAACAGGTACCCACCACCACACCCCGCGCCGCTCAACGAACACAACCAGCCCATGGTGCTGCCCAACGGACAGGTCTACGGCGAACAGGTACCCACCACCACACCCCGCGCCGCTCAACGAACACAACCAGCCCATGGTGCTGCCCAACGGACAGGTCTACGGCGAACAGGTACCCACCACCACACCCCGCGCCGCTCAACGAACACAACCAGCCCATGGTGCTGCCCAACGGACAGGTCTACGGCGAACAGGTACCCACCACCACACCCCGCACCACACCACTCCGATACAATTGCGGACAAAAGCTAGTAATAAATAAATCTATGTTCTACAGATGACCATATGAAACCAGCATATCCTGATTTGTACCACCAACGTGCGGTTGAACGTGCTAATAAAAATTATTCTTTCTGTGTATTAACATCTATTTTGAAGTAGTGATGTCAGCAGAAATTGTCATGCCATAAAAATACAGCAATTAATGCTTACCTGACTGCGCGACGCAAGAGAAGGAATTGTGTTTATTATAAGAAGATTGACAACGTGCTCTTATCACTTTTCAGGCTCTAAAGGAAATGATGAAGGAACACGGCTCCATCATCTGCCCGAAGACGAAGGAAGTGTTCTGCATGAAACGTGTCGAGAAAGTATACGTTATGTAAAGCAGTTCCCACTATAATAATGTATATAATTCGTACGCCTATATACCAGCATTTAACATGCTCAGATACTTATGTTTGTCTTAAATGTTTAACAATAATTTTTTGGTCTCGGGCGTAGCTGAAAAAGCCCAATTTTTCTTCTCACAACAAAATGTATCACTTAAAAAAAATACTCAAAATTGATATTTTAATAAGTTGAGACAACTCCAGAACGATTCGAGCTAACGTCTATTTAAGTTAGAGCAATTTTCCTATATAGATATTCCTTGAAAAATATAAATATTGGACTACCTAACTACAAAAATATATTAATCGAATTAGAACCTCATCCTTTTTGAAGTCTGTTAAAAAGTAGAGTACCGACGAAAAAACAGTCATTCAGTTGCGCCTAATTGAGTATTATTGTTTATATTTGAAAGGTAAATCTATCGTATTATATTATATGGTAACATTTTTAATATTTCGAAAAGTATATGGAATCTCATGTTGTCATTTAATGCATGTATAGTAAGGATACTAATAGTATTCAATCTTAGATACAGAGATGGTTCATAATTTTCGATCAATGTGTGTTTTAATAATAATCATATTTAGATGGCGGGTAGTTGTACATTGCATTTTACGAATGAGCGTTTTGTGAATTCTAAAGAATCAGATTAAGTTTAAATTCAAATAAAGCACATTCATAAAATGCTAGTAATATACCGTTATTGACAGTTTTAAAAAGTATGATAATTGAATATAAAAACCTATGAACTTATAATATAAACGGTTGAAAGGCCATTTCATTTAACCACCATTTTGATAACTTTAAAAGTTGAGAGTGAACTTCAATGTTTTAAGGTAATATTTTTGGAAGAAAATCATAGTGAGAATCATTAATTATACAAAACTACACCAAATCAATATAATATACAATGCAATATAAATTTATGTTTAATTGTAAAATTATTTAAAACGGGCCTTTTTTACCGAGATAGCTTAACCCGTTTTGCACTATTTTCTGACTAAGGCAAGATATTTTTTGATAGAATGCATTTAATGAAACTCAGAATAGTTACAAATGTTTCAGGTCGAAATAACTTAAACCACAAATCACCTTGTCATGAAAAGGAGTAAAAAGATTTATAACAAATAAAAACTTCATTGCTAAAAGTAGAAATAGTATAAAAGATAATGTTTATATTTGAAAATGACTTATGTTCATGAAAACTATTTACTTTGGAAACTTTGAGGTTACCCTCTTTAAAATTACACTAAAACTAAGGTACCTATGTGTGATTAGTAATGTTCATAAAATATTTACTCCTTTCATTCTCCATAACTTTTCTGTAAAAACAATAAAATCTTAAGTATATAAAAATCAAAAATAATACTCATATCATCATAACGCAGCATCATTAACTATTAAATTTATAATCTAAAAACTTTAATTAAAAGGTACACTCACTTTTAGTTCAATATTAATGTGCACTTGAAATCACAAGCAAGGTGCCAAGTGCAATTGATTGTAACCGTTATCCCAAATGCACGATTGGGGGACCACGTGGTTTAAACTATATCAAGGGCTAATAGTAGTGCTGATGTTAGTAAAATCATTTTACATATTCTTTACTAAATACATACTGACATAAACAATAGATATAATATAAATAACAATTAGATCATATGATTATTGATTAGAGGTTCCTTGTAAAACGGCAGAGGCCTTTAATCATCGAGATGGTCCCTCTCATTTTCAACTTTATCATAATATTATAAGATTCACTTTCAATTGAGAAAATTTGACAGTTTTAGATAGCTTGACCTGCTGGCGTCTGTACAAATCAATTTAACAATAAATGGCGCATAATAACTGTCAAATATAGCCTTTGAACCGTCGTTAAGTATACATTGGTTTCTCTAATATATAAAATTCTCGTGTCACAGTTTTCGTTGCCATACTCCTCCGAAACGGCTTGACCGATTTTGATGAAATTTTTTGTGCTTATCGGGGAGGTCTGAGAATAGGCCAACATCTATTTTTCATAACCGTAAATTTTTTTTTTATGGCAAAACAACGTTTGCGGGGTCAGCTAGTTACTTTATAAAAATCAAAATGGCATAAATGTTTTTTTTTAAATAAAGCCTAATTTCGGATGATAAAATAGGTTATGTTAAGTCCATCAATATCATTTAATACTAAAAAAACATCTTAAAAAGACATCTTGTAAATTGTTATAATATTAAAATTAATTAAAGTGGTGAATACATACCACTACTCCTGTGCCATTTCGTGTTACCCTGCATAATACATATTAAAAGCACATATATACAATTCTACTAACGCATCTAAACACGGAGACAACTATTTAAGCCACTTTTTATTACGAGAAATAAATTGAGTATCGGTCCATTTTTTTAAAATAAAACTTATTGATGTCTTATATTTATCCCTGACAATGATTTTTGTCCATAAGTTCATATAAAATGTGATTTTCTACATGAAGTTCCAGCGAATTTAAATCGTGGACCGTGTACTATTATAAGGTTTGGAATGTAGCATGTATAAATAATATAAATATTCTCATTGTATATCATAACCCTGAAGTGTTTCATTGAGAATTAAATGCAAATGCAAAATTATATCGTTTCATTTAAAGCTTTCCCTGAATATTAGAATAACAACAGAGAATCCATACTGTATAAATACGAAAGTAACTCTGCCTGTTATTTTTTCACCCCTAAACTGCTGAATAGATTTCGATCAAATTTGGCAAGGAGATAGATTTCATATCTATCTCCTTGACAAATTTCTTGAATAACAGGCTACCTCTTAGATGTAGCATTGACTGACTGTATATCCCCGCTGGATGAAAACTAAATTAAATGGCATTTCTGTCTTTCTGGCGGAGGTACATTGAGTACATTATCGTTCGTACATTCAAATAGTTAACAGTCTAAACCGTTTTGCCGTAGCTTATGAGTCAGCTAGATAGAACACAGGGTAGGATATAGTACGGTTTATTTAAATCTTGTAAATAGGAATAGTTGGGTTGGCAGTATAAGGGTCAAAGTCCCCCAACAGCCAACACGTTTCCTCGTGGAGCATTGACAACCATGCTCACCGTAAGAAACACAACACAGCTCAATGCAGTTATTTTACTTCGATTTTCTGCGAGGCGGAAGTACTTCCCCAGTCGGGCAGCTCCAATTTGAGTGGAATTACTCCCACTACGTCCTACCTCTTAAAATTTCCGGAGAAAGCGCACCACTATCTGAGTGACGCATTATCGTTTTATTAAATAAATTGTTTGTAGTATTAAAATTTATATTGGAAACTTGAAATTTAAACCCAACAACTGTTTAATCACCGTTCCTTATCATAAAGGCTTTTTTAACCTATTTGAAACAAAATAAACAAAACATGAATCTGATACTTTTTATTACATTTTAACACTTTTCTTATTATTAACGTCGTTGTACACGACTAAAATACTCATAAATGGCATTATTTATCACATAACATTTTAATGGCTACATACTAATTGTATATTATACTCGTTTTTTTTAAATATCAAGTGTTAGCGACAAAAATTGAAGAACAGTTCCTTTTTAGTGATGATATGATTCATAATAATTAGATTACACAATGTTTTTAAAACAAAAGTAGGTATATATTAGCTAAATGCATTTGCTATACATAGTTTAAAGTACTAACTATATTACATGAATAAGTATATATTAAAAAAATAATATCAACTGAAACGGATTAACTTGACCAGTATAAATCACTATATTACAAGTTTAACTTTCAAGTGACATAACATAACTATTATGTACAGAGGTCAGCTCATCAAGCTACTACAATCTGTCAAATTTCTTTGATAAATTTTCAACTTTAACACAAAATTATAAGGTTCATGTTCAATTGGGAAAATTTTACAATTTTGGATTGCTTAACCTGCTGGCGTGTACATATGAATAGAGGAGTTTGTACTATTTGATACGGGACTAATGCAATACCTATGGCCAGTTTGAAATACATTTATTTAATTTTACTTCACCTACGGGAAAGTTAGCTACTTGAGCTCTACGCAAAGAAAGGTTTTTGTATTCCAAAATTAACCAAGTTTATATACACAATTTTAATGTAGTAAAGAAATGCTAAATTTTATTTGATTATGTATGTATTGCGAACATACTTTTCACTACTTTTAGGGAGTTTATATTTTCATTATCTAAACAGATTTTAAGGTAGTTTCACCTGGTGAATATTGTACTATTATTGCCAAAGTAAAATAAGTATGTTTTTATTAAAAATTGTGATGAAGTAAGCCAAAGACGAAATTGGATGCGAAAGTTTCTTAACACCATAATATTTACAAAGTGACTGACTGAGTAAGAGGGTCCAACAATGATAACATAAGTTTTTTTTAATTCTGATACATTTTAGAAACAGTATATATTATTACTTGATAACGTTTATGTGGGCGTATAACGATGTGTGTGTTTCTTAAAACTAGAAATTGTTTACTATCAAATGTGTTACTTAAAACTACATAACATAGTGTGATTTGGTTTTTAATAAGTGATTTACAACTTAATATTATGTTTGTACATTGATTTAGTGGAGTACATTTAATGCTAGCCAGCTATTGTCAACATAGCGCATTATTCGATTATTTTATTCTAACTATACACATTATTTCGTATATACAGGGTGGAAGGGACATCGACGCGCAACGTCTTACCATGACTTCAGTACATGACTCTGGACCGCCCTGCGTTGGAATTTTTCTTAAATTTTACGTTTTTTTTGCAGTTTTTTCAACTTTAAACTGTATACAATCATTATTTATATCTAACCCAATAAGAATTTTAATTAAAAAGTCATTAATTCACTTTTTTCACTGAAACCAGCATTGTAAATTAAACTCGAAAGATCTTCTGGTCAGCTGTTTCCTTAGAGTTCACTTGCGAGTTGTAAAATTTAATAAAAAGCCGACGAAAAATTCCAACGCAGGGGTTCCAGAATCATGTACTGAAGTCATGGTAAGCCGTTGCGCGTCGATGTCCCTTCCACTCTATATTTTTTATTATACAGATTATATATAGAAATAAAATACACTCGACTAAAGTATGTCACACTGGGAGTGCTAAAAATTACTTTTATAACTTTACGTATCTCTAAATACGCTATCGGAGTATTTTTCACTTATATAACTTAGTTTAGGCAAAACTAATTTTTCACAGTCTAAGTTTAATCCGAAAATATTAATACTCATTTGAAGTCCTCCAGTGTGGACTCAATTCTTAAGAATATAAAAATATAAGTTTATAGCCACTGATGAATTTATATACAAGGGCGAGGGGTTCCAGTGGAGTATGTTACACCAGATGCCGTACCAAAACCTCTTTTTGCAATCGTTTTACGATTGAGAGAGAGGGATGTCGCTCTATAAATTAAATAGCGCCATCCCTTTCTCACAACCTAAAAATGATCGCATTAACACGATTGACGCGCTCGCCTGACAATTTCCTTTTTTGGATTTTCGTCAGTACTACATTGTAGGTTCATCGAAATAGTAATACCGGCAATTAATACAATATTTGATACTTTTACTAAAACCTTTACTAATAAATCTTCATCAAGAGCTGCACAAGTAACAAACTGCATATTTTTAGCAGTTTAGATTTATGTACGATTACTATCTTACTGCAAATGTTTAAGTGAAGCTGTGCATATGGTATTGTTAGGAGATTGATGTTTTTTTTTTCAACACTACCTACCTACTAGTCTATTGTGATCGCCACTTGTTGCATTAGAGCTCACCGTTAAACGCGTCTAGCGCCAACTAAAGCGTCTACTAAACCTTTTAAAAAAGTTACTAGAGGAGGTTGTTTATAACAGTATTGTTATAGTTGCAAATACTATTGCTAGACACCTACAATGCGTTATTTAATTACGAAAAATAAATTAAAATTGTAAGCAAACGCCTCCGCTTGTATCAAACCATGTTATCGGGGTTCTTAGTAAGTATTTGACATTGATTTCTTATTTATCAGAATAGTTTTGGTAATACATTCTTCATGCCGGACTGAACAGTCAGGTATACAATTTTGCATGCAGCACATCTAGATGATAGAACCCATAGATAGTAATTTACACAATACACATCAATTTGGATCTATAAAACAATGTAATAGTCTGCGCCTGTAGACAAGTGGCAATCTGACGATCGAATCGACGAACAAAATGTATGGAAATGACATAAGCTTTCGACAAATCGGGCGATCATAGATGTGATTCCCATACATTTTGTTTCTATTCGATCGTCGATTCGATTGTCAGATTGCCACTTGTCTAAGCCCCCTGATTTGTTTCGGCTAAGTTCAGTGAATCCTACCATATGTTTGTGTTGTAACCCCAAACCGTTCTATTTTACATAAATTCTACCAACAAGTCAATCGATATACAGATTTCTGACATTTCAAATATACATTGGAATAAAACTGCATTTTATTTTATTTATCGTAACACGACGATGGATTAAAGCAAGGAAATATAAGAATTTAATAATATCAATCTAACGCGATAAAGGTGTAAAAAGTAGTTTTATTACAAAATTATTTCGATATACCTATCAGCTCTCTTCATTACAGACATTGTAAAAGCTATATCAGAACGAATGGTCAAAAACCAGAAACCAGAATAGGGTATCCCAGAACGAATGGTACCACTACCCCACGTTTCCCTTTCAACCACTCGGTCTGGGACTCGCTATATAACAAATACTTTGTCTCTTTCCTTTAAACATAAAACATTTGAATGAATGAAACAAACCATATGTCTAAACAGCTTTTACAGTGTTTATTGGCAAGAGCTAAGCTAAAAGATGTATACACCCCCTCTATAACACCAGTGGCTACAGCTACCCTCATTCATGCCACATAACAAGTATAAGTGAGGTTAATTAAAAACCAAGGGGTTTTAAAGAGTTTAAAAAAAAATTTGCAGTTCTCTGTGGTATTTTGGAAAACATTTACAATATCCATACATTGATTTCTGACATTTACGCGAATATTATACATTGAAATAAAACATAATATAAGTAGTAACATAATATTATAGCATGCTATAATAAACATGCTTAAATTAAAGCATATAGCATTAATCAAGTTATTGGTTTATAGCAACTTTGAACACCACTGTACAGGCGTAACGGTGTTCAAAGTTATGTTACGTTTATGTAAATATCCCCTTAGTTTTTAAGTAACCTCACTGCACGTCGTTCTAGACTTTAACATGATTGTTTTAAGGGCTATTTTTACCCGAAGTAGTAGGTCATGAACGCCATGATGACGATGCCGGAGATGAGAGCGCCGAGGTGTTTGAGCGACTGCATCTTGTCAGGCTCCCGCAGGAGGTCTGGCAGCACCGTCACTAGTGCGATGTGCAGGAACCCGCCCGCCGTGAATGGCACTATCCATGATGTTTTTGCCTCTGTAAACAGAATATATACACACTATAAGAGAAGTGCACAAGATTAGCATCATTTAAAAATTGAAACGGACAAACATTGTTTGAACTCAGCTTGTAGTATTCAGAGACGATACCACAACGTGTTAATGCGATCATTTTTAGGTTGTGAGAAAGAGATGGCGCTATTTAATGTATAGAGCGACATCCCTCTCTTTCAATCGGAAAACGATCACAATAATAGGTTGTAGTACAGTCACAGAATGGTGAATCGCTTACCAATAGAGTTCCTAGCTCCGCTGAATATGACAGCTGTCATGGCGCCGATCAAACCAGCTGCCGCGGTTGCCTGCAAAAAAATACATAAGTACATCTATAAAGAAAGAAAAAACTTTTATTTTGTACCACACATGATAATACATAAATAAGTATAGTAAATAACATAAATAAGCAATAAGAAATACCCCATTTATTCTTGCCTTTTTTTTGTTTACGGGGGGAAACCTTCAAAAGACTACCGGTCTACGGGGGTGAGACCGGGGAGTGTGAGATTCTTACCCACTAAAACCACCCCGGTAGCCACCATTAGCACATGGAGGGGGGCACTGTATCCTCTTAATAGACCACCCCAGAATTCCCCTGTGCAATGCTTATCCCCGAGTCTTATTCTTGCCCTACTGGGAATAGTGGGAGTAACTACTCAAATTGATGATTTTATTTATTTTTTAATTATTTTTCAAACAATTGTACTTGTTCGGTTTAACGCAACCGAACACCTTTTGCCAACGCGACACTTTGTAATAATTTCATTGTACGAGTAATTTACGTTTACTTAACTTTTGTAACTACAGTGCATTTACAGACATCGAACCGTCCGGGTGTATTCATAAACATTAACAGTAACTCTAACATTACGTACTTAAAATTTTATATAATAAGAACAATTTGTAGGAACCCAAATAAACATTACTTTTAACTATCATAATTCTTTGCATTTAATACCACACAACCTAGCGTCCCCAACAGTACTATTAAATTGTAATGACTAATATTTTTACATTGTAATTTTATTATTATATTTGATAACCAAAAATTTATTTATATTTTGAATATTTAATATAATCGAGTGTTATAAAATTCGTCTCTCTGTGAATGAGGTGCACGCCTGTAATTGACTTGTTAACACAGAATCGTCTTTTTAAATGTATTGTCTACTCATTCACTGTAAATAAGTTGTTGGTGTACCTTACGAAATAAAAAAAAATATAAAAAAATTGGAGCTAGTTCGCCGTCTATTACATTGGACCTAGACATATCGGCGAACTGTGGTACGCCTGTGCCTATCCCTTAGGGGAATACAGGCGTGATGGTATGTTCTATTACTTACAAGCTGTGCCTTAGCCGCCTCCCACCTTGAGAAGCCGCTCTTAAGCAGGATGGCGAAATCTCCAACTTCATGTGGTATCTCATGCACTGCAAATTAAACAATTTAAGTCAAGAATTATAATTAATAACAGAAAAAGTAACAGAATGGAGTTTAATAGCATAGTATTATGATAAAAAATAGGAATTTCTCTTGTACTGTGGGGAATTAGGCTGCGGACGTCTGATGGCAGACGCTAAAATCAATTATCAGTCGCGTCTGAGGGCCTACTCCCTACCCCCGTCAACGAAGTTACGAGCCGTTCGAAAGTTCTCCGAAACTTCGGAGTCCGATAAAACAAGTGTCAAATTCAATTTTTCGAACGGGTAAAAACACATCGAGAGTAGGGACAACTGTCAAATTGTGTTGACATTCATTCTTAGTTCGGGCCCCGAACGAATCATCCATCCGTAGGTAATACGGAGTAGGAAACGCCCGTAATTAAGGTCAAAACTACGGACTTCGTGCTTAGAGTGTAGACCTCCTGGTTAGACAGGAAGCCGACTTCAAGACAATGGGAAAAAGTTGGGATGATGCATGCATAATTAAAAAAAAACGTCTTAGACCTTAACGTCGCTTCTTAAACTGTTTGCAAGTGTTCTCATAAAATCAAGGTCTCAAAATACGTACCTAATATAGCGAACGTAGTAAGCACTCCGACCCTGAAGCCTACGAGGAAGGAGCCGCCCACCGCCAGTCCGTGCGTGAAGTTGTCTATGGAGTTCGCCATCAGGTTCAAGTAGCCTGCCACCTGGAGAATAAAGATTAGAATTTAGGAAGATAGCTTTTTAAGAGAGGTACGGAGGCCAGCACATCAAGCTACCACAATCTGCCAAATTTCTTTGATTGATTTTCAACTTTGACACAAAATAAATAAGGTTCATTTTTAATTGGAAAAATTTGACAGTTTTGGACAGCTTGACCTGCTGGCGTCTGTACTATATATTATATACCCCGTAGGAGGTATTCCCCTCAAATTGAAGCTACCCGACGAGGAAGTACCTCCGCCTTGCAGAAAATCGAAGTGAAATAACACTGCTTTGAGCTGTGTTGTGTTCCTAACGGTGAGTAAGGCTGCCAGTGCTCCGCGAGGAAACGTTTGTGTTGGCAGTGGGGGGGACTTTGACCCTCACTCAAGCCAAACTTTCCATTAAGCGGAGGGTCAAACGCATTTAATTCAATAAAAATACTGTAAACTGTCTATGACAATAAGACTTACATCTTTCTTGTTGGTCTTCTCCTTGGAGGCCTTCAGTGCCTGTTCCCTGGCCTCCCGTAGGAGACACCTGCCCATCCATCTGTTGCCTTTGTTGCAGCGAGCTGAACCATTCTGAGCAGTCACTGTGTTGCAGCATACGCCTGCGGATACCAAACGTAAAAAAACATTATGTAATGCGATGTCTGCGAGGAAACGTTGTGTTGGCAGTGGGGGAACTGACACTTATACTGCCAAACCCACTATTCCTTTTTCGTTTTACAGTGTCGGTAACGCGCAAGTGATACTCCTGGTATTACAAGCGTCTATAGGCTACGGTAACCGCTTACCATCAGGTGAGCCACATGCTTGTTTGCCACCTAAGTGGTATAAAAAAATCCAATACGCCTTTATTCCCCGAAGGATTATGCAGAGGTAACACCTACCCACAGTTCGCCGGTATGTTTGGGTCCCGTGTAATAGGGGGCCTATTGCCATTAAACGGACACAAATCCAAACTCCGAGTTGCTATTTAGAATTTCATAGAAAAACGTAAACGTCGGAACACTGCTCGACCTGGGATCGAACCCAGGATCTCAAGCGTAGCAGTCTCTCTTGCGAGCTCTAGGCTAACTCTAAGGCTAGGCTAGTCACTTAAGTTTAGTCGATAATGAAATATAATTTAAGGCGAACTAGTCACCTGTGTAGAATTCCACACACCGTAAAAAACCTTTAATACATACAAATTAATCAATATATTAATAAGTAAATAATAATACATATTATTTTGGGACAATTTTACACAGCACCAATCTCAAGCTAAGCAGAGCTGGTATTATGTATACTAGACAATGGATATAATACTTATTAACGTTTTTTTTGTGAAAGAAAACATCTCCAAAACTTGCAATCTTACATGAGCGTGGTGGACTATAGCCTAATCCCGCTCAATCTGACCTGTGTAGTAGACCGGTGCCCAGCAGTCTACAACACAGGTGGATCCACTATACTACAGACATCGTAACAACAAGTAATTAGAACTAACCTTTAGTATTATTATTGAAAACACAGGTATCATACAGCTGCTTCGCCGTCACAGTTCCGTTGCTACCACATATGCCCCCCATAGTCTTGCCTCTCTGCTTCCTCTCAACTTCTAGAAGCTTCTCGATCTCTTCTATCTCTATCTGCTTAATCTTGGTGCCGTTTTGCTTGACGACTTCATGTTCTTCGTGGGTTTCTTCTTCTTCGTTCTCCTCTTGTTCTGTGGCGGCGAAGAGTTTTTCTACTACAATGAAGACTAGCATACCGCAGAGGCACCATAACCCGCTTTTTAGAGACACGTGTTCGCCAGCTGTAAACCCAAAAAACCACTAGGTTAGGTTTTGGAAATAAAGAAGCGAGATTTACCGAGTTTGGTGGTTTCCGAGGTACTAGGTAGTACTTTATTATTTCCCCAGACATAAAGTCCTGGAGTGGCGACCACGCATAGGAAAGCGCAGCGTAGGACGGCCCCCAACTAGGTAGACGGATGACCTTGTGAGGGTAGCAGGGAGTCGGTGGATGCGATCTGCGGATGGCGATCATTAACGCCTATGTTCAGCAGTGGACGTCCGTGGCTGATAGATAGGCAGTACTGCTCTACATTCTCGTTGTTAAGAACCGAACAGAATAGGAGAGGAAAGCTGTTTGGCCACTTGATACGACACGACGACTGCTTTAGAATTATACTAGAAGGTAAAATTTAAGGAAAACGAGGAAGGGGAAGACATAGACGAAGTTTTGTGGAACAAGTGAAACAAACGGTGGGGATCGAGTCGTATCAGGAGGTAAAACGGAAAGCTAAAGATAGAAAACAGCGGCGATCCGAATCCGATTCACGCAAAACGAGCTCACCGTATAGGCCAAACTAAAAGAAGCATAGGGACCCGCGTAAAAGAACATCGCTGATGTCAAATACCGCCGTTCCAAGAAGTCAGCAATTTGCGAAGATTCACTTGACAAGGCTCAGAATTACATCAGATTTGATAAACCACAAATCCTTGCGAAAGAAAGTCGATACCTACTAACCTACCTAGGATGATTCCTGAGGCTATTGAAATAAAAAAAAAATCTCATTTTAAAAAGAGACTGGATATTCCCAGCTGCTTGGAATCTGCTGGCTGTTATAGATTCTATTAAATCAAAATCCAGGCCTACAACTGCAAGAACAAAGGATACGGTGAGCTCTTTTTGCGTGAATCGGATTGCCAATAATTAACAACAAAAATGTAGTGAAGCTGACAGTAATTATTATAGTATCAAGACGTCCACCACCTCAGTATACCCGGGACCATGAACGCTGTAAACGGTCTGAAACGTCAGGATTAATAATATCATTAAAACGCGATACAATCCGATTTAAGTAGTTTTATTTATATTTCTAATATTCGCGTGTCAGAAATCAATATTTCCCAATTGAATATGAAGCTTATTACTTTGTGTTAAAGTTGAAAATCTATCAAATAAAGGTCACCAAAAGCCCATACAACTCAGCCCAAATTTGTACCTGAAGTACACATACATGTATACCAAATTGTAGAGAAAAATCAGACGAATTCGAAAAAAATAGTACCTATTTTGATACTTAAATTACACGAAGCTATATAAAAAATAGCTTATAGTTTTAATAACTCGCAGTACAATTAAATCATGTGGCAACATTGAGTGTTCAATTACGTTTAGTTTCACACTTCTTTATTGTTTATAAAAAATTCTAAATTCAATTATATACTATAAGCCATAATTTATATATTAATAAACATAACCATAATATAAATTAAGATTATAAACACGAAATATAAAATAATATCAGCCTAAATAAACGACACTATGGTTCTTCGAATCTATTATTAAACGCTAATCAAATTTATGTATCAAAACGCAAAAAGGAACAACAAGATTTGTTGATATATGTCATTCCGTTCGTTTCGGCTTTCCGGGGTATTCCTTTGCTTTCCGTTTACATTGTGTATTTTCTTAATAACTTGGCTATTCCTTCTGGATTCCCGTTTTTGCTTTGCGATTTGGTGAAATTGTGATCCCGACGGCTTGGCTATTCATACCGGACATTACGATCCAAACGGATTTTTGGTTGGACTATCGTGTAAATAACATCAATACAGTTTAGAACTATTTTTTAATGTAACCAATAATTCCAGACCAATGTTTAACAATATGACGTGTGTTGCTTGTAATCAAGTACTGTACAATAATATGCAGTCCTATAATATTGACCATGTTGGTCTTGAGCTGACTATAATCTTGGAAGAAAACTATAAGGTAATTATTCTTTAATTATTGGTGTAAAACATTGTCAATAAAGATGTACTTAATGATGTATTGACTATACAATTTCAATTATTTTAGGTTGATCATGACGGGTCTTTGTGTAGTAATTGTTTTGAAAATGCTTTACGTTGTCTATCACATAGAACAGTACTTCCAACTGCAGGTCGATGTGTATGGTGCTTACAGTCAATTATTGGACGCCATACTCACTCCCTACCAGATTGTCCAGAAAAGGAATATATAGCTCTTCACATACTACCTAGACAGGTAAGATTTGTTTGATAGTTTTAACTGTGTGTGCTTTTATATAATTACATAAATTCGAATATTGGTTTTATGATCAAAGATTTATAGTCAATGTGTTTGTTCTAGATTCAACCTCATAATAGAGTATGCTATGCCTGTTGGCTGGCAGCTCGTAGGAATGTACAAAGACAAGACCGTCACGGTACACCATCAGCTATGCAGCAAATAGGAAGCCAACATGTTGACATGATTGAAAGCGAGCCATCTACATCAACCAAGATGTTGAATTGTGTATGGTGTCAAAGATCCATTGTTGGAAAACACTCGCATTCATTGCCTCAAGGTGCTGAAAGAGATGAGATTGCTTCTCACATATTACCAAGACAGGTAAGGCCTAAATATATATATTTCTTGCACCCAATATTTTTTCTTATAATGTAAGTGCACAATAGA
Source organism: Acronicta alni (assembly GCA_964056405.1). Classification (NCBI taxonomy): domain Eukaryota; kingdom Metazoa; phylum Arthropoda; class Insecta; order Lepidoptera; family Noctuidae; genus Acronicta; species Acronicta alni. The sequence goes on along the minus strand of OZ043937.1, from coordinate 10,101,714 downwards.
TATAATTTATTAAGAAAACTAGTGAAATCATTAACATTTCTTCAATAAACTGTTTTTCCACAGATTGAATCCAACAGTAGAGTCTGTTATGCTTGCTGGCTGGCAGCTCGTAGAAATGTTAGAAGAGAAGCTCCACCACTAAATTCAAATAATGCAGCGTCAGTAAGATTGCCTAATTATAAACGTGTGGGTAATTCATCAAATAAATGTTTTGTATGTGGTTGTACTAATCCTGAGAGATACAATGTTCCCAAGTCTTTAAAACAGAAGTTATTAAAAATGTACAAGCTGTACATTCCTGCAAGTGCGAGAATATGCAGGGTGCATTTAAGTGTCCATGATTGGGGATTTTTAGAGGGACAAAAATATGGACAAAACTTTTCTGCACTTGAAATTGAAGATATTATAAATACTGCTTTAAAAATTGAAGAAACTCATTTATTAGAGTTTGAAAATGTAGAAAGAACGTCAGGTCAATTTGGTCATTGGACGGGTGCTAATGTTCAAAACTTTTTAAGAATAACAAACTGAACCAACACCCCTGTTGCGTGAAAATATAAAATCATTTAAAAATGCCTAGTCATATTCTTAGTTGTTGCGAACAGGGGAGCCCAATTTGAGGTTAGCTGTATTATTCATAATGTATGAATAAAATGTTTCTAATTTAAGAAAAGTTAGAGAGGCTCTTAATGAATAATTTGTGGCCTTATATTTAGGTGTCGCACATTTGGCCAGAGAACATATTGTAAATAGCTATCTAATTATTCTGGAAGGACTATTTGGTGGTGTTGAAGGGGGCAGGCGAAAAGCCATAGTGATCTGCGATGGTACATATTATGTATATTTGCAGAAATCATCAAATTGTTTATTTAAAAAGAAATCGTACAGTTTACATAAATATGATAAAACCATTTTTAATAGTAACTGCAGATGGTCATATTTATATTAGATATTTATGACCCCTATTCTGCAACTGTGTCTGATGCAGAAATAATTAAACAATTAATTAGAAATGAAACCAGTGAATTGAAGTAGGTATTTTAAAGAACGTGATGTTTTTATATTAGACGGAGGATTCAGGGATTCTATACAAATGTAAATAGGGTTGAATAGAGTTTGTAAACCGGAATCCCTTGAAACTGGTGAGACACAGTTGCCTACATTAACCTTTTGACCGCCACGTCAATAACGAAAACCTGTGTTCTCTATGCCAAGCACTATAAAATGTGGTATGTTTGTCGCGCCATGCCGTCGTTGGCGTAGTGAGCAAGTTTTAATTTGACGTCTATAGACGTCAGTGGCGGTCAAAGGGTTAAGAGCAAACATGTCAAGATATATGTTACAATGTGTAGATGGGTAGTGGTGGTAAATGGACGATTTAAAATAATAATGAATTTTTTTTTTGTTATAGAAAAGGAAGAATATAGAAAATAACCTATTTCGTGATTCTATGGCGATTGAGTCACTTTTATTTAATTCAATAAATTAAAAAAATGTTACTTAATCGCCATAGAAAATTAGTATGATAAAAAAACTTCATTTCTTGTATTAAGAACTATTAATTTTAATTAAGGAAAAAAATATATAAAATCTAATTATTATCTATTAATCAGTGTTGCCACCTCTTCTTACATTAATTACAAATCGACATCGATTGTTCATACTTAAAATTAAATTGCCAATGTTTTGCTGTGCTATGAGGTCCCATGTTCTTTGCAAGTGTTCGTAAAGTTGTTGTTCCGGCGTCAAATTTGGCGGGAAATCTCATAAAGCTTTTCGTTGTCGTCCCAGGCGTGCTCGATAGGATTTAAGTCAGGGGACTGTGCCGGCCAATCCAAAACTTGAATATCGCATCTAACATTTGTTTGACCTAAGAAATGAACTCAGAACCTCACATCTCAAAACCAGCAATTGAGACCTCCATACCAAGATTGGGACAGACTCAAATACAATCGCGTGCAATACAAAATGTCATTAATAAACAAACAGTTATGATTGTAACGGATAGTTAACATGATAGGCCAAGTATGTTCAATGACTCACATAATATGTTTACTTTTTACTACCAACTACATCACTATCGGTTTGAAGTTGGAACACAAAACTTCTCAGCGATAATACGATTTACCACTTTAATTCAATGGGTTTTAAGTGCTTATTGTTCTAGCAAGAGTGATTGATAACACAAAACCTCAACCTCAACGAGTGCGCGTGCGGTGTTTGTCATTGTTTTATTTATCGTGAATTCGTGAAATTAGCTGAATGACCACTTCATACTGAAGAGGGTTGTTAGGTATCATCTTTAATGCACTTATTAGTGTCTGAAGATTTTTACGAATGACACATTTAAAAGGTACCTACTTCGACGATATTAATACAAAATGGCATAAAAAAATATCCTGTATATTGCTGTCTAAAGAAGTACCTACTTCAAAATTATTTCAATTAACCAATTTAATTTACATAATATATGAGTTGACAAAATTGTATGGAAAGTTGTAATACATAACACATATTATGGTATGCAGAATGCTATGCTAGAGAGGACTACTTATGTACAGTCAACAAAAGAGATTGGTATACAGGAAGGAAATCTGTATCTTTACACAGATTGTGATTTAAATAATTACCCCGCAATGGGTTTGATGTGTAGCAGCTTACAATACCTGCGTTATGACACATATTGCGTGATACATTATTATACAATCTTTAACAAAACACAGATGTTTAATTAACTGCCTGTATACTTAACTCTTTTGTCGACCGTACACCCAAAAAAAATATTCACTACTAAAGATTAAACGAAGCAGAACTTGTACTAATGGATAAAACACTTTATATACGTTTTTTCTTGTAAATATATGTATACTTATAATATATAAAAACCCTCAGCCAAACACAAACATTTGTGTCCTGTAGGTATAGAACCCCCGACCTCGTGATTACCAGTCCGATACTCTACCAACCACCACTAGACTACAGACATACACGTAGACAAAGTCATGTCAATGTCGGTTGAGCAGCAAAAACTTGCTTTTCAATAGGTGTTACTGACGTCAACATAAAGACGTAAATTCAGAATGTGAAGGCAAATTTCGACTTGGCGGGTGGGACTTGCGGTGGCTTAGTAGTCGTAGCGTCTGGTGTACCTAACCAGAAGACGCAGGTTCGAATCGATTGGTGGGATTGCGGAAATCTAGAGGCGAATGTAGTAAGTATACCATAATAGTTATGTTAAGCTTGCTGGTATATATCATATGAGCGCACGAGCGTCGAATAGTGTTCATTTACACAATTGTGACAAAAACAACGTCCTGCAATCAGCTGTGTAATTACTTTGTATAGACTAAACCCACGATAAAGAAAATTGTAGGTACAGAGGCCAGCATATCAAGATACCCCAATCTGTCAAATTTCTTTGATAGATTTTCAACTTTAACACAAATATATAAGGTTCATTTTCAATTGGGAAAATTTGACAGTTATGGATAGCTTGACCTGCTGGCGTCTGTACTTTCCGATAGAACGCGTTGAAAAATGAGGGACATGTTTTCACAGTAACTATATCTGTGTAATTGTTTATAATCTTTTGAATTAGAAAAAAAAATAGCTTATCCGTTATTTATAATTAAATAACTGACCTTTCAAACTGACCGCTTTCAGTTGTTCCTGAATTTCCGAGCAATTTTCCAAATATTTTTTCCCGAATAACCTTTAAAAAATAATATTAGGGAAATCCAGTAGTTCTCAAGTTAGCTAATTTATGAATGTGGGCGAACAAAAAGAAGTCTAATACCTACGGAATGTAGTCTTCTTTAGTTTGACATTTAGTGACCGTTGATCCTTGTTTCCGAGACAACGAACACTACAACAAAGTGCGCGGGATATCGAAAGTTAGAGAGTGGTCTTTCCATACGTAGAGGCAATAAGTATTCTGCACAACCCTTTCGGAGTAGAGACCGCAAGCAGGCGTAGTGTGGGCCCAGGTGGAGTGACGACTTGTTAAAAGCAGCTGACAGCGATTGGATGAAAAGAACTGAAAATTGGGCTCTGTGGCGTTTACTAAAACAGGCCTAAATCCAGTTTTGGACGAAAATATGAGTTGCTGATGATGAGAGCTCAAATGTGTTGCATTTTTTATTTTCCTTCGGCGCCTTCACACTAGCGATTGTCCAGCGTAGGCGTTCGATGCAACGCGTACTAATTGTTGCGGTGTTTCCTCTGCAGTTAATTGAAAGCAGCGTACTCATGTACTGACGCCAGCAAGTCAAGCTATCCAAAACTGACAAATTTTCCCAATTGAATATGAACCTTATCGTTTTGTATTAAAGTTGAAAATCAAAGAAATTTGACAGATTGTGGTATTAATGTACTGATCGAACGCCTACGCTGGACAAAAGCTAGTGTGAACGGGCTCTAAGTCGTAACCGCAAAGATAATTATTTAAAATCAGCGACACGAAACCTCAACATTGTATACAAACAATAACATTAATAGAACAGATATTTATTACGCGATGCACTGTGCATCCGTATCATGAGGAAAATGACATATTTTTCTACTGACAATGCCCAGTGTGAATTGGTCCCTATCTACTTTATATTACGATGCTGATTGCAAAGGTAATTATTTAAGTGGGAATATTAATTTATTACACAGTATAAAACAAAGCCTCCTGCTGTCCGTCCCTCTGTGGCGCTTACAACCACTAGGTTAATGAGGAAGTAAAAAATTAAATCCCTTCTAATATAATAATCATTTATTTCAGATAATTCATGGTCCATACTTTTACAAAGATACATTTAAATTAAATAATGAAAATCATGGCAGAATCATAATATTTACATAGCTACTTGCTGGCCATGCCAGCCCCCACTGCTAAGATAAGATACTTGCCCCAAGCCGATATATGGGTGCATGTAAGGCATTATAAACGCGAAGTAACTCTGTCTTTCTGTTACGCTTTCACGCCTAAACCGCTGAATCGATTTTGATGAAATTTGGTACAGAGATAGATTAGACATTGGAGAAGGACATAGGCTACCTTTTGTCTCAAAAGACCATTTTGGATGCGAGTGAAGTCGCGCGCAACAGCTAGTGTTATTGTTACAAGAACCGTTATAAGCTTCTACAATAATTTCCCATTAACCCACAGACCAAGTTATGGTGGATAATAACCAGTGTCATTGAATGTAAATTATGCAATGCAGGGTTATCGCTGTTTGTATACATTATAGTGTGACATTGAAAAGGCGTTCGACGGTTTTGCCGGTTTGTCCGAACAGGAAGCGTGAGTCGGATATTATCAGATCATCAACTCGGTATATTAACTAAATCGGTATTTGATTTTTTTTTATAATAATAAATTCTTTATTGTCTTCCACAAATAAAACACTAGAGGGCTCGATTAACTTACACTAGAGCGCTCGTCGCTAATCATTAACATACGTTGTTAGGTTAGCTGCACTTACTCTACGGATCGGTGTATATCGAAACCGCTCAGTACCTTTTACTTTAAATAAAAAATAAAATAAAAAAAATGTCCACCACAAAATAAAGAGTAGGTACTATGAGTTTCAAATAAGAATAGGACTGACCTCCAGCCATCTTGTGACGTCATAGCTGTCAATTCAAACCAGCTAGGTAGGGTGAGCAAAACAGATATTTTTGAAATAATATTTTTTATGTATTTAAAAAATTCCACCGATTGTTATTTAGAAGAAAATTTGATATTTTATTACCCGTGTTTATAATAAAACTAAAGTTATCGTTGTCCCTTCTTTTTGGTTTTTATTTTCGATTCATTTGACGTGGTTAATTTCTTTTTGCCAATCGTCACTGGTAATTGAATGAATAGTTTCCAGTGTTAGATTCTCAATTTGACTTTATAATTGTTGAACATTATTGTCAGCTACCCTACGCTTAACAAGTGCCAGGTATATTCAATTGGATTTAAATATTATAGGGTGGCAGCTTCAAAACTTCAAAGCCATGAGTTTAAAATATTGTCTATAATATAGTTTTTGACAGATTGTGCCTTTTATTAACTCGGAGAGTTCCGGATTTGGTATTACTGCTTATAAATATATTATAAAGTTTTAAAATTTCAAAAGATGAAATTAATTTTCTTTGCAAGCTGTAATTTTTTGACAGATCGGGGTCATTCGAGGTCATTGACGTTCCTATTCTTATTTGAAACGCATAGTACATAACAGAATTATGTCACATTCTTACTATTTATTTAATATTATACTTTATTACCTAACGTTTTTTCCTTGACCTACCGTGATCCTATATTCTATTTCAATCCCTAAATTCCGTTTCCATAATCTATTTATCCCAAAATAATGGTTTCCCTACCTTTTACACTTGTAATGGCAAATGCACAAACCGTGCGAGCCAAAACAAATTTAAAAAAAAAAAAACAGAATTATGGCAATAGACAATTAATAATGATTTATCTGTGGTGGACTGGAGCCTAAACTAGGGAAGTCCTGTATTTCAGGTCTCCGACCCGCAGGCGAGCTGGGTTACAATGAATTTAATACATAAAAAGAAAAACTACTTTATTGTCTAATACGAGTTTATACGAGTATGTTTCGGAACTCGGAATCTGACAATGTTCAATTATTTACATTATTTAGCATGTCGATGAGCGGCGGCATTGACTGAGGACTAATGTTATCTGTTTGCATACTCATACCTACACTATGCCAACTATTTATATTAGCATTTCAAATATGATGTTTCTACCGCTTTAAGTAATGTCAGTTTGGTATTTAAAATAGTTTTTTTTTTTCATAGATACGCCTGTATTTCCCGAAGGGTTAGGTAGAGGCGCAAATTTTTTTGGAATGTTAATGTTTATAGCTGGAGATTTCTTTTTCTTTAAATATAAGGTAATTTAGTGATCTTTGTTCATTGATTGTTTGGCGCCGACTCAAAATTATTTAGGTAAGTATACTCACATTAGTTTAAGAACTTAGATATTTAGGTTAAAATTTAATTAAGAAACGTTTATTATTTTTTGCTTTTTAGTTTTTCGGTGGTTTAATTTTTTTGTTAAAAAGTTTTTATTTTTTAAGGTTTAGCGTTTGACCACAATCTCACCTGATGGTATATAACGATGTGGTCTAAGATGTAGCACGCTTACCAAAAAGAATATCTATTCAACCTATTAAGAAATACAGAATGAGGCAGCTAATTCCATACAATTCTATATGGATTTTTTAATTTTAAACTGTCTTTAACGAAAATTTACAGGGTCGGCAACGCGCAAGTGGTTGCAATACCCCTGGTGTTGCAAGCGTCTTTAGGCTACGGTAACCGCTTACCATCAGGTGCGCCGTAGGTAGGTACAACTCTGCCTATTGCTTCGGGGATTTGCTGACGTGAAATTGACATCGGGTAAACAATTCTACTCCAAATTGAAGTTCATTGTTTGACGCATAGCAACATTGCCATTGATAATACCTGGTCTACTGACTTTGATATCTACACGGACAATGCTCAGGAATAGTATTGTTCATCAACTGTAGGAAGTGACATTGTAATCCTTACGAAATCTATTGTTTATTTGAAGCACAAAACTTATACTGTTTATTTATCAGGAAGTTAGTCTTGTTTAGTTAAAAAAAAAACTATTGTACCTACAACATTAAATTTTTGCGCATAGAGCATCATAGAATCATCATTTGTTTTACAGGGTCGGCAACGCGCAAGTTATACCCCTTGCTAGCATCCATAGGCTACGGTAACCGCTTACCATCAAGTGGGCCGAATGTTTGTTTGCCACCTTGGCGGTATAAAAAAAATATATCAATTTTGAAATAAAACTACTTTTTACGGATTTTATCGCGTATATTGATATTATTAATCCCGACGTTTCGGACCCTTTACAGCGTCCATGGTCACGGGTAGACTGAGGTGGTGGGCGTCTTGATGATATAATTACTGACAGCTACCCTACATTTTTTATTGTTACATGATCAATGACATTTATTACTAATTATTAATTAAAACTAGATGGAGCCGGCATTTCCTAGCTGACGACCTCTGAGAAGAAACGCCGAAACAAACTCAGAGAATCATGGTCTCTTTTAAAGTAAAAATATTCAATGATCATGTTTTAGTTGTTAATTATTGGCAATCCGATTCACGCAGAACGAGCTCACAGTATCCTTTGGTCTTGCAGTTGTAGGCCTGGATTTTGGTTTAATAGAATCTATAACAGGATTCCAAGCAGGTGGTAAGACCCAGCCATCTTCTCTATTGAAATTTGGATGTTTTTTAATTTCAATAGCCTCACGAATCATCCTGGGTAGGTATCGACTTTCCTTCGCAAGTATTTGTGGTTTATCAAATCTGATATAATGCTGGGCCTTGTCAAGAGTATGTTCACAAACTGCTGACTTCTTGGAACGGCGGTGTTTGACATCGGCGATGTGTTCTTTTACGCGGGTCCCTATGCTTCTTTTAGTTTGGCCTATATATGAGAGACCGCAATCACAATCAAGCTTGTATACGCCCGCATCTTGTAGAGGTATATGGCACTTGACAGATGGTAAGAACTGACTGATCTTCTTCAGCGGCTTGAAGTATGTTTTAATTGAAGCACGCTTCAAGATGTAGCCAATTTTGTCGGTGACTCCTCTAACATATACTGTGGCACGTTTCACACGGTTTCTGTGGCAAGGGCGCGGTATTCGGAGCTTGTTGTCATGCAGGACTTGCTTGACATGTTGAAGCTCAGCAGCCAGGTGTTGCTCATCACAGATCCCATGTGCTCTCTGAAACAAAGATTTACCGACGGTAGATAACTGTGTTGGGTGGTGGTGCGATTCACCATTTAGGTATTTGTCTGTATGGGTTTTCTTTCGATACACAGTATGACTCAAGGTGTTGTTATGATTACGAATTACTAAAACATCTAAGAAAGGTAAAGAGTTATTAGCATAGAGTCATGTGAAGGATTCATACCATTTTGTCAGTGAAATAAAACACCTACATCTCACCGACAATGAAACTATGGTCAGTTTTGATGTTCAGTCATTATTTACATGCTTACTTGTTGAAGACTGCATCAGAATTGTATCTAGGAAACTAGTAGAGAATAACATGCCTATTGAATATGCTGAACTATTAAAACATTGCCTAACCTCTGGCTATTTGTTGTGGAATAATCAATTCTACACGCAGGTAGATGGGGTAGCAATGGGCTCTCCGGTATCTCCCATTATTGCTGATATCTTTATGGAAGATTTTGAGGAGATTGCCTTACAATCTGCTCCTGTAACACCTAGGTTCTATAAGCGATATGTAGATGATACTTTCACCATATTACCATCTAACAAAGTAACAGCATTTCTAGATCATCTCAACTCCTTACATTCAAAAATTCAATTTACTATGGAGTCAGAGGCTAATAACTCTTTACCTTTCTTAGATGTTTTAGTAATTCGTAATCATAACAACACCTTGAGTCATACTGTGTATCGAAAGAAAACCCATACAGACAAATACCTAAATGGTGAATCGCACCACCACCCAACACAGTTATCTACCGTCGGTAAATCTTTGTTTCAGAGAGCACATGGGATCTGTGATGAGCAACACCTGGCTGCTGAGCTTCAACATGTCAAGCAAGTCCTGCATGACAACAAGCTCCGAATACCGCGCCCTTGCCACAGAAACCGTGTGAAACGTGCCACAGTATATGTTAGAGGAGTCACCGACAAAATTGGCTACATCTTGAAGCGTGCTTCAATTAAAACATACTTCAAGCCGCTGAAGAAGATCAGTCAGTTCTTACCATCTGTCAAGTGCCATATACCTCTACAAGATGCGGGCGTATACAAGCTTGATTGTGATTGCGGTCTCTCATATATAGGCCAAACTAAAAGAAGCATAGGGACCCGCGTAAAAGAACACATCGCCGATGTCAAACACCGCCGTTCCAAGAAGTCAGCAGTTTGTGAACATACTCTTGACAAGGCCCAGCATTATATCAGATTTGATAAACCACAAATACTTGCGAAGGAAAGTCGATACCTACCCAGGATGATTCGTGAGGCTATTGAAATTAAAAAACATCCAAATTTCAATAGAGAAGATGGCTGGGTCTTACCACCTGCTTGGAATCCTGTTATAGATTCTATTAAACCAAAATCCAGGCCTACAACTGCAAGACCAAAGGATACTGTGAGCTCGTTCTGCGTGAATCGGATTGCCAATAATTAACAACTAAAACATGATCATTGAATATTTTTACTTTAAAAGAGACCATGATTCTCTGAGTTTGTTTCGGCGTTTCTTCTCAGAGGTCGTCAGCTAGGAAATGCCGGCTCCATCTAGTTTTAATTAATAATTAGTAATAAATGTCATTGATCATGTAACAATAAAAAATGTAGGGTAGCTGTCAGTAATTATATCATCAAGACGCCCACCACCTCAGTCTACCCGTGACCATGGACGCTGTAAAGGGTCCGAAACGTCGGGATTAATAATATCAATATACGCGATAAAATCCGTAAAAAGTAGTTTTATTTCAATGTATAATATTCGCGTAAATGTCAGAAATCAATATATATCAATTTTACTAAAAACTGCTAGGGCCACAGATATTTTTACGAAGATATTTAGATCTTTTCGCGTGGGAAGCCTCTTGGCAAAGGAGACCTTTGCGTCTACGCCTGTGGTAGTGTAAGGGTAAGTAACCTATGTAGGGACCTCTAGGCAACGCGACTCTTGAGGTACAACTCTCCATTATTAAATTTTTAGGTCGGACATAGTTTTTGTTTTGTTTCGTGACTAGGCACCGTATGCCTCCACCTAGGAGCACTTATACAGGGTGTTACAAAACTACCCGTAAAGCCGAGACGAGGTTAAATGGGGCCTTATAACGAGTCCAATCACTATATTTAAGAACCGTAGTAACGCTGTATAACATACCCCAAAAAAAGGAAAACAACAACATTTATGAATGAAAAATAGAAAAACTATTAAAGTAGACAATTAGGTACGTTACGCGTGCCTTCGAGTAGGAAGCGATGAAGACGTGGGTCTGGGTGGACCTGGGTCTTTGAAGCGTTTGAAGATGACTATAGGCTGTCATGGCATTTTTAGTGGCAAACAATCCATGACAATATATCGCACTCAAAATAAATTCATTCTACGTTGAGTAGTGTGGATTTCACAATGATTACACGTTTTTCGATTACGAATAACGAATCCGAAACAAAGGCGTATTTGTTACATCATCCCTTGACGGTTGTTCAGACTAATTAGCTATTATAATACATTCTCAGCCGCTTTAAATTGAATGTTAATAATAATCATATATCTTTACATTCAATTGATTTACAAGTCAATTGTGGAGTAAGTACTTGCATATTTTTTAAATCCTTACAAATATTATGAATGCGAAAGTTACTCTGTCTGTCTACCTATACACTTTCACGCCTAAACTGCAGAACCAATTTTGATGAAATTTGGTACAGAGATAGATTAGACCTTGGCGAAGAACATAGACTACCTCGTGCCCTTTGGAATGGGGGTGAAACCGCGGTTAACAAACTAGCAATACAATAAAAATAAGGTCTAGTTTTTGACAGTTCAAATCACGTATTAAAAACAATAATTCTCATACTTACACAAATATTCAGTCTCATTTATGTCGTCCTCAAAATGTACATTCTAGGACAAACTGGATTTATGTTTATGATTCCAAATTTAAATCAGTGACTGTAGCTCAGAGCATTCGCCTGTAATGTTACAATTCGGATTCGAACATAACATCGGTGAGTGAGGAGAACCGAGCGACAGAGCGTAACATGTGTTGATACATTGTGTAACATTCTTATTACATGCGAATGCTCGTCAGCGAGTGAGGCAGTATTGTACTTATTTTTTTTATACCACTTTGGTGCAAACGAGCATACAGTCATACATTTTTTTATATAAATAAATAATAATATGTTTATTTTCTTCTCACATAGATAATATGACAATCGTTTGTGGTAGTCAGAAGCCCAAAAAGCCTGACAACCAGTCTATCCTCAGTTATCGGTATTACCCAAAAATTTGGTTGCGGAGGTCTGATGGCAGTCGCTTCAGGTAAAATACTCTGCCGCATCTGACCGAAGGAAGCGGACCCTCGGAGAAAGAAGAAAATAGACAGAACTTACAAAATTATATGTAATACTTATATCTAGTAGATAGTATAGGGTAGATTTTCGAATCTAAAGCAAAATAATAAGGTTCATATTCAATTGGGAAAATTTGACAGTTTTGGATAGCTTGACCTCATGGCGTCTGTACAGTCGCTAGCAGGTCAAAACTGCCAAATTTTCCCAATAGAATATGAACCTTATTGTTCTGTATTAAAGTTGAAAATAAACCATAGAAATTTGACAGATTGTGGTAGCTTGATGTGCGGCCAGCACATCAAGCTACCAGCACCTATCTGTACATTCATTTTAACTTTGTTAATGTTTAATAATTTAGTGTGAACTCACGTTTAGTATTGTTGAGATCATTCTGCCATGCCTCTGGCAGTAGATGTAGGAACACATCGCCCAGTAGACCACCCACTGCGAAACTCAGCAGAATCCTTAGCATGGAGGCACCAGCTGAAACAAACAAAACAATAAATAAGAACCATCACTACAAAGTATAAAACAAACTCGCTTCCCGCTGTCTGTCTGTCCCTATTTATGCTTACAACTTTAAAACTACGCAACGGATTTTGATGTAATTTTTTTAATAGATTTATGATTGATTCAAGAAGATTTACATTGCACCCGTGCGAAGCGGGGGCGAGTCGCTAGTGATGAATAATATACTGGAAATCCCTAATTTCTTCGTAAGTTTAAAATTTTTAAACTTACGCCCCCGCTTTAAATTATCGCCCCCATTTTAATTTAAAATACAATCATCACGCCTGTATTCCCGGAAGGGTTTGCAGAGGTGGAATAATGTACACCCATAGTTTCAGTTGCAGTTGCAGTTGAAACTCCGAGCTGCTAATCAGAATTTCATGTTAAAACCAAACAACACTGCTCGTCTTTGTAATTGAACCCTAACGGCCTCTAGCGGCTCAGTCAATCACAAGACTAATTAGGCAGTTTACTAATCATTAATTATGTGACGAAAGATGTGTTAGATGTGGCTTACAGGAGAAAAGTGTTTGAACTTCAACAGTCGGGGTCACCGACACAGTGAATGAGCAAGCGCATCCCACGTCCTCACGAGGGTAACTAAACATCGTTAGTCACAAGTACGCAACTGAAAAACTTTTTCACACCGATCAGGACCCGAATTTCTCTACAATAAACTGAGAAAACATAATCAGGAATGTTTTTCCAAAGCAGTCATAGCCTAATTATATTGGACTGTCTAGTTAAAGGTCTCGAGTTCAAATCCAAGGCTTGCACCTCGTGATTTTTTGAAATCATGTGCGTATTTATCACTCGCTTAAACGGTGAAAGAAAACATCGTGAGGAAACCAGCATGCCTGAAAGATTTTCTCAATGGTGGGTGAAGTCTGTCAACCCGCATTAGGGCAGCGAGATGGATTATAGACTAATCCCTTTCATACTAAGAGGAGACCCGTGCCCAGCAGTGGGACAGTATATGGGTTGATGATGAGGTAGACATTATGATTTGTTTCATTAGGATGGTGATGTTTTTGCACGATATTTTCTATCAACATTTCAACACCCACTTATTCACTTTAAGCCGACCGAAAATATTTTTCAAATAGAGTAAATACTTCATACGCATGACAACAATAAGCTGTCAATATCATGAGATTGTTTTGCAGTATCTAATCAGCTGGCTACTGATAGAAAGGTTAATGCTTATTGGATTTCTGATGACATCGGGCTTCGTTCATGGCGAGGGTGATTAGCATATAGAAATATTATGTATAAAGAGGTACAGAATATTGATTTCTGACATTTTCGCGAATATTATGCATAGAAATAAAACTACTTTTTACGGATTTTATCGCGCTATATTGATATTATTAATCCCGACGTTTCGGACCCTTTTCAGCGTCCATGGTCACGGGTAGACTCTAATGAATAATATCAATATACTAACATATCAATATACTTAACGCGATAAAATTCGTAAAAAGTAGTTTTATTTCAGGGTACAGAATGTTCACCATTTCTCATCCCCTACTAATATTATAAATTTCAAAGTAACTCTGTGAGATACGCTTTCACGCCTAAACTTCAAACCGATTTTGATCAAATTGGGTCCAGAGGTAGATTAGACCTTGGAGAAGGACTATTGGTTGTTGTGAGAGAGGGATGGCTTGATTTAATCTGTAGAGTGGCATCTCTCTCTTAAAACCTATACGTTAGCATTTGTTTACTATCCTCTCAATTTATTGTGATCAATTTGCAGTTTATTATGAAGCGATTCTCATAATCTGACCTCCAAAGCCTAAGTATTGGGCAAATCCTAAGCCCCGTTCGACATTCGGAAACTTCTTTGTATTTTGTTCTTAAAAACAGCAAAATATGTTATTTAAGAATGTTGTTATTAATATAACCAACTTCAACTCTCAAGTAAGAGGTATAATGTATAATGAATACCTCACTGTCTTTGACTTCCCGTCAATTGACACAAGTTTTCTTCGTGATAAGATCACAAGTGCTGGCTAGTGAATACAGAACGTATGTATATGTATAGGCGTTTATATAAGTCCAAGTTTATCTCAAAAAGAAGTGGTTTTTGTAAATCCTTGTATTTTCTAAGACTAAGTCATCAGACGCGTTAGATCATTAGATCAATAAGATGCCCGTTTGCAGTGGAACTTGGTCGTTGCATAATGGTCTTATAGTGCAAAAGCAGTTGCATTCGCCTCCCGAATAACCAAACTGAAGTGGCAGTGGGCCAACCATGTCTGTAGACGGACCGATGGCCTTTGGAGCAAACGAGTCCTTGAGTGGAGACCGTGAATCGGCAAAAGTAGTATAGGCGCTCCCCACAGCCAGATGGACCGACGATCTCAAGAGGGCGTCTGGGTCAGACTGGATGCGGAAGGCGGAGAATCAGGTGTTGTGTCGAGATTTAGGAGAGGCCTATGTCCAGCAGCGGACTGCGATAGGCTGATATGATGGAGTTGCATTTAGGAGTGAACCGTCATTTCATTCCTATGTCGCTGAATCGAAGTTTCTAGTCTACTATATTTACATAATAGTTTGTTCTACTGATACAGAAAGCGGCGACAAAGTTAGGTTAGGTTAGAGATCATCAGAGTGCATCATAATGATAATTAGTGATAATTACTCCACTATCGTTTTCCAGTATCTACTCGTCTACCCGCTTTATTTCCAATTCACTCCTGATAACAAATTGCTGAACAGTATTGTATTTATTCCACAGTGGGGTTCTTCAAAAAGGTCAGGTGCGTAGTACTCGCGGCGTGTGTTTGACAAGATGTATGAATGTGGACGAAGCGAAAGAAGAATGCAAGAATCGTAGCAAGTGGCGTTCTTCAGTCTCTGCCTACCCCATGGGAAAAAGGCGTAGGTGTATGTATTTATTATTTTTAAATGTTCCATAATCTTCCAAGTTCTCATTTACAGTCGAATATGTACAGCACAATTGGTCATAACAACAGTGTATAATACGAATTTCTACTCTCAAGCTGCCTCGAGATTGCACATCGACCGCATCAGGTCGGTCAGGATGGTCAAACTCAAGAAAGATAATTCGGCTAAAATATATGAATGAAGCCTAGTAGTAGTCCTCGGCTTTCACTCAGAATTTCGCCATTAATCAATGCTCTATGCTGATACTGACAGATAAATAATTAAGCTAAAAATATTTAAAAATCATCATTTTAATTTTATTGAGACAAGATGATGAATACGGCCTAAAAGCCGGACAGCAAGTTGCAACGGCAGCCTATAGACGCTAGCAACACCAAGGGACAAATGACAACCCGCGCGTCATCTTAAGACCTTGTTAAGTCTCGTAAGCCTGTTGGTGACCCGGTGTGCCCGGGTGTGCCTTGGGTGTTGTGTATGTGGAGGGAAATGTCCGATACAATTGTTTTCATCTAACACCCTACAAGCCCAGTAATTCAGAATATTACTGGCTACATGAATCTATCATCATGGACTATAGCCTAATCCCTCTCAATTTGACAGGAGACCCGTGCCCAGCAGTGGGACAGTATATGGGTTGATGATGACTGGCTACATTGCCCTTCAAAGTGGAACACAATAATTTTAGCACATTATTACTTAGCGGAAAAATATTTGGAAATTCACTGGTCCAGACGTACTGTGAAGCATGAACTGAACAAAACTTGACGGTCGACTGATTTTTAGCGTTATTTTTAGTCCTCTAGATAATATTTGGGTATTCACCAGCAATACTTGATGGCATCATGGCATTAGTCACCGACTGACCAAATCAAAAGCGGAAAAAACTGATAAAGTTAATTTTTATGCCTTGAATGATACCACGTGTGTTTATTTAAGTGTTCATGAGAGATAACATTATACCTAATTATGTTATCAAGTAGGATTACACGTTAATTGCTGTCGATTACTACTGTGATTCCTATGATAACGACTATTGCTGTTATCATTAAATAAAGTCTAATATGAAGTGGTTTTAGAAGTTAATTTGTATATCGAGTACTCGCTTGTTAATCAAAAGAGACGCGAGTTTTAAAAATTGAAATATTATACACATAAATTAACCATCCTGCATTTCCATTCACAACTTATTTACCGAATATTATTAGCATTACACTACCAGCACGCTATGATAACCGTTTTGACGTTTGTCCACTCACGAAGTTTCGTATTAATTAGTAATTACGTTTGAAGGAGAAAATTGCTGTTCTTTATTGTCAATAGTGATCAAACGGTACTACTACAAAAAATATATACAATATGTATTGTTTTTTTTATTTTCGTCCATTAACGTAACGACCAACATAGCGTGCTGCAAGTATAGTGATTGTAGTGTCTATGGAGTTTCTTCCCCGTTATTTTCTAAAGTATCAATTTTTGAAGAACTATTTCAAGATGTATGAATGTGGTTGAAGCAAAAGAAGTGTGCATAAATTCTAGCAGGTGGCGTTCTTGAGTTTCTGCCTACCCCTATGGGAAAAAACTGTATGTATTCATAAAAGTATGTATCAACTTCTTGCAACATTACGCCTAAATATTAACGTATTTTTATTTCATACAAAATGATTGAGTTTTAAAGGGTGCTGTTAGACACTAGTCAATAGTGTTACTTTACTACTTATAATAAACCTCCTCTAAACTGTTTCTTTTGTTTTGTGTGTTTATTTTTTTTATGTTTGTCTATAACCTGCTACCCGCCCTTGTTTCATAAATTATAGCCAATAAACCTTCTAAGCAGTGTACTATTGGTGAAAAGCCACGTAAGCGCCCGATGGAATTTTCTCTACTATACAAAACTTAATGATAATGTTGTATAGTTATAAATCATTGTTGCTAAATACATCTATGAGATTATATATTATATGATTTGTTATGAGTACGACATGCTCTTGCAATAAAACGATCTTTAAAATAATTTGTTCTATATTATGTTGGGATGTAATTAGAGAAGGAATCTACAAACCAGTCCGATTGAGAAACACAACCTCCTTCGTTTTTTTCTCGTAAAAAAATAAAAATAAAATAAACTCAATACCAAATTATGGACCGAAGATTCAAATTTGCAACTTTTCACTTCAGACGTCTGAAGTTTTAAACTGACCTATGATTTGACATGCGCGGGATATGATAGCCTGTTATCTGTTATCAGTACAAGCGACTCATCACGTACAGATACGGCGGATCCGTGACTACTTTGTTTCAAACACAAGTAGCTACATAAGGGCCAATCAACTCCTACGTGTGCGCATACATGGACCATGGATAAATAACATACAATCATACCATCACGCCTGTATTCCTCGAAGGATTAGGCAGACCGCAGAGAATGTACAACCAACGTCGGTATCTTTAAGTACCATAGGTGGCGAGCCTATTGCCATTAAACAGGCACAAACCCAACTCCGAGCTACTACTGAGAATTTCATAGAAAAAAAAAATCAGTACCATTACTTGCCCTTACTATCGAAACCAGGGCCTCTAGCATAGCAGCCCCGCTGACCACTAAGTTAATGAGACAGTTCGAATTATTATTTAAAATTAATATATTTTTTCTATTACCTCTCTAGAGTTGCACTTGTGCCTAGGAACACTAGATTTAAATTTTATTTATCCATGACGAACATTGGAGTTTTTTTCTGAAGGGCTCGTGTGGTTATGTATAAACTACGATCTGCAAGGTTAAGTTGCGCTAGCCGCGGTCAGACTGACGATGTGTGACCACTCTTAAACACATCGAAACCTCTCCATACCTCGGAGAGCACGGAGGTGTCTCGTAGAGCCGTCGGTCCCGGTTGTCATACGAACACCTATACCAATGGTTAGTGGTAGTCAGAAGCCCAAAACGACAACCAGTCGTTAGAATATTGGTATTCAGACCTAGAAATTGGTTTGTGGAGATCTGTATCCCGATTCAAGTAATTAAAACCGTAGCGACGATGTCGCATGTTTTCCTATTCACATCCGTCAATCGGAGCGATTCAGAAGCCGTCCTATCGAAAAATAACTGCACTAATACTAATACTAAAACGATTCGATATATAGGAAAACTGTTTCCACGATTAAGTCGCAGTTTTAATTACGTGAATCGGCCTACTGATGGCAGTCGGATCTGGTTAGAATGGATGCCAACCCCAATATAGTTGAGAAAAGGCTCAGAGGGAACATTGGAGTTTTCTATTGTTTCCGAACTAGGCAAAAAAGAAATAGTCCGTTCTAAATTTTATGAGGAAACCACACAACATAGATACCAGCCAGACCCCAGTCACAATAAAAACATTGGGTACATAAGTAGATATTTATAATTATTACTGAGACTTAGGCTCGGAGATAAGAATGCAAATAAATTGATACAAACTTTATTTGTAGTCATAATAGTTTTTTTTTTTACTTAAGACAAATACAGTACGGAGAAGTTATTAACTCTTTTTTTCTCTTTTCAAGAATTGATCCCTAGTGCAGTATCTACTGCACTAGGGATCAAGCCCTAGGTCGCGGCCTCGCGGGTAGGGTTGCCAACATTCAGACGAACCAACCCGGGAGGATTTTAATAAATCGGGGGTAGAGAAGTACTTATATTGAATGAAAATCTCAATTGTCTGAAATGAAAATGTCGTCAAATTATTTTTTCTTCTAAACTTCGGA
Source organism: Acronicta alni (assembly GCA_964056405.1). Lineage (NCBI taxonomy): Eukaryota > Metazoa > Arthropoda > Insecta > Lepidoptera > Noctuidae > Acronicta > Acronicta alni. Next base: position 10,082,407 of record OZ043937.1, on the reverse strand, counting down.
ATTATTATTGTACACATCGAACTGCATTGTTCTCATGAATTATTCAGCATTCAACATAATGGTAAACCAAGAATAACTGCACTGTACATAAGTATTTTTTTAAAAAGGACGTCTATGGAGTTTCTTGCCGGTTCTTTGCCATAAGACCAACTTTTTGGAACAGTTTAACTAGATTTGACTTTTCAAAAGTGCTATTTTAACGGTCCAATTGAAATCAAATATGTGACTTGACTTGAAAAACTTTGTGGTTGTTTTTTTTTTATACCAAAAGGTGGCAAACACGCATACGGCCCAACTGATGGTAAGCGGTTACCGTAGCCTACAGACGCTTGTAACACCAGGGGTATCACTTGCACGTTGCCGACCGACCCTGTAAAAAGAAAGAGGAATAGTTGCCTTGGTTACACAACGTTTCCTCTCGGAGCACTGGCAACCTTGCGCATCGTAAAGAATAGCACACAACACAGCTCAAAGAATGTTATTTCACTTCGATTTTCTGCACGATTTTCTGGAGGTACTTCTCCAGTCGGACAGCTCCAATTTGAGTGGAATTACTCCCACGAAGCCCTACCTCTCTTGTTAGTTAATTGCTTTGTATCCTCTTTCTAATATATATTTATACTAGCTGTGGCGCACGGTTTCATCCGCATGGTCCCAAGGGACATTTTGAGACGAAAGGTAGCCAATGTCGTTATCAGGATGTAATCTGTTTTCTTTATCGTAATCCGTTCAGTGGTTTAGGCGTGAAACAGTAACAGACAAACAGACAAAGTTATTCGCATTTATTATATTAGTATGGATGGATATTTGTTTTTTTCTGTTTGACCTCTACGCGATCCTATTGGTATTCATTCGATTACAAATACAATGGATCTTTAGTGAGTATTCTGACTAAAAAATAAAAGGCATTGTAATGCGTGCCGTTGCATGGCTACTCATAAACATATATAATGTATAAAAGTATATAATTATGTTTGTATGTTCGTCTTCTGAGAGAACGTAGGTACACCTACGACAATCTTAAAGAAAGTCAGAACATCGAAATGCCTGACAATCAGTTTATCCTTAATCCTTACGATATGTAATGCACCGGCCCACACGGCCCACATGATGGTAAGCGGTTACCGTAGCCTATAGACGCTTGCAACACCAGGGGTATCACTTGCGCGTTGCCGGCCCTGTAAAACGAAAGAGGAATAGTGCTGCCAATACAAAGTTTCCTCGCGGAGCACTGGCAACCTTGCTCACCGTAAGGAACACAACACAACTCAAAGCAGTGTTATTTCGCTTATCTTTTCTGCAAGACGGAAGTACTTCCCCAGTCGGGTAGCTCCAATTTGAGTGGAATTACTCCCACTATGGCCTACCTCTCTTAAATATAGCCTCTGTACATAGTAAGGGTAAAGTACCTCTTATCTTACAAGCGCAGCTGTACCGCAAATAAATGTATTGAGCTGTGAAATTGATACTACGCTCACGTACTTTACCATAATGCTTCAATTGATTTACGTCAACACAAACATGTACAAGTACTTGTCGTACATTTTTTTTTATTTTTAGCTCGAATATTATTGGCGCTGCAAGAGTTTTATTTTTGATTCCCGCGGTCTCGCATCCCAAATTTTGAGACAAAAGGTAGATAAATTCTTTTCGAAGGTCCAATATATTTCTGTACGAAAATACATCAAAAATAGTTCAGCGGTTTTGGCGTGAAAACGTAACAAACCAACAGACTACGTATACATCTGTGATCTAGTGGTTCGCTTGTCGGACTGCTGATCACGAGGTCATGGGTTCGATTCCCACAGAACGTAAATATTTATGTGATGAACATAAGTGTTTGTGTTTGTCTTGGTGTTTCTTATGTATTAAGTATTTATATCTATTGTACAGTACCCATAGTACAAGCTCTGCTTAGTTTGGGACTAGACAGTGCTGTATAAAATTGTCCAAGAATATTCATTTATTTATTATTTATTTACTATTATTAATAAATTATGCATTTTAAACATTTCGCATTTTTGATGTTCTGCGTTCCTAAATGTCATTTGGGGTTTTTTGGGATTAAATACAATAATATACCGCTGCCTAAACTAACTGCGTTTTTTACACAGATTCGCTCGTGTTTGGGTGTTGGGATTCCGCAGTTCCGCATTGTTAACTGTGCTAATCAACAGAATAAATGAAGACGGAAGGCGAAATAAAAAAGCTCAAAAAAAACAAGCTTATAAATTGTTCGAAACATGACTAGTGAATAGGTTTCATGAGCAGAAAAAACATTTAACTATTACTAGCGATAGACAAACAAAATAATAACTTATTCGTGGTCGTGGGTTCGATTCCCAAATATTTCTTTATTTATTACTTTTTTCCAATTATTGGACTAATCTGTATGTCTAAGTCGCTCTGTCTTTGTCATATTTCAGCCTGACAAAGGGAGAAAGCAATTAAAATCAGGAACCATTTTTTTTTGTAAAATAGGTTCTTATCTCTTTTTTTTTATATTTGGGACATTTTTACACAGCACCATCTAGTCCCTAAGCAGAGCTTGTACTATGGGTACTAGACGATGGATATAATATTTATACATATACTTGTCTTTATAAATTCATACTTCTAATACATAAGAAACACTCAGACTAACACAAACACTTTTGTTCATCTATTTGTGTCCTGTGGGAATGGAACCCACACCCTCATCCGACACTCGAACCACTAGACCACGAACGTCGTCGTCTTTGATGAGCAGACAATATTGTATACATGAAGTCGGTTAAAAATACAAAGTCCTTAATATTGTACATGTCTCTACATTAAGTTTACAATAACTTTGTCTCGACAATTCGCCATTCTTATTCCCTATCTGGAAACCACAACTGCTAATGCATTGTTTTCGCTTTGACATTGTAAGTTTGTAATGTATGTCTAGTGTGGATTGCAAGTGTGTATCTAATAATAGGCAGTTCACCTCGCCTTCTACACATTAAATTGACCCATTTCTCGGAGAATGCATTCAATCAAACTTGTTTCACACACATTACAGTTCATTACAGGTTTATATGGGAGACATATTTAGAACTCTTGACTGCAATTTTATTAAGTACAGAGGTCAGCACATCAAGCTACCCCAATCTGTCAAATTTCTTTGATAGATTTTCAGCTTTAATACAAAACAATAAGGTTCATATTCGATTGGGAAAGTTTGACAGTTTTGGATAACTTGATCTGCTGGAGTCTGTACAATTATTAGCGGCCCGTACCGGCTTCGCACGGGTGGATATGTGATCGCGGAACTATATTTTATTTTTCTAAAATAAAAGTAAGTAAGTAAAAAGTAACTAAGTTCCTTATAACATCAACCATATGCCAGTGAGTCTCGTTAAAATCAGTCCAGCAGTTTCAGAGATTAGCTGGAACAAACATACAGACAGAGAGAAACATTTTAAATATTGTTTTTTTTCTATGTAAGTACCGTATATACTTTTATATGCATTTAGTGAAAAGCTGTTAATTGGAATTACAAACGGACACTTCAATGTTATTTATGTGTATAGATGTATAGATTTGGACTGTTTTTAAAAAGTACGCCGTACGTATCACCATCAAATTGCGGTTACTCTTATAAAAGGCCAGGTTAAGAGCACCATAAACCAACGATGAGGTTAATGAACGCAGATGAAGCGAAAGGGGTGTGCCAGAATTGTAACCCTGTAGTCTCTGCCTACAACAATGGGAAGCAGGCGTATATATGTAGTTATGTATGCTACTGTACACCCGACTTCAACTTACAGCTTAGAGACAAAGCCTTGGCCGTGAAGCGTGATATGTTCCAATGTAATAATTACTAACACACATAATATGACTAACATTATTATATCCCCTTTTTTGCGATACGGATTTGATTTTTCTTGTGCAATAATCCTTTTTTGGTGAAATTCATAATGGATTGTCCGCTGCCTGGACTAGTTGAGTATGTAGAACTCGTACTTAGCAATTTTCCTTGTGTTTTCTTACTGTGAGGGCCACAGAACTCCATGATTTAGGTACTCAAAAACACTTGGACAGCTGGCAAGCATTATTCCGTTCTTTGCTTCAGTCATTCTATGGTCTTCGTAACTTATTTGCATTTTTGAGTCAGTCATTTCTAGTCAACCTTTTGGCTATTATATTTATCAAGGTTTGTACTATTGTTGTCGACCTTGGATATAACACGATCGATCTTCATGTTTTAAGCAAATAAAGTAGTTAGGTATTTCCCCTTTATAAATTTCGTCTACAAAAACAAGAGAACTACTCTTTGTCTTGAGGTCTTCCCTTTTCTCAACTATGTAGCAGTGGACTTCCAGTCAGATACGGCTGAATGGCAGTATTTAACACGAAGCGACTATGTTGGGGTCGGATTCCAGTCTAGTCTAGCTCTCTCGACACAATAAAACTAGAAAATAGTGTAGGTTTTTTAAATGTGGCCGCAAGTAATTTTTACAAGAATACTCTGATTTCGTCAAATATTTAATCTCAAGTGTCATTTGTTAACGGAGTCAGTCAACTGTCAAATATTGCCAAACAGAGATCGTTTAGAGTAATTTCCCAACATGTCGGAGTAGGTTACATCATAAGCCACTGACAGCGTGATTGGACGCCTGTGATCTAAAATAAATCGTGTTATCCGCGTGATAATACATATCAACACAACTCAGGTGAGGTAAATATCTCATGTAAACTCAATACTATGTTCAAAATGAACCTTTATCTTTCAAGTGTAGTAAAAACCGAAGATCGATTTAGAAAAAATCTGCAACAGGCAGATGCAAAAGATAATCATGTTTCTGTCGCAGCGTCAAGGTTAAATCAGTGTGTTGCACAAACAGGAGTCTTGCATTCCTTGAAATCAGAACCCTAATTCTCTCGAAATTAGATCTGTTTTTCTAGTACAAGCTACAAGAAGTTTGATCAATAACAACCCATCACCGCCTCACCTCCATATTGACGATTAATAAAAAGAAGTCGAAGTCAAACATTTTATTTCAATTAGACCATAACGGCACTTATGAAAAGTTAAAACTAGTTGCACGGTTCCAAAAAGTGGGTCTAATTATGGAGAACCGGCAAGAAACTCCTTAGACACTCTTTAAAAAAAACATGATTACAGTGTTCATCTTGGTTTAAATCTAAATCTGAATAGTTCATGAGAACAATGCAGTTTAATGTGTACTATTAAATTAATCCAGTATAATAAACAGAAAAAAAAAGAGATTGCCATTGACAGTAAGAGCTGACTAGCCCCGAAAGACGGCACCCGTTCACGAGCATAACGTGCGTATCGGCGTCGTTGCAGGGAATAAAACGACCTGACCCACAACGTCACCATCAGCAGGACATTTATATTTTTAGATTTAAAGGAAATGGGTCGCGGACGATTGGGAAACTGCTCCCGTTACCCCGGCACTCAGATGAGCAGTAAACACATTGTGGTTTTTATTCACTTGGTCACCCCTTCTGGGTGCAGTCCGACACGCCCCCCAGCCTTCCCCGGGCGGTGGATAGTCCATGATGAATTTCCACACGTAAAGCAATAAAAAAGAACGGTTTCTAGGAGAAGAGACAACATAACTAATTTAACTGGATCCTGAAGTGGGCTTCTTAGTTTTGGACGACATCAATTCGACTGTTCTGCGCGATTTCTCGTCGGTGCATGGCTTGATACAACATAGTACAATGTAGTATAGATCATGGTCTATTAATTAGGATTCTACTACATGTATGCACCATCTATCAAGAAAATCCTGATGTCCTTAAAATCGAGATTGTAATCTCTATGACTTTTTGTCCTTACAGAGTCAAGGACTTGCCAATCTTCAATCAATCGATCATTTTCTATTTACAGTTACGATTGCCAGCATTAAGATAACGATAACACCTTTCTAAGGTGTTTGTTTTCACTTTTGAAGTTTAATCAGTCAGGGTTTGGAAATATATTTCTTTATTCAACTACCCTCATTTTGTGCTATTTCAACAGTGTGTCTAATGTTCGTGGTGCGGAGGTAGGACTGCATTGGGTAAATTAATGGGATCATTATTTATTTATATTGTAAGTATGTTTTTAATATTTATGATTTTTATATACTCTTATATTTCTATGTAAATGTTATATAATTATACGTTATAATAAAATCTTTTTGTTAAAGTTTAACTAAATCATATTAGACTCAATGATTGAGTACACCTTCAACCACCTGTTATCTGTCTCTACCCTAGATTCCTGTCCATCCAATGGTTGTCTGGAAGAAATTGCGAATAGCGATAAGACCGCCAATTGTACCTACTCTTGTAACGTTTCCATTTTTTTTTCTGACTTGTCCTATGTAATGGTGTACAATAAAGAATACTATATTTATCTATCATTCAGACACGGTAACGACTTGTTCTTCTCAATATTGATTCATCCATCAGTAGTTAAGGCAATCGATATTAGCGACATTACTGGCATCTCTGAGTGAGATCTGGTCTAGTAATTTTACCATTGGACTGCCAACTCAAAGGTCTCGTACCTTTTGAATTAATGTGCGTAAGCGTATTAATAATTAATTATCATTCGCTTACACGGTGAAGGAAAACATCGTGAGGAAACCTGCATAGCTTTTTCTCGACGGTGTGTGAATTCTGACAGGAGACTCGTGCCCAGCAGTGGGAAAACATATGGGTTAATGATAACTACCATTTCTGAACCACCGCGCACGTATATTCATATATAACTGCGTTATAGTGCAAAAATATCTACCCAGATCTGGGAAAAACAATCAGATATGTGAAAAACTTACCACCCCAACTGTCTTATTTTATCGTAAAATTGGCCACTTGCATGCAACTTCATAGAAATGAAAAACTGTTCATGCAACTATTATGTTGGTAGATATTTGCACCTTAAATACATTTGAGAGATTTTTAAATTGAAACGACGTCAATGTGGAGTGCAATTGTTGAATTACTGAAAGATGCCGCAATGCGCTAAATAACTCCAAGTATCAGAGGTCTATGAACCTATTGAATATTTTTATCAATGCTTGCTGGTTGCAAAACAATAATCATTTGTAGGTCATTTCATTTGTGATCTACAAAGAGCTGCATGATGTCATTACAAACCACAAAACCGCACAAATTGTTTTAGTAAATGTAACAAGATAATTCTAATTTTATATTTATTAAGTATTTATTTTAATATATTCTAATATTGAAAAGCCAATAATATTCATGAAATAGTAAACCACAGATTAAATAATGACAAAACCGAGAAATATTACTACTTTACCTACATCTTGTATGCAAGAACAGTTTATTGGGATTAATAGGGGATTTACACATATTTCGTATTTCAATTAAAATTGTACAATAAATAGTCTTTGGCTATATTTCTGAGCCAAATCGAAGTTTTTATTTCTGTAAGATGGAAAATAATGAATATTGAGCTACCCTAGGCTCAAGTCAACTCATTTGCCTGCTAGTAAATCCGCCACTAGATAGAGAGAATGTTATGATAGTACTTTTTTTTATAGTACGGAAAATCCTCATGGATCCTCCGCCACCCGGGGAGGTGGCAGGGTATGTCGGAGTCGTACCGACTAAAAACCGCACTTGCCTTCACCTGCCCTATTGTCATGGCCATGGGATCCGCGAAATTCGCCACGGCCATGACAGGCTGTGGTATTCATCATGTCATGTCATTTGCCTGCTGGTAATTCCACCACTGGATAGAGATCGATCTCATGAAAGTCTTGGAACTTTTAAAAACCCTTTTATAAACTCAATCTAAACTCAATTATATTTGGAGTCCTGGACACTAAAGTTCTTTTATAAACTCAAGCTTATATTTGATGTACTTAAAACAGCTCCTGACAAAGGAATATTCTCTTAAAGTAATATTTGTATACACCTTAGTCCACTAACTGGTACGTTTGTACCAGTTAGTGGACTAAGGGCTTGGTGGGTAATTTCCATGGGATACTGTGTTTACAGTATCCCATGGAAATTACCCACCAAGCCATCAATATGAGTAAAAAGGAAGGAAACTTGAAGTTGAAGCAACTATAATCAATAAACAATACATTGGTGGATATGAGGCAGACAAAACAATGGTTCTCACGGATCAGTTATAAACAAAACAAAGTCAATAGCCTTTGCACAGTGGGTATTGTGTTGCAAACATAGACTTCAAGTTTGTGTATGTATTCAGTAATGTGTGGTTGTTTGAACAGATATAATTCATAAATATATGCTAGCTGATCGAACATACATTGACCTGTTCAAATTATAATAAATTTCAACTGTCCTGACTTTGTTTTTGCTCAGCACAGGGTTGTGTATTGATGTTAAATACTCTATAACCTTCCTCAAGATTGAGGGTATCAAATGCAAAAAGATTTTTTCAATACCAACTGGTAGTTTCAGAGATTAGCATTTTCAAACAAAAAACTCTTTATCTACTGCGAACTAATAATACCTACATACTTACTTTAAATTTAGTATGTAAGTTGCTTATAAACTAGAAATGCACTGCATGAAGGAATAGTGGAAATTCTTATGTGGTTAAAAAAAATATCATCAGTTAGTACTTATATACATGGGTGACTCAAGTTTCAAAGGGTCTTTTGTTTAGATGGTTTTGGCTCAAGCAGTTTCAAGCAATCAAAAACTAGCGAATACAGTATAGGGGTCCTTTTCTCCAAGGCTATCAGAGCAAGAGTATTGAATAACACTACGAACGATCTTGAATGGGAAAATGTTTTCAAGACAACATTTAATTAATGCATTAGGACAAAATGATACTCATCATTGTGCCAAACAAATTGATGTTATAATTAATTATAATAAAGTATTAAAAATTCAAGTATTAAAATTTTAATTGATTATAAAATTTTCTTTGTTTTAAAACAGAATCCAAAACCAGTTGGCATCATCATCATAAGTGCCATAGCAAGAATGCATTTAATTTAATTTTATAGATTTAAAAATTGAATAAAAAAATAATAAACTTATACTGGCAACTATTTATCTTGAAATCACCACAATCATTCTAATTTATCTTATAATTTATTATTATAATATGCATTATGTATTTCTGTTTATGACATTTCAAAATAAATACCTATTTATATTTATAATCCTATTGGGAATTCTGGCAGTAGCTGAGTTCTGCCTGTCTTATAAAATAAAGAAGGTTGTCTTCCTTTATAGACAAATAGGTATTGTTAATTATAGAAATTATTATGTAGACTGGTCAACTTAAGATAATTGTACCTATAAACTATTATTATGAAACTACTAACTAATTTCTGGGTATTTGATTTTGTCTAGACACAATTTATGATTATGTTAAATGTACAAGTAGCTTTAAAGTGATGATTTTAGATTAAAAAGAAACTGGTGACATAAATTTTTAAAATAGGTTTAATGCTGATATGCATCTAATAGGAAATGGAATACTTATTGCTTTTCTCTTTAGCAGATACCTACACGTAGTTTTAATAAAGTAAGTTTAGTACTAGCTGGTAGTTAATTTTGACTCTTATGCAATCAGTTAATTTTTGTTTATATTTAGTCAAGCAAGGGCTGGTGTCATCTTAGGGGGGTGCTGCCACCACTGTTCTAGCATGCTTATGTAGTTAAATGCCATAAAATGTTTGTAGACACCAGTATTTAATTCATTTGCCAGACGACGCACGCGCCAGAATGAATGATGACTTGGACATCTAAAAATAACAAACACACGTGCGAAAATGTTTACGTAAGTAAACAAAAGTACTCACGGCCATCGGTGAAACTGTCCGTCGCGTCCAGAGGAATGATCAGCAACGGGAGTATGCCACTCAAACCCACCAAAATCGATGCAAGGCCAGCAAAAAGCCAGGGATGCTCGTCAAGCTGGTCCACAAAAGTGTATAGATATTCTGGTAAATAACCCGCCATTGTACCGCGTTTATTTTTTATAGAGAAGTGTTCCTTAATCAGAAGTTCACAACCCCGGTGCAACACAACTTTTTAGAACGCTTTATCGTTGCCAGTACTAACTATACATTGTCTAACAACCGGCGGACACTGTTCCGCGCGATGAACTGAATTTATTATCAGCACACTGGAGATGTTCGCATTTCCGAGTTAAAAGATAAAACAAGATGCTCGAGAGCAGACGAACTAATCTACACTGAGACTGAGAACGTCTGACTGATACTGTCCTTATCTCTCTTAAAAAATCCTTAAGAAAATCTTTATTTCAGGAAAGACGCACGTCTTTGTGTCACTGACTGTCGATCGTCAACGTTTTACAAATAATATTTTTGTTTTATGCGCACTAAAATCATTGACAACCCGCCAAGAAACAAGCCGAGCCGAACAACTCGAACAAGCAAAACAATGCGAATGCGACCGGAATGGCTGGGGAATGAATGAATGAAATAAGAAATTAAGAAGTGAAGACCTGGACGTCACACAAAACAGCTGTCTGCTTGACAGTAACAACGACGAATGAATTAACAATGTTACCAAGTAATAAAATAAGTTCATAGCAAAGAAAAAAAAACTAGATTCATATCCGTAGACAGAGAAAAGATATTATATTTGATATCACTAAGAAAAATAACGAGTTTTATTTTTCCAAAGACTAACCTTTGGAGACGTATTCATTCGATTAGAAATAGACAAACTTCGTTGAACGGACATACCAAGGTATTTCAACAAAATGTTATAGGTAATTCTAGATGACTAAGTTTAGAATAGATAATAACAATTGGTCCGGCAAATAGGTCTAATTACTATTTTACAAACACCAACCTAAATGCTAACTAAGATATTAATGATTTGGATTTCAGCCAAGAGCAACATAAAAAATCAACGCAATATTTATCAAATAACATTTTAAAGTACCTATAAGTACTTAATAACTTTATTACTACCAACAAATTGATGTTTAACAGCGAGCATTCTTGTGTATTACGTAGCTTCACGATTTCCTGCAAAATCTAAATAGCTTTGACATAGTATATTGAATCAGTCGGCAGATGATGTTAGACAGTCGTGTACATCTACCGTTCGTTACTGTGACACGATTGCAATACGAGTCTTCTTGGCAGCCGCACCGTCTCACTGCGCCCAGTTGAAGCAAAATGCCGTACTTATTTTGGCCTGCCAATTTAAATATCTGACAGTATATAGGTACATACATCTGTTACAATATAACTTTACAGAGCTAAGAGCACGGGGCATTTGTACCGGACGGTAGATGGACATGCGACATGACGACAAACTTGTAGAGTTAACTAGTACAAACTTTTGTTAATCTGGCGCCAAGTGTGTGTGTGTGTGTTTTGAAGAAGATCGGGCAGTGATATAATAAGGACTCTTTTGTTAGTGAAAGTTTAGTTTTGACCTGCAGCCATGGATTCGTGGGGGATATTAAATGTGGACAGCGCTGCGATGGCGATTACTAGAGATGACCTAGGCTCCAGTTTTCGCCGGAAGCAGATTATGGTAATTATTATAATAAGATAACTAATTAACACTACAAAATAGGTTAGTTAAATAAAAGAGGTTATCAAACTGATTTGAAAAATGTATGGTTAGGTTATTTAGACATTGATACATAATTTAGTTGAAAATAAATTGCATAGGATTATGTACGTACCGAAAACGCGGCTTAGGATGGCCTCCAACGAGGTGAAGGTAGCTGGAAGTCGTTGGATGAGGCGGCGCGGCGGAAGTCTATGGGGGAGGCCTTTCTTCAGTGGACCTCTTGTGGCTGATAATATGATGATAATGATTACAAGAAGAAAAAACTCATTATGATGAAGATAAGATAGGTATAAAAAGTATAATTATTAAGTATAAAATATGGCTGTTGCCCGCGCTTTCACCCTCATCCGAAAGGGTTTTTTTATACAAAAGGTAGCCTATGTCCTTCTCCAAGGTCTAATTTATCTCAGTACCAAATTTCATAAAAAACGATTCAGCGGTTTAGGCGTGTTAGCGTAACATACTAACAGATAGTTACTTTCGCATTTGTAATATTAGTAGGTAGGGACTAAACTATAATTATACACTTATTTAGACGTTATTATTAATTATTTTCATTTACAATCTCAATAGAAATATAGAAGTTATTTTCGCCTATCAATTCTAAGCGTCAACATGAGAATTTTCGCTGGACTTTAATTGACAAATATGTGGAGTTGAATGTCAACAGTTGCTACATGGAGAAGATGAAATGGAATACAAATAAGTATAGATATTATTATCATCTACCTAATAACTGTCTCGTTAGACCAGTGGTCAAGCACGTCTGTTACGCTAGAGGTCCTGTTTGATTCACAGGAGAGCAAATCTGAGCAGTGTTACTGAGTTTTTCTATGAAATTCTCAGTAGCAGATCGGAGTTTTGTGTCCGGTTAATGGCAATAGTCTTGCTCCCTATTACATAGGACTTAAACATACCGGCGAACTACGGGTGTACAATTAGTACACCTCTACCTAACCCTTCGGGGAATACAGGCGTGATGGTATGTATTTACGTATGTTTATAATATCAATATTCAATAGTCTGGGTTATGAAACAACACGTACAGACGCCAGTCTGCATGCAGGTCAAGCTATCCAAAATTGAAAAAATATTCCAATTTAATATGAACGTTATCATTTTGCATTAAAGTAGAAAATCATTCAAAGAAATTTGACAGATTGTGGTAGCTTGATGTGTTGACCTCTGTACCTAGTTGGTGTTTGTCGGTTATTGACACTTTATTGTGGTTGTTTTTCATGCATCGTCATGCAGAGATTAAAATTTCCCAATGTCGTTTTTTCTCTCCTAATCTTACGTGCTCTCTCGTGCTCTCTTGATAAACGAAAAGTCATTTCGATATTATTCTGCGTGCGAAACCACATGGAACACTTTATCATTGGCCATATGGCTCCATGATGAATTTAGTATAAATTGTATGTATCAATCTCTTGCAAAGGATTAGGCATTGAGTAATGAAAATAACTTCGACTGGTCTGCGTTTTTAAACGTAATATACATACGGGAACATCTGCTTTAATAATCATGACGGGTAGGTATCGCGGTGGCTTAGTGGTCATAGCGTCTGGTGTACCTAACCAGAAGACGCAGGTTCGAATCCTGCCCGCGGTCGAATTTTTCCTTTTCTAAATAACTTTAAAATCTTAGCATGAAAAATGCCAAAAATATACAAAAAGATAGTTAGAAGGTAAAGTGGCATCATTCGACATTAAACTAACTGTAAAGTAAGTTGTGTCGGTTGAAAAAAGCAAAAACTTGCATTTCAATAGGTGTTACTGACGTCACCATAAAGACGAAAATTCAGTATGTGAAGGAAAAATTCGACATGACGGGTAGGTATCGCGGTGGCTTAGTGGTCATAGCGTCTGGTGTACCTAACCAGAAGACGCAACATATAAATAACTTTAAAATCTGCTTTAATATTGAATGGAAGTAGAACGTAAACTTTGTCTTGTTATTATTTGCACCTTTAAGGGTATACAACAGAGGGAGAACACCTTTCAGGCTAAGGATATAATTTAATAGCTCCGTTTCATAGGCTCAGATTTAGATACGAATCTATGTAAATACAAATTTGACACATGGAAACTTAAGTTTACCTACGCTTAGATTCATACGCGAAGATCGACTTTTTTTTTCGTTTAATAAGACAGCTGCCGCACAGCCGGTAATTATTAACGGACACAAAGTAAATCTGTGGGTCACCCAGAGATTTGTTTCGGGTGGGAATCAAATCGACGACGGTAGGTTAGGTGGCGAGGTGACCACCTTAATAGCCAATAACACTTTGCTCGACCTGGGAATAGATCTCAAGACCTCTAGCGTAGCATTCGCGCTTAGGACTAACGAGGCTGTTAAATACTGCCTTTTCCTATAAAACAGGTTCAACAACTATATTTGTAAACTTAAATTATGATCTAGATGTCCGTATTTGTCCTCCCAGCAGCGACCTAAGCCGAGGTTCGAATCCCGTTAGCAGACTCATTATTACTTATGTAGATAAAAATTATGTCCTAGAAAAAAACGATATTTGTAAACATTTTTCTATTCCCACATTATCAGAGTCGCATTCACCTTGCTTGAAAGTAGAAAATGTTGTGTTTTCGTACAAAACAGGTGGGTGAGATAAACAAACTTTTACTATCACGATTAGACATAGATATCATTATACATATGGGGGAATGCCCTCTGTCTATTTCTTAGTATACATAAGCTAGGCTAGGCTGGTTGACACCCTAGAATAGCTAAAAATAATCCCCTTGACAATGACAGACGATTGATTTGTGCCAAAACAATTACTTGTTGTGATTATAAGCTGACAATCAGACGTGTGCGGTGTGGAAAGTGCATTATAAATTATGTCGGAAAGTCCAACTAATATGGAACCTCCGCGGACGATGTCGCAAAGCCCTGTAACGATTGAACCTCCGCTACGGATGTCGCAAAGTCCAACTACGATTGAACCTCCGCTACGGATGTCGCAAAGTCCAACTACGATTGAACCTCCGCGCAGGATATCAGAAAGTCCACCTCCTATTCAGCCTCCGCCGAGGATGTCACGAAAACAAACTACTGTTCAACCTCCACCACGGAGAAAGGTAATGGAAGGATATGAGACCTCATTTCGAAAACAAACAGAGAATTTTCTATTGTTTTAAACAGCAAACAGTTCTTTAGTTTTTTTATGAGGCATAAGTAATAGCGGTATTTCCCTCTTAAACACATTTAAATTATTTATAAAAATCGTTAGTACGGAAAAGCTCATTTGTAACCACAAACTATAATCAGCCTGACCAAAAGCTACTACCATATTAGCAGCATAACATACACAGCCTTTCAAACTCTTCCATAAATTGTGACCACTGTAAATAGAATCATTGATACAAAAGAGATCGAGCGTAGTGTGACGACCTATTTAGTATTAGAGAGTTTATTAAATAAGGATTTATATAGATAAGGTATGTATTGTATATTTAAGCAAACAGCACAAGAATGTAGTAGTTTTGTTTTTATTCTATTCATTTACATGCGTCATCGTCCAATCTCGTCTCTAAGCAGCAGTGGAGACTTTGTCTAAATCCGTAGCGTACGAGTACATCTGTTCATTCCTAAAAGGACAGATTAGGTTGGCGCTTTCCACTGCACCTTTGTCTTTAGACGTCATCATCTAACGTATCGTATCTAGTCTTCGGAATATATTGGTATTATCATAACGATTTTCATCAATTTTATGCTGGATTCGGCATTCAGGCATTAGAAGACATGGCTGATTTTCAGTATTTTACTCTTAGAAACTGCAGAATTACCTACATACTACAAATACATCAAAAGGAAACAAAATAAGTAAAGTAAGTATTCAAGAATTCGTAGCAAGTGAGGTTTTGTTTTAGTTTCTGCCTAGCTCTGTAGGCGTAGAACTTATGACATTTTTAAACGTCATTCTTATACGGCTGCCGTAGCATAAACACTAAAATCTAGTAGACGCCAACGGCAGTAGCGGGTTGTGATCTTGAGGATTCAGTTATGTTAAGTCTCATATAGACGATACCCAGTAATTTAACTGGCTACATTGCTCTCAAAACCGGAACATGTTAGCCTGTTATTGCTGAGCGGGAGAATATTTATCCCAGACGAACTCTGCCTATAAAAAATATGCAAAATACATGCTGAGTACACTTTAGTACCGATGTTTTAAGGAAAGCGTTAAATAATCCAAACTAATATTACCTATAAAATCTGTATGTTTGTTTGATAAGTAGGTACTTTTTTAACGCCTAAGTCTGTAGCTAAACCAGTTTTGATTAATATTGGTATAGAGATAGATTGGACGTTGAAGCCTTCTG
Organism: Acronicta alni; assembly: GCA_964056405.1. Taxonomy (NCBI): domain Eukaryota; kingdom Metazoa; phylum Arthropoda; class Insecta; order Lepidoptera; family Noctuidae; genus Acronicta; species Acronicta alni. The sequence goes on along the minus strand of OZ043937.1, from coordinate 10,066,505 downwards.
CAATGCATTTGTCATTACAAATTCTAGCTTTTGTCTCAAATAGTCCTCTGGAATGCGTGTGAGACCGCGGGCAACGGTTAGTATTCCGTTGCACACTGAAGCTGACATAATTATTGAGACCAATCTATTCTTGTCATTGGTTACTGCTGAATGCTGATTGAGGATGAAGTTCAAATAAAAAGCAATTTCATATAAAACAAAGGCGAACTTTCCTCGCGAAACGTTCGAAATTTAAAAGTTTTTAGTTTAGTTTTTAAGGGCGCTAATAAATTGTATTCTATTAGATCGGAAAGCTTTATATTCTCTTCCTTCATAAGTACCTATTTTAAAAATGTTACTTTAAATGAATTTAATCTTTGCAAAGGAAACGCGCCATAAATCCGTGTCTAAAATTAGTTTTGCATCTGTTACAACCCATCTAGTTTGTATGATGTATAACGCCAATTATGATGTCTCTACGATTCTAAAAATTATGCTCACAGATTTTTATCTGTGACATTTCAAACTAGGTTTTTTTTTTAAATATGATACCTACAGAAGTACAGACGCCAGGCAAAACTGTCAAATTTTCCCAATTGACGCATGATAATCGAGGTCGTGTCACCTGAACCCGACGCTGCACCGTACATATATTATGAACCTTATTGTTTTGTATTAAACTTGAAAATCAATCATAGAAATTTGGTAGATTGTAGGGGTCCTTAGGCGTTTCGCACCGCGAGCGGTTCGAACCGAGGTGTGAATTGCCCAAAAGCTCTTTTTGAATGGGTTCTTTCGCACCGCGGTTCGAATCGTCCGGACGACGCAGTGTATCAGTATAAATAAATAATTGGAATTCTTAAATGTGTGATACAAGTCAAACTGGACTCAAGACAGTAGCATTAGTTCGTTTTTCCAAAAGATACCGTCGGCCATTCGCACCGCTTCAACCACAACGTTGCGAATGGTCCCATTCAAAAACAGTACTTGGGCGATTCACACCGCGGTTCGAATCGCTCGTGGTGCGAAACGCCTAAAGACACGATTGTAGTAGCCTGATGTGCTGGCCTCTGAACATGAAAGTATCGGTTTAAAGAATTTTATTTCTCAAAAAGAACATTTACATAGTTCGAAACTTAACTAAACTATATAATATTAAATTTAGTAGAAACGATAAAATGTTCGATCTGCCTTAGCTACACAACTTCATAGATAGTTATTACTGAAGTACACACGCCAGCAGGTCAACCTATCCACAACTGTCAAATTTTTCCAATTGAAAATGAACCTTATTGTTTTACATTAAAGTTGAAAATCATTCAAATAAATTTGACAGATTGTGGTAGCTTGATGTGCTTGCCTCTGAACATCATTAATTTATTTTTAAACACATTTAGAGAAGTAGAATCTTTAATTATTTTGGGCAGTTTGTTATATAGTTGAGCTCCCTCAAATTGTATATTTATCTTTCCTTATTAAAGGGTTCTGATCATGGGTAATTCTATATTATCTCTGTTTCTGGTTAAGTAGTGGTGAGTTTTTTGCTTGAATGTGATTAATTGTGAGTGAATCTTATTTGTAGGTATTTTCTTGATTAATATACATGTGTGGTAGGTGTAAAGTTTTTTTAAGTTTAGGAGTTTAGTTTTGTTGTAAAGTTCTTTAGTTAATGTGTGATAACTGTAATTAAATAAGACTTTGATTAATTTATAAGTATGGTAAAATTATTTACAAAAACTACCTAATTATAGTTGTTAAACTATAATTAGGTAGTGTTTGTAAATAATTTCGACCTCTTTAGGAATTCTCCTTGACTCGTGGAGTCATGAGTACCTACTCGTTTGCTTTTATCTTTGCTACTATTTAACAGTTACAATCTTGTCGATCCAGCACCTTCCACAGGTCCCTATTGGGAGCTAATTCTTGAACCTCCTTGTACGTCGCGACCTCCAGTTTCCTGGCTTTTATTTTGACAAACAAATCTGATATACGGGCAAATGAAAGTAGATTGATGCATAGACATAATACAAATCAACTGACTGTTTTATGTTCCGAATTGTTTAACGATAATCGTTTAGCCAATACACTTGCCGGGCAACTTCTCTTTTTTGGGATCTTATGGCCAAGCATTGGCTTGACCATAACATAAATTAGACAAAAATGAGAAATACCTGTACGTATTTGTTTCCTCGAGCCGAAAAACAGTTACAAACAGATCGTCGCCGCGTCGCTTGAGTCACAATCCAGGAAATACCGTCCTGCTTGCCAAGTTATGTCTGCACAAACTACAGACAATACGTACCACATACCTATGGTACCACATACCCACCATTGAGTAATAATTTTATTAAAACTCAGGTTTCGAAGAAAGAAAAGAAAAACGTATGTGGGGCAATTTGTTATTTAAGTAGGTACATTTTAAACTATAATTGAGGGTTTGCGTTGTCCAATAAATATTTATCTTTCTCGAAAACTAGATATAAAAGGCAATAATAACAAAAAAAGATGGTTACCTACGTTACTTTTCACATTCTTTTTCTGGCAAGCGTGGCGTGGTGGTCTTTCAATATTCTCAATGCTCGATAATATTACGGCGGTGACGAAAAATTAATGTCAGTCGATTGACTGATATCAAAAATAAAAGAAGGCAATCCGTTTTTTGCTCAGTTCCTTTAAACATAGTCTCGTTATCATAACATTATGGTTTTCTTTTCTATAAGTATATTTTTCTAATCGTATCTAAAAACAAATTGAACATTTTGTCACAAAGTAATACAAAACAATATATTTTGTTACTTTGTTTTAATTTTTCTGATATTCCGGTCTCGTTAGTTTCTCAAAATAAATAAACTTCGAAAAAACAAATTCTGTATTTGACACGAAGTAATTCAAAACAATTCTTATATTTTGTTACCTTATGATACTTTGTTTTAATTTCTCTGATAATCTGGCCTTGTACGTTTCTCTAAATAAATAAACTTCGATATTTAATTAATTTTCCATAATAAATAATTCCATAATTAACTTGTCACGCTTTGATTATTGACTTGTTGTCACGCATAATCTACAGACTAGGTCGGTTTATCATGAGGGTTTACGGTAGACAAAATCCAAATGAAAAAGCATTGAGCGACTACAAATAGAACTATCAAAGTTCATCTATTTTTAACTGGTAGGCAAATCTGGAATCCTTTATGTGATCTCATGGTCACCTTCAGTAAAAAAACTTGCAATTAAGTAGGTAGTGTTCTATTTAAACTCATACTCATCATCATAATATTCGTGGCATACCGAACTTTTAAATTTGCCGCGTCTTCCACTAAATATTTACGGATTTTAAAAAATATCAAAAGTTGTCAACATTAATTTTCAAATTAACATCAACATTAACAGCTGCATACATAATCTCCACACATACCAAGTCATTTAATTTTAAAGAGTAAAATAATCAACATATTGCTGAAATATTTCGTAGTCGCGTACTTTCGCCTTTCGTCCAATCCCGGATGGTTCCAAATTTAACCTGAGCGTTCCATTTATGCGCTCGAGTCGAAGTTTACGTGCGTATCAAGTAAAACTGGAAATATTTCGGGACAAATTCGTATATTTTTAATGAATTTTTCGTGATTTATTTAGTGTTTAGTATTAAAATTCGTCATGGATATTCCAACTGACGTGTGGGGGCAGTTGGCGCTGGAAGCCAGTCAAGTATACTTGACCGAAGGCGGACAAGTCAGGAGCCCGTTTGCTAACACGGTAATGTTATGTAAATGTGTTCGTGTTATTGTTTAGATTATGTTTACGAAAGTTTTAGGGATTATTTTGCGTTTAATAAGGTAGGTAAGGTTATCTACATTTAGATTGCTAGACAAGAGTTGGAAATACATTATGAATAATACTACTTAAAATATCAATTAAATATAGGTAGGTACTCCTCTAAATCTTTGAGTAAAGTGCAGCTGTGTGTTATAATCATTAATTTCTAAAAGGTGCCAATATGCAGTCGCAACGCTTGCCACAAAGTAATGACAAATGAATAGATGAGTAAAATTAAACAATTTGTTTTCAATTTTGTTTCAGACTATAGAGAAACTGCCAGACAAAGTATTATTAAATATATTTTCGTACCTAACACATCGGGAAATATGTCGAATGGCCACAGTCTGCAAGAGATGGCGTATGGTCGCCTACGACACAAAACTATGGACTCACGTCAGTTTGCGACCAGAAATCTCTGGATTACATGTCGGTAGGTACTTAAACTATACAAATATTAACTCCAAAGCAATTATGAAAAGCAGCTAAAATTAGAACCACAATGTTTGTGATTTTTTACCATATACGATTTTATTTTATTACGTTGCAACCCTATATTTATAAACTGTGCTGACACTACATTTTAATACGAAATGATAACGTTAGATGGCATTAGTATAAAGCATAAATAACTTGTATTAATTTTTATTCTCATGTGCTTCACGCCTTAGTACAGCTAAAGGTTAGGCAGTGGCATTAATATACACATACTCGGTTCGGAAATAGTAACAGTAAATCACATATGATAGGAAAATCGCCTGTGATTGCCTTCACAAAACGGCTTTACATTGGAATTTGGAAACGATCGATCGGATCTTATCATAAATTGGATTTCTCTAGGGTTTCCCATGACACCTCATCAGTGATTTACATTAATGCCTTTTTAGGTATTATATTATTATTTAATTTTAGGTACCTACTTAGACTAAATGTGATATTACCTACATACCTAATATGTGTTTTGTTTATACTTATACATATCTCGGCAATGTATGTTTATTAAATAAAAACTAATTAGATATCACTCGTATAAATGGTGAAAGAAAACATCGTGAGGAAACGTATTAGGCCAGCTTGGTGTAGGTACTACAGCCTAGACTAAAGTACTTAATCTTATGTATGAGCCCAATCTCTCTCATTTTATCAGGTGAGCCATGCCCAGCAGTGGGACACTAAATGAGTTGATGATGAATCCCTATATCGGGATTTACTTCTTACCAGTATGTTAGTACACATCAAACAAAAATACCATCACACCTGTATTCCCGAAAGTTACGGCAGAGGTGTACCTATTACACCCACAGTTCGATAGTAGATCCCATGTAATAGGAGGCGAGCCTATTGCCATTAATTGGGTACAAATCCCAACTGCAAGCTGCTGAGAAATTTAGAAAAAACCCCAATAACACTGCTCGACCTGGAAATCGCACCGAGGATGTCTAGCGAAGCAGGAGGTCTACTCCGAAGTGACACATCCGAATGTTCGGAACCGACCGAAGATTGCATTGTTGTCCACGAACAAAGTTCGGATTAGCTTTGTTCGTTCGGGTAATGATTAGTAGGTAGTGATAGCCTAGTGGTATGACCATTGGACTACCAAGTCACAGGTCTCAAGTTGGAACCCAAGGCACGTACCTCTGACTTTTCGAATTCATGTGCGTATTAATAATTAATTATCACTCGCTTAAACGGTGAAGGAAAACATCGTGAGGAAACCTGCATACCTTAGAGATTTTTCGCGACGGTTTGTGAAGTCTGCCAACCCGCACTAGGCCAGCGTGGTGGACTATAGCCTAATCCCTCTCAATATGAGAGGAGACCCGTGCCCAGCAGTGGGACAGTATATGGGTTGACGATGATGTTCGGGTAATATTCGGAAGAGTGTCAGATTGAACGAAATGTAGTGCTAGAGTTGAACGTTGTATCGATATGTTTTTTTTAGTCATCAAATTCATCAGTCATTTGTGTTTAGAACCACTGGATTAACGAGCCAGTTTAACACAGTCCCAGTTATATACATTACAAAAACATACTTAATTAAAAGTTTATAATATATTTCAGGATCATTGGAGTCGCTCTTAGCGTTAATATCGATAAGGTTCGGACCGTCCCTGCGATACATTGAGCTCCCCATTGAGCTGATCACACACACAGTGCTTCATGAGCTCGCAGCAAAGTGCCCAAACCTGACGCACATGCTTCTGGACTTCAGTACTGGTGAGTTGAGTTGGGGGAAGATTGAAGTTAGAAAGTGTAAGATAAAGGCGAAAAGTTACCATTAAGTGCCCTATAATTATTTTTTTATTGAGTGAATTCACAAGGACGGCAATGTATGTGATTTCTTTTAAAATGTAATTAAATTATACTTGTAGCGATAAGTACCGCTAAAGGACTACACTGTCGCATTAGGTAAAAAAAACCCTGTAATGATAGTTGTAAGTAGTTATGAAATAAATAAATACATTTTATTACGGTGGGTACCTCTTAAAAGTATAATATCATATAAAAGTTCCTACATACATTTATATAATATCTACTTATAATATAAAAGTATATATAACACGTATAATAATTAATTATCACTCGCTTAAAATGGTGAAGGAAAACATCGTGAGGAGACCTGCATGTCTTAGAGATATTCTCGTGGGCTTGTGAAGTCTGCCAACCCGCACTAGGTCAGCGTGGTGGACTATAGCCTAATCCCTCATGCATATATACCGTATGCATCTCATAATGAGAGGAGACCCGTGCCTAACAGTGGGACAGTAATGTGGGTTGATGATTGATATTAAAAGTAAGGTTGTAAAGGTCATTCCGTTATTCCGAGAGCCTAGATATTACACCTACTACCGTGAACTGGGTCTATGGTCCGTATAAATAGTCACTCTAAATAATAAAAAATCCTTATCTTCTTAAATTCAGCCATGCAGCTACACGACTTCTCAGAGATGCAGGCGTTCCCCACCAAGCTTCGGTACCTGTGCATCTGTCTCTCTGAGGTCATCTTCATGGAAGGTTTCATGCGGAAGATCTACAACTTTATCAACGGACTTGAAATCTTGCATCTTATTGGTGAGTTGATCGGTGCCCGTAGCAACTGAAATTCGAATCGGTTCAATAACCCAATAACCGCCATACGAAGTAATTCTGCGCATTAACGAAATTAACTTGACATTTGACGAATAGCCATATTGAATTAAAGTTTGCAACTATTCTTTTGCTTAATATTTTATTGAGTAAGAAAAGAAGGAGAGTACTGCTTCTCTCCTGTACTTAGGTACTGTAAATAATGCGTAAATACTTTTGTAAAAAAATCTAGCATACTTTAGGTAAGTATGCTAGATTTTTTTTCTTTCTTTTGTAAAAAAATCTAGCATACTTACCTAATGCAGGAGTCTTCATAATCTTTGCAAAATGTAGGTACCTATATAGGTTTATATCTATGCATCTATTCATATAATAATAGTGAGTACTTACTCAAAAAAGATACCTACTTATTTATTATAATAATAATTGATTGGCAACATTAGTGTCATTCTTTAGGAACACGAATATCATAAAAGAAGTTGCAAGTGCAGTGCAGGCACTGTATAAAATAATCCAAGCAAATTCAATCCTTCCCCGATTTCCTTGGGCCTTGCAACAGCAACCTATTTAACATTGTTATGCTGTCTTTATATGTTCAATAGCGTACTACCTACGTCATAGATAAGCATTCTCTGTCTATGACGAATTAAATTAAAAAAAAACATCTACACCGAATGATAATTACCTCGCCACTACCCATAGACTAGTATATGTATTTGGAAAGCCAGACTGAACACACAAAATATCTCCATCCCTTTCAGGCACATACGAGAAGGTGGAAGAGGAAGAAGAGGAGATATACGAAGTAATCAATGTCCACAAACTCAAGTCAGCCACCCCCAACCTGCGCGTGATCAACCTGTATGGGATCAATTTTGTAGATGACTCCCATATTGACGCCTTTAGCTCCAACTGCATACAGGTCAGTCCTGGATTTACCAATAAACCTAGGGCGGCTAAGGGCGGTAAATTTCCGAGGTCGCTCGAAGATCGCTTTGCTTGCAGTTCTAGGATAAAGTGGTCAATAGATACTGCAAAGTATAAATCCGGTACTGCATCTCGTCAGTCCCTCAATGCTGAAGATCGTGATCATTATGTCTTTTAGGACGATAGCATGCTCTCCAACCAGCCCGGTCACCCGCAGAGTGGATTGCCTTTTGGAGTGTTAAATTAGTGGCTTTGAGTATTTGGAGTAATAGTAGGTAACGATACCAATTTTCGAACAAGGATCAAGTACTGATTAAATGAAATAGGCAGGTATAATTTTTTTCTCTCGTAGCGTCTCCTACAACATCTACGTCATATGGGTTGTTCAAATAGCTATAATTGGTTTAGGGAGTTCGAGATCCCGCCAGCCAACATAGGTCTATAATCGGAAGTCCAACCAACGCTCTAGGTCCAAATGACCCTGAATCTAAAATAATGTTCGTAATTTTATGAAATAAACGCGGCAGCTGTAGGCACATTGGTCATTATAAGTAACGTTTAAACGGATATGTTCGCAGTTGGAGTGTCTGGCAGTGAACTTCTGTAACAAAGTGACTGGTTCAACCATGAAGACCCTGTTCCAACGCTCTAGAAGGCTCACCTGCCTGCTCATGAATGGATGCAGTAAGTTCAACATAATATCTTGCTACCTGTTTGCATAAAGGAAGGGTAATGTTAACATAGCCCCGCCCTAGCCCTTGATCAGGGTAGAGTGAGATTTTGTTTCAGCGCTCCTTTGTCGACATTTTCATTTCACGTAAATTGTACGGTGTTATGTTAATTAAAGGATAATTCACAACACTGCCCTTGTGCCTCTCAAAAGGCTATAACAAACCTTTATTTTGTAGTGGTACCTAATTGTTTTTCACATATGGCAGTCGCTCTACCCCCTACTATCACAGGTGTGAGTTGTGATGTTTTATTTCAATGTATAATATTCGCGTAAATGTCAGAAATCAATTTGATTATTACTAATGTAAATATATTTTTTATTTGTTTTAAAAAATCATCTAGAAATGGCCTCTCAATCGTGTTACGCAGCCTTATTTGATAAATGTTATTAAAGATTACTTTTAATAACATTTATCAAATTAGGCTGCGTAAGTATTAATTTAAGCGGAAAAGTATTTCGGACATATCTGTTAAAAACTTACTAACTCTTCATGCTCCTCCTTTCTTGATAGACAGAATCAGAAAAAAATAAGTTTCCGATATCGATGATTAATTCAGCTTTCCATTCCATTCCAGGTCTTCAATCCGAGCATGTGATGCAGGTGGAATGGGAGAAGTCCTCGATCCAGGAGCTGGATGTGACGGCCACAGACCTGTCGACGGAGTGTCTCATCGACATGCTGACCCGCACACAGAACCTCAGGTTTCTCAGCGCGGGACAGATCAATGGATTCAATGACTCCGTGCTGAAAGCCTGGGTGGAGGCTGGTACTGCTAGGTAAGTTTGTCGATACTAGTAACTTCGTCCGAGATAGCAGATAGAGATATTTTGACGACGTCTGTCGTCTTGTGGTTAGAGTGTCGGGGTGCTGATCACGAGGTCGTGGGTTCTAGGTATTCCCACAAGACACGAAATATTTAAGTATTTGTCTAGGTGTTTCTTATAACTGTTTAGGTATTTACAAACAAAGATGTATAGTATATATGTATTATGTTCAATGTCTAGACCAGTAGTAGTAGTACTTAATGTATAGTACAAGCTCTGCTTAGTTTGGGACTAGATGGTGACTGTGTGAAATGTCCCAAATATTTATTTATTTGAGCTTTTTTTTTGTCCTTGGGGTACACTTATAAATTTAATAACTTGTACGTTGTGCCGGAAACCCGTTGTGTCGCACGCTAATTCTCCCCTAGTACGGGCACTGCTCTTTGACATCAACACCGGAGTGTTACTTGTTTGCAATGAGATGCATGGATGGATGGATGTGTGTCGTGAATGTTTCAGATTCTGTGAGAAGATGGATAACAAGTAAAACAAAAAAAAATATTTAGGAAGATAATTTGTTCGTCGTGTACCTACTCGTATTTTTTATTAGAATTTTAACGATGCAACGTAAGCAGATACCTATCTATTGGTTTAAGTAGGTAAACTTATATTGTATATGCGTTTGTAAATAATAAATGTTCAGTAGTGTGCATATGAGAACTGTTTGCGGTCTCCAACAGTCAAGCCTAAGGTCGAACACCTTAAAATCAGCAATAACAAATCGTGTCTAACTTTGTTGACCGGTGTATTCAATAACAAAAAACAATTATATAGGTACCTAGGTACATTTAAATCAAAGAGGTACATTTAAATTAAAGAGCTACATTTCATATATCGCTTCTTTTGTGTCAGGAACCTGGTAGGTCTGGACGTGGACTCGTCAGATAATCTTACGGATGAGGCCCTGCACCGGTTCCTGTCGAGGCACGGCAGCCAGCTGCATGGACTCGTGCTGAGCGGCATGCCACACATCACGGACCAACTGTGGCAGAGCGTGCTGCAGCTGCTCGTTAACGCCAAGTAAGCTTACCATCACTTTCATCAAATTCCATCACGAAGCAACTTCCACCTGACCTTCAAACTCAAATACTGGACAGTACCATTATTTTCAAGCAAACTTGTTATGGGTATTCGGAATGAAAACCACTCATACTTCAAAGCGTAGAGGAGGGTTAACATCAACAATTTTAATAATTGTATCCATTAAATGACCGTGGCAAGCGCAGCCAGTCATATTTTCTTGTTCTTTATCTTGGACGAGGCTCGGTCGACTTATTGAGATGTGCAGATTGGACCTAAAACTGTACCTTGGGAAAATCTTTTGTTTTCTTGTACCCGTTACGAGTAACTGTCAGCAGCCTGGGAACAATTAGTAGTTAATTAACACTTAAATCCTTTTCAAAGTGTCATCTTTGTCCGGTGCTATTAGCACCTAGATGCTAAGCCATGTGAACAAACTCGTTGAAGTGATGCAAATGCTTTACCTAAAACTATATTGTATGAAAATAAACAGAGACCGTATCAGAATTTGTAATTGCGATTGAGAGGAAGAGATAGCACTCTACAGATGAAATAGCGCCATCCCTTTCTAACAAACTGAATATTATCGCGTTAACTCGTTGTGGTAGGTACTGCCACTATGCATTTCGTCCTTGGTTAAAATTCATGCTCGATATATACTATGAAGATAAGATGCGTATGGCCTAGTGTATTCTAAGGGTATGTTTATATGATTTCGGTATTTTTTTTTCATTTCAGGATTCTTATAATGGGCACTCAGGAGCGTCTTGGAGTCAACATTCACGTTGATCAGGTAAGACAATATTTTAGTTAAATTAATGTATAATTTCTTTAACTATATCAGCTTATGATTGTCTCTTCTTATTCTATGGTGGGTAAGGCTATTTTTTAATACAGAGTATGCACGGGTTATGTTCATCTCACTGGTAATTTATTGTGTGAAGATTCAAGTTCTTTACTGGTTCCATCTTCAACAGCATACAGTACATAACAGTACCTTATGTATATTTCCAGCTGATGGATGGCATAGCAAACAGCTGCCCCAACCTTGAACGTCTGGAGTTACGCTGGGACCCCGAGAACTTGCGTTTCAGTGACAAGAGTCAGAAAGCTATTGATATTCTGCGCGTCAAGTGCCTCAAACTCAAGTGTTTGGTGCTTAGGTAAGACAACATTATTTCTGTGTGACGAATGTACGATACTTGTAACAAAAACCAGAAGTGGATCTTCAATGAATATTCTTCTTTGCTTGAGGTTAGCGCATCGGTAATCTGCTCAGCGTTGATTGCTTACAAGGATCGCGGTTACAACCCTGGCCATTTTCGAACGCAGTCCATTGCTTTTAGATGGAAAATCGTCTCCCATCTTCTTTCTCTGTTTAATCTAGTCTCCCATAAAACGGCTTATTTAGTGTAATAATGGCAATTGAAATGTAGAGCCTACAACCTCTTCTTTTACTTTTTACCTTTCGGGGAATACAGCCGTAATAATATTGTACTAAATCGAGGTTCCGGGTTGGATTCCCATCAGTACGAGTAGTGTTATCGGGATTTTCTATGAAATTCTCAGTAGTAGCTCAGAGTTTGGAATTGTAAACATACAGGCGAAATATGACTGAACAAAGGCCAGCACATCAAGCACTCTGTCAAATTTCTTTGATATATTTTCAACTTTAATACAACAGCATAAGGTTCAACTGGGCAAATAGGACAGTATTGGATAGCTTGACTTCGTGGCGTCTGTACAATAATACTTAGACTTCTACCTAACCTTCCGGGAAATACAGGCGTGTTGGTAAGTTATGTATTATTAAATAATATGTGTATTTTTGTCTTTTACAGTGACGGACGTTACTATGAAATAGTAAAGGCGAACTTTGAACGCGCTGACCGTACGACTGTCGTACGCACCTCAACCAACTGTCGCGTCTCCAACTACTACTTACTGTCCAATTACAAAGACCTTATATTTAACTAATAAGTTTGTTTGAACAATTGTATTTGTAATGTTGTTATTGTTTTAAAATACATAATTAAATATTACTTCATATTTTGGAGTGAGTCCGTATTTAGTGGTTGTTTTTACATATCTAAGTATATTCTTTACTGATATTTCAACTGACTGTCTGAACAGAATTTCGGTGTTGTTGATTATTGTATACCTATCTACTTAGTGACGAAACGTGACCATATTTGTTTATTGTAAATTTTGTTTATTAAACGTCTTCTTAGTCGCTAGGTACACTCTTCACAGTGGTCGTGGTCGTCACATCAGCGGCGGTGGCACGCTTCACACTTGGTACACTCATGTAGTGGAAATCCAACGCAGCTTTAATCTGGTCTGTCCAGTGCATTGGTGATCTGCCAAGAATTACTTGTGCTGTCAACTTTCATTTGTATCCCAAGGCGTTCCACAGAAGCATTATCTCGCCGCGAAACATGTCCGAAGAAAGTGAGAATGCGACCTTGGACGATGGAAGATGCTGTTGGACGCGGAATTCGCTTAGTATGGAAACGTTAGTTCTAAATTCGGTCCATGCATTTCTTCTTCAAAAATATGAGTGTTAAAGACATGCATGTAAGTATAAAAGTATGTATTGATTGTGAAAGAATTTTGTGCAGCAAGGTATCTGCATTATTCATCTGACGACTTAAATAACTACTTGGGTATACTTATGTCAAAATCTTTGCATTTGGCACGGTGTGAAAATATGAGATAAAGGTCAACGATTGATCGACTCGGTTAATATGTCGACGTATAATTACGAACCAACTTATTGAAAACTCTCATTAGCTAAGAGTCAATTGAACTGAGTAATACTTCTAGAACCGCGAGTTGATACCCCTGGTCTTGCCAATTTAACCGCTTACCATCAGGGCCGTATGCTTGTTTGCCACTTAAGTGATATAAAAAAAACCAACACATTATTTGCATCAAAATGTCAAAGCCCTCATAAGATTTCGAATAAAACCCCAAGTCATTGAATAAACATTTAGAAAAATAAACGACAATTGTCGATATATTGTACGCCATCATTAATTGAATACCTACATATTGGACGTTTCTGTTTGATACTCGTAAATGAGGTGAGAAAACAAAATGACTTAATTGAAGGTCTAATGAAGGATGACTGCAGTTCATGGTCAGCTGCATAGTATAATCATGAATGGATTAGGTACCAAACAGGATTGTGTACTTTGTTTGTGTGAGTTTGTCCTTCTCCCAGGGTTACCAAATAATATTTAATTTTATGGATTTTCTACTGTAATTATCTACCCCATCTTGTCTTCGTCGAGTGGAAGGGACATCGACGCGCAACGGCTTACCATGACTTCAGTACATGATTCTGGACCCCCCGGCGTTGGAATATTTCGTCGGCTTTTTCTTAACTCGCAAGTGAACTCTAAGGAAACAGCTGACCAGAAGATCTTTCGAGTTTAATTTACAATGCTGTTTTTAGTGAAAAAAGTGAATGAATGACTTTTTAATTAAAATTCTTATTGGGTTAGATAGAAATTATTTTATACAGTTTATAGTTGAAAAAACTGCAAAAAAAACGTAAAATTTAAGAAAAAGCCGACGAAAAATTCCAACGCAGGGGGTCCAGAATCATGTACTGAAGTCATGGTAAGCCGTTGCGCGTCGATGTCCCTTCCACCCTGTATTTATTTCATACTTATTCTTTAAAAGATTAATCGATTCGCAGTGTCTTTACAAATCAGCTGTTCAAAAGATGAACTTCAATCGGCAAGGTCGACGACTTTTAAGTGAGGTCAAGCCATGTTTTTATTTTTTATCACAAAACTACTTTTGACGTTTCTGTCTCATTGATTATGTAGGTAACGTAAATTGTGTTCTCTATAAACAGGATTTTAAGATTTTAATGACACAAGAGTTAATTCTTTTTTTAAATTCATTTGCATAACAAGCCCATAATGTTGGCGCAGTAGTCTTCCCGCGCCTCTCCGCTCACAAAGGATCGACAGGAGATTTCATTCTACCTCTCCCAAACTGTACTCAGGATTAGCGATGCGTTCTGTCTGGTTAGCTAATTTCATCACGCTCTGTTTACGCCGGCGCAATGGTAGTGAAGTGAAATCCCGTTTTATTCATGACGGACCCGTCTGCATCCCCGGGCATCAGGTATCCGTGAGAATCTCAAACAAGTATAAAAAGGTAAGGTATACGCGTCGATAACGTTAGTGACAAAATAATTGAGGAGAAACTCAGGAGTTCGTAAGGATTAATCTGAAGACAGGTATCTGAGGGCTCTGGTAAAAACCAGCGGGAAGCCGCGAAACAAAAGCGATTTCACACAGGCATCGTCATTTAATGTACTGGCGAATCAACGTTAATGCTAAAACAAACAAGATGCACACCAATACGTGCAGTTCATTCACACGAATCATAACACCTTTCGTAAACTTCAGTAATATCAAATATAAACGCTGTACAAACAGAAAAACCACACGCTTACTACTAAAATAATAGTTTATTTACAGTTTATTATGGGAAAATTACTATTTTTATAATTTTTTCTTTTATGTCACCTCCAAATATTACAAGCTATTTCTAAATACCTTAACTATTTACAAATAGCTTCATGTTTTTCGTCAAATATTTTCAAAAACACTTCCATAGTTAGGAGTTTTCATCGAGAACTTGCAATTTTAAAGTCTGAAACGTGTACATTACAGGAGACGTCGACAATGTAAGCATCGAGTAACCACTAAGCTTAAACTAAGTAACCTCACAGCATATTGAGAAAAAAACCATGCATCACAAGACAAAATTTAAACCTTAAATCACAGGTATATCGATCTGATTTATAATATATAAAAAAAAAACAATAACTTACTATACAAATCGAAAAAAAAATACCACCCAAATTAGTCGGTGTCAAATTTGATACTGAGTTGAATCTAAGTGGTACGCGTCGCGGTCGGCGGGGTCGCCGGTGAGTCATCTAACACCTTCCCCTAGTAGTAACTCCGGGTCTTCCTCGAGCAGCAGGTTCTGATTGTTGCTGTTCTCCTCGTTGCCATCACTGTCCTTATTACCGTCAGTTTCAATTTTATACAGTATATCATGACACAACGGACACCTGTCTTGAACGTACAACCACTTTCGTAAGCAGACGCCGTGGAAGTAGTGATTACAGCGGGTGATTTTCGCCGAATGCATTTCTTGGTAGCATATCGCGCATACATCGTCTAATCTATCCAACTGATCTGGTGAAGCCTCTCGTAACGAATTAATCTTGTTGACGGCTGTTCTTCTTTTCATAAAAACGGACCAGCCGGCTCGCGCTTCACACCAGATATTGAAGTAAGCGTGAATACACATCATAACAGCACGAATAGCGCCACCAGACTCGAACAATAATATCCACGCTCCGTTGAAGAACAAAAATATCCCAAAACAAAACTCTATAGTGTTACCGAACGCACGAATGTAGTACACATAGTCGTCAAGTTGCTCCCAAAACGTACTTCGATATGCATCGATTAGGAACAACGAATAGATCATAAGACTGACGATCACTTTGACTATAACTTCTATGCTAAAGGCACTGACGGCGAGAAGCCACGTGGAGACTGTGTGCTGCGACCACAAGTACACCAGCAATGATATCGGGAACATTATCAGAAAGGCACACACTCCCAAGGCCCTAATGTGCCTATGTGTGCTCGGATTATGCGATGCACTCAGGGACATCAGCATAGGATTAACAATGTTGTGCAAAAAGTGCAAAAGCGCAGTGAACAGCAAGCAGAAGTTCCTACACAGTCGTATGAACCTCTTCTCAGGATTCAACGAGGTCAAACCAGTCTGCAGCGCAAGTATATAGAAGAGGATGGCTGATACCGTCCCTATACTTTTATCTTCTTCTTCATCCGTTAATAGAATCCATTGGAAGAAATTGCCGATATAGTGGCAGAAGAATGAGATCACGGAAGTCATGCCGAGCACGGCAGTAATCGTTTCGCATCCAGTTACTAGCAACGATTTAGTCATCGAAGCAAGCGATTGCACTGCTATTAATGTGGATACTTTCAGACCTTCTTCAGTGTCTTCGTCATAATTGTCGACTAGAAGCATCAGAGCGTGTTCAGCGACACGCAACACCCAGAACACACGCAACACGCACGGAACGTTTAAACGCATCCACTCTGTTTCGACAAGTGCTGACAGTCCATAGTTGCTGACGAACAGCCGCCCGTGTTGATATCCCGCGTACACCACCTGTATCACGTTATACGCGGACGTCCATAAAACGTACTTCACCAACAAGAGCGGTAACAGCGTGGAGAACACCGGCGAATGATGCAGAAGATTCGGTGGAACTGGCAACATCGCCAAAAACGAGGGTGCCATGAAGCTGATCGGTAGAAGCTTCTGAATGGTCGAATTTCGGGGCCCAAGATGTACATACTTGAATATCATAGCCAACATAAACTGTATAGCGTAGTTTTGTATGACCAAAATACCTGGTCCTTCGACATCTATGAGGTTTTTAACGTTAAGATTTAATATATCTTCTAATATGCTTGTGGAATGGTGCGGTGAGTTTTCGACTAGCGTTAGAGCCTGGACTTGCTTGATGGCCGATACGTTGGTCCAATAGGAGACAAAAACTAGGCCGACAGATGTCAGGTACAGGTACACGATGATTAGGTGCTTCGTGTACAAGACGAATATGCACAGGGCTGACATACATCCTGGAAAAGACAAAAAGGAATTATGTTAATACGATTAACATAAGATAAAAACTAATAAGTAAGATAAATATTGGAGATTCCTAGTAGAAATTCCTAGAGGAACTCCTCCGTTCCTATTTGATGTTGATTTGTCTATCTCTGTTTGAACCTAAATCTATTTATAGCACTACGTTACTACTTTTTATAGTAGCAGCTATACAATTTGGATGAAACGAAAATTTCTTATCAAATACATGTCACATTGGACTCAATCAGTACAAAGCAGTAAATACGAATTAAACCTCTTATCATCATGACTTTGCAAATAATGATCATACATTTTAGTCAATGGACATCTTCATTATTATAAAATATGAAAACAGCGTCTGGCTATTACCAAACAAACCGGTAACTATGATTATGAAGAATATTATGTTCCACTCCGCTGCCCATACGAAGTTGCTGTGTCACGTTAAAATATTGTATCCAATAGAAATTACGCATCCCAGTACATATTTATTAATTCCATAACTTACTTCAGATTAAACTGATAAAAGCATATCGATAAAGAGGTGTTAAATGCCATCAAAAAGGTGGAAACAAAATTTGAGATATTCTATTTTTACTTTCTATTTTCATTACTTGAAGAAATTATGATAGAAGCAGATTCCTTAAATAATTTCATATTGGTCTTTTCAGTATTAAAGTAATTACATAATACTTTTCAGTAATAAAATATAATGTTGGTACTTCTTTAAAAGATCGGCAGTCTCTCAGATAATAGCTTATTAATGATTATCGGATTTGCTCAGTCATCCTGAGCAGCGAAAAAAAAAATCTCTTTAAGTAATAATTTTATATTAGCCGCTTAAAACTTTTTTCGTATGCATAGAAGTAAAGAATAATGTAATTCTATAGTAAAACTTGTATTTAAATTAGTGCAGTATTGACTAAGGCTCACGTAGCCTTTTCCTCGACCTTTTCGATTCGTAAATCGTAGATTGAATTTATTTATAGACAATATCGCCTTTGATGCCAGGAATACTTAATCTAACTTATTCCCTTCTCACTAAGGTACGATCATCATCATCATCAACCCATATCTTGTCCCACTGCTGGGCACGGGTCTCCTCTCACAGAAAGGTACGATAGGTATATAGTATTACACAATCCCTTGAGGTAAGTTTCAATGAATCTCATCAATAGTAGCTTATAGATCGGTCGTACTGTTTCAGCAAATCCTTGTCTTTTATAGTAAGTTGAATCCTCATAGATCATCTACCATCTAGGGAGCGTCAAGGTATGTCGAACTTGTACCGACAAAAACCACTCCTTCACTTGCCCTATAGTCATGGCGATGGGATCCGTGAAATTCGCCACGACCATGACCGTGAAAATCTTGGATCGCGCTTGAAGTTATTACAATTAGTACTATTATACATACGCCCTTTGGACTGCCGCCTGACTAGCTAGTTATTGGCTGATAGGCGGATGACATTTTACGAAAAAAGCTCTACCTGTGTGTTATCAGCAGAATATCACACGCTCGCCATTTATGACATTGTCTATGTAAAATTCATCATTTGAAGTACATCGGTTGTGTACGTCGTGCATCGTGTTGAGACCTTCTACGCCATTGTACCTGTCTCTCGGCTAGCATTCCTCATAATCAGATGTCTTCCTGACGGAAGATTATGCCGTGGTATGCAAAAAGGAGATATATTTTCTTATACAATATTCATTATTACAAGTTATAAAGATGAAACATCGTTTTCCAGCAGCGGTAGTTTGTTTCACAATAAAGATTAAAATGACTATATTATAACATTCAGGGTCATGGCAATGAATCGTTAATTTTTTGTTAACATTTTAGTGGGATTCGTTAATTGTTTCCAACAAAAACTGTTCTAAAAAGGTCTACGTATTTTTTTTTATTCTGGCAACTAGATCATGACTGTAAATATTCAAGGAGTTTTGCAGCATTCATTTCTAATAGACATAATAAATACGTTAATTACTATCGCACTGATCAGTACGCCCAGTGTCGTCTAGATCTTCCCCTTCCTCTCTTTCGTTCAATTTTGCTTTCTAGAATTGTCCTAAAGAAGTTGTCGTGTCGTATCAATTTACCAATCATCATTCCTCTCCGGTTCTCTATGGTTCTTAAACTGTCTTTCCTCGTTCACAATTTGTAATACTTCATTTGTTTTCATGGATGGGTGATATGATAATGATGGATGTATGGATTGGAGGTGGAGTAAAATGTAAACAGACTGAGTCTTTCTAATTTCTAAAATCAAACCTCTTAGAGGTCGTACTTTGACTCAGTAAGTCAGTACAAATTACCGTTTCGTTCAAAGCAGGTGAATCCAATATCCTTCTCGTCATTAAATAAAACCAGACTAGACCGCGTTCCGCGTGAGTCAGACTTACGCAAATCTCGTTTTGATATTGATCAATTTCGTAATCTTTATTTACATTTTTTATTATAAGTAGTTATTTTGTTATCATTTGACGTAGCTATTCTAATACTCATTCACTTTTTTGTCGGGGTAGTCCTGTATTCTGTGCTGTAAAGCAGGAAATTTTTGTTGTTTCATACAGGTCACTCGAATAAGACAGGGCTTGAGCACTATTCTTGAATATGCAAGATGACAGATCGAATTCTGCGCACCTCAATGCATCTATTTTGGCATTTATTTGCAAGCAACAGTTAGAGAGTTTTCGGTCAACGTGTACCTCAAGTTTAGTTATAAACGAAACAAAGACGTTTCGCTCGTGATAACCCGTTAACATTCTTAATTTTGTAATTTTAATTAATAGTGTGCAGCTCTGCTGCTTTATTAATTTTCCGAGGTAGAATACTATTATTTTAATTTTAAGAAATGTTTAATATCATAATATTTTTGATGGGCTGGCAACATTTTTTCCTTCATTTTGTTGCCCAGAGGCTTAAATAAGGCTTTTTTTCAAGTCACAACTTGGACAGTTGTACGAAAAACTAAGTACCGTAACACGTATTAAATAAGAACCGTTACTTCTCAGTTCAAGTGATAACACTACAAAACAAAAGTACAGAAATATCACCGCATACGTTGGCAAAAAGGAGTCTGATGCAGTGACAGTAAAAAGTAAATTAATGTTAGCTATGGCAGGCTGGCAGCACGACTTTTGTGTCAGATGTTAGTAACTTTTGTGGCATCTTTATTTACTCCTTGTGGTTTTTCACGAAATTCTCATTTGCAATATTTACTGTGACATCGTAACTCCTAAACGGATGAACCGATTTTGATTTGTTACTATGATTCTCTGAGTTTGTTTCGACGTTTTTTCTCAGAGGTTGTCAATGAGGAAATGCCGGAGCCATCTAGCTTAAAAAATTAGCTAAAAAAATTGACTTGTAAAAGTGTCTTTAAAAGATCTATACTTACATAAATAAATATCATTTTTTTTGTTTGAAAGGAGACTTGATGGAGTGTGCTTAGCTATACAGAAAAACAGCCGTTTGAAGATCATCAGCTATGTTCAAATTGATGAAGGGATGTGAGAAACTTCTGGAGATCTGATTGATGAGACTTTTGGTATCCTTTTACTTCAATGACATTGCAAGAATATGGTAACCTGGACCTTATTCAATTTTCAATTCAATTCAATTTATTTTTTTGTATGCTTATGCTGCGATTTTTTTTATTTATACTTGTTTGTACTTTTATTAAAATTACATTAACCCTTCCGTCCAGACAATTCAAAGTGCAAAAAAGAGATGAAGTTATTACTTTTATGTGTCTGGTGGTTTTCAAGTTATATTGGTAAGTGTTGAATATTTTTTCGTGGAGTGCTTTTGAATAAGTCAAAGAGGATTTCAAACATTATAAAAAGCTTAAAAATTTTATTTTCCCTCCTGCTGGGGCTCTAGTTTCCGTTTACAATAAGTATAATAATTATACCTTCATTACTTTGTTGTAAAAGGATGCTTCGCAAGAATTGATCAGAAAACTTTAAGGTTGTAATATTTATTTATTGGTTTACTTACAATTGGTACACTAATACATATTATCTATACAGACTATGATTAAAACTAAGTGTACAATATTAGGCGGCAAACACGCAAGCAACAACAATTTTACATTAAAAAAAATGGTTTAGTTATAACACTTAAAGACAGACACAATTTAACACATTATATTGATATTGACATCTATCATCTATCTGCATTTGACATAGATGCAATTTCTATTATCTGTCATTTTTTATAAATAATTTGTTTCATTTAAAGTATGTGAGTCGTGCAGCCATTGATGTTGCATATATTGATATGCATTATAATGACTTATAATTACATTGTGCCCTTCAGTTGCCTAGCGGTCTGAGCTTGTCATGCTCACTAGAATGTCCTGCTGATGGTGGCGTTGTGTGTCGGGTCGTTTTATTCCCTACAACATGGTTGAGTCAAACGACGTCGATACACACGTCATACTCGTGAACGGGTGCCGTCTGTCGGGGCTGGTCAGCTCTTACTGTCAATGGCAATCTCTTTAATTATTATTTTTCCTTTTCTGTTTAGTAGACTGTATTAATTTAATTAATTTAATACTACACATCAAACTGCATTGCTCTCATGTAAGTCTGACAATTATGTTTTTTAATTTATTAGATATTACTGAAATCGTTACTGTGATTATATATATATATTTTTTTTTTCTTATTATTTAATACTTTAACGTAATAAAATGTAAATGTGAGTACTTTGTAGGCTAAATATACATACTTAGCTTTGAACAGTCTGGTGACTTTGAGCTTTTTTTTATGTGAATGTTCTTCTGATCTGGTATCGTCGTGCGACGGGTTGTTGAGCTCCCTAAATTATGGTTGAGCTACACAATGACTGATGCATGCGTGCCGTCAGTTGGGACTGGTCTACTCAAAGCCGCTATGGCTCTTTCTTCAAAAGGCCATTTCAGACTTTGCCCTACATTGTAAGACACATATTTTGTTACTATACATTGTCTGGACTTTAAAAGAGACTATGATTCTCTGAGTTTGTTTCGGCGTTTCTTCTCAGAGGTCGTCAGCTAGGAAATGCCGGAGCCATCTAGCTTAAAAAAAATATGTAATATATTGACTTGTAAAAGTGTCTTTAAAAGATCTATTTACAGAAATAAATATCATTATCATTATCATTATCACACATAGCAGAGGAAAAAAAAATAACAAAAATAGAAAAAGGAGCAACAATAGAGGTGGTAATATGTTACAGAGCTAGGTGATCTAGGTGGTTATTTGATATGCGACGCCAATTCAGAAATTTTTTAAAGAAATAACCATAACGCACAGTTCAAGTTCCAGTACCACGGTCGAAACAGCCATCGTTAAGTTTAAGAAACTTAAGAAAAAAGGCAACAATCTTCAAGTGGTGTACTTGTGTGGTGTACTCTTAGAACCCATACTAGAAACTATCAGATTAAAAATAATCACATAAATCATTTCACAATCAGCGGAGATATTGCGTAACGTACACATTAAGAATCTTCTCTGTTTTGAACAAGTATCAAACAACTTCAAGTCCTAGTATATCGGGTTGCCAGTTGCCACACGTGCTATATAGGCGCTCTAAATTAATATACTCTATCTTGTCAAGCTGTACATTTTTTGTCTGCAGAAAAACCTTTAAATATCAAGGGCTTACATGCATGCCACGAGAAAATGTTGTCATCGCATTATCTTGTCTTTAGCCATACTTTAGGCACGAGAGAAACGACGACAAATTTGTAAATATAAATAAAGTAGAATTGATCATCTGATGATAGAATGAGCAAACATTACAGGAGGCCAATATATGGTAGGTATACATATTTTATACCATACCACTGTTTATATTTTTTATGGGTACATACAATGTTCCACTGCTAAGCACGAGTCTCTCTAAATGAGAAGGATTAGGCCATACTCCACTACGCTGGCCTCTCAAGAATGCAGGTTTCCTCATTCACAGTTTAGGCGAGTGATAATTCATTATAATTTTTTTGCTTATTGTTGATATTTGTAATTCACTGTTGATGTAGGGTTTTGAGGTAAGTTGATAATTTAGAGTTTGGGACGAAAAGTCCTGAAGAATGAGTTAGTAAAAAAATGATTCTATAGGTTACAGAACTGGATATTTTTGGTAGTACTTTCTAAGACACAACACCTTTCCCTGCTTTCATAAGGCGGGACTCTATCAGGACTTCCACACGTAAAGAAAAAGATCAAATTTTAATACACATAGTAGAGGCGTGGGATATCGTTCAACAAATACTACAGCGGTAGTTTGATGATGTGCTTGCAAGGGTCATCGACCTTGTACAAGTGCATTTTAAATACTGACTGAATAGCTACTTTGGAGTGTGTTGCTCTTGGTTTTTAACGGTTTCGAAAAGCGAAATGAAAGATAATATTCTTCAGTTATTTTGAACGAGATGTCACATACGCCGTCCGAGAAACCTTTTTACGTAAACTATATATCCCAAAACTTCACATTCTGGCATCCACTGTTGGATGTATGTCTCTTGCATGGCTCTCCAAATGGATCTAGATGCGGCGATTCCGTAGATTTACTAGCTGGGAATGGAAATGGTAGTCAAATCATGCTGATGTGATGTATATTATAAATCAACCGATCTGCAAAGTTAAGCTGCACTAGCCGCGGTCAATCTTTGGATAATTGATCACACTTCACCCCTCTCGGCCTCGGAGAGTATGTACAACCGTCGGTCCACTAACATCTATGCCAATCGTTAGTGGTTGTCAGAAGTATAAAAACCTGACAACTAGTCTATACTTAGTATATTGTAATTGCCTAAAAATTGGGTTGCGAAGATCTGATTGCAGCCGCATCTGGTTAGACTGGAATCCGACCCCAACACAGTTAGGAAAACCCTTGGAGGATGATAAAGATATAATCAAATGAGTCCAGTACGAGTCCCAGTATGGGTGCCATTAGATGCAGATGCTACGACGGTATTTATTGTACATATCTATACATATGATTACTTAGTTTATAGTAGCAGCAATCAGACCACAGTTTGCAGAGTTAATTTTATTCAATAACTAGCTTTTGCGTGAATTCCCTCTCGTAGATGTGGAAGCAATATTAGGATGAATTAGAGTTGAAAACAATACTAGCGGCTGAATCGATTTTCTTTAGTTGACGTCACATTCCTTGTCTAGCCGCGTGCCAAAGCGACAGCAATCAATAACAATTATACGCAAATTATGATCGACCACGTCAGCGAACACTAGACACTACGTGGTTTATGGAATAGAATCACAAACGTATACAAATTTTGAAATTCACTATTATAAAACATTACCCTACGGGAACCTAGAAAGACAATCAACTACCCTCAAATATATCTATCTCCAACGTAGTAGAGAGCAGTACGTGCTCCAGCTATGTCTAGTCATTCCACACTTGTTACGATGTTAAGTTTATCAAACTCCTCACGACTTTGCGAAGTCCTTCACATTGAGTCATTCTTCCAAAATTATCAAGTACAATGATACTTAGGTTAAAAATGCTAATACATTCAAAATCACCTTAAATGACCTCACAGAGTTTATTTTGTTCTACAAATCGTCACGGTCAAAGCTATAGGTACACAGATAACCTCGATCGATATAAACGTTAAAATATGTATAAATATTTACGTTATGTGCACCACTCCCCAAGTAGTAAATAAACATTTTTAGATGTGAATAAATACTACTGAGTTAGGTAGCGTTGAAAAATTATCGTTAACTAGTTTAAATAAATATTTTTAAATGAATTAGTAATTAGGTATAGCCTTGGGTATCACTATCCTGCCTTTATAGTGTTGGCTCAATTTGTTTTTTTATCGCACATCTTATCATTTTATTCAGCCTGACATAAGCTACTGACCACAGACAAACAATGGTTAAATTTTTTTCGAATCTCGAATGCCTCTGTCCATTGATTGAATTATTTTTCTTAGGCCCGAAGATATATGACATCGGTGAACAGCGCTTTGTTTTTCGGAATGTATGTTGCAATTTGCGAATGAGCACTACACTCCGTAAACATAGTACGCATATTGCAGTGTAAGCATGATTATGGCTTCTGCGATCCGCAGAACACGCTTTTTCGATAAAATAGCCGAATTTCGCTACGTCACAAAACGCAATCTAAGAGTGGTGGATCGTAATTGGTCTAGAAATATTTATTTCATTTTTAGTTATTAATATTAGCTACTTTAATTTAAGCTATTTTTCTGAATAGCGGAATGACGTGTTCTTTGTTAGTCCCCGACTGTATTTGAGCATTAGATTTTTTGCAAACAGCGCCAGAAACCTTTCAATATCTCGTTTAAATGCTGCAACGATTGATACAGTCGAAAAATCGTACTAGTATTTAAAGTATGCAATGTACGTTAGGCCTTAATAACAAACCGTCCAACACACACACACGTTCATTTAAGCCTATTATTTAATACAGCGAACAAATCCTAAATGCTAGCTGGCCGGAATAGGGGGAAGTTCAATTAACTCGGCCGTCGGTCGGTCAGATCGTAAGTAACGCGATATTTCAGGATGCGAGCGGTTATCGACGCGGTTACTTGGAATTACATGCATTTAGAAAGTAGGCAGACATAGGTTTAGAAGCTGATGAAGAATGCTTATTAGCTGTGTAAAGATCTGGCTAGGCTCAAAGGCTACATTGATTATTTCTACTTGAATCAATTCATGGATCCTTAGTTATTCTGAGTACAAGTTACTAAAACGAACGTGGCTTTCTTAGCACTGAAAAATTTTAAAAGTTAATTAAAGAAAGCCGGATAGAGAAGCATTTCAAAATGTTATTTATTCAAAATGAGGAAAGATGATGATAAATAATAGCTGCAATACATTCACACATTTACAATTACCCCTTGCAATTTACTGTTTATAATTACCCTGCTTGAATATGAGTAATTTCTAAGCATTGAAAGGTAAAATACAGCTCCCTAAAAATGCTTGTAGTCGTATTGCGTTTCCGATTCGTAAATATAGCTCTTATGCATCAAAGGACGGTGATAAAATTGACAAACTATTTAGAACGTAAACACTTGGCCTTCTATAAATGCATGAAGGCTTAGTTGAAATAAAACATGTTGAACTTTGAAGAAAAGGTCATATACCTTCTCGTTTTGCATACCTGACGCGAATGAGGATAGAAATATGGCAAACAGGAACGAAGTCACCACGAGGCTAAGGTTTGGTTAGCTATTTTGATTGTATTTGCCATTAAATACACATAAAAACGAAAGCTTACTAATTTAAGCGAAAGAAGAAACCGTTCTCGGGCAGGGTTAAACCTGCGGGGATATATCCTGGGCTGGGTCAAAACCTGCGTCCTTTGGGTAACGTTGCTGTCTACAATGGAAGAGAAATTCGACAGCATAGACAGTGTTCTCGGACTCTCGGTAGCTTAATTGGCTAAAGCGTCCGGTGTATTTAACCAACGGGACAGATTTGAACCGTGCCTGATCGATTTTTTATCGATCGATCGAATTCTAACATTGATATCTTTATAATTTAGTATTTAATTTGGTATGTCCTCTGAAGTAAGGCTCTCCAGCGGCGCAGGTACGGTCACCAAAAATGTATTAATTTTAGAGTAAAGTATTCTTCATTGTTCTGAGTACAAAGAGTTGTTACATTTATAAATCAGCCCTTAAAGGTACACAATACTTGATTCATGACTGTCATAAATAATTGCTTAAAGTCGATAATAGATAATGAGTAATAATAAATATCGCAGACTTATTTTGGAACAGATCGAGTGGGACCTAAAACCACAGAATAAATAATAGTACCGATGATTAAACGTTAAAGAGCCAGCGAAATAGTACGCAATGATCGCGGTACCCTAACAGCGCATGCGTACCTCTTCAGAGGGATAGGTAATACATTACCCGTACTCTACATGTTGCATGGGTAATGGTAAAGTTACCTTATTTTTGTAATGCACCAATAAATCAAAGTCAAGGGAAACCGCCAATTTGGGACGCCTCTACTGACTACACCTTTTTGGGTCTTTCATACAGTGAAATGCGTTTATGACAGGAGGAAAATTCAAAAGTAGAATGCAAAGATCGTAACACGTGGCGTTTCTGATTACCGCATAAGAAATGGCATGTGTGTAGGTATGTGGTAGGCTAAAGTGTATAGCTACAATGTAATATATCAACGTGTTTAAGTACACACCATTTACACTATGACAGGGTTGATGACCTTATGACGTGAGAGTTCTATGAACGACGGAGGATTGTATTGTTTTTGAACTGACAAGACTGATTATAAAATATTGTCACAATTAAGACAATGCATGGACAGAAACAAATACGAAAAATGCAGATACGATGGCATTGATGGCATGTAGAGGCTGATCGATTGGAGAAGCTAATCGCTTAGCCTCAGTGCGTGAATAAATATTTGTATTACCTACATTTGTGTATACGAAAAAAGTTGAGTTGCCAGTATAGGGGTCAAATTCCCCCCACTGCCAACACGTTTCCTCGTGGAGCACTGGCAACCTTCCTCGCCGTTAGGAACACAACACAGCTCTAAGCTGTGTTATTTCATTTCGATTTTCTGCAAGGCGGAGGTACTTCCCATGTCGGGCGCAACTCCAATTTGAGTGGAATTACACCCACTATGCCCTACCTCTCTTAGAACATGTGGGAATCATGCAAATAGTTTGGCGAGCTTTAAGAACCACGCATGCGGATCATAGGCGACCCAAGAAGTGGTACCCACACAATTTAAATGGAGTAGTAGCACAATGCCAGGCAAAATACAGTGTAAAAACCTATGACTTTATTAAATGATATGGACATTAAATGTTTGAGGTCATTTTCTTCTCACATAAAAAAAGCTATACAGAGAAACACTTGAGTTTTAAAAAAAATGTGTGAATTAAGCTACGCAATATATATTTATAACAATATATAAATCAATTGCTGTTTGTTAGTGTCACTAAAACTATAAAACAACTTGACCAATTTTGATGATTTTTTTGTGTTTGAATGGGTTCCTTTTTTAGTCGGTAGGCGGCGCTGCAATCGGGTTGGAGGACAACAGTCTGCCGAGCCAGCTAGTGTAAAATATTTATAAATAATACATTAAATTTTAGACGTCAACACTATTGTTGGTTTCGAATTTTAAGTACTCTTAAGTATTCCTACATTAAAAGACTGACTGACCAAACAATTAAATTTTATTAGACAGCAAAATAAATAAATAAAAAATAAATGAATATAATACTAAGGAGTTTATTTATGTTTAGGTCAAGTCAAACCTACTTAAAAAGTAACATTATTATTTTGCCAAGTACTTATTGTTCTTTTACTTTTATTAATATTAATACCTTTATTTGATTCTTGTTTTATTTATTCGATTAAATACTTATTTATTATAAATTAAATTCCAAAGCAGCAAACAACTGAAACTTGTTCTTTAACCCATCATATCACCAATTATCCACAATAATCTATTGTTCTTGAGAGCTGGGATACCGGGACCCTAATAATATAATGATGTTTTAATAAATCAATAAAATAACAAATGAATTATTATGAGAGGGTATTAAGATCATGACTCTAAAGTCATCCATAATAAAAAAGAAATTGTGTATGGGTTAAGGTGTATGAAATACTAAAATATTAATAACATATTTTTTTTACAAGAGACAGGCGAAGTTATGTAAACATAAAATTTTATTGAATTAGCAAATCGATGTAATGTGCTTCCGTGGTTTAACAATACTTGGCAGCATGGACTTGAGTTTGGTTCATATTGTATGTAAATCAACAAGGTTAGTCAAATTGAATTTAAATGTATTGGATAATAGTTTGTGATACCATAGTTTTAATAGATAACAAGACAAAATCTTTTTATTAAATGTTGAAGCATTGCTCCAGGACTATGTTTTCTTTTTAGGTTATCTCACAAAAATATATTCTCACCTACACCTGGATGCCATACTAATATTTTCTCCATATCTGAATCAAATCCATACAGGTTAAATGTAGCGCAGAAGTTGTTCGCTCAGCCACAGTACACAATTTTATTGGAAGAATTGAAACTAGGTAGCCATGATTTTATAATAATTTGTCCTCTAGTTAGTTTAGTAGGTATATCAGTTTAGTTGATTCTGTAGTTTTACTATGTGTAAGTATGCAGTTGCAGGAATCAGTTGGCTGCCACAGACAAGAACAGCTAAAAATTTTGTTCAGTAACCCTTTTTTTTTTAAGATCAGATTAGTCTTTTGCTAAAATTTATATCTTTGATATTATTTAGCATATTAAGTTAATGCCAAATATAATTAAAAATAATTAGTAAATAGGTAAGGCAACATAGTTCAGCATTTATCTAACTGTAAAGCCAGTCATGTTGGTGGAAGAACTGTAATATATCTTCAATATTCAGCATCAGCTCTTACTGTCAATGGTAATCTTTAATTTTTTTTCTGTTTATTATACTGGATTAATATAAATAGTACACATCAAACTGTATTATTCTATTGAACTATTCAAATTTAGATTGTAAACTAAGATTAACACTGTAATCATGTTTTTTTAAAAAGAGTGTCTATGGAGTTTCTTGCCCATTCTTCTCCATAAGACCCACTTTTTGGAACCGTGTAATGTGCAACCGTGCGGGACTTTTGAGACTGAAACGGTCTAATTGAAATAAAATGTTTGACTTTGACTTTGAATAGATGGCTCTGACATCACCTAAAGACATAGAATATAGGAAAGAAAAGCAACATCACAGAGTCTTGGTCTCGGTAGCTTAGTTGGCTAGAGTGTAAATAGTTTGTGTGTTATCAAAATCAAAAGAGGTTATGAAATCTTGCTTTAAATCCTGATATGTGACAACAATCTAGTCTGGCTTAAAGCTATGACTACAGCAAGAACTGACAATTGTTATTAAAATGTGCTCAAGTTGGTAAAGTTTGTACTTTCTTTACTAAGGAACAATATTATGACAGATCATAATATTGTAAAATTATGTCTTCTAGCACTAGGAAACTTTTCTGTTCAGTCTATTTGTAAGCAGAGCAATTGAAAATACAAAAGTATTCTATGCAGTATGCCACGATAGGATAAACACAAGTTTCGAAATAGAACAAAGTTTCCAAACTAAAGGCTGAATGTCGCAATACCAGTTCTGGTAGAAAAAAGTAACTCACCTAAACAGCACACAAGGAATTTGACGATTGTGAAGAAGAATGCATTGTAAAAATTCGCGTCGTAGTAATTGACATCTGGATCCGTCATATCAATGGGGACGCCGTCGACTGTGATATTGCTCAGGATGGAACCTTCCTCGCCGGTCGTCACCGGCAGCCCCAGGCTGATCTTCAGGAACTCATCCACCACAAACAGAGGCGGCACCCTCAGCAGCACCTCCACTAGTGCCAGTGCCTTCGACCTCAACGACATTATTCATTTATGCAGACCTTTGCACACGTTAACACTGATAATTTAGCAAGCAAAGCCGAAATAACGGGCTTACACTGTAAACTTTCACGGGATGTTTTTGATTGATTTATTTTGTATCTTTATAAACTTAATTGATGTCACCAATAATAATACGAAAATAATGACTGAAATTTTTGCGACAATAAAAATTTGACATTACAAATTTAGATGTTGCTAGACTAACAAAATTGCCAGTAAAATATGAGAGTAAGCAGTTTCTACCAACCTGCTTGATGAGACAATAAAAATAAAATTAAACATAAGTAATTTAAAATAAAATTAATACGATTTGATCATGAACATCGATTATGGAAAAGATTACGAATGAAACTGCTGAACAATGTAGGTTGGGTGACTGAAATCATTTTTTATCCGTGTACGCACTCAAGGGATAATTTATTTTTCTGTGCTAACAGTGCAATTGTAACAGAAATGTTATTTTGTATTTATTAAATGTTATTCCATAGTGATATTATTAGAAAATATCACCAAACACGTTATGTCCGCGAAACGAACATTAGGCTCCTAGTAAGTTAGCAAAGTTCCGATTATATACTTTTTGTAATAACTTGATAGTTGGTAGTTTTAGTTCCATAAAACACCACCTGTCGGAATGCATGTAAAACTTTGCACCAAACATTCGTATGTATCTACATATATTTTCACGCATATCTCTCATTGGAGTAAGCGCAGGCAGAGACTATAGATTTACTTACTTTACATTAATAATATAAAACGAAACATATAGTTTAATACAGTATAGTGTGTGTGTACTGTGTTTATTTGCATAGAAAAAAAAACAAAGAAACAAGAAGATCATAATATCTTTGCATTTAATTATTTATATTTAATTTCCATTATCTTAGAATATGAATATAATAATTTTGATCCCTATAATAATGATGTTAAGAGAAGCTTCTCATAATAATATCACATCACACAACTAGTCCTGTCCTTCGTGCTCCAATCTCCAAACTCGGAAAGCGAACTCTGCGCTGCTACGACGACCTGTGAAAGTAAAGTTCTGGTCGAACCTGTTACCTGTTAGCTTTCATCTTAATTGCTATTAATTAAATATCAGGCGTTTAACCAAAATAAAAAAGTAGAATTCGGTAAGGTAAGTAGGTACCTACCTAATACTTAAACTGTATTCACACTCCATTGACTTTCAAATACCCTTGATATACTTACAGAAAATCGGTATCCCTTTGTAATTGAATTGTGAATGTCAGATAGTCAGTGAAAAAAAAGAGCTTGCTAGTCAGCTGTTTTGATTAAGCCAATCTAAAGTGTGGAAAATACCGATGATCGACGGAGTTTGGCATGAAATATCATATTGTAGGCAAAGATTTAAATCGCTAGATCTGCCCTCATCGCACTTATACGGCTCGAAAACGTGTCCATATAGAGATGAGTGAACACAACATTCTGTATTAGAGACAGGGAACGACAACGACAAACGTGTGCAATATTCAGTATGAGTTAAAGAGACAATATCAGATTCGATACTTTCGATGTCAACCAGCAGGCTTAGACAAGTGGCATGAACGCTAATCGAATAGAATATAATAGAATTCTCAATGTATGGGAATGACACTTGCTTACTTTATTTAGCTTAGCTTACTTTAGCTTTACTTACGGAAACGTGACCATTACTTGACGCAGTAGGGCGCATCTAGTTTTTATTGCAAGAAAGAAAGAAAATGTGTTGCCATCTTCTACGGCTAGAGAATTTGGACCTGCACCTTTTTCGTACTACACTAGGAAGTGGTGAATGCTGGTCGTCTTGGGGGACCTTTCTGATCTTTGCGGTGTACTATTGACGTTCGAAAAAAACTTTCTTTAAAAACTAGGTACATACGGCGACACATGACGCTATAAAACTTACCCTATGGACTGCCCGTAATCCGTTACAATAGTGGTGATTTTTGTAATGCAACTGTATATCAGTTGTTTAAAACTTCTATCTATCTATCAGCCACGGAGTCCACTGCTGAACATAGGCCTCCCCTAATGATCGCCACAAAATTCGATCTTGCGCAGACCGCATCCACCGACTCCCTGCGACCCACACAAGGTCGTCCGTCCACCTATTTGGGGGCTGTCCTACACTGCGCTTTCCTATGCGTGGTCGCCACTCCAGGACTTTATTTCCTTATGTATTGTATAACTTAGTCACATCTATCTTTTTGTATATTTTTGGCATTTTCCATGCTAAGATTTTAAAGTTATTTAGAAAAGGAAAAATTGGACCGCGGGCAGGTCTGACGTCACCATAAAGACGTAAATTCAGTATGTGAAGGAAAAATTCGACATGACGGGTAGGTATCGCGGTGGCTTAGTGGTCATAGCGTCTGGTGTACCTAACCAGAAGACGCAGGTTCGAATCCTGCCCGCGGTCCAATTTTTCCTTTTCTAAATAACTTTAGTCACATCTATTAAATAAATAAATAAATAAATAAATAAATATTCTGAAGTCTCTAGTCTTCCCCATTATCCGAGGTGAGCAGAAATCGATGCGACGCCATACCAAGGGACATGCCTTTATATCAATAATGATGTACCTACCTCTAGACGACCTCTGCGGTCTAGTGGTACGCGTATCGGACTGCTGTTCACGCGGTCGTGGTTTCCAGTCCTACAAGACACAAATATTTATGTGATGAACATAAGTGTTTGTGTTTGTCTGGGTCTTAAAAGTATACAATTATTGTATCCATTGTCTAGTACATAGTAGGTCTCTACAAGCTCTACCCATACAAGCTCTACTCTGCCAAAAAGGACCCTTTTTGGCCTCGTACAGGGTTGCTGTGGACATTGTATGTACAGAGTACAATTGAAACAATCAATCCGTTGTGAAACCATATTGAGTGTACGCAGCGCTCGCGTCAGCGGCGGTGTGAGTGAACTTAGCAGATCATTGTCCAGCAGATCAATAATAAATGAGAGTTCTCTTCGCATGCACCATAGTTCTACAGTTCCTGATACTTTTCAAGAATAGTTCTGGCGTTTTTCTATGAAAAATATAATTGACAAAATGATCTGCCAACTTCCCGTAGCAGATCATTGTCCAGCAGATCATAACTAAATGTGATTTTCTTGTGAATGGAGCTTAGTTCTACAGTTCCTGATACTTTTGAAGAATAGTTCTGGCGTTTTTTTTTTAAAAACATAAGTGAGAGAATGATTTTCCAAGCTGTGTAGAAAAGTCGAAAATTATAGATTTCAATCGTTTCAACCCACTTTAGAGGCTAGAACTCTCTTGTTTCTCATAGATCCGTATCAGAACTATAACATAGAACCTGATTTGATTCCAGAACTTACGGCACAGTCCCAGCAGATCATGGTTATATGGGTGAAAAACCAAAAAAAAAATACTTTAATCGTTTTACACTATTCAAAAGCATAGAACTCTCTTGTTTCACATAGATCCGTACTAGAACTACAACAATGGACCTTATTTGATTCCAGAACTCACAGCAGAGTCCCAGCATATCATGGTTATATGGGTGAAAAATCGAAAAAAAATGTTTTAATCCTTTCAGACCATTCCAAAGCATAGAACTCTCTTGTTTCTCATAGATCCGTATCAGAACTACAACATAGAACCTGATTTGATTCCAGAACTCACGGCATAGTCCCAGCAGATCATGGTTATATGGGTGAAAAATCGAAAAAAAAAAGTTTTAATCGTTTTACACTATTCAAAAGCATAGAACTCTCTTGTTTCGCATAGATCCGCACTAGAACTACAACACGGAACCTTATTTGATTCCAGAACTCACAGCAGAGTCCCAGCAGATCATGGTTATATGGGTGAAAAATCGAAAAAAAAAAAGTTTTAATCGTTTTACACTATTCAAAAGCATAGAACTCTCTTGTTTCGCATAGATCCGCACTAGAACTACAACACGGAACCTTATTTGATTCCAGAACTCACAGCAGAGTCCCAGCAGATCATGGTTATATGGGTGAAAAATCGAAAAAAAAAAAAGTTTTAATCCTTTCAGACCATTCCAAAGCATAGAACTCTCTTGTTTCATATAGATCCGTACTAGAACTACAACAATAGACCTTATTTGATTCCAGAACTTACAGCAGAGTCCCAGCATATCATGGTTATATGGGTGAAAAATCGAAAAAAAAGTTTTAATCCTTTCAGACCATTCCAAAGCATAGAACTCTCTTGTTTCTCATAGATCCGTATCAGAACTACAACATAGAACCTGATTTGATTCCAGAACTCACGGCATAGTCCCAGCAGATCATGGTTATATGGGTAAAAAATCGAAAAAAAATGTTGTAATCCTTTCAGACCATTCCAAAGCATAGAACTCTCTTGTTTCTCATAGATCCGTATCAGAACTACAACATAGAACCTGATTTGATTCCAGAACTCACGGCATAGTCCCAGCAGATCATGGTTATAAGGGTGAAAAATCGAAAAAAAAATACTTTAATCGTTTTACACTATTCAAAAGCATAGAACTCTCTTGTTTCTCATAGATCCGTATCAGAACTACAACATAGAACCTGATTTGATTCCAGAACTCACGGCATAGTACCAGCAGATCATGGTTATATGGGTGAAAAATCGAAAAAAAATAAGGTTTAATCGTTTTACACTATTCAAAAGCATAGAACTCTCTTTTTTCGCATAGATCCGTACTAGAACTACAACATGGAACCTTATTTGATTCCAGAACTCACAGCAGAGTCCCAGCATATCATGGTTATATAAGTGAAAAATCGAAAAAAAAAGTTTTAATCGTTTTACACTATTCAAAAGCATAGAACTCTCTTGTTTCGCATAGAACTGTACTAGAACTACAACATTGGACCTTATTTGATTCCAGAACTCACGGCATAGTCCCAGCATATCATGGTTATATGGGTGAAAAATCGAAAAAAAAAAGTTTTAATCGTTTTACACTATTCAAAAGCATAGAACTCTCTTGTTTCGCATAGATCCGAACTAGAACTATAACACGGAACCTTATTTGATTCCAGAACTCACAGCAGAGTCCCAGCAGATCATGGTTATATGGGTGAAAAATCGAAAAAAAAATGTTTCATTCGTTTCATACCATTCCAAAGCATAGAACTCTCTTGTTTCGCATAGATTCTTATCGAATAAGGTTCCATGTTGTAGTTCTGATACGGATCTATGAGAAACAAGAGAGTTCTATGCTTTGGAATGGTCTGAAAGGATTAAAACATTTTTTATCGATTTTTCACCCATATAACCATGATATGCTGGGACTATGCCGTGAGTTCTGGAATCAAATCAGGTTCCATGTCATAGTTCTCATACGGATCTATGAGAAACAAGAGAGTTCTATGCTTTGGAATGGTATGAAACGATTAAAGTATTTTTTTTTCGATTTTTCACCCATATAACCATGATATGCTGGGACTCTGCTGTGAGTTCTGAAATCAAATCAGGTTCCATGTCGTACTTCTCATACGGATCTATGAGAAACAAGAGAGTTCTATGCTTTGGAATGGTCTGAAAGGATTAAAACATTTTTTATCGATTTTTCACCCATATAACCATGATATGCTGGGACTCTGCTGTGAGTTCTGGAATCAAATAAGGTCCAATGTTGTAGTTCTAGTGCAGATCTATGTGAAACAAGAGAGTTCTATGCTTTTAAATAGTATAAAACGATTAAAGTATTTTTTTTTGGTTTTTCTCCCATATAACTATGATCTGCTGGGACTATGCCGTGAGTTCTGGAATCAAATCAGGTTCTATGTTTTAGTTCTGATACAGATCTATGAGAAACAAGAGAGTTCTATGCTTTTGAATAGTGTAAAACGATTAAAGTATTTTTTTTTGGTTTTTCACCCATATAACCATGATCTGCTGGGACTATGCCGTGAGTTCTGGAATCGAATCAGGTTCTATGTTGTAGTTCTGATACGGATCTATGAGAAACAAGAGAGTTCTATGCTTTGTAATGGTATGAAACGATTAAAACATTTTTTTTTCGATTTTTCACTCATATAACCATGATATGCTGGGACTCTGCTGTGAGTTCTGAAATCAAATCAGGTTCCATGTCATAGTTCTCATACGGATCTATGAGAAACACGAGAGTTCTATGCTTTGGAATAGTATGAAACGATTAAAGTATTTTTTTTTCGATTTTTCACCCATATAACCATGATCTGCTGGTACTATGCCGTGAGTTCTGGAATCAAATCAGGTTCTATGTTGTAGTTCTGATACGGATCTATGAGAAACAAGAGAGTTCTATGCTTTGGAATGGTCTGAAAGGATTAAAACATTTTTTTTTCGATTTTTCACCCATATAACCATGATCTGCTGGGACTATGCCGTGAGTTCTGGAATCAAATCAGGTTCCATGTTGTAGTTCTGATACGGATCTATGAGAAACAAGAGAGTTCTATGCTTTGGAATGGTCTGAAAGGATTAAAACATTTTTTATCGATTTTTCACCCATATAACCATGATATGCTGGGACTATGCCGTGAGTTCTGGAATCAAATCAGGTTCCATGTCATAGTTCTCATACGGATCTATGAGAAACAAGAGAGTTCTATGCTTTGGAATGGTATGAAACGATTAAAGTATTTTTTTTTCGATTTTTCACCCATATAACCATGATATGCTGGGACTATGCCTTGAGTTCTGGTATCAGATCAGGTTCTTTGTTGTAGTTCTGATACGGATCTATGAGAAACAAGAGAGTTCTATGCTTTGGAATGGTCTGAAAGGATTAAAACATTTCTTTTCGATTTTTTACTTATATAACCATGATATGCTGGGACTCTGCTGTGAGTTCTGGAATCAAATAAGGTCTATTGTTGTAGTTCTAGTACGGATCTATTTGAAACAAGAGAGTTCTATGCTTTTGAATAGTGTAAAACGATTAAAACTTTTTTTTTTTCAATTTTTCACCCATATAACCATGATATGCTGGGACTATGCCGTGAGTTCTGGAATCAAATCAGGTTCCATGTCATAGTTCTCATACGGATCTATGAGAAACAAGAGAGTTCTATGCTTTGGAATGGTATGAAACGATTAAAGTATTTTTTTTTTCGATTTTTCACCCATATAACCATGATCTGCTGGGACTATGCTGTGAGTTCTGGAATCAAATCAGGTTCCATGTCATAGTTCTCATACGGATCTATGAGAAACAAGAGAGTTCTATGCTTTGGAATGGTATGAAACGATTAAAGTATTTTTTTTTTCGATTTTTCACCCATATAACCATGATCTGCTGGGACTATGCCGTGAGTTCTGGAATCAAATCAGGTTCCATGTTGTAGTTCTGATACGGATCTATGAAAAACAAGAGAGTTCTAGCCTCTAAAGTGGGTTAAAACGATTGAAATCTATATTTTTCGACTTATCTACACAAGCTTGGAAAATCATTCTCTCACTTAAGTTTTTTTAAAAAAAAACGCCAGAACTATTCTTGAAAAGTATCAGGAACTGTAGAACTAAGGTGCATTCACAAGAAAATCACATTTAGTTATGATCTGCTGGACAATGATCTGCTACGGGAAGTTGGCAGATCATTTTGTCAATTATTTTTTTCATAGAAAAACGCCAGAACTATTCTTAAAAATTATCAGGAACTGTAGAACTATGGTGCATGCGAAGAGAACTCTCATTTATTTTTGATCTGCTGGACAATGATCTGCTAAGTTCGCTCACATTCAGCGGCGCGCGGTGCAGCAGGTTGGTGGCGAGCGGGCGCGGGCCGGCTCCCACAGCAGCGGCGGCCGCCTCCGCCGTCCCACGAACCCATCTGGTACACACAACCCCAACGTGTTTAAAACGCCCGGGTTGTGTATTTTACCACGCAAAATTTTAAATACATAAGTGGCAATAGCTACGCTACATATTTAAGGCCCCAAGGTGGGTTGTTGCCGCAAGCATCTTGGTGACATCTTCCTCGTTGAGGGCGACATAAAATAGAAAGAAAGAAAACTTTATTAGTACTGAAATCAAGTAGACATCTAAGTACAGACCCCAACAGCTCAAGCTATCCAAAACTGTCAAATATTCCCAATTGAACATGAACCTTATTGCTTTGTATTAAAGTTGAAAATCTATCAAAGAAATTTGACAGATCGGGGTAACTTGATGTGCTTGGCCTCTGTACCTATCATGACTATAGAGCTAGTGAAGGCAAGTGCGGTTTTAGTTGGTACGAGTCCTAAACATAGGTGTTTAGGACTCGTAGGTAGCTGGGGTAGGCCACAGCTACCCAAGTAAAATTGCTAAACTGTACCTTTATAATTTACTTACTCGTTGAGCTCCCTAAATCATGGTTGAGCTACACGATGACTGATGTATGCGTGCCGTCAGGAAGTACTGGTCAACTCAAAACTGCTATGGATCTTTCTTCAAAGGGCCCAGTTCAGATTTGCCTACATTGTAAAACACATCTCATTTGAATACTGTTACTGTCTGGACTTTAAAAAAGACCATGATTCTCTGAGTTTGTTTTGGCGTTTCTTCTCAGAGGTCGTCAGCTTGGAAATGCCGGCACCAACTAGTATTAATAAAATATTTACTTGTACAAGTGTCTCTAAACGATCTATTTTCAAAAATAAATATTATTTATCATTTACCCATAAACTTGTCAAACGAAATATTAAAAAAATACCTTTGATTTTCTTTTTAAAACAACTTTGCAAACTTATCTATTGTAAAGCAAATAAAAAGCGTAGCACAGAAGAAAGCTGAACAGAAAAGTTTGGTAAAAGCGGCGGACAACCGTTGAATCGATATCAGTTAGAAGGTTTCCTGTACGGCTTCAACAGAACTTGCGAGGCAAATTAAAAATATTGTATACCGTTATTATTGTATTGTCGGTATTGTTGGAAGCTTTTTGAAGCTTCGAAGTTCTTTGCAGTTTGCGAAGACTGAAATGTCTGTCTGGGTGTTTATATGAATATCTCCAAAACTCGTGCGGTTTCTTCGATCCCAGTAGTAGAAGCTAGAAGCTCACTGGTGAGCTCGATACCCCGGATCCCTCGATATCACTTTGCTGTCTGGCTACATATTTATGGGATAGAAGAAGACTCCTAGTGAGATATGGCTTGCTTGCAGTATACAAGACGTCCGCATCTATGACTATCATAGTCAGTGTTTTTCGCTAGTACTCGCAGGTACTACAGAACCGCACTAGATCATTGCGTGGTGAATTATGGGCTTATCTGGGAGCAGGTCAGTACCTAATAGGTACTCTATTGCAGTATCTTAAAATGCATTGTTAAGTTTGCCGTAAAAGAATTTGAAGGATACCTTTCCCTATCTTATCCCTATTGCGGCCAAATCGTGGGTACTTTCATCATTTTTTTTAAAAAAGGTTCAACTCGACTTTTCTTCCCCCTAGTACGACTTATTGAACACATCATATTTGCTGGTGAAACTTAGTACTTTCTCATACCAAAAGCATATAATTTTCTCACTTCTGAATCCTTAAACGACTCACTAAAAGATTATATCGTTGAAAATTACAATAATTACATTTCAAAGCGGTTTAGCCGCCATTCTTGTGAGAGCGGCAAAAAATACAAAATGGCCACATTATCTGTCATGGCACGCGCGCGCCACGCGTTTGCTCCCCAACCGATTAAATGTAAATCAATCGTAAGAATGGACCGAAGATAAGTAGAGGATCCGCAATAACATATTGTGTTACACATTTTATCTTTTATTTGCTTTTCCGATTGAGACGTATCGTTTTACAACCGGTGATTGCTCATGTTATTGTGGGACTGTTGGTTTTACAAATGCAGCATTGAGTGCCGAAGCTCGGCTAGTAACGGAACTTTAGGTTAATAAATTAAAGTTTTAATTAAGTAAGTAATTGGTGGCTATTGTTTTTACAGATGCGGTGAGCATGGACCACGGCCGCAGCCGGCTTTAATGTTATGGACAAGTATAAATTAATCAGTTAGATTCTTCATCTTTGTAAAGAAAATATGAATACCTAAAAGCCACCGTTACAACTCTTTGTCAATCAGTTTTATTAATATTATCCCTACTTTCCAACTATCCCAAATTAATATTATAAAGCGAAAGTGACTCTGTCTGTCTGTTACGCTTTCATGCATAAACCTCTGAACCGATTTTGATGAAATTTGGTACAGATGTAGATTAGACTTTAAAGAAGGATAAAGTCTAACTTTTGTCTCAGAAATGTATGTGAAACCGCGGGTAACAGCTAGTGATGTTGATAATCGATTATCAACATCACTACCACAGCATTGAGATGACAGGAAGCAAAGGTAAATAAATCTTTAGCTTCATTCATTCATTATTATTGATTATTTGAGTGATATATGTATACCTTTGAGATAATTATTAAGATAATTTTACCTGTTTTGATCCATTATCAATAATCGATTAATCAATAATTATCAACATCACTAATTTTCACTACGGAGTGAATTTTTGATTGAAGTGAATTTTGGTCTCCCACGTAAGTAAATCATGTTAAGTAAGTATATTATGTATCTCCTAATCATTCCTTTTATAAAACCAAAGTTCATACCCATCTAAGTCAAATCGACCATCAGAAGAAGACCTAATAAAGCATTACAAAACAGTCCCCTAATTTATTCAAACAACCCTCCCCTAAAAAACTATTACCCGCTATGCAAACACTTTACCTGTCAGATCAAACAGTAACAAAGCCGCCACACTTGCCACTGAGCCTAAGGGTAAAT
Source organism: Acronicta alni (assembly GCA_964056405.1). Taxonomy (NCBI): domain Eukaryota; kingdom Metazoa; phylum Arthropoda; class Insecta; order Lepidoptera; family Noctuidae; genus Acronicta; species Acronicta alni. The sequence continues at coordinate 10,025,168 of OZ043937.1, read as the reverse complement.
ACAGGTGGTAAACTATTGTGCATTGTTGAGTAGTAAGTATCATGACGTTATGCATGTATGGTGTTTGGAGAGCGATGTGTGCAATACTTTGACGTATTTAATTGCTGATTTTATCTTGATTTTTGGTAGATAGATTGTATCAAGTGTATATCTTTTTTATTGGATGGATTTTAAATTCGTGGGAAAATACTCATGTATAAATAAAATTAAATAAATAAATATTTGGGCCTTTTTTACACAGCACCATCTAGTCCCAAACTTAACAGAGCTTGTACTATGGGTACTAGACAATGGATATAATACTTAGGTATACTTATACTTTTTTTTGTTAATACATGTTAATACTAGAAACACCCAGACAAACACAAACACTATCTACTCTTAGTTGGTGTGACAAAGTAGATAGGTATGATACTTTGGTATGATTGATGGTAATATCCTAGAATAAGACTACCTCATTAGTCTAGTGGTCCTAAGCGCGACTGCTACGCTAGAGGTCCTGGGTTCGATCCCCAGGTCGAGCAAAGTGTTATTGGGTTTTTCTATGAAATTCTCAGTAGCAGCTCGGAGTCTGGATTTGTGCCCGGTTAATGGCAATAGGCTCGCCCCCTATTACGTGGGACCTAAACATAGCGGCGAAATGTGTGTGTACATTAGTACACCTCTGCCTAACCCTTCGGGGAGTACAGGCGTGATGGTATGGTATGTAAGTCTTAAGGAAAATTGGAAGGAGTTATTAAAATACTCATGACAAATTTTGCCTAACAAATCCGGCCCTCGTATCGAGTCAAAATCGCCATTCAATGACGTAAGCATTGTTGATTTTTTTTCCAAATCAGATCTCTATGTCCTTTAATACCATTGAACGATCATTCTAATATAATTGAAATACTTAATAGCAGAATTAGATCCCTGAGGTTTAGTGAGAGAGTAGTCTCTGGCAATTTTTTTTATGGCGATTTTAAATATTCTGCAGGTTTTTTCATACATAGGTATGTACAGACGCCAGCAGGTCAGCCTATCCAAAACTGTCAAATATTCCCAATTAAAAATGAACCTTATTATGTTGCTTTAAAGTTGAAAATCTATCAAAGAAATTTGACAGATTGTGGTATCTTGATGTGCTGGCCTCTGTACTTACATATAAAAATCCTGGGGCCCAAGTCAAGTCTGGTCTTTCAATTGTATTAGAACCGTTATTTGAGAGATTTCGTAACGACGATTTTGACACAATCAAGCAACAAGCAGGCTTTGGGTCAAGTTAAACTATTGGTCGTGATAGGGTTGTTATCACTGAATCTACCAACATGAATGGTTATGATGGAATTTAGGGGAATCTACGGGTTTAAGGAACGAGGGTAATTGTTATAAAATGAGAACAAATATATCATGGTCACTTGATGGTTACTGGAACCCCAGCCAATAGAGGCTAGCAACACCACTCATCACACGCGCATTGTTATGAAGTCTTGTTTGCATAATCATTACTCCTCGAATCGGAATATATGTTAGCACAATACTCAATGTTTGATTGCATTCCATAACGTTTTATAAAGATGGACTATAATTGATTATTATGGACCCGGTCGGGCACAGCAAAATAAAATACTGCAATAATAATACTACCAGACAGCAGAATATTTGGAAATGCGGTGGCCAGAGGCCAGCATATCAAGCTACCCCAATCTGTCAATTTATTTTGATAGATTTTCAACTTTAAAGCAAAATAATAAGGTTCATATTCGATTGGGAAAGTTTGACAGTTTTTTATACCGCTAAGGTGGCAAACAAGCATACGGACCAATTGATGGTAAGCGGTTACCGTAGCCTATAGACGCTTCCAACACCTGTAGTATCACTTGCACGTTGCCGACACTGTAAAATGAAAGAGGAATAGCTGGGTTGGCAGTATAAGGGTCAAGTCTCCCCACTGCCAACACAACGTTTCCTCGCGGAATACTGGTTACCTTGCTCATCGGAAGGAAGGAACACAACAACAAAGCAGTGTTATTTCACTTCGATTTTCTGCGAGGCGGTGGCACTTCCCGCGTCGGGCAGCTCCAATTTGAGTGGAATTACTCCCACTAATCCCTACCTCTCTTAAAACTTGTCCCTGATGTGGTTAAAGGATACCTATCAACGCAGGAGTCTTCCAGTCAATTAATAACAATATCCGGTTTGTAGGTAAATTAACAATTTATTCTAAACTCTCTGGGCGGTGTGACGTTATGTCAGAGGGAGTTCATCCCCGGTATCCGATTACCGGACGAGCGAACTCGTCACCCGACACTTCCGTTTCCGAACGAACGACTTCCCGACAGGTGAGCTGGTGAGCCGCCTGGCCACCGGATCGATGGATTTGAATAATTTTTATTGGAGAATTGGAACTCCTTTTTGCATTTTACTTCAATACTTTATCATTGATATGCAGAAGATACAGGGTTGGGGAAAGCACACAGCCTTGTGGGACACCAGCGTTCACGGGCTTAGAGCTGGAACATGAACCGTCGACAACGACCTTGATGTTACGCTCCGTGAGAAAGTTGGAGACCCAGTTGCAGAGTTTCTCAGGCAGCCCATAGGAAGGAAGAAGCGCCTTGTGCACACCCGCTCGAAAGCTTTCGCAATGTCCAGATTGACCGCCTTTTTTATGGATGAGGTGCACTAAAGCTGTCTTCCAAGATTGTGGGACTGCTCTACTCCGCGGTTAACAAGTAGTCTAATGAATTAATTCAGAGTAAGGCTATCTCTATGCCAAATTTCATTAAAACCCATCTAGTCGTTGCAGTATAAAGGGAAAGGCCGGTATCGGGTGTAATTTTTACCTATTTCCGGTCGCTCTTTATTTCAACGGCCGGGTGACAGGTTTTGTTTTTACTGGTTATCGGCCGCTAAAAATTCCGTATTTTTGAAGGCCCATATCTTTGGAAATATGAGGTAAACTGGCGGCTGGAATCTGGTTGTGAATTCACAAAATGCTAACTGTTCACAAATATAATGGAATCTATGTTAGTTAATTTAAGGTTTCCGCAACAAAAGATAAGAGAAATGACGCGAATAAGCCAGTTTTGCGACCGGAAAGTAGATTTTGAAACTAATCGTTAACGTATTGTCCGACCACCAAAAATATCACAAAATATGAAAAGTTTGATGAGTTTGGGCACTTGAATATTGAAATTAAGCATGCTAAATACACATAAACCAAGTTAATCACCAATAAACCAACAGTAACACTTAAAAACTTACCTTTGAAAATCAAACCAATTGTAATTTTTTTCGCTAAATTTGACCCTCATCCACACACCAAATTTTGAAGTAATGACTGAGGGCTTAGTTTGTAAATTTCGATGTCATGCCGTTGGAATATGAATCCTGATTTTTGTCCTGATCGAATGGCGCGAAATTAGAAAGGAGCAGTCTTTAACACTGTCTATTATTAAAAATAACGTGCAAAGTGGCCGAAAAGGGGTAGTGGCCGGTAAACCGGTATATTTACCCTATTGTCGACAAATTGGAATGGTCACTTTTGATTTGAAGTAGGTATTCGTTGCTGGGTGCGGGAACTCAATAGTTATCAAAAAGGCTTAGGTACTATCTACCTATTACAAAGCACAAATACCTACACAATGCTACGGTAAACTTAATTATTATAAAAGTACATATATCACAGCCATACGAGTATATAACCACTTACCTGTAGATTTAAAAAAACTTGATGGTAAATTATTTAAGAGTTTTAAAAAAGTGGTTAATTAAAAATGTATTTTATAATATGCATGAATATTTTGCCAAAAAAATAGTGATTGTTATTGTTTTTAAGATTGTTTATAAGATGGTCAGCACAGACATACTTAAGTTTATTAGATTTTAATATTTTTATTTTGCTACACCCGACTGGGTAGACTGTTGAAACCTACCAAAAACTGTTAAACACCTTATGTACACAGTTTTAAGCAATAAATATCTAAATTATAAAAAAAAAAAATTATAAGTTTGCTTTTTGACCACCCGTATTCCATTGCATTAGCGGTGATTTTTGAGGTTTGAAGTGTTGTCATGAACAAAAGACTTGAAAACAATGATGTAGGTCTGGTGGTCATAGAGGGGCTAAGAGCTTTCAAATCCAGAAATGGAGGTAATATAATTTAGTTCTATTATGTAGTGTTATAACTTAGAATTTTCCAAAATCGAAAAAATTTCAAAAATTGGTATTGAGTAAAATAAAACACGAAGAAACGTTGTGTTGGCAGTGGGGGGACTTTCACCCATATACTGCTAACCCAACTATTCCTCTTTTTTTTACACGGTTGGCAACGCGCAGGTGGTATCCCTGGTGTTACAAAGCGTAATTTAGGCTACAGTAACCGCTTATCATCAGGTGAGCCGTATGTTTGTTTGCTACCTTAGTGGTATAAAAAAAAAGATGACTAGATTGGCGCAGCGACTGAGCCATCGGCTACTGCACCACGGGTTATGAGTTCGATCCCCACACGGAACAAATATCTGTATGATCTACAGGTTCTGAGTGTTTGTGTATGTGAAAGTTGTGTTTGTGTTTGTAAACGCACCCACGATACAGGAGAAAATCCTAGTGTTGGGCAAGATTTTTTTAAAAAGAGAAGTAATAATGAAAAATATTGATTTGGCTTACGAGCGCAACGCACCGGTGGATCCAAAAGCTTGCAATTATGCAAAGGAATTGTGACAATCAAGATCATCGTGTGTAAAACATCGCAGTTACTTTCTACTAAATAAAAGTTCATTTATTTTTCCACCTAGAGTATGTTGAATACGTACTGTAGATGTCGCTACCAGGAGTCAGCATATGACTGGCTGGTTTAAGAAGAATTTGAATTTGACTGTAGAATGTTTAGTCAAGTGATTGACGCTTGTCAGTGAGAATTCCCTTGACCTTTGAAGAATAAAGTCCTAAAGTACCTTTTAACCGAGTTTCTTTGAATAGCCTCCTAGGATCCCATAAGGGTCCTATAGTACCTACTCTCTATATAAGTACTGAAATAGATAAAATGCATTTTCCCAGGTTTTGAAGAAGCATCGCAGTGGGCGGCGCGCGTTTTCCAGTCGCTCGCCTTGAAGTATAATGCGAAATGAGGCCTCGCTCTGGGAAGGGGTCCGGCGAAGGCTGGACCACAGCTTGTCATGGCCATTGGGAATGTCACGTGTAAACGTGGGTAGGGCTTTTTTTATAAGAACTCTCTTTTTTTAAATCAATACATTTGCAGCTACAAATTCTTTCTAGCAATTTCTGCGACACATTTTCACGGTGTCCATTCTTATAACTTCACTAAAAACTTTCTAGTTAGCTTGGATTTTGGATAGCATCAATAATGTACCTACATATCGTAGGTTATTGTTTTTTTTAATGTTTCACGCGTTGGTAATGAAGCCAGTCCACAATAAATATATATGTATAAGGTCAATCGCTACTGCATCAGTAGATACCTACTTCATATATAGAAAGCGCTTTTGCCATGGCCTTTTATTTTTTCTTTATTTATGACAAAAATAAGCTTCAATGTTTCTTCTATTTTCGCCATTATGTACCTAATTGGGTACAATTTTAAATTTAAAAATCAAAGTTACCTTTATCTTACAAGTAACATAATTAATTTGTAACACGAAATGTGAAGATAGAAATTAAAATAGTATGTATATCGAAAATAAAAACTATCGAAATGAAACTAAGTAGGTATATCGAAAATAAAAACTCAACTTCCGAAGAGATTCGTAGTTTTTTTGTTTATTTTCTTCTCTTTGACGTCGTAATATAAAACTACCTAACGTTCTACATAAGTACTTTTCATCCCATCTTTTCGAAAAGGACGACTTGGTTCGCCTTTAAGTGGCCCCAAAGGTGTTTTCTATAGGAAACTATTAGCGGGCAGTAGGTAATGAGTTTAATCCTCTTTATAAGTGCCCCGCAATTAATTATCTTTTCCGCGCACTTTTTGAATTTCTTAGGAACATCTTAGTGTGGCGCTGAACACTAAGATGTTCCAATGAAAATTTGATGAACCACTAAGGTGATGAAAAGTAGAGTGTATCACTCGGGCGCAAAATGTATTTTTGGCTCGGGTGACGAACTCTAGAATCCCCTTCGCTCTGGATTCAAAAAAGCGTCCTCGCCGTAAAAATATTATTTTGCTCCCATACGATAGGCATTTACTATTGTGTTACGTTCATCAGTAAACAAGCCGATCCGACGGACGTTGTCCCGTCCAAATTATCACTACATAGTATAAAACAAAGTCGCTTTCTCTGTCCCTATATCCCTATGTATGCTTAAATCTTTAAAACTACGCAACGGATTTTGATGCGGTTTTTTTAATAGATAGAGTGATTGAATAGGCAGGTTTATATGTATAATACATATTATATATTGCACCCGTGCGTAGCGGGGACGGGTCGTTAGTATCTAAATAAATTTCACTTGCCCTGACATTTTCTTATTGCTCGGCTCCTAAGGGTCGTAGCGTACCGAATGTTAAATACATTATAACTTACATGATCAGTGCTCCACGAGGAAACGTTGTGTTGGCAGTGGGGGACTTTGACCCTTATACTGCCAACCCAACTATTCCTGTTTCAATACAGGATCGGCAACGCGCAAGTGATACTCATGGTGTTGCAAGCGTATATAGGCATACACGGTAACCGCTTACCATCAGGTGGGCCGTATGCTTGTTTGACACCTTAGTAGATTAAAAAAAAATGTTTTATATATAATTTTCATTGATTGATTTTGCATAATTTTGAAGCGGCATTAAAGGGCTTCCAATAGGTTCCAATTTTTTTTATGCACTTGGCGGTGTAATACAATGTTCTAGTGCTAAATAATGTTGACGCCCTTTCAAATTGTGAAAGAAATTTTAAAATCGCAGTCACCACGTACCTACTCACAAACTCACAAAATTCGCACTCTCTTTATAGTTTAAGATATGCGAAATATTTAAATGTATTTATTTGCCATAAAGAACCGCAAGTATTCCAGAACGTTCGTTCGCTTCGTCATGTGTGGGCTGGACCACCTCATCGATCGCCAGCTCTCGGCATCACTGTTCACTGGGCCGTGTGCGTACAGCCCAGCACATAACCTGTCCACAAATTCTCACGGTATGACTTTCTTTATGAACGCTTTCGCACGCCAAAAAATATGCGTATTTTTTATCGATTCAGCATCCGTTGATGTGAGGCTTCTTTGAATTTAGGCATCTAACAGATGCTGATAATCATATATCTATACTCGTATTTATAAACCATCATCAATCAATATACTGTCCCACTGCTGGGCACGGGTCTCCTTCCAGAATGAGAGAGATTAGGCTATAGTCCATCACGCTAGCCTAATGCGGGTTGGCAGACTTCACACACCGTCGAGAATAATCTCTAAGGCACGTAGGTTTCCTCATGATGTTTTTTTTCACCGTTTTAAGCGAGTGATTAATTAATTAGGTATTAATTCGCGCATGATTTCGAAAAGTCGAACTCGAGACCACCGACTTGGCAGTCCAATGTTCATTAAATTAATAATTCAAGTCAATGTTTTACTTTTTTTTAAGCTAGATGGCTCCCGACCGACTGAGAAGAAACACCGAAACAATAAAGTCCAGACTTAGCAAGTAGTAACAACACATATTAATTATATATATATTTGTAATATATATATACTTGTTATAGGGGCAGCAGAAATACAACATTTGTGAAAATTTCCAATGTCTAGCTATCTCGGTTCATGAGATACTTAAATTACAGGCCTGGTGACAGACTGACGAAGGGACGGACGGACGGTCAGATAGACGGACGCACAGCGGAGTCTTAGTAATAGGGTTCCGTTTTTACCCTTTGGGTACAGAACCATAAAAAGAGCGAATTTTTTTTCTATAGGCTAGGTTCAATTCCCACTGCACAGTTGGAATTTTGAGATATTCGAAACTGAAAAGTGAAAAGTAAATAATAAACTGCTGTTTTATCATCTACAGAAGCTTCAGCTTACTCAATACGGAAACAAAAAAATGCAGTGGTATCTTTCAAAATCCTTAAAATTCGATATTCCTGCGAATAAGCAGAGTTCAATCAATTTGAAACAATTTCCCTGAGACAGGTTGGCTCCGGCATACGGCATCATGCATGACCCCGCCAACGCTACCTGGGTGGCCCCTGTGTATTCGGACACTAATCGGTATTGATATTCGGATCGTGTTCGTACTGATAAAGGATGAATATGTCAATAATAATTTAGAGGCAAGTATTTTTGGTGTGGTAGAATATCGTTAGGATGTTAGGTATGTTAAAACTTTAAAATAAAATTACTTTTTACGGATTTTATAGCGTTATATTGATACTAGCTGTTGTGTTTAAAAAAATACAATGATTTACGTTTAAAAATAATAAGTAGGTTCTTGCGACGTTAAAAAATATACTTACCACTATAAATAACGAAAGAGTACGAGAGTACGAGACTACACCTAAAGAAGTTCTACACCAAGTGCTAATTTTGAAATAATTTTCTTTCAGTAGCTAATTCCAGTAGCGTGCACAATTAGAAGCCTTACAAACTATAAATTGTTTATGTAAATATAATTAATTACCTCATTACTTATCTAAACATCATCGGACCGCTAAACGATTCTCACCGCAGCAACTGAGCAACAAAAGCTTCCGCGCGGCCGGCCATGTTAACCCGATACGATGACAGCCACTTTCCCGCGCACAATATGTCATGTTTTTTTTTAGACGAGGGGTTGGATACAAACAGCCAATTACGGTAGGGGCGGGAGTGCACTTAGCACACTTGAAAGATAGTTTAGTCACCAACAACGTGGTGTAAGGGCTCGTCCTCCGCCCGAAAAGTTCATGAAAAAATATTTTAATTTGTAAACGCACGCCGGTGTTGCCATGGCGCATGTCTCGACCGATACGTTTAATTTAATTAGTGAAAGGAGGTTTTATGTGAAACTGTGATTTGTGATGTGTTCCAATATATTTACGTGTTATTAGTGAAATTTAGTGGAATTCTTTTGGATATTTTCTTCTATAAAGGTGCGTATACGACGTCCATAGTTCTTGTTTCTTTTTATTTGTGCAAATAGGTAATTTAATTATCAGAACTGACAGGACTTGTAGCACGTAGACAGCAATCATATTTAGAAAATAAATATTGATCTTCCGTTTTCTGATTAAACACATATCCTTTAAACAAATTAAACCCTAAGTATTTCCCGAAAACTAGGTAAACGTTTTAATAGGACCGGAGGTGTCGTGGCGAATTTCACGGATCATGGGGCCATAGGGCCGTGAAGGCAAGTTTATAGTCGGTACGAGTCCGACATACGGAGGATCCATGAGGGTTTTCCGTACTAGGTCGGTTTCATAAAAAAAAACACGGGAAAGTATTACAATAAAAAAGCCGTTGTGATCATGATTATATCGTAATAGAAAATATTAGATCAAATGATCAGAAATTACTTATTTTCCTTTCTTTTTGCATGAATATTTAAAAATATTAGCTGGTACACAAAACCTTTTTTTAACTTTACACCGTTTTTCTCCCTTTGCGTAGGTATTTCAAAGGCGACTTGGGATTAATAAGTTGTACGTAGGTAGTAGTATAGTCATCGGATTTAAAAAATGTACTTACAAATCGATTACTGAATCATCATCGATCATCTATCTCGAGATGTTTGAGTTGGCAGTCAAATGATCATATCTAGGCTATTGCTATCGATTATTGAATAATTGCATTAAAATAACATATCATGTAGCCGTCTTGTAAACTTCAAAGTACTTATTAGGTACTTTGTAATAATACAGGCCTACCTTTTTTACTTCTCTCTTAGCGTAATCGCAAGAAGACTTGGGGGGAGGATTAGGTTATACCTAGGCCTACTTAGCAGTACTCATACGATTTAAAATGTGTACAATATTATTAAAAAAACTATTCTATAATTGTTGGATGACACTAGTTTTCGGTGTGCTTACGTCTAGACGCTCCTTGTGTTACTCCGCACCGGTGTCACTGTAGTGAAGCTGTCGACAGCCTCGGGCACCATGGCTTGTCTCTGCAGGAGTACAGGGCGCATAGCACGGCATGCCAATATAATGACATTATTTTTGTCGTGCTCTTGCCACCGTCGGTGTGCCAGCCGTATAGAGCCAAATGGTTTGGCACGCGACGATATTTATTTTTATTTATTAACTTAGGTTCGCCCACAGCATATATATATACACGTACAGATACAAGATTATAGGTACTATTCTAATATATATGCCAATTACGGGTAAACACAACATTTACAACATAGACGCCCGATTACCGCTTAATTGCTACTTATATAACACTAGTTATGCAAAAAGAAAACAGAAGACAATATAAAGAGAAACGATTTAGATTTTAGGGGAAAAAAAAATGAATATAAATAAAAATTAAAAAAATAATAATAATTAAAAAACAGAGTAATTTGAAGAATGGATTCGACTACTTTCCTTTAATGTGTAGGGAGGCCAAAATTCTTGTTTTGAATTTCGGCTTGGAGTCATTAAAAATATCAGCTTCGGGTACGGACTTATAAAATGAATTTAGGTTGTTACACATCTTAATGAGTGGTGAATTGAGACCTATGTTTGTAAACGTAGTAGGGCGCTGTAGTACTGTGGTTGTGGGATAGCGTGGAATTTTGGGTGGAACTTTTAATAAAATACGCGATAAAAGCTCACTGCAATCGATACGGCCGTTCACAAGTTTGTGAAGGAACATAAGACTATGCATAGTTCTTCGTTGACGTAATGAGGTCATCTTGAAAAAGCTCAGACGCTGTTGATAGGGACACCTATGGGATATGCCAGGGGAAATAAAAGCAAGGTGTTTGGTGAAGGCTCTTTGGATGCTCTCCAGACGCTGAGAATGTATTGCGTAAAAAGGGTCCCAGACAACGCTGGCATATTCCAACCTGCTGCGCACTAAGGCATTGTATAGGACCATTTTAGTTTTAGTAGACCTGAAACCCTGCGTATTACGCTTAAGAAAACCTAGTAATTGGGCTGACTTATTAACACAACTGTCTACATGTTGCTTAAATGTTAATTTCCTATCCATGATCACTCCGAGATCCCGAATCTCATCAACTTTACTTAGTGTCACGTTGTTGAATGTATATGATGTTACGCTGGATTGTTTCTTTTTTGTAAATTTAATGTGGAAACATTTTTTGACGTTTAGAGCCATACCATTTTTATTACACCAATTATGTACTCGATTTAAGTCATTTTGAATCGCCACGGAGTCGTTAGGTGACATAATTGTCTTGTAAATCTTTAAATCGTCAGCGAACATTAAAAACTTGCAATTTTTTATTTGATGACCTATATCATTAATAAACAGCGAGAACAAAATGGGTGCTAAATGGGAGCCTTGCGGTACCCCCGAGACTGATACGTATGGTTGTGATGCGTAACCATTCAAAACAACGACCTGTGACCTTTGTTGGAGATAAGATGTGAACCACCTCAGAAGTGATCCGTGCACGCCATTGGCTGCTAGTTTTGACAAAAGTAGTGAGTGACTCACTTTGTCAAAGGCACTGCTAAAGTCCGTGTACACCGTATCCACCTCCAGTCGTTTGTCTAGAGATTCAGATATGTGGGACACAAACTGAATCAGATTGCTTTCCACTGAACGACCCGCTTTGAAACCATGTTGGCAGATTGAGATGTTTGAGTCGAAGTGACGTGTAATTATGGGACAGACAAGTGTTTCAAATATTTTAGGAAAACATGACAGTATTGATATTGGACGATAGTTCTTCACGTCTGCAGGATCATCTTTTTTATAGATAGGAACAATTTTAGCCTGTTTCCATACCTCAGGAAATATGCCTTCAACCAATGAACGATTGAAGATGATGCTTAACGGAAATGCCAGTATCTTGTAACAGCGTTTTATAAAAATGGGGGGGATGCAATCTGGGCCGGGACCTTTCGAGGAGTCCAACTTCTTAAGCTTCGTAAGAACTTCTCTTTCAGTGAATTGTATTTTACCTACAACTTTTTGTACATTAGGGGATTCTTCAGATATGCCTACAGAGTTGGAGCTGTACACTGACGAGAAATGTTGGGCAAATAAATTGGAGATTTCTGGTCCAGTATTCGCAACTGATCCATCCAAACACATGCTGGAAGGAAACTTTGACTGTTCCTTACGTTTGTCCTTTATATAACGCCAAAAAGCTTTTGGATTTTTGAGTATATCGGATTCAATTTTATGTTTATAAGTGTGATAGCATGATCTTATAAGCTTATGACATTGGCCACGTAATAAATCATATTCTATTATATCACGCGGATTTTGATATTTGCGATATCTTTGTCGAATTTTTTCTTTCTGGTGAAGCAGTTTAATTAATCTAAATGAAAACCAAGTTGGATATTTTTGCTTTCGATGGTTATATTTCGGTACCGATATATCGATATAATAATAATATAATGTACGATCATCAATATTTGTTATGTCATTGTACTGGAAGAGATTATTTAATGAAATAAAGTCTGTTAGTAAGTAACCTAAATTGTTGCTGTAATTTGAGGGAAGTGTGTGATAGAAACCTTCATTCACTCGAGTCCAATTTATAAAGCCCAAATTGAAGTCACCAAGAATTATGACATCATCTACGTTAGCAATTACATTATTTGCATTGTTTAAAAATAAGACTAGATTTTCCTTTTTGATAGGAGGCGGGAGGTATACTGTACATATAGCGATTTTTCTTGTAACGCTTTGGATTTTAGTTTCTATAGTTATCCACAAGTCTTCCGAACTGGTCTCCCAGCTCTGCATTCTTGTTGATTTCATATCTTTTGAAACGGCAAGCAACACTCCACCTCCATCTTTTTTGGAAGTACAGAATCTATCTTTGCGATAAGTGACATACCTGCCATCTATGATTTCACTGCTAGATATACTTGAGTTTAACCATGTTTCTGTGAAGGCAATAAGGTCGTAGCTATTTAACAGTATATTATGGTAGATAATATTAGTTTTAGTTCTTGTACCTCTCACATTTTGATAGTAAATATCAAGCATTATTGATTATTAAACACCAAAGTATTTCAAACCATATTGTAAAGAACAATTTACCTATTACCCTACTGCGGCGAATCCAATAGGAGGAGGCTTGATTTTTAATCTTTTCAAAGTATCTGCGTTACGAATATAAATGGAATCATGATCTATGTCCTTCCGAACAAAGATTCTGCCATTGCGGACCCAGACAAATTTATAAGAAGTTTCCTTAGCTAATTTTCTCGTTGCTGCATGTAACTGTTTATTGGCTGGGCTCAGATGTTCGTTTACAAATACGGGGGCACGATTGCCGGCGATACCCAAGTGATGGGAATTCAGTTTATCTTCAGGGTGTTTTTTATTATAATTGATAACTGCGGCCAAAATTGTGTCACGCTGCCTAGGAGACTGTAATTTTGCTATAACTGAACGTGGACGGTCGCTGTCCTTGTTCAGCTTCGCGATTCGAGTGATCTGCAGGATATCTTTGTCATTCAAAGGACTTCCAATGGTTGTAGATAGGTTAATGAGTGTGTTAGCTAGGTTTTCATTCTTGTACTCAGGTATACCGTTAATTTCGATATTACTTTCCCGCAAATGCTGCTCAACCACACCCAGCCGTGTTGTTAACTCGTTGACATTTGATTTCAGACGCTCATTATCGGCCTGCAGGTTTGCAATGATGGAATCCCCTTCTTCAAGTCTGTTCTTAATTTCCTCGAACTTCTGGTTAAAGAACTGAAGTGAGTTATGAAAATCATTCAAGCGCTCATTGATGCTAGACAGCTGATCCGCCACCAACTCTTTAATGGAATTTTTTATAGTAATTCCTAACTCCTGTTTTATAATGTTCCGTAACGACTCTTCCGTGACAAGCTGTTCTTGTCCGGTTTTCCAATTTGACAACATCTCCAGTAGATCAGTCTTGAAGGCATTGAATTCTGGGTGAGGTGCAGGGTCTGGCTCGTTTTTGGGAGAGTCGTCCAAGCGAATGCGCTTGTTTCGCATAGTAATGTTGAATCCGTCCGATGTTGCGTCAATTTTTGTTGTTGATGACGTTAAGTCTGGTTCAGAAACTGATTGTCCTTGAGTTAAAGTTGGTTTGGGTGGAGTTCTTTGCATTTTGATAAATAATAAAAAAGAAAAACTGCTATTAATATTGGCAATAATTCAGGAACTTATTAAATAATAATAAAAAAAATACAAAAAGCGTTTTTTTTGCAAAGTGAGGACCGAACTCGAACACAGTAGCGAAGTACTCATTAAGCAGGCGCTATGCCGCTAAGCCACGCCGTCTGTGTCATGATGATGTCACGATATGTAGAGACCAGACGGTATGTCATTATTGCCCTGGAGTTGGGTAGGTGTGGGATGTAACTTGAGTCGATACCCTTGCTCCATCTGATCTTCCAAGCTCAGCTGGCTGTGCTGGTGCTGCTGCTGCGGCCGCGGAGACCCTTAAGCGGCGCAAATATAGTAGGTAACCTCAATCGGTAGACGGTAGGTAGGTATTTCCCAGTCTCCCCAGGGATGTGCCTTAATAGGCGGTGCACAGGGGGGTTCTGGGGTGGTTTATTAAGAAGACACAGTGCCCTCCTCCATGTGCTGATGGTGGCGGGGTGGTTTTAGTGGGTAAGAATCCCACACTCCCCGGTCTAAACGCTGTAGTTTCAAGATTTACCCCCGAAAAAAAAAGGTATTGCCCAGAAATAGTATTCCGGTGCCCGAACACATGCACGAGGGACGATCTCTAACGCTGTTGAGGTGGCCTTACAATATTACTCGGAAATTCTTTAACCATTGACTCAATAAGAAGTGGAAGAAGCTGGTCTGATGGACGCTGACAGAGCCGACTGCAATTAGGAAAGCCTAAGAGGAGGACTGAAGGATACACTGATACAATTATCAGTACGTTATAAGTATATATATATAATATATAATATTTTTGGGACATTTTACACAACACCATCTAGTCCCAAACTAAGCAGAGCTTGTACTATGGATACTAGACAGTGGATATAATACTTATATATATATTTTTTTGTAAATACATACTTATAATACATAAGAAACACCCAGACAAACACAAATACTCATGTTTAATCCACACAAATATTTGTGTCCTGTGGGAATCGAACCCACGACCCCATGATCAGCAGTCCGGCACTCGAACCGCTAGACCACAGAGGTTGTCAAAATAATAAATAATAGTATAATATATAAATAAAATTTTCAACACACTTGCTCATAAAATGGCTCTTATTTCACCGCAATTAGGCACGTAATGACCTAGATTATCAAACTGTTACTTTTTCATTGCTATTATTCACAAGTGAGTTATAGGGTTTTTTTATTTTATTAGTTGAGTTGCTTTGTTCTTAAAAAGCATGCTCGTTTCATGCAACTTCGTATTTAAATATAGATAATTTCAACTTGAACGTTTTTAATAAATAAAACTTTCACTCAAATATAACTTTTGTTTTCTCTGTAATAAAGAAAACTTTGAATTCCCTATTTTGTATGTGGCTAAAACGCCATCCGCGAAAAGCCAAAAAAAAAAGAAACCTCATTCTTTTAGCCTATGGCCGATCGCCATTATTCGCCATTGTTTAGGAAAACAGCTGATTCATTTTTCCCGCCATTGCGGAATTTTTTCACAATTTAAATTATAGTTACACACTTGTACCATAATGTACTATTTTACCTGTAACTTAAATTAATTATCTAATATCGCTTAAACCGTGAAGGAAAACATCGCGAGGAAACCTGTGAGTTAGATATTTTCTTAACGTTGTGTGAACTCTGTCAACCCGCATTAGGCCAGCATGGTGGACTATAGCCTAATCTCTGTTCTGAGACTCGTGTTCAGCAGTGGGCCGGTAAATAGTTGAATAAGAAAATGGTGACGCTCTTGAAGATGATTTTGTTTCATTTGAGTACAATATCAAATGGCTGCCATTATGAGACCTTATGGAATGTACCGAGACATTTGAAAGTCAATGCATATTAGGCTCAATAAGCCACTTACTATTATGGGTATGAGTTCGGGTTCCAAATATAAATTAATTGTAGCAGAATAGCCCTCTTAAGCCCCCAGTTGGGCTAAAAAGACCGCATTTTATTAATCATAATATGATTCACATTAGAATGTTTTTAAGGATCTGCTATGGTCCTAAATATGAGTAAATATTTCATACATTTTGCACAGCACCATTCAACATAGGCCCAAACTCAGAGCTTGTACTACGGGTACCAAACTACTAGTTGGTACCTACCTGCTCTTTTTTGTGTAAATACACACACACAATTCATACAAAACACCCAGACAAACACAAACACGTTATCTTCATCATATAATATATTTGTAGGGAGATCGACCTTGTGATCGACAGACCAACACACCGACACTCGAACCACAGACCACAGACATCGTTAAATATTAAATTAATTTCAAAGGAAGCTCTAATAGGGAAAACAATCAATTGACAGATAGGTTACTTATCTATTATTGCCAGACTCCAAGATCTGTTTTACTTACTCCCCATTTAAATAATACCTAGCTTCTTATAAAATAACTAGCTGACCCCGCAAACGTTGTTTTGCCATAAAAAAAAATTTAGGGGTATGAAAAATAGATGTTGGCCTATTCTCAGACCTCCCCGATAAGCACAAAAAATTTCATCAAAATCGGTCAAGCCGTTTCGGAGGAGTATGGCAACGAAAACTGTGACACGAGAATTTTATATATTAGATTCTTTAGAGGTAGGGCATAGTGGGAGTAATTCCACTCAAATTGGAGCTGCCCGACTGGGGAAATATGTCCGCCTTGCAGAAAAACGAAGTGAAATATTTATCATTGCTTTGAGCTGTGTTGTGTTCCTAACGGTTTACTCACCGTTGCCAGGTTGCCAGTGCTCCGCTAGGAAACGTTGTGTAGGCAGTGTGGGGACTTTGAACCTTATACTGGCAACCCAACCATTCATTACAGGGTCGGTAACGCGCAAGTGATACTCCTAGTGTTGATTGAAATGCTATAGGCAACGAACCGCTTACCATCAGGTGGGCCGTATGCTTGTTTGCCATCTTAGTGGTATAAAAAAAAAGTTAATTAGGGAAAGTAACACTGGGTATGCCTCTAGCTGTCAAGCAGTTATTACTGCTGTTAATCATCATCATCAATCCATATACTGTACAACTGCTGGGCACTGATCTCCTCTTAGAATGAGAGGGATTAGGCTACAGTCCACCACGCTGGCCTAGTTCGGGTTGGCAGACTTCTCACACCAGCAGATTTCCTCACGATGTTTTCCTTCACCATAATAAGCGAGTGATAATTAATTATTCCCTTTATTCATATTTTTACAATTTTTTTTTTATTTTTTATTTTATCCTAAGTATAAACATAAAAAAACATTTAGAAATATAAAAAATAGAAACCCGCCTGCATCGGGAGCAGCGTCCAAGCTACCGGTGGTCAGGGCCCCAGAGAAAGAAACCTCCTAACAATACGGGCCGTGTCCAAGAGTACTGCTTTCTGTATCATCTCTTGGCTATTAGGCCATTGGCTGACACAACGATTGGTACAATGACTGCTGTTAATTAATTATTATTATCTACTGCTGTTAATACTGTATGGATAACCTAACAAATAATAAACCTACCAAAGCGACCACTAGGTACGGTAACAGTGTTGTGGTTTAGTTTTTAACAGTAATCCGAGACACTTTATGAGGTCTTATAAAGGTGTTTAAGTAATGCAGGCATGTGTTAAACCTCATAAAATCCTTCTACTTTTTGCCTTCTACTTATTGTTTTGTTTAGAGATTCATAATTGGTTGTCCGGTATGCATGAGCCGAATACCTGTTCTTGAGCAAAAATAAACTGTTCTGTTCTATACATGTCCATGAAAACGTTGCACGGTGTAGGTAATGAATTGATTTCTGTTACGTTAGAAAAGGATAATGTGAACAGATGATGTTCTTCATCTGAATGATTATTAAATATTGATAAGGAGAAGGCTATCCAAATGAGGTCCGGGAGAAATAAAAAAAAACTATCAAAAATCTTACGGGTTCCAGTTGCTTTTAAAAGCGATTTAATTATACTGACTTTACTCAAAACCTAAAACAGTTAAAACTGTAAGTACAATATTTTTTTACTATATATTAGACATTGAATTATAGTGTCAGAAATCAATAAATACATTCTATTGTTCAAAATATCCAGAAATGTGCTCAAATTAATTGTAATAAACAAAGAGATAGTGTCTTTTTTTTATTACTTACGGATTTTATCGCGTTATATTTGTAATCCCGACGGTTCGGATCCTTTACAGGTTCCATGAGTCTACCCATGATCATGGACACTATAAAAGGGTCCTCAATGACAGAATTTATTATTCGTAATAAACTCATGTAAGTACCCAAGTGTATTATTTATATTTTTGGGGACATATTTAACCAGGGTTTTTGTGGAGAATTAGCTTTATGTCCTACGCTGTTCGTGATTGTACCTAGATTATTAGAACTAGGTACATGTTGGTTACACTGGGTCAAGGTGCCACGGCAGAGATAGAGACCACAGTGCGTCCTCTGCTTGGGTACTTAGTTAACATACCGTCGATGAAATATCTTATTTTCACTCCATAAATTAGGTATATAATTAGACAAATAACGACAGTTAATCTGTTATATTTTTGGAATTACTGCATTTCAGAAAATAAATTAATCTGTTGACGGTAAATAAATTTTGTATTTAGGTACTATTTTGGAAATACAAGCTTACCTCTGTATTTATCATGAAGTAACGAAGCTTATTAAGACGTTATCACCGATTTGTCGAAGGCGTTCTAACGTCATTTGTCTAACGACCACTTTGACCACTGGACTAGCACGTCAAAGGTCTAGGGTTCATGTGCCTATTAATTATTAATTACCTATCAATCGCCTAAACGGTGAAGGAAAACATTGTGAGGAAACTTACATGGCTTAGAAATTTCTCGATGGTGTGTGAAGTCTGCCAACCCGCACTAGAGCAGCGTGGTGAACTATAGCCTAATCCCTCTAAATCTGAAAGGAGACCCGTGCCCAGCAGTGGAACAGTCTATGGGTTAAAGACTCGACATTTCATAAGTGTCTGTGTATGGTTTATATTTAAATAAAATTGATTGACTTTGATGATGAGACATTCACGTTTCCATACTATGCAATGCATTTTGATACTAGATAGGTACTACATTTAGTGAATTCCTTCCAGCAGGTTAATACGTATAATACAAGCATATTATAAGTACATACATTGCACCTGTACCAAGCCGAGGCGAGTCGCTAGTGATCAAGCTTTTTGTTTGTTTAAGTAATAAGATTTAGAGGTAAATCCAGGGTTGTCTATGCACATTTTGACCCTTACACTGCCAACCCAACTATTCCTCTTTCGTTTGATAGGGTCGGCAACACGCAAGTGATACCCCTGGTATTACAAGCGTCTATAGGCTACGGTGACCGCTTACCATCAGGTGGAAAGCTTGTTTGCCACCTTATTAGTAATAAAAACTGCCATTATAGCTGTCACTGCGGCTCTCTCAAATGAAACCGCATCCAATCTAAGTGTTTTTTAATTATTATGAAATCTAGCATTTTAGTTTATCTTAACAAAATGTCTCGTTAGATAATTTCTTAGCCTTTATTTCAAACCATTGTGTTTGAGTGTCAAGCTCCAGTTGTGATCCGGTGGAAGTCTAGCAGTTTTAATTATTAGTCGAGACCCCCAGCATCACAACTGGACCTTGACACTCAAACACATTGTCTTCATGTGTTATGTTCGTGTAAGTATATATTTTATTCACAACTTACGGCGTCTAAACACTATCTTAAACCATTCCAGCATGCCAACCCGCGACTACAAGCGACGGAAACTGAGCAACTGATTGTTGAACAATGAGCAGAATCTCCGCCCCTGCGCTATAGAGATGCGCGCACAGAGGCGGGGCAATGGATTGCTACGTGCCCAACAACCCGCAGTTCGGGTTGGTCGAGTACTGCCCGCCGGACCACGGGCTCTGCTGCGATCCTCTGCAGTGTACCTGCGGCGAGAACTCCTTGAGAGAGTTCCCGGAAGAGTGTTGTCAGGTGTGTGATAAAAACATTTGTGAATTTTTGCTTATGTTTCGTGGTGGATGAACTGTGCCAGCTGGAGGTAATGATTTATTTATTGAGTGCATTGATATTTGTAACTAAAATACGTTGACTTACTTTAGTAACATACTATTTTTCTATTCTGTCATCAATTTAATTTGGTTTGAGGAACACTGGAAATCGATAGGAGAATTGATTGGCGCCCAACGTGGGACCTAAATGTAGACTCAATTGAGGGCCCACGTTGGGCGCCAACTCGGTCGATGTGTCAAATAATATTTTCCAAAGATTAAAATAGATACACATTTCATTTCCAATGTAAATACAAAGGCCTAGCCACATAAATCATCTTAACGAAATAATTACATACAGTACAAAACATATGAAACTTATACTTAATACCTCACGGCGCATAAAGAAGAGTATATGTTTGACACAGTAATGCCTGGTATTGTTTGGGGTACCTACTATCACTACTAAACTGTTTCAATGCGTTTGTTTTTGTTTGATCGTTAATCTAATCCTTGGCTAATGGAAATCATACATTCTTGAGCTCTCTGTTCTTTCATTAGTAGTAGCCAAAGATTAAATTAATCCATACTTACATAAGGACATACGCTTTTGTCTCAAAAAGCCTTTTGCGATGCGTGTGAAAACGCGGGCAACGCTTGTGATTTATAATATTTATGTTATGATACAGGCCACTAAATAATATGGAAGAGAAATAGGAAACAAATAAAATAATAATTATATTAGGTAAGATCAAGTTGAGTTGGGCATCTAAGATAAAAAATGAAAGAAAGAACGAAAGAAAAAAGTAAGAAAGAAACTTTATTCTGACATTCGCAACTCGCAACACAAGATAAAATACCAAACAACAAAACAATTTATTTCAAGTCTTAACCTTATTAAGTACAGGGTTACCCTGTGCGATGTCAAAATAGGTCCATATCTCAGCACTATGCTGCAGTAAGCTAATCAAGCTGCAGCGCTAATATTCTGATAGAGCCGGTGATGAGGCCAGGGACAGTCTGTATAATATTATAATAAAATAAGATAAATATTAATAAAGATGACAAGCGCATTTACATTATTTTTCTCTCCGTAGTAACAATTTCATCTTACGACTGTTTCACATTGTCTAAAAAAGATTTGCCAAATACTCTCACCGGTTTTTTCCTGTAGGTGTGTTGTGTTGTGTGTTGTCGTTAAAGTGGTACCAACTTACTCATCCATAGTCCACCCAAGACTGTTGATGCTGTGAAAGATTCGAAACGTCGGGATTTATTATAATGTTGGCAATTCGATTCACGCAAAACGAGCTCACCTTATCCTTTGGTCTTGCAATAATTGTCGGCCTGGATTTTGATTCAAGTAATAGAATCTATAATAGGATTCCAAGCAGGTGGTAAGACCCAGCCTTCAATTAGCCCAGTTTTCAATTGGCTCACGAATCATCCTGTAGGTATCGACTTTCTTTCGCAAGGATTTGTGGTTTATCAAATTTGATGTAATGCTGGGCCTTGTCAAGTGTATATTCACAAACTCAATCTACTTAAAGTTTTTAGTATAAGTATCATGTAACCTACGCAAATGTCGTCGTGCGACGGTCATTGAGCTCTCTGAGTAATGACTGATACGTGCCGTCTGTTATTACTGATAAACTCAAAGCTGCTATGGCTGTTTCTTCAAAATTCCAGTTCAGATTCACCCAACATTGTAAAACTTAACATACCTATTTGTTACTGTTATGGTCTGATCTTAAAAAGTGACCATAATTCTCTAAAGTTATTTAGCGAAGGAAAAATTCGACCGCTAAGCCACCGCGGTCATAGCGTCTGGTGTACCTAAAACCAGAAGACGCAGGTTCGAATCCTGCCCGCGGTCGAATTTTTCCTTCGCTAAATAACTTTAAAATCTTAGCATGGAAAATGCCAAAAAAATACAAAAAGATAATTCTCTAAGTTTGGTTCCGCGTGCCTTCTCAGCTCTTCAGATAGGAAATGCCGACGTTATTTAATGTAAATAATTTAAAATAATTATATTACTTGCAAATGTAGCTGAAATATATCATTTAAATACGGCTAGTATTTAACTGCCAATCAAAAAATTACATTTTGTATACAAAACATGCACAGCAAAAATACTGATTGAGCGACAAAATTACTGATTGAGCAGCAAAATAGTCACCTCAAAATCTCAAAATATTGTTATATACACTCAAAACATTCAGATTTGGTTCTGGCGTTGTGTGGTCATAGTTCTAACCTAACCGATATCTGTATTTTGCTGCTCAATCAGTAATTTTGTCGCTCAATCAGTATTTTTGATACGCGCTTTATTATATTCCTTTAAATACCATCACGCCTGTACTCACTGAAGGGTTAGGTGGAGGTATACTAATTGTACAGGTACACTCATAGTTCACCGGTAGGTGTAGACTCCATGTAATGTGGCCAAGCCTATTGCCATTTACCGGTTACAAATCCAAACTCCGAGCTTTTTTTTCCGAGCGAACTTCGTCGAAAATCCCAAATAAATTGCTAGATCTGGGAATTCAGGACTTCTAGCGTAGCATTAGCGCTTTAAACCTCCAGACTAACGAGGTAGAGACAAAAATAATTAAAAGGCAGAAAATGTAGGCTAGGTAATCATCAGTATTTGATTGTAATCCAGTTATTCTTCTTGCAGCAGGAAAACGAGAACTGCTGCCCAGAAAATGGCGAAGAGCTAAACGCGTTAGGCGATACCATCGCATGCTCGGCGCTGTCGCCGGACGAGGCGTGGCCCCCCGAGGACATGGGGTCTTTCTCGCTTCCCCCACTCGACCTGGAGCCACTACCCTCGTTGTTTCCCTTTTCACCGTGTTCGGGATACAAGTAAGTTTCGTAATAATTCAGTCTTTAGTCAATCAAATCAGCCTATCATCGTCCACTGCTGGACATAGATCTCTCCCAAATCGCGCCTCAACACCCGGATCTCCACCTTCTGCATCCAGTCTGATCCAGCTGCCCTCTTGAGATCGTCGGTCCATATGGCAATCTTTAGTACAGTCAACAAAAGAGTTTGGTATGCATGCAGGTAGCGAACGAAATCTGCATTTTTACACAGATTGTGATTTAAATGATTACCCGTCAAAGGGTTTGCTGTGTAGCAGCTTACAATACCTGCGTTTGGACACATATTGCGTGATACATAATTACACAATCTTTAAAAAAACACGATCTTTAATTAGCTGCCTGTATACTTAACTCTTTTTTCGACCGTACCTAAGATAATTTCGGTTTCATGCTATGAGGTATTCAATAGTGTATGGATACCTGCATATCGAAATACATACCTACATACATTACTCGCGCCTATTTTCACATAGGGGTAGGCAGAAACTAAAGAAGGCCTAGGTATACTTTATTGCCTTTTGCATGCTCCACATATTATGTAAGCACATATTGTCACATGCACACGCCGTTTGCAAGTCCTACAGATCTCCATTAATAAAATTGAAGTGTCTGTACGTGATTTCAAAATAAGTTAATGCTAGTTAAGTAAGTATGTTCTCCATGTTTCGACCACTCAGCCATGGTTAAACCTTTATAACTTTCTGAATATTGGATCTACCCGTAACCATGGACGCTGTAAAGGGTCAGAAACGTCCGGATTAATAATATCAATATAACGCAATAAAATCCGTAAAAAGTAGTTTTATTTCAATAATATTCGTGTAAATATCGGAAATCAATTGGATCTACGAATTTGCGAATTTCATCATCTATTAGTGTTTTATAAATTCCTTCGTAATGTTGACGTACCTAGTCGTTTTTCTTCGACGCTGTGGCCGAACAGTCGAAACGGACAATAAAATTTTGGTGAAATCTGCGATTTATATTTTTAGGTAATCTTAACATACCGTTTTTTAATTTTTTTTCTGTTTAACTCAACTAAAAATAGGTAGCTCAACGGATTGTAATGATTAATTTTTAGATATTAAAACAGGAATTTTAATTTAAACTTTCGTGTTTTAAGTATTTTCGATTTCGGTATCTCGCAAGGTTCAGATAAGTTAAGATTTTATTTTTCTTTTCATCCGAAAAAAAGGACCATTTGAACGTGTACGTTTTCTTATATTTTGGGATGTTTATTACTCCGCTAACAAAAAACTTTAAATAAATGAATAATAAATAATTGGTTGTCAAAATTTGGTATAATTTTGTAGCTTTAGGAGTTTTATGTTAAGCCACAGTAGTTGAGAAAATGAAAATTATACAGAATGTTACAAAACTACCCGTAAAGGCGAAAGGAGGTTAAATAGGGCCTTATAACGAGTCCATTCACAATATTTAAGAACCGTAGTAACGCTGTATAACATACCCCAAAAAAAGGAAAACAACAACATTTATGAATGAAAAATAGAAATAGGTACTATTAAAGTAGACAATTAGTAGGTAAAGTAGGTAGGTACGTAAGCCTTTCTGTTAAATAATGTGGTTCCCTGACATGACAGCTTACTAGGGTTGATAGCTTTGATAATTAATTATATCTTTAACTGGGGGTATTTTGTTACACGTTGTATACTTACAACTTATTTTATAATAAATATAACTATCCTAGATATAACTATAAGTAAGTCAACCATTTAGATACTACCTAACGACGATTGATCTGTTTTCAAGACTGCAATCCAACACATCTCGTTGTTAGCAGGAGTGGAGCGGGAGAATGCAGGGAGCGGGGAGGGGGCGAGGCGGCGGACGTCCTCCTCTCGCTGAAGCACGCCGTCGTCCACGGCGACTGCGCCTCCGAGGCCGTGCACCCTCAGGTACCACCATCCCTTTCACTCTCACCAAATACCCCACACATAAAACAAGGACGGATATAAATTCCCCCGTTCAATTTACGGGAATGAGTTTTGTCTCGCTCTCTCGTCAAGGATTTCGCTTAGCTGTTTCTGTCTAACAAAAGGGGTGTTTTGAGGGAAAATTTTGTATTGAAAACTGTGGAAACGGGGTTCCGCCCTACAAGGGTTTCGATATGAAATAAAAGTAATTAATACGGCATCCCGTATTATGATCGGCTTCCTTTTATGAAAGTATATTTGCGGCTTCATGGGATTTATTGAAATTATGATTTTGATCATATTTTGATGGATTAAATTTTGGCTCTATTGGGTTAGATAACATGGTAATTTTAATACTTGTCTACCTAGACAAAAATACTTATGAATAAAGTACAGTGGCCAGCACATCAAGCTAAATCAATCTGTAATTTTTTTTTTATGTATTTCAACTTTAATACAATGCAATAAAGTTCATATTCAATTGGGAAAATTTGACAGTTTTGGATTGCTTGACCTGCTGGCGTCTGTACATAATATTAACGAGAATGATAGGTAATGTACCTAGTAGGATATAATATAATACATAATATGATATTTTGTATTATACATACAAAAAGTAAAACAATAAAAGAAACTTTCTATGTCTGTTTGTCTAGTACTTAAAACTTAAGTAGGCAGGTAATTTAAAAGTAATAAAGAAATACAAAGCAAGTAATTTAAATGAATGTTAACCCTTACATAATTTTATTAAAAAGAATGTTTAATCCTCTTCCCGTTTGGGCTCCAGATCCACAAAACAAACTTTATTAAGTATTGTAAACATACGCTAAGAGGTAGTAAAACCATATAAATGATTAAAAAGTACATTGATAACGCGCAAACAAATTCACGTGATTTTTATTTTGGTCTAGACGGGGGACATTAAATCCCCCGCCGAAAGCGGACAAAGAAGTCTGCCGAGCAAAATGATTGCGAAACTCGTTATTTATATTACAGGATAAAAATACTTTCAGAGGAAATACGAATATGAATAACACGAGTACCTACAGACTATGTTAGGGCGCGTTCCCACTATGTCGTAACAGTACATTAATTTATCGTTGGACTACACTGTCGTCTCTAGCTGTTCACATTTTGACGACTATTTGTCATCAATATTTTTTCTCGTTTTAAGACGATCGAGTCTACCTATTCCTGTTGGATCGTGACGACATTTTATCGGTCCACGGCAGTCGGTTGGCTAGAGTTAGCTACAAATCTGCAATCGTGTGTCGTTGTTATTGCGACTATCTATCCTATCTACGATGGATAGTCGCAACAACGACACACGATTTGTCGTCAGGATAGTCGTGATGTTTTACAACTGTCTGCTAGTCATTTCCGTAGTCTTGACAAATTGTCAGATCAAAAAAAGGTAGTGGACGACTAATAGTGCCGTCCTGTATGTGAACACTTGAAGCTAAATATAAAAGCCACGACAGATAATCGTGTAGTATAAGCTATACTACACGATTATCTGTCGTGACGACATAGTGGAACGTGCCCTTAAGCTATTGAGGATTCGTGGGCAAGATTAGACTGTGCTTACTGCGCTCATTTAATGGAGAGATGACGATTCTTGACACATTGAGCGAGATTCCTCCAAAGAACACATAAAACCATCTGTACTGGTTGTCATTTACTGTGGAAATCTAAATCAATTCACAACCGGCGAAGATAATAAAAAATAGGTGGGTAATAAAAAAAAACAAGGGACACCCGGATGGAACGAAGTTCCTTTCATTAAAATTTAATAATAAAAAATAAAAAAACCTGTATACACTCAACAATTCACAACGCGCGAAATTCAAATATTGTCATTCACTCAATAATTCGAAATTCAAATATTGTTGACAAGCAAAAAGTGTCGTGACAACTTTTCGTAAGATTTTTTTCCGTCTAGCCCCCTTTCACAACGCGCGATAAGGAACTTCGTTCCAAAAACAGTTGAAATAAGAACTCTTCCTCCATCATCATCTTCATACCCTTATCCAAAATTACTTGGGGTCGGCGCAGTATGTCGTTTTCTTCCATACATCTTTAACAGCCGTCATCTCATCCTTCACATATGAATCCCCTCTTTTTTTTAATAACTAGCGACCTGTCCCGGCCCCGCTTCGCACAGGTGCAATGTACGGTCGGGGTCATAAGTTCAGTAGCAGTTTCACAAGTCTATCGCATCAAAATTAAGTCGCACTTACGACCTTTTTCTATAACAAACATTTTGCACACATACACGATCTCGTATATCGCACTCTTTCATCATTATCTAGACAGAAAGAGTGCGATATAATAATCATTTGCCTTAGTGACAAAACACACACTATCACCTCGTAGTTAATACCGTTTGACGGGTAAATCTTTGCATTGAAATCACTCACACATGTGTGTACTCGCGCAGTACCGTGCAGGCGAATATGATCGTTGACGTACTTATGGCCCCAGACTGTACCTACTAATAACATGTATTATACATATAAACCTTCTTGAATCACTCTATCTATTAAAAAAACCGCATCAAAATCCGTTGCGTAGTTTTAAAGATCTAAGTATACCTACATAGGGACAGACAGACAGTAGGAAGCGACTTTGTTTTATAGTATATAGTGAAGGCTTTATACTATGAAGTGTAGGACTGCCTCATTAGTCTAGTGGTCCTAAGCGCGACTGCTACGCTAGAGGTCCTGGGTTCGATCCCCAGGTCGAGCAAAGTGTTATTGGGTTTTTCTATGAAAATCTCAGTAGCAACTCGGAGACTGGACTTGTTTGTGCCCGGTTAATGGCAATAGGCTCGCCCTCTAATACATGGGACCTAAAAATACCGGCGAAATGTGGGTGTACATGAGTAAACCTCTGCCTAACCCTTCTGGGAATACAGGCGTGATCAGGATCGGACCGTGAGTTTAGGGGGGGCCTGGGCTAATACTACTTAGGGGCCCACCTAATTACTCAAAGTATAGGAAAAAAATGAGACAGTAAAATATTTGATTTAAAATAATGACTTTGACTTGACTTATTAGCTGGGGGCCCCTTGAATCCACGGGGGCCTGGGCTGAAGCCCAAAAAGCCATATGGTAGATCCGGCCCAGTGTGTGTCTGATTCTTTGCCTCACATGTCTATGTTTATTTATTTATTTATTTGGCTCACCAACAATTGAGTACACTAAAACAATTATGGAATAACGTGCAATCAATCTAGTCTAGTGTAACAATCCCTTACAGGTAAGCACATCATGCATTATATATTATATATTATGTTGTCCAGATGATGGTGAACAACGGTGGCTATCCATACTACGAGCACTATGGGGGGGCGCCCCTCTTCCCCACCATGAGCGTCAACGTCTCCATGAACATGACCATGCATGGGTGTCCGCCGGAACAGCTGTGTTCACAGGTTAGTTTTATACAAACTGTTAATCTGTATACGTGCCTGAAGGGCTGATAAACGACTTTTAATTATTATAGACTAGTTATTCGGCAAAGGAATAATCCTGCCCACTGTCGAATTTTTCCTTTGCTGAATAACTTTAAAATTTAGCATGGAAAATGGCAAAAATACAAAAAGATATTATAAACTAGCTTTTGCCCGCGACTTCGTCTGCGTGAACTTTACTTAATAGGTCTAGTCGAGTCGTTAAATTTTCTGAAATTATCCAATTTTCTGTGCAATTTTCTCAATTTTTCCTTCCGTAACAACAAGTCTACAAGTATAAGAAAACTTTAAAAAAAATAAGAATGAAATCGGTAAAGTCTCAAGTTATGACGTGACCAAGGGAAACAGGGATTCATTTTTATATTTATATGTATAGAATATAGATAGATAGCGTTTGCCTGCGGTTTCACTCGCATCTCAAAGGAGTTTTCGAGAATAACTAAAAAACCCGACTGCATAAAAACACTTTAAAAAAAACTAAAAAGACAAAAACAAGTCTAGTAGTCGGGACCCATTCAAAATCGTGACCGTCTCTAAAATTCCCAGTAATGGGTCCCGACTGCAAGATTGACTTTATTCTACGTTATAATTTATTATTTTATGTATTTATCGATAATGAAAACATTTAAATGGTGTAGTTATTCAATATTACTTTACATAGGTCTGGACTACTAGACTTGTTTTTGTCTTTTTAGTTTTTTTTAAAGTGTTTTTATGCAGTCGGGTTTTTTAGTTATTTTAATTACGTAACTTGTTTCCGGATTTTTAGTGCAAAACTACGAAAAATCTGCAGACGCTTAATTTAAAAATAAGGTGTGTTATTTACTTGTGCAAGATTTGATGAATGCATGAATTGATATATTTGATTATAATATATATTTAAGTAATCTGTTCGATATATTTGATTATAATATGTAATTAAGTCATTTATTTCAGTTATGTAATGGTTTACTATGTGTATGTATGTGTGTATGTGAGTCACCCACATATTACGTAAAGAAAACTAAATAAGTACAGACGCCAGCAATTCAAGCTATCCGAAACTGTCAAATTTTCCCAATTAAACATAGAAATTTGACAGATTGGGGTAGCTTGATGTGCTGGCGTCTGTATATAAGGACAGTAAAAATAATTCAGAATGCTTGATAAATAAATTATAACAAACAAATCGTATTTCCTAACCTCAATCTAAAACTACCTACGGACATTAACGAATAAATTATTTATATGAAAAAGTAGATGATTTCCTACAAGTCCCTTAACAATAAAGTAATGTAATGCTTTCGCTAATTGCTACCGAAAATTTGAGAATACATGATACGGAATGCTTAAAACATATTTTTCAGCCCACGCATTAAAGCGCATAAAGTCCGCCATTTTGTTTTTTTTTAATTTCATGTACCCAGTGACACTCGTGCCATCAAGACAAATCTAATGAGGTATCATTTATCTAAATCGGTTGCACCGTTGAATAGTTACGAGCGGACATAGGAACGGACATACATACATACATACATACATACATACATACATACATACATACACGTCAAACACATAACCCTCCTCCTTCGGCAGTCGGGTAAAAAAGGTAGCCCAAGATCTAATCTATTTCTGTACCATATTTCATCAAAATCGGTTTTAAGCGGTTTAGGCGTAACAGACGCGCGAATCATTTTATACATGAATACCTACAGATTTTAGATTATATTTATGTTATATTGTGTAATTAATTTGTACACGTATTGCGGCAGTATTCCCGAACCAGTACGACATGGGGGTCTTTAAGAAAAGAGCATACACATATTTAATAGGCCGGCAACGCATCTAAGGTGACAGTCACTGATGTCCATGGGCAGCGGTAGTCACTTACCATCAGGTGACCCGCATGTTCGTTTGCCCCCTCCGATATATACATTATAAAAAAAGTGTATGTAAGCAACACATAGGCAACCATCTAAACCAAAAAACCATCAAACACATTTGGTCATCTCATCTTGCTTATGTGGATCAATGCAGCATGCACTGAATTAGTGCCGGAAAATAATGCTTTTAATTCTTTTGATTGTATTAATTATTTTAAAGTATAAAACATGGTACTATCGTGACGGGTGGTTGAGCTCACTAAATAATTGTTGAGCTACACGATGACTGATGTATGCGTACAATATATATATGTAATATTGCTTGGAATTTTATTGTACAAGTTCAGATTTGCCTACTTACAAGGATGAATACTGTTACAGTCTGGACATTCAAAGAGACCATGATTCTGAGTTTGTTTCACCGTTTCTTCCCTACGTTGTCAGCTAGGAAATACCGGCGCCATCTAGTATTCTTAATTAAATATTGACATGTAAAAGTGTCTATATAAGATCTATTTTCAGCAATTAATATAATTTACTATGGAGTGCCCGAGTTACGTTATAGGTATCTTTATTCTTCCAGATGCAATGGAACCAAAATGCTTCAAATCCTTCAGTCAACGTGGTGTACCCACAAACACAGAATGTGATCAGTCCGTCCACCTACCCCTCAGCGACCTACTCCTTCACCGCGGACTTCAGAGCACCTAACCAGAGCGACCCCCTGATCACCGCCACATCAACCTTCAAGCCACTGCTACAGAATACTCAAAAACCAAACCCGAACTACTCAATATTTCAGCAGAAACCAAATTTTCCTAACCAGAAGAGTTTAGGTCAAAGCTTGAAGAGGCCATCTTCGAAGTTGTATGCGCAGGAGGCGCAAAAAGAACAGAATTTGGGGAGCGGGTATATCCTGAACCATCAGGGACAGATGCATCCTCAGGAGTACGGGTACACCGGGTGTGTTAACTCTCCGATGAAAGTTCCGGTAAATGACACTATCATTATAGTTTGTATAGCAATATAGGTACCTACGCAATATACAAGCATTATTTAAAATCATTGTATTTCAATAGTATACCGGTCGGAAACATTAATAATAGATACGTAACTAATCCCTGTTACTGGAATTACTTATTACTAGCTAGAATATAAGTAACCTTTATTTTTCTTTTTTAACCGACGAAAAAGGCATTATTGCTTATCGGCAGAGTATTCAAATTTAACAATGCAATGCTACGGCTCCAGACGAACTCTCTTCTTCTTTGTTGTTTCCCTCTAACTCCCAGTAACTCTGTAATGGTGCATCCACACCGCAGTAACTTTTTGTGGAGCAAACAGAATGCCACATGATAAAACATTACCTAGGGAACATTCTTCAACTTTCACGGCAACATATACTAGACTAACAAAATAACTTTTTGTTAATACTTGGAAACGTTGCTCCACGAAAAGTAACTGCGGTGTGGATACACTGGTCGTGGTAACATTGTTAGTGGCAGATTGAGAATTACGTCATCACAGATTGTTGTAATATGTGATTTCAAACAGGTAGGTGCTCTTAGCGGTTGTTCCGAAGACGACGAACAAAAGCCGAACCTTTGCCGCATATGCGGCAAAACGTACGCAAGACCTAGCACGCTGAAGACACACCTTCGAACACATTCTGGAGAAAGGCCATACAGATGTGGGGATTGTAACAAGAGCTTCTCACAGGCTGCCAATTTGACAGCCCACGTGAGGACACATACCGGCCAGAAACCATTTCGGTAAAACATTGAGTATTTATTATTAAAAAAAAATCTTTATAGGTATGTTGACTTATTCTATGTTACTTTAACTGCGAGAACACAGAGCCTTAGTAGTATGTAGTTCAAGTAGATTGGTATTTATCCTTTTGGCTCTCGCTGATTTACCTTTAACCTTACGCTATGTATTAGGGAAGTCACCGTTTCCTGAGATACAGGTTGTTACCTAGTTCAGAAGAAAGATCTCATTGTATTGTGACCTATTTGGTTGCTAATATCTCAACGTTATTTTATTTTTATTTTTTTATCTGTTCGGTGACTATCTTAAGCGAAAGAGGTGAGCTATAGTCAGCTGAATTCATTGTATCTAATTATTCACTTCACGCTTAACCAAGCCTTCTTGAAGGACGGACGAAATACTGAAACCACCACGATACCTTATTTAGTAAGCAACCAAATACCAAGCCTGTGCTGTACTTTTCTATATATTATTTCTTCACTTAGGTGTCCAATATGTGATCGTCGGTTCAGCCAAAGCTCCAGTGTTACCACACACATGAGAACACATTCAGGAGAACGACCATATCAGTAAGTTTTGCCGTTCATACGGCTTACACATGCATAAACCTTATACATATCCGATACCGTTCGTTGTGATC
The DNA here is from genome assembly GCA_964056405.1 of Acronicta alni. Taxonomy (NCBI): domain Eukaryota; kingdom Metazoa; phylum Arthropoda; class Insecta; order Lepidoptera; family Noctuidae; genus Acronicta; species Acronicta alni. The sequence goes on along the minus strand of OZ043937.1, from coordinate 9,992,378 downwards.
AGTTTTAGGTATTTTTGGCGACTGCTGAGAGGTATCTAATGTTTTTATTATTCAGAACAGAAATTAAGTAATTCCAATAACTAACTATATCAAATTAAAAAAGTACACTCATAATTAATCTTAAGTGTATGTAGCAAATAATAGAATTAAATAACTTAAGTAAGTAGTATAAAAACTTAAATAAAGGAACTTTTAGCAGACACATAATCACCATCGACCATTATTATATTGTCCCACTGCTGGGTACATCTCTTCTCATAATGATAGGGGTAAAGCTTTGGTCCATCGCGCTGACCTAATGCAGTTTGGTACGCTTCTCACGCCGGAGAGAAAATCTCTAAGACATGCAGGTTTCATCACAATGTTTACCTTCACCGTTTAAGCGAGGTATAATTAATTATTATGACACACTCGAGACCTTTCACTTGGCAGTCCAATATCAACTAAATCAAATCACAAAGCTGATACTGCTTTCAGCAGACACAATAGAAAAATATTTATTATGACCCTCTGGATGGTCGCGGTTCTTTATTAAATTAAAGTGATTCTTCATCAACAGGTGCAGATCTTGCAAGAAAGCATTCTCCGATAGTTCGACGCTAACGAAACATCTGCGCATCCATTCTGGAGAAAAACCGTACCAGTGTAAATTGTGCCTATTGCGGTAAGAAATAAGAAGTTTATAAATTCGTCATAACCCTTTAGGCTCGATTGGTCCCATTCGCAATTGAACCCATGTTCGAAAAAAATTCCAATTCGGTGTTCGTCCAATGCGCAGTTGCGGTTAATGGTATTAGGCTCGCCCCTGTTTCATGGCTCATAAACATACCAGCGAAGTATGGGTTACATTAGTACACCTCTGCCTGTATACCCTATACATTTATCTACCCTATTATAGAGGCCTGATGATATGCAGAAAGAGGAACATTACGTATGTTAGGTACCGTCATTTGATATTTGATTGAGGTTTCAACTGTACGTAAGTTCACTTCATCCTTGGACCCAACAGAAATAACACAGCGGAATTACGAGGATTTCCACAAGCTAGTGAATTATTAACCTACTGTAGCGTGTGGAAATCCTCGTAATTCCGCAGACTTCAAGCTGCCACTGCAAATGAAGCTTGAAGTCTGAAGCGGTACTAGCGTGTGGTAGATCCACACGCTAAGTATAGCTAATTCTAAATCTAATTCCGGAGAATTCAAGCTGTATTTACTGTAAATACAGCTTGAAGTCTGAAGCTGTATCTACTAGCGTGTGGATCCATGTAGAGGTACTGAACAATTACTCAAGTGTTCAGTTTCTCTACTTCATCGACTAACCTTGATCTCAATGTGGTTTTCCAACTCAATATTGCTTATCTTTTGTAACCTACAACCATCGTTTTTTTTCCAGATTTTCCCAATCCGGCAACCTGAACCGCCACATGAGGGTCCACGGAAACATGTCAGGCGGGATGCTCGGCTGACACTTGCAGAGGTGCGGCTTTTCCGCCGTCTACTATTGAACTGAGGTGGACTAAGATTGCACGAAGAATATTTGTAAAACGGACGTTATTTTGGACAATATAAGTGAAATATCTTCTGTGTTAACAAGGAATGGCGTGATTTGTTGGTTGGTTTCTTTGCACCGTGGAGATGACTGCCTTCCTAATTTTAAGGCCCGGGAAAATATGAAGGAGCACCGTCGGAGCCCTAGAATCCTCCTTCAGTAGTAGGTAATCTTGACCAGAAACGAGAATTCTGAAGCAGGTGAAGAGCAGTCGTGTCTCAGGAAAAGGAAGTGAAAAATATGGAAATATCTACTTAATAATTATTACTTATGCTTAAATATCTTTAAACGTTTGTAAAATTAGAAAAAAGAATATTACATTCTACAGTTTTTCTGTGATTTTATTGTAAAAACGTATTCAATTTAAGTAAGTAACCGGTAAGTGAAAACATTGTTCGCACCATAAGTGTGCTTTTACTAAAATCAGTATAAATAGGTACTGAGTTATTCTTAGGTTGGGCAAAATTTTATTGGGATATTCTGTAATAAAATTCGCTCTAGTAACCCAGAGTTTGAATGAGTGTTTGGTAAATGTCAGTAGGCTTGGCCCTTACATGGGATCTAACTAAAGACATACCGGCAAAAGGTTTGAAAGAAAGAAACGTTACGTCTTCAGATATACAGCAGTAGGCCACCTCTCTGCCTAACCTGCCTGACATATGATTACTTACCTATATTTAACTAGTTCTATAGTAAGTACCTATATTCCTTCAATTTCGACAAATGTATCAATAAATACCTACACAATTATTGTAAATATGATCAAAATATGTGAAAATGTAACTACTTATTGTAACTTTCTAAGACTTAATGTAAATAAGTATTCGAACTTGAAAGTATTTAATGTTCTAGTCATTAATTAATAGCACTTATAAAATTAATGTTGCATTGAGAAGGATTTTTGAAATTCTTAAGAAATGGTCCTATAAAATAAAATTGTGGATACTAAAGCGCCATCTCTAAGGATGAGGGAATCAAAAGGAAAAATATTTAGGTACTATCTGGCCCCCTACTGGCTATAATGTATACTAGAATGGCCAGAGTACCTACCTAAAATATTAATTTGTTCATTAATTAATAGGTTTAAGTACAGAGGCCACCACATCAAGTTACCCCAATCTGTCAAATTTCTTTGATAGATATTCAATATAAATTTAAAATGATATATGTTCGTATTCTCATTGGGAAAATTTGACAGTTTAGGATATCTTGACCTGAGGCCATACCACAACGTGTTAATGCGACCTTTTTAAGTTGTGAGAAAGGGATGGCGCTATTTAATTTATAGAGCGACATCCCTCTCCCTCCATCGGAGAACGATCGCAATATCACGTTGTGGTACGGCCACTGCTGGTGTCTGTACCTACTTACCAACTAACTAACATATATCCGCAATAAGCCATTGAATTCAATTGAATTAAAAAAAAAAGAGTCTGCACATAATATCTTCGTGTGGAGATTGGTCCATTTTTTATCGTATTTAGTGACATGGCGAGACTATTATCGTGATTCTCACATCCATGGGGATTCTATATGGCCATACAGTGTTATTCATAAAATTAAAAAGGTCAAAATATTGTTTTGTCTTGTTTTGTCACGTGATATTTTGTGATAGAGAAAAGAAGACGAAACACACCATCAGACTTTTTTATGAATAATATCGTAAGAAAAAAATAATTTTAGGCTTAAATTTGCACCCACCAGTCACAATTTGTCAGTATTAATATAGCATAGCTTTGTAAATGAATTGTGAAATAAAATCTAAATAAATCAACAATACTTCAAATTGATGTTGTCTACTTTTTGTTCCACCTAAAGATTAAAAAATATTCTTTATTGGACTAGAAATCATAGCATAGGCTGCCGAGCGTGAGGTCCTAAGTTCAGTTTCCAGGTAGCGTCGTGTTATTTATGAATCTACGAAATTTTTCTCAGTATAGATTCGTGCTTAGTTATTGGTAATATGTTCAACTCATATTGATTTCTGACATTTACGCGATAAAATCCGTAAAAAGTAGTTTTATTTCAATGTTCAACTCATATTACATGGGACTTGAACTCATAGCGGCGAACTGCTCTTTCGAATTTATTTAGTAAAATAGTATGTGTATACCTGAGGAAGGACCTGAGGTAATAAACAGTTCGTGAAAACCTACTTATATTTTATTTTTAAATATGGCGCTCTAATTCATGGACACTATGACAGTATTGTCAGCCCTTTATATGTACTAGGTTTCTTTGTCTGTTACATGCTATGCAATAGTTTATCAATACCTACACAATATTATGTATTTCTGTATTACATTTTAGATTTTAATTTATTTATTAAACAAATGTATGTGTCTTTCTATAACTGCTTATATGTCAGGCAAGAAATGTAGTGTTAAAAGTCTGTTACGAGGTTTACTTTATTTCGGAACGCATTGTCAACATTCCCGATTAAAAAAAGGAAAGGTTTTTTATGGTCACGTACACTGTCTTCATAATTTGGGAATATATCTTTCGTACTACTTTCTTATTAATATGACTCGCAAATTAAACAAAATCTGTGTCATGTAAGTTTGTCAGATAAAAAAAATGAGTTAAATTACATATTGATGGAAAAAATAGTAGTAACCATAAAAATAATTATACTGAGTAAACGACACTAAACGAACTCATCAGTTTGACACATCATGATTACCTCCGACGGGTTTCGTTGTCCAGACAATTAATTGAATAATTCTATGCTTGTTACGGGTCAACCGGTGCTGTAAAGTTAAAAAATTGATATTACAGCTATTTACACTTCGGTTGTCTATTACTGCGTCTGCGTGGATTGTGTAAATACTCTGTTAGATCATTAAAATATATTGCATCGGGCACTCTGTTATATTTTTCGCGACAAAACTTTATTTTACTTGTAAATATGACTGAAAGTTCACCAGACGAGCCAAGTCCTAATCGAAATGACTTCATTTGCGGTGTTGTTGAAGGTAATATTATTGTTTTTTTTTCTAAAACTACGTTGAAGTTTCACTATAGATAAACCTACATTGCCTAAGTTTGTAATGGAGTGAATGACCTAAGCCTGTCTATTACAGGGTTTTATGGACGGCCGTGGACTACTGAACAAAGGAAAGATTTGTTTCAAAAGTAAGTATACTGTTTCATAACCTAATTATAAGGGGATGTATCAAGACAAAGAGCAATTGTTTACATTTTACTTAATGTAGCCATTGTTACCCATTCAAGTAATCACCAGGGAATTCAACCTTCTCTGTGTAATTACAATGAAGTAATAGCATCTATGAATTTATCAAATTTTATGATACATTTTTCCAAATATAACCACAAAAAATTAATATTATAATTCAAATCTTTTGTATTAAGAAATTAGACTGGACTGGACTATAGCCTAAGCCCTCTCATTCTGTGAAAGGAGACCTTTTCCCAGCAGTGGTACAGTATATATGTTGATCTACCTGCCTGCTAGAAATTCCAGGACATTTAGTGAAAGTGCAATGACCTTATTATTAGTAGAGATAAAATTGTTATTCAGATAGTTTATTGGGACAATTAAATACTTTTCTGACTGTTAGTATGTAAAGCTTAATTTTTACATAGATCATCTGTTGTACCTAGGGGACTGCTGATTCCAGTCTTGTTTATTTCACAAAATTGCAATCAGATATTAGCACTTGAATCATCCTATCTTACTAATATTATAAATGTGAAAATGGATGGATGTTTGTTAGTCTTTCATGCTAAAACTACTGAATGGATTTTGATGAAACTTTACAGTACTATTATTTATGCATCACAATAACATATAGGCTATAATTTATAATGATTTTGAGTTAATTAGCCAAATTACAACAATAATTAAAAGTAACTTGTCCATATAGATCATAAATTAAATATTGTGTATGTAATTTATTATTTCTTTAGCAGCTACTAATTAAATTTTAAGGTTAAAAAAATGGGGTATGGACATGTATGTCTATGCACCAAAGGACGACTACAAGCACCGTGCCTACTGGCGAGAACTGTACACGGTGGAGGAGGCTGAGCACCTGACCTCTCTGATATCGGCTGCTAAAGCTCAAGGCATCATATTCTGCTATGCTCTGTCTCCGGGACTAGACATCACATACAGCAGCCAGAAAGAGATCACTACTTTGAAAAGGAAATTGGAACAGGTATCATCATCGTCATCCCCCCCCCATCATGCCTATATTAGTCCACTGCTGGACGTAGGCCTCCTCTAATGTGCGCCATTGCACCCTGTCCTCAGCTTTACGCATCCAGCTTCTACCAGCAGGAACATGTATAATTCTAAAATTAATTCTGTTGAATGATATGGCATCCAGTAACACTTTAATTGTCAATGAAGTTACACAACTGGTGTGAATACAGAAGATTTGCTACAACCATGTACTGAATATGGTATACCAGCCCGCTTTTTCTAAATGGGCTCTAACTTTATAGACTTATGTGTTAAGTTTTTTTATTGGGACTTATGAACTCAACACAAAAAAGGGTAACGGAACAGTCATAATATTATATAAGAGTGCAACCTGGTTTTTGAAGCATATTTTCTATATATTATTATTATTTAGACATAAAGTATGATGTCAACTTATCCTATGTCTGACCAGTTATTAAATATATTAACAGTTTTGCTGTTGAGTAACAGACTAAACTAATGTGAAAAAAAATAATTAACAATTCATTGTACTTTTTGCAACAGACTATTATTTTATTATTCTGCACAAATAACTTTCTAATTCTGAATGATGTTATATGACTTTCAACCAGTATTTTTATTACCTACATAGGTGGCTTATCACAATAGACTGACAGTGCAGAAATAGCCAAAAAAATACCTATATACCTACCAGACCATCAAGCATGTATTCCTCAAAGGGTTAGGTTAGGTTCTGAGAGGACCGTCGTGTTCGCAGAGGAATAACAACTGGTTCCCGCGCTCCCGTCCGTTGGTGGTGAGGCGAACACCTCCTGTGGTTTTAGTCGGTAGGTCGTCCACTTTGGGCGGAGTCCGACACATCCCGTCGTCTCCCCAGACGGTGGATGTCCATGAGGATTTCCACAGGGGAAAATAAAGGTTCTGAGAGGAGACCCGTTCCCAGCAGTGGGGTAGTATATCGGTTGTTGATGATAACTGATGTAAAAAATAAAAAATGACTGATGTAATAAAAAAATGTAGACAACCCCACTTGCTATTAATCTTTACTTTTAGATATATTATCAACCCTGTCTTTGACGCAATTCAATGTAGGTAAGAGAGGTAGGGCATAGTGGGAGTAATTCCACTCAAATTGGAGCTGCCCGACTGGGGAAGTACCTCAGCCTTGCAGAAAATCGAAGTAAAATAACACTGCTTTGAGCTGTGTTATGTTTCTTACGGTGAGCAAGGTTGCCAGTGCTCCACGAGGAAACGTTGTGTTGGCTGTGGGGTGTTGACTTCGAGCCTTATACTGCGAACCCAACTATTCCTCTTTCAATACAGGGTCGGCAAAGCGCAAGTGATACTCCTGGTGTTGCAAGCGTCTAAGGCTACGGTAACCGCTTACCATCAGGTGAGCCGTATGCTTGTTTGCCACCTTAGTAGAATAATAAAAATAAAAAAGGTAGGTGCCGTAGGAGTAGGTTTTTAAGGGAGTTTGTTCCACTCTGTGACTACCTACATAGTTTGGCAGAAAGTGTTTCAAAGCATTTCCTTTGGATTACATTGTGTTTGTTTGTCTTGTAGGTGTCCCAATTTGGCTGCACCTGCTTCGCGCTATTGTTTGATGACATTGAGCCAGAGATGAGCGAATCAGACAAACAGATATTCCAGAGCTTTGCACATGCTCAAGTAAGTATCTTAATACTGTTGCTTGCAAGCTCTAAAGACGTGATAACCAAATTCTATACAACACTCGTTTTATGCGATAGGGACGGGGCATCCCAATCCCCACCAAAAACTTTAAAGGGCCTTTATATAAGGGACTTAAATTAGTAGATTTACATTTTTTTACAGTATAGTTACTGTATATAATTATTTAAATTTTCCACTAAAAACACTAGGGCTCCAGATGAAAACCAACATTGAGCACTAGCGCATTATGCTTATCTGGGAATCCATTTGGCCCAGCCGTGGTCGTGAGACACAATATGCATAAGCATTTTAGTTTTTCTTTATTTTGCACCTATTTTAAGTGTTGCATGTTTATGCATTTTTTTCTTTATGTATGGCCAAAACATGTGAGACCTTACGAGTGTAAGGTCTCACATGTTTTGGCCAAATAAATATTTTTACTTTATTTCTTTCTCACTAAGCCTATTATTTTGAATAAATCAAAGACTAATTAACTATCCGTCTATTACAACCTTTTGGTCGTCACCTTTAATTAAATAAAGCTACGATTCGATCAATTATGCATGGTGACACGCGTAATATGTTGGAACGAGACAATTTCGGTAAATTCGATTATTTAGAAACAAACTAGAGAAATCCGCGAAATGACAACCGGGACCGATGGCTTTATGTGATATCATCATGACGACTTCTGTGGTCTAGTGATTCGCGAGTCGTACTGCTGATCACGAGGTCGTGGGTTCGATTCCCACAGAACACAAATATTTTATGTGAACATTGAGTGTTTGTGTTTTTCTGGGTGTTTCTTATGTATTATAAGGATGTATTTACAAAAAAAAATATATAAGTATTATCCATTGTCTAGTACCCATAGTACAAGCTCTGCTTAGTTTGGGACTAGATGGTGCTGTGTAAAATTGTCCAAGAAATATTTATTTATATTTATATCCGTAACGTACATCACGTTAATCCAAAAACGTACCGTGCTTTACGTACCATGTAAACCACGTAAATCTCTCAATGTGTTAAGAATCACAAACTGACAGACTCGCGCAGCTTAATCTTGTAGATCGGTTGATCAGCTTATTTATTACTTAGCCACGAGCCCCTTCTATGTATTAGATAATGTATAGAGACTAATATAGTCATGTAAGGTAACACAGATTGCGGTTAACCCATGCGTGTCTAAGTCTAGACATAACGACGCTACGACCTTCAATATATCTCACGCTCTTAACTGCACGGGAAGGAAATTCAGAATATTATAGAAAAGGCTGATGCATGTTGACAAATTAATTTATCAAGAAAATAATTGTTTTATAAGAGTAATAATGTTATTCTTCTTCTTTGCACAATTGCAACCATTCATTAGTGGTCTATTAAAAAAGTAAGTTTGCGACAGGGCAATGGAACTACCGGGGTAATGACAGTTCAATCAATGAATGCAGTGACAACAGTTAGATTTTTTAATATTTTTTTTTTTTTGTCTGGGTGTTTGTGTATGTGATAATTTGTGGTTGTAAACGCACCCACGATACAGGAGAAATGCCTATTGTGGGGCAACGTTTAAAAAAAAGAGAAATATCTATTGTCTAGTATCCATATTACAAGCTCTGCTAAGTATGGGACTAGATCATGCTGTGGAAAATGTCTCCATATTTTTATATTTTTCCAGGTGTCAGTGACCAACGAGATCCACCAGCACTTGGGGTGTCCCCGGTTTCTGCTGTGCCCTACCCAGTACTGCTCCACCCGCGCTGTGCCTACCGTCAACAGCTCTGAATACCTCAACACGCTGGGTACCAAGCTGTCCCAGCAGATTGATATCATGTGGACTGGTATGTTTATTTATTTATTTATTTATATATACTTTATTGTACACCATAATAATAGATACAATTAAAGTACTTGATGCAATAAAAAAATATACAATGGGTGGCCTTATCGCTAATTGCAATTTCTTCCAGGCAACCTTAGGATGGACATAAACGAATGAACTTAAAACTGTGGGTTGACCACGGTGCACATCCCTACATAGATAAATAATGACTATATATACATATATAAATTTATATATATAAATTATATATACTAATACATACTATTATACTATAACAAATTCAAAATGTATTATATATAATGTTGTATTATGACAAAGTTTTAAATCGAAATAAAACTACTTTTTACGGATTTTATCGCTTTATATTGATATTATTAATCCCGATGTTTCGGACCCTTTACAGCGTCCATGGTCACGGGTAGACTCCGTAAAAAGTAGCTTTATTTCAATGTATAATTAATATTCGCGTAAATGTCAGAAATCAATAAGTTTTAAATCGTTAGATATGCCCTCACCGTACTTATACCACTCGAAAACGTGTCCATATAGAGATGAGTGCATGCACACATTCCATATAGAGACAGAGAACGACAGAGTTGCAATATGCAGTATGAGTGAACGAGACAATAACAGATTCGATACTTCCGATGTCAACCAGTTTACTTACGGAAACGTGACCATTATTTGAAGCGGGCGCATCTAACGATTTAAATCTTCGATTATGACTAAGTTTTCCTTCGAGTCTTTTCCCAGCTATGTTGGGGTCGGCTTTCAGTCTAACCAAATGCAGGTGAATATCAGTATTTTACACGAAGCCACTGCCATCAGACCTCTGGAACCCAATTTCTGGGCAATACCGATATCCTGAGGATAGACTGGTTGTCAGGCTTTTTGAGCTTCTGATTACCACTAACGATTGTCATGGATGTTCAAATGACAACCGAGACCGACGACTTTACGTGCTGTCCGAGGCACGGAGGGGTCTGTTAAGAATGCTCACCCATCCACAGACTGACCGCGGTTAGGGCAGCTTGACCGTGCAGATCGGTTGATTAGCGTAATTATAAATCTTAACCAAGTTGGGAAAAGGCTCAGAGGTGATGTGTTGATGACCAGGTAGGTACAGTTACTAAGCAGTGACAGCCTAATGATATGATCATTGGACTGCCAAGTAAAAGGTCTCGCGTTCGAATCCAGGACAAGGACAGGACTATTCGAAATCACGTGCGTATTCATCATTAATTTATCACTCGCTTAAAAGGGTGAAAAAACATCGTGAGGAAACCTGCATGCTTTAGACATTTTCTCGAAGGTGTGTGAAGTCTGTCAACCCGCACTAGGCCAGCGTGGTGGACTATAGCCTAATCCCTCTCATACTATCAGAGGAGACCCGTGTCCAGCAGTGGGTTGATGATGACAGTTTATTGATAGCCATCTTAATCAAATACATAGTTCAATGGTTCTTTATTACATGGAATTTTACACATACGACCTTCTCCATACATAGTCATAGTAAATAAACAACTGCACCCAATATCGACGTTTGTGCTAACTGAAGAGAAGAGGTCGCCGAGTACTAATTAATATACTTAGCATACGTTACTTAAATGATACGTCATAAGTGTGATTGTGTCGAATTTCATTTCAGTGGACGCACTGTGGGTGTACATTATTTAATTACACATCTGCCTAATCCTTTGGGGAATACAGGCGTTATAGTATGTTATTTCAAGTTTGAAATTGGGTTTTAATGTAGTTCTTTTCTTTATTACTACATAGCATAAAACAAAGTCGCTTCCCGCTGTCTGTCTGTCTCTAGACCATAGACTTTGACAAAAATGCTGACATTACTTCCTCTTCAATAGCAATGTTTCATGGTATGCGGAGCGCAGTCTAAGCGTGGCTTCACACATAATTGCGCTTTCGCCATGTTGACATCAATGACGTATCTACGTGACGTATGCTAAGTATAAACACGGTATTTACCGCGCGGTGAGTTTTCCATTGATGATTACTCATAGATACACGTGTTATGTTTACGAAATGTGGGCAGATTCCGCCATGTTTCATTGTTTCTGTTTAAAGATCGTTGAACTCTTTGGGAGAACGACCTATTGTATTTTGTTTGATGGATGTACCTATTATTTTGAGTACAGACGCCAGCAATTTCCCAATTGAATATGAACCTTATTGTTTTGTATTAAAGTTGAAACTTAATCAAATAAATTTGACAGATTGTGGTAGCTTGACGTGCTGGTCTTTGTGCCTACTCTACGATAATGAGAGATCCTAAATTATAATGTAACTTTTAAGCAAAAGAAAAACCATTTTGAACGTCTAGCGGTGTATCTTTGATTTCGATATTTATATAATCCTTTATTTCGTTATGTATGTTAGGATAGATAGACTTTGTTGCTGGCTAATCCTTTTCTCAAATATTCGACGAGTTGCATCCCAGTCTCTTCTCCTAAAACGAGACTAAAATTCTAGTGGCGCAATCTAGTACTAACATTCGTAAACATTGAGTTGTACTAAATAAAATATGATACATAACAGAGATGTACACTAAAGTACACCCATAGTCCGCCGGTATGTTTAGGTATTTCATAGAAAACCCAATAGCGCTTCGATCTGGGTATTGAATCCAGTACCTCAAGCGTAACAGTCGCGCTTGTGGCTAGGAGGGTAATGAATGAATGATTTTTATTTTGGGCAACAAGAGAGACATAACATATTTTGTTAGTAAAATTACTTATGAACTATGAGCTACTTATTAATGGTGAGAACTTTCATAATAGTAGGTAGGTAATGTCTGTGCAGAAAGAAATAAAATACCCCTGACTTTACCTCATTACCCTCTGCACAAACTTACCTAAAATTACTTATGAAATTGGTGAGAACTTTCATAATAGTAGGTAGGTAATGTCTGTGCAGAAAAAATAAAATACCCCTGACTTTACCTCATTACCCTCTGCACAAACTTACCTAAAATTACTTATGAACATTAACGTTAGTAAACAAATTGGTGAGAACTTTCATAATAGTAGGTAGGTAATGTCTGTGCAGAAAAAATTAAATACCCCTGACTTTACCTCATTACCCTCTGCACAAACTTACCTAAAATTACTTATGAACATTAACGTTAATAAACAAATTGGTGAGAACTTTCATAATAGTAGGTAGGTAATGTCTGTGCCGAAAAAATTAAATACCCCTGACTTTACTTCATTACCCTCTGCACAAACTTACCTAAAATTGGTGAGCTGTAATTATCAGCAACCGTGAGAACGGTTGTTGATAGTTGTTGTAGTTTTCAAGATGCCGTTTCTCTTAAATCCATCCAAAGGTTGTCTGTAAGACATCGCTTTTAGCGATAAAACGCCCCATTGTACCATTCTATCATTTATAAAAATGTTCTTGGCATTTGTTTATGGTGTACAATAAAGAATATTTTATTCTATTGGTAACTGTCCCTCCTTAAGATGGATGCCGTTTTTTTGCTAAGGATGATCTGAATATATTTTTAATAAATTCTCTCCATATCTTCCAGGTCCGAAGGTGATATCAAAACTGTTGACAACGGAAGCGATTGAGGAGATCACTCAGGTGCTGAGACGTCCTCCAGTGATATGGGACAATCTGCACGCCAATGATTACGATCAGAAACGAATCTTCTTGGGTAAGTCCAAGTAGTTAAAGAGAGGTTGAGAAATTGGAGCTGCCCGACTGGGGAAGTACCTCCGCCTTGCAGAAAAGCGAAGTAAAAGAACACTACTTTGAGCTGTGTTGTGTTCCTTACGGTGAGCAAGGTTGCCAGTGCTACGCGAGGAAACGTTGTGTTGGCTATGGGGGGACTGACCCCTAGACTGCCAAGTGCTAACCCAATAATTCCTCCTCCGTTTTACAGGTTCGGTAAAGCGCAAGTGAAACCCCTGGTGTTTCAAGCGTCTATAGGCTACGGTAACAGCTTACCCTCAGGGCCCACCTATGCTTGTTTGCCACCTTTTTGATATAAAATAAAGTCACAATTGTGAATGTGCTGAACACTGCAGAGTTAATTTAATAATAATATTTTATATGAAATACCTTCACGCCTGTATTTCTGAACAGTTAGAGCATTTTTAGGTTTGTAATAGGCTCCTATTGCTATTAATCTGGCACCATTTCAAACTTCAAGCTGCTACCGAAAATTTCATAGAAAGATCAATTCATCTATCCCAAGACTTTTTTCGATAATATTGTAAATAGCTTCCACATTGCTTTCAGCTGTAGCGAGCTATGAGTGTACGTACATTACACACCTCTGCCTTACCCTTCGGGGATGCAGGCGTGATGATATGTTTAAAAAAAAGTAAATATGTTGGGCAATATTTTTGGATCTCGCGATTTCTATAGGAGCATCCACACCGCAGTTACTTTTTGTGGAGCAACAGAATGCAACACGGTAACATTATGTAATATTCTTCAACTTTTGCGCCTGCTTGTTCTTCTTTGTTGAATGATCGCATCCAAACCGCCAATGACATAAAGACACAAGTGAGTTGCACAGCGTACGTTCACGAGCTACTGCAGGTAATCTAATATATAAAATTCTCGTGTCACAGTTTTCGTTGCCATACTCCTCCGAAACGGCTTGACCGATTTTGATGAAATTTTTTGTGCTTATCGGGGAGGTCTGAGAATAGGCCAACATCTATTTTTCATACCCCTAAATTTTTTTTTTATGGCAAAACAACGTTTGCGGTGTCAGCTAGTAATAATATAGTATAGATAGTTTATCGTTTAGTTACCACATGTTGACGCAACTTTACCTAACACGGCAACATAAATATATTATTCGAACAACAAAAAACTTTTTGTTATCGGATGTTGCCCACTAACACTTAGAAACGTTTATCCACAAAAAGTAACTGCGTTGTGGATGCACCTTATAAATAAACCTATATTTTGGTTACTTAGGTCCATATTGCGGCCGCTCCCCAGAGCTGATACCTCTACTGCGAGGAGTACTGACGAACCCCAACTGCGAGTATAACGCCAACATGATACCGATATGGACCCTCGCGCACTGGGCCAGTTGCAGTCTCGATGCGCCTGCACATAGTAAGTTCAAATTACTATTAAGACTGAGTAATTTAAGCATATTATATTATGTTCACTTAAAAGAGACCTGCGATAGTTGAATATGATGTGTGTAAGCGGTCCTTGTGGAAGTCTATGGGGGAGGCTTTGTTCAGCAGTGGATCTCCTGTGACTCTAGTACATGTATGTAAACGGAGTTCTGGATCACAATAGAAAGAAGGAAGAGCAAAAATATTCATTTTCGTCCTTAATTTGATTACGTGCCATACATTTCCAGTATGAGCTGACCTCTTAAGTTTACAATGCTCAGGCAAGGGTCAGCTATAACTGTTTTTTTTTGTTATAAACAATAGTAATCATGTGGCAGTGAATCATATTGTGATTCATCTAAAGTACAGTCAGCAACGAAAGTCAATCTTCAATACGATTTTTTAAATGAAGTTACTGACCTGTGGAGGTTGTGCGAAGTCATTGCATAGGAGCATTAAATATTCACCTTACGTTAATATTAAAAAATCCCTTATTGAAAATTTTGCTGTGTTCAGCGACTATCGTTGCTGACTGTACCTATTTTAGCCCCCCTGTAGATCTATATTTAAAAGTTAAATACAAGCCAGTTGTTATCTATTATATTAATAAAAGACAATTACCGCATGTATGTAAGATCGGTCACTATTGCCTTGGTATATGGCATGTATTGTTTAAAAATAAAGCTTTAAACTGCTAATTTAGCGCATGCGGTACTTACTTGTAAGAGATTGTTACATTATAATTGTTTTATCATAATATGCTTAATTTACTGTAAATACTATTCAGTGTAAACAATTGTTAGTAATCTTTTTGTATATTTTTGGCATTTTCCATGCTAAGATTTTAAAGTTATTTAGAAAAGGAAAAATACGACCGCGGGCAGGATTCGAACCTGCGTCTTCTGGTTAGGTACACCAGACGCTATGACCACTAAGCCACCGCGATACCTACCCGTCATGTCGAATTTTTCCTTCACATACTGAATTTACGTCTTTATGGTGACGTCAGTAACACCTATTGAAATGCAAGTTTTTGCTTTTCAACCGACACAACTTACTTTACAGTTAGTTAAGTGCCGAACGATGCCACCTTACCTTCTAACTAGTTAGAAGGTAAGGTGGCATCGTTTACTTTAAAATTGTTAGTAAGCCAAATAAATAAAACAAAATAAAGATCAGGTTGGGATATGTTTTTCAGGACAAGGTTTGTCTGAAAGAAAATGTGGAAATTTCCCACGGTATTTGGTAATCCGATATCAATACGGTTAGCGCAGAAGAGCACCGTGTTTATTAAAAAAAATACGTCATTCAAAGTTCCTTCTGATCATGAATATCCACAAATTTGCTATTGTAATTTTTCCTGTAGTTGGAGAAACGTCTACATTAAAAATACTTACACTTTTGTAATTTTTATGACATTGTTGAAATTATTTTTCCAGTGGAGGCAGTCTCATGGGACATAAAGCTAGAGCGAGAGAGCGAACAAGGTGTGTGTGAGGACGAAGCTCCTCTCACTCTCGGCCAACACGTGTACCATCACCGACAAGCCCTTAGGTAAGTCATCATCATCAACCCATATACCTACTGTCCCACTGCTGGGCACGGGTCTCCTCTCACAGAATGAGGCTTAGGCTATAGTCCACCACGCTGACCTAGTGCGGGTTGGCAGACTACCCGCGCCGTCGAGAAAATCTCTAAGGCATCCAGGTTTCCTCACGATGTTTTCCTTCACCATTTAAGCGAGTGATAATTAATTATTAAATCAAAAATGAATTCGAAAAGCCAGGGGCGTGCCGTGTATTCGACCTTCGACTTGGCAGTCCACCATTGGACTTGGTGGACATTGTACAATGTGTCACATTTATGTCGTATTTCTATATAAAAAGAAGAGGGGACGCCCTAAAAAGACTTATACCTTATTGGTGAGCTTCTTCAAAAAGGTCAGGTGCGTAGTACTCGCAACCGGTGTGTATGTATGACAAGATGTATGAATGTGGTCGAAGCGAAAGAAGTATGCTAGAATCGTAGCAAGTGGCGTTCTTTAGTTTCTGCCTACCCCTATGGGAAAAAGGCGTGAGTGTATGTATGTATGTAAATTTAAAGAACTTGCCATGCCGTCCCGGTCTGCCTAGGCCTTAAGTCATAATTGTACTAAAATATAATGTAACAACAATTAATGTGCACTTAGTATGCAAGAAATATTTGAATCTGGAATCTATTATATATATTTACAGACAGGCGATCAACGAATGGCTACCAGAATTCTCCATTCCTAAGACTGCTCAAGGTCCTGTGATAAAACCTCAACCGATCATCACTGGTAAGTATTAACTAATATAACAGGTAAATCATCATTATCAACCCATATACTGTCCCACTGCTGGGCACGAGTCACGGTCTCCCTCCGAGCCTTTTCCCAGCTACGTTGGGGTCGCATATGGGACTGGAAGTCTAAACATATGCGGCTAAATATCAGTGTTTTACACGAAGCGACTGCCATCAGACCTCCGCAACCCAATTTCTAGGTAATACCGATATTCTGAGGATAGACTGGTTTTCATACCTTTGTACATGTAAGACGTAAAAACAATAATAATAATAATTATATACTATATAAATAAATAATAATATAATTTCTACATAGATTGATTGATTGTAAAGGCACTGACGATACAGAGTGCTAAATACAATTCCCATCATCTAAAGGTATTTCAATAAAGAGGTGGTGCGGGTCGCTCCTGAGACTTAGTTTTATGTCTGTATTGAAGATTTCTGGTGAATCAGTTTGACTTATTGGCTTTAATACTATTTTTATTATATTTGGTATTCATAGATTCTAAAAATTGTGAACGATCAATTTTAGTGAAAGAAAAATCCAATTATTTAGGCTGTGGAAACACTGGGATCACGTCGGGGTCACCAGTGTTGAGATATTGGGATCACGTCGGGGTCACCAGTGTGGAGAGGCGAGGTGTATTGCCTCTCCAACGAAAAGGGAGGGTCCTCTAACCAGGCGGGTGTTGTGCCTGGCGGGCGACGGCCCGACGGTTGATGTCGGGCGGTTGTATATATGCAATTTTGCGTTGCGATTGTTGCTTGCGCGATTCAGGCCTTCGTAGTTCTATGTAGCGCGGTAGATGTCGCTACAAGGCAAACAACAATTACATTTAGTGGATGAAGCGTCCGGTGTACCAAAACCGGAAGACGCAATTTCGAATACTGCCCGAAAGTAAGGTTCGAATTTTAATTTTCACTAAAATTAGTGTGGAGACACTGGGATCACGTCGGGGTCATCAGTGTGGAGAGACAAGGTGTGTTGCCCCTCCTTCTAAAGGGTGGATCCTCCAACCAGGCGGATGTTTTGCCTGGCGGGCCACGGCCCGACGGTAGATGTCGGGCGGTGGTATATATGCAACATTGAGTTGCGAACGTTGCTTGCGCGATTCAGGATTTCGTAGTTCCATGTAGCGCGGTAGATGTCGCTACATTAGTATCTGAGACTTTAACAATGGTGTGTGGTTGTGGTTGTCAGTGCCGCCGGTGCCGATCATCCCGATCCTGCCGTCGGTGAACACGTGCATGTCGCTGGTGACGTCCACGTCCAACACGTCCACCACCAGCACGGCGGACATGGCGCCCGCCATCCCCACCGTCAACACCAGCCAGCTGCAGGCCCTCGCCGACGTCTGCTCCTCCAACGACAGGCCGATCCTGTGCACCAGAGTAAGTTCGACAAGCCTTTGCCCGCCGTCTATACCACCAAACTTTAGCGCGTTTTTTTTTACATATTTGGCAATACCTATTTTTCCCACTTCTTCACTTTCTTGCCATACACATCATTTTTATAGATTTATTGATTTATTGTAACAGCTTAAACTATCATTACAGGTTTTACCCTAATGCGACAGATAAGAACTCAAGATTTTATGACATACTTATAAAATTATTAAACTATGTATTTGGCAATGTTATATTGAAAGAAAGAAAAGAAAAAAAAAACACATTTATTCAGACGACAAGTCCGTAAAACACACAGATAAAAATTAAATAGGGAATAAACATACAAAAAACAACAAAAATCACCACCATGTGTTGTCGGCATGCTTGTCCCGCATGGGTTGCCAGCTCAGCACCATAGAAAAACTGAGCAGCAAAGTTCTTTCACTTAAAAATTACATATTTTTGTTCACAGGTATCACCAATCGAAACCTTTAGTCCCGTTCCAAATCCAGTCATGAACTCACTCGTTTCTCCCACAAAAGTCATCTTAAACGACTCCATCCCTAACCCTATCATTCCCATCGCCAGTTCGAATATTTCCCTACCTTCTGAAATCCCCGTGTCGACTCTCCCTGTACCCATTCTAGGATTAAAGGCTTTGGAAGAGAATGTGAATAAAAGTGGGCAGAATATGGATAAAAGTGACATTGGAAATGATACCTTACTCACCGATAGTATATTGGAAGGCAGCTTCGAAATGAAAAAGGATAAGGATGAGGAAACTGATCAGATTATTGTGGATGATGTGGAGCCTCCGGTGGGAGAGCAGCAGAGGAATGGAGAAATGAGTGTCGGTGGTGAGTTATTTTTGTGTTTTTTACAAGGTCTCAACTTTATTTTATAATTAAATAAATAAAAAAAAATAAAAAAAGCCTATTCTACCATATAATAACAACATTTAAGTAATATAAAAACTTACATACTAACTATATGGAAGTCGCCTCTTTGGCGTAGGCCTCCCCCAATTTCCTCCATTTTTCCCTATCCCTCGCTAGTCTCATCTAGTCAGGTCCGCATCTTTGCATGAAAATGTCATTCCAACGTCTTCGTGGTCTGCCTTTCCTTCTTTTTTAATTACCGAATTATTAATCTGTTTTTCAAAAATCAGGTTTAATCGCATGGTAAAAGTTGTTCACAACGATGACTATCAAAACCTCTTATTTTGTTTACGATAATTTAAAAGCAAAAGAGTATAATCGATGTTGTTCAACCGCTTTGATTTATTTTTAATATACCTGTTCGATATCTTTTCAGATACCCCACAAACGTTAAGTCCAAGCCGTCCGTCTATACCGGAAGTGGGTGTGGAACCCTTAGATGTGGACCCCCCTTCCACTGCGGCCACAGACCCTGACGTCGTGATGAACGATGGGATGAGTGAGGTAAGCAATTTAGACAATACAATATCATCTTTATACTTTATTCACTCAGTTATTCACTTTTTGACAGTTGCCTTAGAATGTAACTGTTCCAAATTACGTTAAATTTAACTGTTTTTGTAGCTTGACCTGCCGTATTTACTATACACCAATTTCAATTCAATAATCGAATTGATAATCGAAACGTGACGTTGCTGCAATCACTAGTTCCATGAAGGTTTTTATGTTTAATACATACAAGTGATTATTAGTACATTGCATCCATTCGAAGCCGGAGCGGATCACTAATTTTGCATAATAAACCAAGGTAGTAAAGCGTTGTGGTCGTTACAGAACGGTTCGATGCAAGTGGAGCCGAGTCACAGTCCACTCAGTACCGACATGATGGTGGAACCTACAGAGATTTCAGAAGTCGTCGATGAGTGAGTATTATGTTAATGTTACAGTTGTCGATTGCGCGTCATATGACTTCTATGGACACTGATATAAGGCTCAAATTCAAACGATTCATGTGGACTCGTAAAATGCTACAACTTGCTCAGTCTGTCTCTTTGATCTCCCGTCTCCATCGTCTCTCTCTCTCTCTCTTTCGTACACCTATCTCCTTACTCATGTAGTTTTCCCCTCTCTTTCATATATCTTGCTCATTTGTCCCACACATAATCTTCTCTTTCCCCTGGGTCCATGTAAAAATTTTAAAGATTGGACTAAAAGAGAGGAAGTCTTATTCCTTTGATCTGTTTCTCTGGGATGCGTCAAGATTAATAAAATTTTTAGTAAATCTTTAATTGACGAATGTTACGATACGTTAAATTATTGTCTTTTATGAGAATATGATTTTATTAGTATACTAACACTTTTGCGGGAAAGGGACAGAACCACATTCTCATCATCATCAACCCATATACTGTCCCACTACTGGGTATGGGTCTTCTATCACAGAATGAGAGGAATGAGGCTACAGTCCACCACACTGGCTTAGTGCGGGTTGGCAGACTTGACACTGTCACACACCATTGAAAAAATCTTTAAGGCATGCAGGTTTTCTCACGATGTTTTTCCTTGACCGTTTAAGGGAGTGATAATTAATTATTAAAACGCACATGATTCCGAAAAGTCAGAAGTACGTTGGATTCCAATTCGAGACCTTCCACTTGGCAGTCCAATGGTCATACGACTAGGCTATCACTGCTACTCCTAAATTCAACAATATTCTCAATCGCCACCAAAAACTTTAAAACATATATATCTTAGAACTTTATTTTTTTATTTATTGATATTTAACTCAGGACAATCAATATCCCATAGGGTTTGTTAGTAATCGCTTAAACTATGTTAGTATTATAACACTGACTTAGACATAGGTAGACACAATACTTAACAAAACATTACAAAACAATACAAACAAACAACACAAAACCAGTTACTTACCACAGTCTGGACGCACCTAGCAACAACATGTACAGCGCACAGGTGCCCCATCAAGTGGCCCTCAATCTTGCTAGCAACAATACTCAGGAGACTGTTTATCAATCGATTTAAGTAGTATACAAATAAAAATTAATTCTATTTTTCACCAATTTATGATCACATCAAACACTAGTACTATCCTAAGAGCTGTTCTTAAGTTAACATATGTAACAGTTCGGTAGACAATGAGGATACATCGATAGAACCGAACGCCCTGGTAGCGGACGACCTGTTGCTGTTGTGTGACCTGTTCTACTTGCCGTTCGAGCACGGGTCCCGCGGCCTGCGTCTGCTGCACGACTTCAACTGGCTCACCACGCACGCAGCCAGCATGCTGCCCCGCGGGAACAAGCCAGAGGTACGTG
This sequence comes from Acronicta alni, assembly GCA_964056405.1. Taxonomy (NCBI): domain Eukaryota; kingdom Metazoa; phylum Arthropoda; class Insecta; order Lepidoptera; family Noctuidae; genus Acronicta; species Acronicta alni. The sequence continues at coordinate 9,971,019 of OZ043937.1, read as the reverse complement.
GCTACCACGGAATACACTATTTTACACCGTTAGAACAAATATTTGAAAAAAAAAATGGTTATTATAGATTTTGGAAAATCTAAACGAGAAGTTTATTCATTAAACTAACATGCGATTTAAATGTTATAATTCAATTTTAATAATGTCAAATTTATTAATTAATTATTATTTATTAATATATTAATTTATCTAGTTTATATACGGGATTATAATTAAAAACTAAATGTATATTATTTATTATCTATTTACATAATGTACAAAAAAAAAGGAAAATGAAAAGAACTAATAAATAATTATCACGTCCAAGCGTCAAAGTATTCCTCCACATCGCTGTCATCTGGTAACGTTCCCAGAAGACTGGCCGCATTGCCACGTTGAATGGCAATGCTAATTCGTTGACCCAAGAATAAACCAGCCCTCTGGTCGCGCGAAGCGTCGATAATTTTAATAATTGTATTTAATGTTAATATGTCTAAAACGTCATTCGCCATATTAGATTCCGACGTGACGTCACTCCGATAGTACACAAACTAGATTTTTGTCGTGCTCTTATGTTATTGTTTACTAATAATGGGGTGACGTCACGAACCGAAGTTGTAGGATGGCAGCTAGCGTTTCCGTGTGAAAATTCAATATCATAAATAAAAAATAGTTTCGGTTTTATAAAATTGATTGATTGAGCATGCTTGCCAGTGCTTCGCGAGGAAACGTTGTGATGGCAGTAGGGGGACTTTGACCCTTATATTGTCAATTCAACTTTCTCGTTGTACGGGGTACGCAACGCGCGGGTTGCATTCTATGGGCTACGGTGATCGCTTACTATCAGGTGGGCTGTGTGCTTGTTTGCCATCTTAGTGGTATAAAAACATTATCAGCTAGGAAATATCGGCTCCATAGTATTCATTAAAAATTGACTTGTACAGAAATAAATATCATTTATCACGTCTCGTCACTTCAGACAAATATAAATCCGCCTCAAAGCCTATCCGCACACAACAGTGCCGGCAAGGAGCCGACACGTGCCGATCAGTAACGTATTCAACAGTGTCAGTGAAAAAGGATAAATTGCAGTATAAATATTGATTTCTGACATTTACGCGAATATTATACATTGCAATAAAACTACTTTTTACGGATTTTATCGCGTATATTGATATTATTAATCCCGACGTTTCGGACCCTTTACAGTGTCCATGGTCATAGCATTATATCAGATTTGATAAACCACAAATACTTGCGAAGGAAAGTCGATACCTACCCAGGATGATTCGTGAGGCTATTGAAATTAAAAAACATCCAAATTTCAATAGAGAAGATGGCTGGGTCTTACCACCTGCTTGGAATCCCGTTATAGATTCTATTAAACCAAAATCCAGGCCTACAACTGCAAGACCAAAGGATACTGTGAGCTCGTTCTGCGTGAATGGGATTGCCAATAATTAACAACTAAAACATGATCATTGAATATTGTTACTTTAAAAGAGACCATGATTCTCTGAGTTTGTTTGGGCGTTTCTTCTCAGAGGTCGTCAGCTAGGAAATGCCGGCTCCATCTAGTTTTAATAATTAGTAATAAATGTCATTGGTCATGTAACAATAAAAAATGTAGGGTAGCTGTCAGTAATTATATCATCAAGACGCCCACCACCTCAGTCTACCCGTGACCATGGACGCTGTAAAGGGTCCGAAACGTCGGGATTAATAATATCAATATACGCGATAAAATCCGTAAAAAGTAGTTTTATTTCATTGCAGTATACATTTTGTACGACGCTATCCGTACTCGTCAGTGACAGTGTCTCGTCGGTGCAGTACTGATATCACTGAACGTCACTGTACAAAATATATACTGCACTGTTGTGTGCGGATAGGCGTTTAACACATTTTATTTAATAAATATGTTGTCGTGTCCAGACGTCGGAGTGGCGTCGTCGCCGCAGTAGGTTCGCGTGGTGGTTGTGCCGCACGCGGCGGCTGGCGCGGCGGCTGGCGGCGGCGCCCAACAGGGAGCTGCACGCTGAGCTGCAGCCCTACGTGTGGGAGCTCGCCGCCGTGCTCGCACTGCTCGACGGATTCCTACGGTGGCTCGGTACACTATTACATTATCATACATCTTAGTACCGTCAGCAACGACAATCGCTAAATACACCATATTTTGTCTATAATTTCTGTAGAATAACAATCAATTACCAGCGGAGGTATTTCCGATCCGGTACGACATGGCAATCTTCAAGAAGCGAGCCTATTCTTATCTCAAAGGCCGGCAACGCACTGGCAACTCCTCTGGTGTTGTGGGTGTCAATGGGCGGCGGTGATCACTTACCATCAGGTGACCCGCCTGCTCGTTTGCCTCCCTCTTCCATAAAAAAAAAAAACAGCACCATCTAGTCCCAAACTAAGCAGACCTTATACTGTGGGTACTAAACAATGGATATATACTTTTTTTATAAGTTAATATATAAAAACACCCAGACACAAACACTTTATGTTCGTCACATAAATATTATTTGTGTCCTGTGGGAATCAATCCCACGACCTTATGATCAGCAGTCCGGCACACGAACCTAGACCACATAGGTCGTCAATATTCTCATTCTAAAACGACTCATTCGACGACGTCTGTGATCTGGTAAAGTGTCAGACTGTTGACACTGATCGAAGTAGTAGTAGTAGGGTTCAATTCTTACATGACATCAATATTTATGTGATGGACAGTATGTATTTACAAAAAAGCATAAAGTTTCCGGTATACTAAACCGGAGGATGCAGGTTCTAATCCTATCCAAACATAGTTCGTTAATTGCTAGGAGAATGATAACTGTCGAGATTAAATACTTGTATTTTTTTTTTCAGAGCTCGGCAAATATCCCACAAACATTGCAACAAATACACAAGGCAGCTATACGTGTAAGTTATTCATTTTATCTTTTACTATCCAGGCAGAAATCTTCAAAACTAGCCAGAGCAGACCAGATGGCTGGTATTGGGACCAGCTCAATATTCAAAATAATAATCTAACGATTTTGAAATACTACTATTATAAAATAATTGTATTCTATCACGCCTGTATTTCACGAAGGGTTAGCTAGATGTGTAAATGATAAATGATATTTATTTCTGTAAATAGATATTTTTAAGACACTTTTACAAGTCAATATAAAACAATTTTTTTTAAAGCTAGATGGCTCCGGCATTACCTAACTGACGACCTCTGAGAAGAAACGCCGAAACAAACTCAGAGAATCATAGTCTCTTTTAAAGTCCAGACAAAATAGTAAAAAATATGTGTGTTACAATGTAGGACAAATTCTGAAATGGTTTTTTGAAGAAAGAGCCATAGCGGCTTTGAGTAGACCAGTCCTAACCGGCGGCACGCATGCATCAGTCATTGTGTAGCTCAACCATAATTTAGGGAGCTCAACAACCCGTCGCACGACGATACCAGATCAGAAGAACATTTGCGTAGGTCACATAAAAAAAGTGCTCACATTTACATTTTATTACCAAGACAGTTCGTGCTAATCTATTCGGATATATGTATGTTGTTGACAGGGTTCTCAAAAGGTTGGCGCGAGGCGTTCGAGAGCGGGTGCCAGGAGCCGTGGGTGTTCCGCGGCGGACTGACGGCAGACCTGCGCCGCCTGCTGCCGCTCGACTGCTCCAGTGATGCGCTGCGCACTCTGCCGCCGCCCACCGTCTTGCCGCTCACCATCAGACCGTACACCACCACCGATGAACAAGCGGTAACAACTACTCTATACCTAATATTCAGAGACTAATCTAACAATAAATGTATGCTTCCATATAAAATCAAATAGCTGCCCCCAGCGGTGTCAACCGCCTTTTTTTCTTTATGCTCGGCTCCTATTGGTCGTAGCGTGATGTTATATAATAATAAAAAATTTATTTCTCAGAAAACTTAGTACTATTTTTACAGAAAAGGCTTGGCAGTAATCATTTCAAATTAATGGATTTAGCTACTGTATCCAAACTAGGCAAAGCCTGTATTTCGGTTATCCCTCGAATTGTTGATAATAACAAATGCCAACAAAGCGAATAATTATGATGGGTTGTACTACTTAACAATTTTAATGAAGTATACTAAGCACCTATATAGCCTATAACCTCCCGACATAACCGTTGGGATGGCCCAAAGGTCGATGTCGGACGTTCTTTTTTTTCTTTTTGCCTGGTGGACCATGGGGTCAAAAGGCAAAACAGTGCCTGGTTAGAGGATCCTCCCCTTTAGTTGGAGGCGCAAAACAGCTTGTCCCTCCGGACTCCCGACGTGATCCCAGTATCTCCACAGATTTATGAAATAAATTATTTATATATTTATTTATTTTTAAAGAATTTGCCCCACTTTAGGATTTTCTCCTGTATCGTGGGTGCGTTCACAAACACAAACTTTCACATGCACAAACACCCAAATTAACTCAAATTTTGTCAAATGAAATTGGACACGTAGAAATGTATGTTTATTATTAGATAGAAAATAAAAGCAACAAAAGCGGTTAGATATTAGTATCTAAGCAGTAAGAAACTAACGAGGTATAAATGGCATTGTGGCTATAATAATGATTATATATGTTATAAGCGTGATAATCTACACACCTCTGTACTATATTATCACGCTCCTAAAATACCATCACAACAATACACTTGAATATTTTCAATATAGAATAAATATGAGTAGTATGTATTAACCCTATGATAATATTTTGGGACAGGTATGTGCGATATGCCACAAGACATGTCGAGACGGCTCTGACTGCAGCGACCTGTTCCCAAGCGATTTGCAGACGTTACCGGCTGACAGGTATGTTGTGAATGAGTTTGTGAACTTTTTCTGCCACCAGACGGCGCTTCGTCAGGTCCAAACAGCCGTCAGATAGCACAGGTTCCTACCGAACGTATATTTTTTTATTGAAATAATACTTGGAAGTGTTATTGATTTTATTATGGATTACGGCCAGAGTGTGGTTGCCGAACTGAAGATTGAGCTCAAAAATAGAGGCTTAAATTTTCTTGTATCCTGCTTTATGTGCACACATAGGCACTGCACAACACTTGGCATTTTAGAAAACAATATTCCTTTTGTAACGTTTTTAAGAACAATAATCCAAAAAAATGCAAATCGTGTATGTATTTTGACAGGTTGGACCTGAACATCTCACGTAGAACATTTTGAGGAAACCCTCATCCTGATGAAGTTAAACATGTATTCGACAGAGGCGGAGGCACTCTCGCTCTGGCTTTTCTACCATTACACGCACATTGGACTGATGTTTTAATATTTTTAATGATTACTACTACTAGTTAGTCTATGCGAGCAGCTGATGTATAAATTCTTTGCACGATACGGCTGATGATTTTTTCAAGTCATTCGTTTTATATCAATTAGACCATTAAAATAGGTACTTTTGAGAAGTCTAATTTTAGTTACACGGTTCCAAAAAGTGGGTTTTATGGAGAAGAACCGGCGTCGGTTTATTGATTATTGTCCGAGATACTACCAATATCAAAATCAACCGGGTTTTTTTATTTTATTTTTATTCTACTAAGGTGGCAAACAAGCATACGGCCCACCTGATGGTAAGCGGTTACCGTAGCCTATAGACGCTTGCAACAACAGGAGTATCACTTGCGTGTTGCCGACCCTGTATTGTTTGAGGAATAGTTGGGTTGGTAGTATAAGGGTCAAAGTCTTCCCACTGCCAACACAACGTTTCCTCGTGGGTTGCTGATGAGTTGTTCAAGTAAACTCAAATAATTTATTCAGGATACTTATAGGTAGTACTTTTTGAACGTCATTATTACATTTTAGCCAGCCCCCAAAACGTCTACCGTTCGCCACCTCCTAGTGAGTTCATTTCAATGCTGTCTCCCGGGCATGTTTTTCCCTAAAATAACTTAGTAGACAAAAGAGTCACATTCATTAAATCTCATGTCACCAAGAGACGTCGGCGTCGTATCCTTATAACTTATAATAACACTAAAATTAAAAAACCCCCGACACGATTTGAAATTTATCATAGTGTATAATATTCTACTAGTCAAGCCCTTTCATTTGATACTCATATTGAGAGAGTTGTGAAAAAATATGTAATCCGCCATTTTGTGCAGCCTGCCATCATGGACCGATTTTCATTAAACATAGCTAAGAACACTCCCGACTAATTCACCTTTCAAACAAAATCAAAATTAGATCATCCGATCGGGAGCTACGATGCCACAGACAGACACGTCAAACTTATAACGACCTGTCGTTTTTGCGTCGGGGGTTTAAAACTAGTATTGACAGTTAATTATCTTTTAGGCTAGTGGCGCCATTCCTGACCCTATTCCCAGAGCTGTGCATGGTGATAGAGGACGACGAGGAGTGCTACCCTCAAGAGGTGGAATCGCCCGGAGACGATGATGAGAAGGAGCCTGTTGAACCTAGGATTAACGGTAGGGCTTTTTTGTGATCTTTATCCAAAGGTTTTGGAACAGGCAGTTTTATAGGATATTGATTAATTACACGGTAGTGTGTTGGCTAATTGCGAGAGTTATTTTAATTTTGATAGTAATGTGGCATTTCATTTTAAACTTTCTTTCGAACGCGCTAAAGTTTGATTTATAAAGTTATTTACATTATTTTGGTTTGATTTTTTTTATCTCAAACAATTTATTAATAATTTGTCGACTTATATCCTGTGAATATATTTATTTCTCCAGTTTCTCAAAGGAAAGTAAATTTATTGACCAAGAAACCCAATAATACAATGACGTAACATTCACTCACAGGCATGAAACCCGAAATAGTAGGGTACGCGTGCGCAGTACTGAACAGCAAAGAATTCTACAAGCGACAGGAAGTGGCGTGGATACCGGAAATGTGCACCAAGTACCCGGAGCAGCTCACTGAGAGACAAGACCTCAGTCAGGCAGCTAAGGTAAGTAGATAAAAACAATTGAGAACATACTTTAACGCCAAATTAGGGTTGCCGCCCGCAGAAATTTCCCTTCATTTTCCTACTTGAATTATTTAATCATCCAATATTTTTAAAATATTGATTTTTCCCCATATTTTCAGGAGAAGTGCTAAAAATGTGCTTATTCATAAAATGTTAGTTTAGAAATTCTATTGTCACTTTAAGGGTAAATATTACATAAACAATGAATTACCTGTTTGTTTACCAATTAATTATTTATTTAGTCAACTTATATAAATTGCGACTCGGACTTATAAACAACGCGTAGACAATAACTTAGGCCATATATTCTACTTTTTAACAAATAGTTTTTGTGAAAAATTCTGATAGCAATAATCTGATAGTACTCAATTTTCTCGAATTTTCTAATTTTCTGAGCAACTTTTCCTTCCCTAAAAACCTTATTTGGACTATTACAAACATTTAAAAAAAATCAATTACTCAAATCGGTCCAGCAGTTGGCAAGTGATGCACTTACCAACGAACAGCTTTTTAATTTTATTTAATCTCGTGGTCCCATTATGTTCGCGCTGTCGTTATGTTCCTACAAACTAAACGGGAGCGTAACACGTGCACGTCAGCCTGTAGCATCTTGTTGTTGCTCGGTGTCCACTCGCAACATTTTTTAAATATTTTTGGGATAAAAAATGTAAAAATTATTGGAATCGATTGTTACTTATTCTGAACAAACTATATTCAGGTTTCGCATTTACTAAAAATAATGTTGTATAGCACGAACGCAGATAAATAGCTTCAGTTTTCAACATTCATTTTTGCAACAGAAGCTAATTTAAGTTAAGTTTAATTAGTTTCTTTGTGTTCGTAGGAATGTGTTCGCCACTTCCATCAGTTCAAGGTGAGCGAGCGAGCACCCGAGAGCGTGACCCGCTCGCACCCCGCGCTGCTGACGTGCTGCGTGCTGCCCGCCTGCCGCGACCCGCTCGCGCCCGCCAGGCTACTCACCTGCGTGCTAGCTGCGCTCAGAGCACACGGTCAGTGGTACACTACAAGGTGAGCGAGCACCCGAGAGCGTGACCCGCTCGCACCCCGCGCTGCTGACGTGCTGCGTGCTGCCCGCCTGCCGCGACCCGCTCGCGCCCGCCAGGCTACTCACCTGCGTGCTAGCTGCGCTCAGAGCACACGGTCAGTGGTACACTACAAGGTGAGCGAGCACCCGAGAGCGTGACCCCCGAGCACCCCGCGCTGCTGACGTGCTGCGTGCTGCCCGCCTGCCGCGACCCGCTCGCGCCCGCCAGGCTACTCACCTGCGTGCTAGCTGCGCTCAGAGCACACGGTCAGTGGTACACTACAAGGTGAGCGAGCACCCGAGAGCGTGACCCGCTCGCACCCCGCGCTGCTGACGTGCTGCGTGCTGCCCGCTTGCCGCGACCCGCTCGCGCCCGCCAGGCTACTCACCTGCGTGCTAGCTGCGCTCAGAGCACACGGTCAGTGGTACACTACAAGGTGAGCGAGCACCCGAGAGCGTGACCCGCTCGCACCCCGCGCTGCTGACGTGCTGCGTGCTGCCCGCCTGCCGCGACCCGCTCGCGCCCGCCAGGCTACTCACCTGCGTGCTAGCTGCGCTCAGAGCACACGGTCAGTGGTACACTACAAGGTGAGCGAGCACCCGAGAGCGTGACCCGCTCGCACCTCGCGCTGCTGACGTGCTGCGATTGGTTATGTACCGTCTGCATCCAGCAGCTCCCAGCTACCTTCACCAAGGACCCAAGTCTGCTATTTCAGTTGTATCAGAGTGGTTGTCCAATGACACCATCACAAGGACTGACTGATTTGGTGGACATTACGAGAACCTTTCGAAGAAGTTATATGAGATATGCTCATGCTAAACTATTGGTTACAGGCGTGAGTGGCGTCCACGTATGTATCAACGGAACGGATCACTACCTGCACCAGTTCTACAGCAAGCTGGGCTTCGTGGAGCTGCAGCGTGGCGACTGCGGCCGCGTCTACTTAGCGCGCACCTTCTAGCGCCCGCCCGCGGTCATAAGATACCCACTGCGTTCCAAACGACGGAGACTTAAGTAAACAACATTTTTAGCTCATTTAATATTTTATTACAAGAAACTTCCAGGTACACAGAAATAGTTACTACTGCGCATTGCTACCGCTTGCGGTCAGTAGCGCCCTTAGCATGCGCGTAGAAATAAGTTGTCTTATTTCGCGGATTTTAGTATCAATTATGCCCATTTTCAAGCAAATTTGGAATAATAATATACTCCTTGCATTTTGGAAACTATAACACTAAGCAGAGGTGACATTATGTTCAAAATAACTTTTAAAAATAAATAAATAAATAACAGTTTGGAGGGTTCACTTTTTCACACACCTGAAAGCATATTTTAGCTCAATAACTTTGAATAGAGATTTTATATTTTTAGCAAAATTATGGAGTGAAATAAAAAAAAATGTAACACGTAAACTGGCTTCCGAAGTGTAGAACAGAAGGTTGAAAATATGCTTCCTTTTATTTTTTGTAACCTGTCGATGTCGGAACGAAGTGGGAGCTGGCCTCATACTAATAAGGATTGTAAATTACGGCTATTTTATGAGGCTGCTTATTATATGACCGCATATTCCTTAAGACTTAAATGCAAATTATGGTAAATTGTAAGTAAATGTCGTGATTCGGTGAAGTACACGTAGGGTCAAGTTCATCATTTTTTACGAGTTCTAAAATCTTAAGCTACGCGATAATGTATAAGACTATCCAGTCAGTTGATAAATACGAGACTATCTATGCCGCACCAAAAGATCATTTATAATATCGTCACTCGTGGAGGCTTTTATGAGGGTCAGCGTTGACCGGGGGACGAGTGGGGGAAGTCATTCATTCGATAGAAATTGAAAATCGGCGGTATACGCTGACCCAAGAAGATCGAATAAATTGCGTTATTTTACAATAATTTTAATTATGCTTAAATCGAGTCGAATCAAAAGTAAATAGTTCAAATTACATCGATTTCATGAAAACCTGTTAGCAGTTAATTTTAGCATAAAAATATGTACGAATCATTCAACTATCGATCTTATCGAAAACTTAACATTGAAATAAAATTACTTTTTACGGATTTTTAACATATTTTTGGAATTGACAAAAGATACGGTGAACTCTTTATGCGTGAATCGGATTGCCAATAGTTAACAAAAATTTTGGGAAGCTGTCAGTAATTGTAACATCTCGACACACCTCCTCAGTCCGTGACTTTGGACCCTGTAAAGGGTCCGTAACATCGGGATTAATAACTGGGCGGGGTCGCACCGTGGCCAGCGCTGTCACCATATTATGTCAATTTACAACTGACCGCTCGACGCCTGTGTCTTGACCGCGAACCTCGACAGACAGTGGTACAAGGCGGGGCTTGTGGTGGCGGCCGACTGCGTTCAGATCGCGTCATGTTTAAGTACTACAGATAGTTCAACTCAGTTGTGCGCGCGGCCCTATGTGTGCGTGGGCTTGTAAATATACAACTTTCACACGTCTTGCTCGGACGACGACTGCCGCGTCACTGCCACACGAATGAAAGTTGTATATTTACAAGCCCACGCACACATAGGGCCGCGCGCACAACTGTTTTGAACTATCTGTACCAAGTATTACAAACTGTCCGGCTTTATGCAAGTGAGATTCAGATCCATATCTTTGTCTAAATTTACATTTTGCTTAAACGTTCTCCCACTATGATTTCTCCTGTATCGTCGGACGTGCGTTTACAAACAGAAATGTTCACATTTAAAAAGATCCAGTAACAATTACTATGCATGTCATGGTCGTGGTGAATTTCGCGGATCCCATGGCCATGACAATAGGGCACGTGAAGGCAAGTACGGTTTTTAGTCGGTATGAATCCGACATACCCTGCCACCTCCCCGAGTGGCGGAGGATCCATGAGGATTTTACGTATTATAAAAAAAAAGAAGTAACAATTACCATACAAATATTTGTTCTGCTTAAATCCGTTCCTTCAGCCAACAATTAATAAAAACTATGTAACGGGCGCAACCCATTTAAAAATATATTAATATATTGATATCTGACATTTACCCATGGTCACGGGTAGACCCAGGGTGTCTACCCGTGACCATGGACGCTGTAAAGGGTCCGAAACGTCGGGATTAATAATATCAATATACGCTATAAAATCCGTAAAAAGTAGTTCTATTTCAAAATATATTAATATTTTAAATTTTAATAATATAATTTAAACACTAAGAATTTTATAAAATAATTTCGGTAGAAATTGAGAACTCTTGATTAAGAAGCTAATATAAAGTATGTAGTTGGCGCAAATAACAACATTAGATACTTCAGACAATATTGGCAGTTGACTACTTTGCACCCTTATTACAAAGAACATAAAGCACACCTTTATAAACAAGATAACATTTGTACACATCAAACTATGCTTTACCAGAGTAAACTGACCTTATTTTTGTTTAAGCTTTTCGTACAACGATAAGTCATTTTATACTGGTACCTTCTAACTTGGCCAAAAAGGCCATTTGTTGAATGATATGATATATGATTAACATTAGAAACGTGTATAAATTTGTAAGGACCAGCAATAGGTTTCTAAACATAAATAGATTCCTAAATAATTGCTAAATGTGGTCCTTTTTAGTCAAGGTTGCATTTCAGTCTATACGTTTACGTGTGTTTGTGCTATTGTGATACACGCCCGTACCACTGAACCTTGTAATATAGACAATGAACACTACAACGAAGTTCATGGAAGGAGTAGATGGCAAAGGGCGGTCTGTAATATTAGTCAGTAGTTAGTGTAACATTCGTTATTCTGTTTGAAATTGTTGTATTAAATAGGCTCACCCCTATTAGATGGGAGCTTAAAATACCAGTGAACTGTGGGTTTACATAAGTACACCTCTGTCTAACCCTTCGGGGAATACAGTCGTGATGGTATATTATGTTATTTTGTCTCATAAGGTTGAAAAGTGGTCAACAGTTATAGTACTTTACCGTAAGTCAGTATGTAAAATATTTTCGGTAAAATGTTACATAAAAAGCCTTCCTATTATCTTGAATATGGAATGGGAAGAGAAAGCAAAGGAGGTTGAATGTTAAACTTAACTAGAAAAAAAAAAATAGGTTGACTAATAAAACCTATTTTGGAATTAGTCTAATCGATTGTAGGAAGCAAAAGATGGTTTACATTTCTTACTCTTGCTTCGCAAAATAAGTGCTTTAAAAATATTTTTATGCAGATCTAGGTACTTGGTATGTTTCGGCGTAATCTGAAAAACGTCTTTTCTTTTAATTATGACTTCTTCTTTAATGGCTTCAGATATGCAGTTCCTAGTCAAGTGTTGGTAAAGACTGAGTAAGGTGTATTGTGTATGTCTTGTGATAATATGTAACTTCGTAAGATAGTATGTTTTGTGGATGTTATCTCGGAAACTGCTGAGCCAATTTCGATTTCTTTGCAAATATTTTTTTTTCGCCGACACTGAATGCAACGTGTTTTTTTGCTTTGCTTACCCCTAACTAGTGGTAAGTTTGAATAGGAATAAGCAGCTGCCAAGAGGTAGCCACCTAGATAAATTTTCCGGAAATTGATACAGTAACTGGCACGGCGCTTGGCCGCTGACCTTGATCTGCGCAGAAATGAATTCTTGGGTCTGTTTGGCGGTGTGACGTGAGGTGCGAGGGCGGGGTGACTCATTTCGATTATGCGATTGGATCGTGACGTGACGCGTGATGACCGCTAGTTTGTGATTGGTTCTCAGTTCCATGCTCAAAACCAATCCCTACTAATTCGCTGAGTGCCCAAGATTCATGCCGGTAACTGTAAGGTCACCAACGAAAGTAGCTGAACACAATCAAATTTTGAAAACATCACTACACCAAAACTTATTAAATTCTAGTTAAGGTTAAGCTTGTAATTTATTATAGACAAATAACTCATGCTACCTTCTCGGGTCAGTAACTACTACATAATACAAAATTTTAAAGCGTTTGCAAATTGCATTGGGTACAGCTACTTTCGTTGCTGACTGTACATGTTACACAGAGAAACTTAATTCGTAAATATATTGTTATTCCTAGTCATTGCATGTTTTGTGTTGTCGCATCCTATAAATTTAATTCTTTCGCTTCATACGATTAAAAATAATATTTTTTCATCCATATTTTGGTTCCAGTCCATGTTTACAGTAGATAAGTTTTACATATTATGTAACGATATTCATATAGCTGCATCACATTTTAATGATACCTAAAAGAAAAATAAGTGTATTTTATATTTTACATACTTACTCTTTTTTTAATAGCAGAATTAGTTTCCCACTGCTGGGCAAAGGCCTCCCCTGTCTTCCTTCAAACTTCTATCTTGCGCAAGATCCGGCCATGCTTGCCCTGAAAACATATCCAGATCGGCGCGCCACCTACGTCGCGTTGTTGGTAACAATTTTTGCCCTTGCATTCGGGCAACATGGCCTGCCCATTCCCAATTTAGCCTGGCTGTATTTTCATCATCATCATCATCATCATCATCTGCTCTTTGAGTTATGTAACGAAAGGTGATATTTCGAACATGATCGATAACACCTAGTATGCTGCGTTCCATTGCTCGTTGGCAAATCACTTCTGTCTTCTGTTTTTAATACTTAGGCACTCTTAATTACAATTATTTTAGCACATTATTGTAAAAACCAGAATAACGAGATTTACCAGTAAATATTAGAATATTGAGATTATCATGTAATATGGTCTAAGATTTAATGTAATCGACGTAAATATATTTCATAATATATCAGTGTAAATATATATCACTCATACTAATATGAATAAGGTATCTTTAAGGTTCAACGGTTCGTGATACACCGGCGCTCGGATCAATAAATTTACAATTGTATCTGCTTAGTGCTTGGTAAACACGTTGATCGATTACATCAAGGGTTGAAGAACTAGAAATTGCCTAGTATTTGCCAGTAAATCTCATTGGTTTGTCATCCGGCTTCCTAGCCATTTCAATTGCAGTTTGAAATGGCTAAGTTTTTTAAATAGTTGTAAGCAAGTGAACAATATATTATGTATTATGCTAAAAATATTGTATATGTATACCTACTTTGCAATAATGGAATAGCGAATGTATAGAAATTTTAGTATAAATCCGAGTCAGGATATGGTGGGGTTTAACTGGCGTATAATAAAATATAACATTGAATCTTTAGATATTTAAGTTTTCTAAACATACGGACCCATATTGCATAATTAAATGATTATCAATCTTAACGAACGTGGCATGTGCAATAGGACATTGGTTTTGTGATGGCCTCATCCTTAGAGGTTGTTTGTTACGGGGGCCCGTAACAACCAACCCAACTTTGGGATAGTTATAAAAAAAATATCCTATCACATTCCGACTCGGGTAAATAGTAAAAATACTTTTAATACTTACCTTAGTTAATAATATTTTTCCTAAAAAATATCTCATTCACTCTCAAGTTTCTTTTCTTAGGTTTTATTAATTCGAATCACAATTAAGTTATATTCAAATAGAAAATCTAAATATACTTAGTTAAATGATTTAAAATATTATCCTATAGTATTTTATTGCACAATGTCGCATTTAATTTGCTTTCTATAGAAATAAGTCGAATTATTTTATATAAACCATTTTATCTACAATTACTTTCAATGCTTCAGTATTATAAAAAAATAAAAGAACCGATTTGTAATTTTTGGTACCGACTTTTAATTTGTGCAAAACGTTAATAAAATATGTTTTTGTAGTCATTATCTAATTGAGACAAAATAATCAATTTTACAAGTCGAAAATGTGAATTAATATTATGAATAATTAAATTGTAATGTTCCTTTTATATTATTATTTTTCCGTTTCCTCAGGTCATATTTTTGTCAATTTTGCCCGGTTCATATTGTTTATAACCTGGCAAACTTGACAAAAAAGGCGGTTATAGCTAAGTACTTTTAAAATGGCATGTTGTGTAACCAAGATAAAAATAAATATCAGTGTCCAGATATATTTTATGTTATTTATATGGTTTATGGTGCCAAGACGAACACCTTCACGATAAATCGGTAATAAAAATTGTAAAATTCATAAATTGTATTTTATTTTCTAAAAGTAATTTCCCTAGAAATAGCACTACATTGAAAAGTATACTTCTCATAGCAAAAAGGTCGTAATTTTTAATCGGACTCTACAGATCTAAAGTTCGTCGTGGAGAGCTCCATCAGCTTTTGTTTGATTTCCGAGATCTGGAACAAAAATGAAATGGTTTAAAACTGCCATACTTCATAACATGAATGAAATCATTGAAATAAAACTACTTTTTACGGATTTTATCGCGTATATTGATATTATTAATCCCGACGTTTCGGACACTATAAAGCGTCTAAAAGTAGTTTTATTTCAATGTATAATATTCGCGTAAATGTCAGAAATCAATATGAATGAAATCAGTTTTCACGAAACGAACCTTTTGTATTTCATTCAGCAACATTTTCTGTTCCGTCCTTGGTGTCATGTCTTTTCTGTTCAAATCTATGGCTTCCAAATTCTCAAATAGCTGCTTTATCTTCAAAGCCAAATGGACATCATTGTTACTCTTCCTTGGCACGGTGGGCTTGCTTCTGCGTACTAGTTTCTTTCTATATTTGTCTGGTAAATCCTTTTCAATGTCTTCTCTCGTCAAAAAGGTCATGTAGTCAGGATGCGTGTCATATGGGAAGTCTTTTGGGAGCATTTTGTATGACCCCTTGACAGATCCTTTGTTTATTCTATAGTCTGTGCGCCAGTTTTTTAGTAGCTCTAGGTTTCTGAAAGATGTAAAAACTAGTATCTAATGCAAAGTTTTTGTTGGAAGTAAAATAAGAGCAAAAATTGTCAAACAAATTTATACGTAGCGAAATTGTGTGAAGTAGAAAACTCCCTAGTAAAGCATTCGATATAATTGTAATTTATTTAAAAAGGTTTGGTTAAGCCACAATATTATCTAACTAGCAACCAAAAACAAAAATCTGTTTCGAGACAAAAAATATAAAGTAAAAAGTCATGCATAATAGTGGGTAGATAGAAAATTCTTTTAAAAACACACTTTCTCCCTTGCAGAATCTTGTCTCTCGTCGCTAGTAAATCTCTGTGCTTCTTTATTGCCAAATCTCTTAAATACTGATGCTTTATTTTTGCCTCGAACAATTCTTTCCCATCCGAGCTTGATGGCTGAACGTATTTCGAACTTTGATAGTAAGGTGGTACATTATGGCGACTTTTTGCTAATTTTGGGCACTTCCCTCTAACTCTCGAATACAAATCTTCGTCTGAACCATCGGACTCTCTTTCATTGAATTGAACTGACATAGCTTTTTTCATTCTTTCCCCATGAATAACAGAATTATAGCTCTGCGCTTCTTGACTATAGTTTTCAGTATAAATTTCGCTTGTGCTTACCGTGTCTTCGGAAATATCGGACTGGGAGCCAACAAACATGCTGTCAATGAATTTGTTATTCAAAAACTGTTTGACGCTTTGAACTCCCGCTTGTATCACTTCTCTTGGCGGGTACATGAGCGGGTTACCACTCAGTTGTAACACTTTCAAGTTTATGACGGTCCCTACTTCATTCGGGAGTGAAGTTAGTTTGTTGTTTTGCAACAAAAGGTGCGTGAGGCTGGGATGGTGTTTGATTGTTGTTGGTACGTCGGTTAGCAGGTTATCTCTTAAATCCAAGTACATTAAATGCGGCAAACTTGGGAAAAAGTCTTCTGGTAGCGTTGTTATTTCATTGTTTTGGAGATACAATGCCTGTAACAAAAATTAATGCGAAATTTTACCTCACAGAGAAACAAAAACTAAACTACCCTCTAAACAATTCCTTTGCTAGGTGTCACACGAAAATATGTAAATATGTATTGTAATGAGAACTTTCATAGTTAAAGTTGTTTGTTTGTCTATTCCACAATAGCAGTAGGTATAGGAAATAAAACCATTTTTCGACAGGAATAATATCAAAATCTACTTGCGCTGAATAAAATGAACACTTCTTCACTTGGCTGATACAACAGTATCAGCCTGCATGCCGCAGAGTAAAAATATTAGCTAGCCAGCAAGTCTATATAACTACACCAGACTTGCACGTCCTCCTAGATGGGGCAGAAGGCGTCCACAGTGACTCTCCATCTCGATCTGTCTTAATTCGCTTCATGATTTTCCGATTTTCTTTGCTTCATCTAGCACCATGGTGCTCAACAAGCCCAAGCCAACCCAAATTCGATTTCCTTGGATCCCAAGAAAAGATTGGAATCCTCTAATCCATTGCCTGCGCGCACTCCGAAAAGCTCCGGACCATATATCTAAATATGGTTCGGAGCCTTTCGGAGTATGTGGCCAATCCAGTTCCACTTGGGGCGCTACTATTCCACGGCGCCCTTTGATATACAAGCAACACATAATTCTGTCCAGCGCAATCAAGAATAGACGATAGAAGGCCGTGTACCTACGCTGGTGTTCAAACAAACCTATTCGACCAACAGCTTAGCGTACACGGCAATGTCTTCGGTGATGCGCAATCATGTATAACTGCAAAGTTATGCATGATTGCGCATCAGAGTAGTTGGTTTTTGTATGTAGATTTTTGTATGTATTTTATTTTAGAGGATAATATAATTACTTCCAAATTACTGTGTTTATTTAAATCTTTTAACTTAATTAATGTATTTTTGGAACCTACTAGAGTTACGTCGACATCTGCAACTTGCATTGATAATGTTTTCTGCAACTGTGATTACTTTGAAGAGGCTATCATAAACTGTCTCTCATCTGATCACAGTGGACAAACCGTCACATTTAATACTAGTATACATGCAAGTAAAATACAAATTAAGTCTAGGCATATAGCGAAATAATAATAGTGAAAACCATAGCAGACAGATGGGACAGTCACATACTGAGACATTGGGTACGTCTACATGCCAGTGTGGCGTATAAATAGTTCAAATAAGTTTCTTGTAGTGTATTTTGTGTAATAGATATAAGTACTAACATTAGGTTTTAAGCTACATGTATACTAACAAAATGGACTACGGTCTGAAATAAAAGCATTTATTATTATTATTATAACGTTAGATAAATTAGAAAAATATAACAATTCATTAATTAGTAAATTAGCTGTTCAAAAAAGATTTAACAATTGCGATGGACATTACTCGCATTTTTTTTCTATTGTGAGAAATGAATTCGATAGATTTTTCAAAGTAAAATCAAAAACTATTAACTGTAGATATAAGTTTAGTGATTGGGCTACTACAGGTATTCGTAAAAGCAGGGAACGTTTATTTGAATTGTACGGGTTAAAGTGCTATAACAAAAGTGAAAACTTTATTCAGTATGTAAATATATATTCAAAGACTTTTAAAAAGGTATGTCAAATAGCAAAATCTCAGTATATAAGTAAAAAAATTAAATGTGCCGATAATAAGATCAAAACCACTTGGAATATAATTAACGCCGAAAGTGGTAAATCGAAATTAGATGGGAATAAAAATGTCGCTCTTCAAACAGTACGCGGTCTCATAAACGCAGATTCCGAAGTAGCCCAAGAATTTGAGACATTTTTTACCAATGTTCCCTGGAAGATCACTGAATCTTTAAACTCGTCACCTGCACATTCGGCTGCTTTATTGAAACAAAATGTAGCTACCTGTCCTGTAACGTTCAGATTTAAGCATGTAAGCCCCAATTGTATTTTTAAAACTTTTAAAGAAATAAAAGTTAAATTAACTGAAGACTTATGGGGCCTTTCGGTAAATGTTTGTAAAAGTATTATTAACACTATAGCACCCCACCTAGCGATAATATTTAACGAGTGCGTAGACCAAGGAACCTTCCCAGATCTAATGAAATACAGCAAAGTTATACCCTTATTTAAATCTGGAGATAGTCAAGATCCTGGCAATTTTAGGCCGGTTTCTGTTCTGCCTGTGCTTAGCAAAATATTTGAAAAAATCATGCTCAATCAAATGCTATTGCATTTCAATATAAATAGGCTTTTTCATGACCAGCAATATGGCTTCACCAAAGGACGTAATACTACTGACGCTGGTATCACACTCATTAAAAACATCTTTGATGCCTGGGAAGAGTCTCAAGATGAGATCGGTATATTCTGTGACCTTTCAAAAGCCTTTGACTGCGTAAGTCATGAAACTCTGTTATTAAAATTGGAGCATTATGGTTTGAAGCATAAAACTTTGAAACTTGTCAAATCATACTTGCAAGGTAGACAACAAAAAGTTCAAATTAATGGGGTAAAATCGCTCGGCACTCAGGTGAAAATGGGCGTACCTCAGGGTTCCATTCTAGGTCCATTCTTATTTCTAGTGTATATAAATGATTTACCCTACATGCTTGAGGATCAATCGAAGATTGTGTTATTTGCGGATGATACTTCTTTAATTTTTAAACTAAACAGACGTATACCTAATACTGACGATGTAAATAACGCACTTCTTAAGGTCCATGAGTGGTTCACAGCTAATAATTTAGTATTAAATGGGCAGAAAACCAAATGCATAAAGTTTGCTCTACCTAACGTAAGATCTATGGAATGCGATGTTATACTAAATAATGATAAACTTGAATTTGTCGACCAAACGGTTTTCCTGGGAATCAGGATAGACTCAAAGCTTCAGTGGGGTCCACACATTAGAACTTTAGCAAGACGCCTGAGTTCAGCTGCTTATGCAGTTAGAAAAATCAGACTACTTACAGATGTAGAAACTGCAAGACTAGTCTACTTTAGTTATTTTCATAGCATTATGTCTTACGGAATATTACTATGGGGCCGCGCTGCAGACATAGAATCTGTTTTTATATTGCAGAAAAGAGCTATTAGAGCTATTTATAACCTACGTAGTCGAGATTCACTCAGGGAAATCTTTAAAGAAATAAATATAATGACAGTGCCTTCTCAGTACATCTATGAGAATATTTTATATGTAAGAAAAAATTTGCACTTGTACGTCAGAAAATGTGAACTGCATGATTATAATACTAGACATAAATCAAAATTAATGCAGCCACAATTTCGTCTAGCTAAAGTTCATACTTCTTTTAGAGGGTACTGCGTTAGATTTTATAATAAAATTCCGAACGCAATTTTAGAACTTACAGAAAACAAATTCAAAAAATTCATTAAGTAGACTTAATGAATTTTTTCTGTGCAGGCAAGCTTACTATAAATTGGAAGATTATCTTCTAGATAAAAATGTTTGGCGGAATGCTGGTCCAGCTCCACAAGATGAACATCTTGTAAATCAATAATTTTACTGTACGTTATACAATTTAATAATCTTTGTTTGTAAAAACATGAATTGTAAAGTATGAGAGTCGTGCAGCCATTGATGTTGCATATGTTGATATGCATTATAATGACTTAAAATTACATTGTGCCCTTCAGTTGCCTAGCGGTCTGAGCTTGTCATGCTCACTAAAATGTCCTGCTGATGGTGGCGTTGTGTGTCGGGTCGTTTTATTCCCTACAACATGGTTGAGTCGAACGACGCCGATACGCACGTCATACTCGTGAACGAGTGCCGTCTGTCGGGGCTGGTCAGCTCTTACTGTCAATGGCAACCTCTTTTATTTTTCTGTTTATTATGCTAGATTAATTTAATTGTACACATCAAACTGCATTGTTCTCATGAACTATTCAGATTTAGACTGTAATACTGAACACTGTAATCATGTTTTTTTTGTTGAAAAGAGTGTCTATGGAGTTTCTTGCCGGTTCTTCTCCATAAGACCCACTTTTTGGAACCGTGCAACTAGTTTGACTTTTCAAAAGTGCTATTTTAATGGTCTAATTGAAATAAAATATTTGACTTTGACTTTGACTTTGTAGTGTGGTGGGCTTTGATCAGGTAAAATGTTTTCGGCGGGACACCAATGAAGAGAAGGCGAGGCCATATTATGCTGGACTATAGCATCGTATCAAAGGCATTTTCGAAATCGACAAAGGTAAGGTAGGTAAACTAACAAAACATAACTCCTGCCAATCTGATGCCTGTTCGAGTATGATGAGCAACAGTGTTCGTTTGTTTAGAGAGTACACCATCAGGATGCGCCGGACGAGCGTTTAAATATCGTCGTAGAGGCTAATGCGCGCCGAAACTATTACTTTCAGACTTATGGCTATAATCTAGATCAGAATAAATTAATAATACTCAATGAAATAAGTTCGAGGCGTTCTTTTAGAAAATCAATCACTTACGCTTAAAAGATGACTTTTTAATTCAGGAATAGTTTTCAGTCCTTGAGACGACAGATCCCACGTTGTTTCTTCATTTATATCTTCTTCATAAATATTTAAAGGAACTGGTATATTCGATGCTTCAGTCATTGCGATTAAAGTATGATAAAAATATTGTTTGATCAATAAAAATTAAGACAAATAAAATTCAAATATGGCGCGTAAAATGATGTTTTTCTCTTTTGTCTCTGGTTAGTCCTCGTAGAACTCCTCATACAAACAATCTTAATAAACAAAAGTGGATTAGACATAAAAATTAACTAAAACTCGTAGAAAGTAACAATAACAACGACTCAAAGATAATCATTGAGAAGTTTTTGGCAACAGTAAAAGGTCGCAATTTTTATTTTATTTCAGTTGCTACCTGTCAGTGTCAAATGTTTGATCCTTGGAAAATTAACTTGTGGAATAGAATAATAATTATTTTTCTGAGCTATAAATATTATAAATCTTAGCGTAGATAGATCATTGAACATATACAAATATTTGCAAATAATTAATTAGGTACATAAATTAATGTAACAGTATACATACATAATTTATCAAAAAATGTTCCCGCCACAAAGTATGAAAGCATTTTCAAACATTTTTATTTTTTACCTATCTTTTTTTATGCTGGACAGTAGAATCACTGTTTTTAAATTACTATTTTACTGGTTTCTGCTGTTTTTAAGGTTGATTTGCTGCTTGTCAGTACAGTAAGGCTGGCAACACTGATTAGAATACAATTCTTCAGCTTGACTAAAGGCCTCTGAAGCCATGCCGAAAATATTAACTAATCAGCCTTACATAGTCAAAGGAGAAACTTGCTAGTGTTGTGTTTCAGTCTTTACAATATCGATAATATGTTAGATTATTATTACAGAAATTGGATTTTAGGAGAGACTATGTGCTTTTTAATATTTATTTCATACTGAGTACTTAAAACATCTGATGCTTGTATTTCTATTCATTTTTTAATGTCAGCAAACATGTTGTGGTAAGAATGGTAAGAAATAACATTTCTATCGATTTTGGTTCAAAAGTGCGTTCAAAAGACACATGGCGAATACGTCACTATCTCAGTTGCAAGATGGCGAACGTGCGGGATAGTGACACATCTTTGTGGCTTCACAATAAACTCGGTACATCGAATGATTCGTGGACAAGCGGCTCAATTTGTACGCAATTAAATGCTGAAGTGCTAAAAAATATCAAGGATTGTTTTCCAGATTTGCAAACACAAGTGAAATTGAAATTATTGCTAAGTTTCTTTCATATCCCGCGCAGAAATGTTGAGGAGGTAACTTTTCTCTTTGATGTTCTATGGTTTTGCGTAACTGTATTGTGTTTTTGTCTCTTTCCTTTCTTAGTTATAGCAATGCATACGAATGAGATGCAGTAATACGCATGTATGTATTAGTTTTATTTGTTGTCATTTATTGAATTTACATGTTAGAATTTTGTAAAATTTATTTTAATTACGCTTTTACTGGTACTTGATTATAGACTCATTACCTTTAAACATAAAAACTTGATTATTTGATGATTTCTAGCTTACATTTTCGTTAGTTACGACCTTTCGAAATACTGACTCGTTATTTACGTTCTGTAAATTACGAAACAATTCACTAGTTTTATTAGCTAAGTACTATGATAAGAGTGAAATAGAAACTACACTGCATATTACTGTAGCTTTGACTCCACGAAGCCCTGGAAATAGACATCTATTAGAAACATTATTTGTGAAATGAGTCTCAAGGATGTTATTGATGTTAAAATTATTGTGTTAGCTGTAAGGCAAAGGCATTTATTATGAACACTTTAACTGATAATAATACTATAAAATTGCAACAGGAATAACAATACTTCATAGGTTTGATGTTTCTATTAGGTACCAAAGAATATGCAAAATATCTTTAATTATATTGTACAAGTAAAGAAAACAGCATGTCAGCAGACCAATAAATGAACATTAAATCCTAACCCATCACAAATTCAACAACCAATGGCTAAAGTACTTTATTATTAACTGAATACATATTTATCTTTAAGTCACTCCGGGGATAAATTTTCATGGACACCATGTGTCCATAGGTTATTGAACAGGTTATAATTAAAACTGCTTCTTTAATCTGGTGGTCCTAAGCATGACTTCTATGCTAGTGGTCTTGGGTTTGATTCCCAGGTCAACCGTTATTGGGTACTATTTCTATGAAATTCTCAGTAGCAGCTCTGAGTTTAAATTTGTCCCAGTTAATGGCAATAGGCTTGGGCCCCTATTACATGGGACCTTAACATACTGGCGAACTGTGGGTGTACATTGGTACCTCTACCTAATTCTTTGGGGAGTGCAGGGGTGATGATATGCTAAGATTATATGTTTTTAAATCTAATTTCTGTAATAAAAATGCATTAACACAAGTTGAAGGAAGTTATTTTATATAATTGCAAATATAAAATAATTATAATATTTTGATTTGATTTACAATTTAATCATTACTTATAATGTAATAGGAACTCTGATGAGTATCTAAGTAATTTATATCTCAATGACTGATGCATCCCGGCTTTGCATGGGTGCAATAAATTATACCATTAAACATTCCAGGAGAAATTCCCTAAATGATACTGAAAACCATATCGAAATCCAATGCACGTTTTAGAAAAAGAAAGCAGTAAAACATCACAACAGACAAGGAAAGCGCCTTCATTTTATACTATTTAGTGATAATGGACAAAATAATGAAGGAGTTTTAAAATAACAAGAACAATCACATTTATCCCTGTATCCTGTTCCTAACCTTCCCATGTAACTGATAGAGCATACACAGAAAGGGAATAATTGAATATGATATCACAGTAGAACATGTGTCTGTACCTAGCGATTGACCATGCCCTGCGTTTTAACAAATACATTTAATAATTAGATCTTTATTTGTTTTATCGAAATATGCATAATACGCAATTTGTTCCATTTTATTTTTTATAAAAAATGACATCTTCTATAACAGTTAATTTAAACGTACATCGCTACGTTTAAATTACGCACTTAAAAAAACAAAATCTAGATAGGCGATTAGTTCTACATTAACTCTAATTACTTAACTACTCTTTTTACTTATAATATTCATTACTTTAAGTTAAAAAAGACAATATATATAAATATATATAAATATAAAAAGACAATATAAATACAAAGAAGTAAACCTAGCAATGTATTTCTAAGTAAATGAATTTCTTTCGCTTATAATGTGACAGTTTTGTCCCCATTACAATTCAAATTAGATTTTTTTAATATTTTTTATTTAATATTTGTAATGTAGATATACCGAAGATCACAAAATTTTGAAAAACATAATCTTTCTAAGTGTAGGTGGTTTCTACTGTCAGGTGAGGCACTTTTAAAATAAATACCAAAAAAGGAAAATATTCCAAGACGACGATAACTTTAGTTTTATTATAAACACAGGTAAAAAATATATAATATTCTTTTAAATAACAGTCTGTGGAATATTTTAAATACCTATAAAATATTATTTCAAAAATATCTGTTTTGCTCACCGTACTTAACTGGTTTGAATTGACAGCTATGACGTCACAAGATGGCTGGAGGTCAATCTTATTCTTATTTGAAACGCAGTACAGTTAGTAGTTCTTGCAACCTAGTTTTTAAGTACATATTAAGGATGGCTTTGTGTTTGTGTCAATAAAGTTATTATTATAATAATCTAGTGAACCCATTTTAGGGATTGCGGGCCTTTAGATAAATTCAAGATCCAGTGATTTTAGAATTAATAGGCCTTTATAGAAATTCATAAATTCCCAAAACAATTTTCTTCCTGTAATACTGTACTTTTTTTACTGATATTTTGTTATTGTATTCCAAAAAGGTCAGTGAAAAATCTGAAATTCAATTAGAATTGTATGCAGTCAGTTACTTGTACTTTTCCGATTTTGAATGTACAATGCTTTATAGAAGAACAACAATATGCAAAGCAATATTTGCAAAACAAATATTTTATTTTGAACAAAATAAGTTTTTACCACCTTTGTATGGAAAGTATGTCATACCTTTAATATTAATCATCTGATAAATTTATATTTTATCAGACACCATTGACATAATAATGATCTTTGTAATGAATATTTAATTTCACAATTTGGTGGAAGTACTACTGCGTAAGTCTACTACTAAGACTTGAATATTGAATTGTAGGCTGTTAAGTAATTAATGTTGTATCTGATGATATTATTACTTAATCACATAATTATAAATAATGACTGTATGTGTATAAATATTAACATTTTAATATGATGAAGCATCTAACTGATTTTGTTGTAATTTTTCTGCTCACAAAACACTGAAGACATGTGATGGAGTAAAATGTGTTATGTCTCAAAAGATTTTAAGTTACCAAGCTTCAAGTAACAAATTATTTCCCATTATTCCAGTGGCGAAATGAGCTTGAAGAGATCATTGAAGTGGCGGCAGTGGACTCTGACCTCTGGGTGGCAATGCTGGCGGAGACCCTTAAGACGTTTCCGTCAGCAGGCACCCTTAACACCGAGATAGCAGAGTTTGACGAGACCAGACCAATCTTCAGTGACATGATCAGTGAGCTGCGGAGGGCGCTGGCCAAACACTCAGACCTTGGACTGCTTCCACTTGAGTGCCTATATTTAAATAAGAATGCTTTAATTTCTGTGGTAAGTTGGTGTTAGGAATGGGGGAATAGATTAAAATAATATCATTTTAGATACAGACGCCAGCAGGTCAAGCTATACAAAACTGTCAAATTTTCCCAATTGAACATGAACCTTATTGCTTTGTATTAAAGTTGAAAGTCTATCAAAGAAATTTGACAGATTGGGATAGCTTGATGGGCTGGCCTCTGTACATATTGCCATAAAAAAATGAGTTTGTAATATTTTTCACGCTATGCTCTTCTTGGACTTGGTCGGCTGAGACGTTAGCGAGACAACTTGATTGCTCTTTTGCCAACATATAGGTAATGTATAGGGGAGGTCTCAGCCCTGCACTGAGACACAAAAGAGGCTACATAAAAAATAAAGATGAAAACATACCTAATATAATAATTTATAAAGTATGTAACCAATCAATGTAAAAGCAATACTTATAGATTTTTATTTTTATTTATTGTATCCTTATTCCTATACTATGAGACATTCAACTCAGAAACCATACGATATTCACGATATTCGAATTGATGCCTCTATTCTATTCTGGTTTTACTGTGTGTATTAATGGAAAGCGTAGCTTGGGACGGCCTCCAACGAGATGGACGGACGATCTGGTAAAGGTAGCTGGAAGTCGTTGGATGCAGGTGGCTTATAACCGGTCTTTGTGTAAGTCTATGGGGAAGGCCTTTGTTCAGCAGTGAACCTCCCGTGGCTGATATGATGTATTAATCTTTGGTATATTATCTATCTGTTACATTACATCACTTATACCAAAATAATATTTCAGGTGGGCCAACAACCCAATCCCGTTAAACATTTCACGTTAAAACGTAAGCCAAAGTCCGTGGCATTACGTAGTGAGCTGCTCGCTAAAGCGACGGAGGTGCAGGCCAATCAGAAGAAAGCTCAAGCTCCCACTGTGCCTGTACGCAGTAGGGGTATGCCTAGGAAGATGACTGACACAAGTGAGTTTGTTTTTACCCTTAACTTGAATGCATGTGACCTTTGTTTCGCCTGTTCGAAAGCACTAGGTAACAGCAATTCACCAAACATGTTTACTGTTTCACCGATTTGGTGTTATAATATATGTAATTTAAGTTATAAATGGCCCTTATTCATATTTAGCACAAGCCTCAGCATAAAATCTTTCAATGTTTGCAAGATGTGTCATTTCACACATCACTTTCTTTGTACAATATAGATAATTCAGCCCTTATTCACTTCACCAGAAAAGTAGCTAGTAAAAAGAAAAATAAACAAGCAGATTTCTGCAGAAGTGAGATATAATTATTAAAAACAATCGTTATCCTTACATATTATAAAACAAAGTTCTCCCGCCGTTGTCTGTTATCTGTCTGTCTGAATGCTATAAACTTAAAAGTTACGCACAGATTTTGATACGGTTTTAGATATTTTTTCCCAGAAGGTTTATATGTATGACACATACATATTATATTGCATCTCTGTTATAAACAATATAAAGAAGAATACTGTCTCTGGTTGCAATGAAAGGGATATACAGGCAGATTATTGCTTGATGCTGGTTTTCAACTACACCCGGAGTGAGATGGCAGACATTAAAATACCCCAAAAAGATTTATAAGCTAGATATAATAAGCATTTAGTAACAGTATATGTGTATATCAGCGCCGCTGAAGGGCCTGCCGTCGCGTTGGGCGGGCGGTCGGGGTGGAGGCTGGCGCGGCGCCGCCCGCCCTCCGCCCCGCGCCGGCATCAAGCTGCTGGACATCACTGAGCAGCCCGCCACTCACGCACAGATCAAGAAAAGGAGGAAACTCGGTAACTACCCCTACTTTATTTAATATATATACATATATTTAATAACTAGTTTGATTTGGAGAAAGTGCTCCTGCGCAAGTCATTCGAAAAATGCAATTTAGGTATTATCTTTCTGGCTAATTATGCCAGAAACAGTCGGTTTCTGGCATATCGGGTTTTTTCCTACCACAGCAATTATGTCAAATTATGTCATTAACAATAGGCTAGTTGACTGATTATTTTTATGTCCTCATGAAAAAGTTGGCTATAAATAGAACCGATAAACAAAAACAATTTTAAAATCGGTTCTAAAATCAAGAAGTTATAAGCATTTTAATTTTACCCTAGACAGAGAGCGTACTATACAAACATGTGACGTCAAGTGTTCCGTGCGCAATACAAATTATATACTCACAGTCGTTTAGCGGGAAAAGGACAGTGCATGCCCTCTCAATGCCCAAAAGAAACGCTTATATCTTAATTCTATTAGTCAATTTTACTTTTTTTCTGTATTCCAATTTTAATTAATTATATTTTTTATTGTTCCTATTATATTTAATAAATCTAACACCAGTTAACTACTCTATTATTCGAAGAGCCTACAGCCAAATAGGATTGCAATGGTCAAGTTGGAGGTGGCACCATTAGTTCCTAATTTGCCTACCCTATTCAAAATTCCTTAATTATTGACTAAATATGAACCACCCAGATCGGTTTACGTGAGGTTATGGGTTCATGAGGCGATTTTTTTCCTACCATTCAGCGCCAGTGTAAGTTAACCCTACATGCAGGACGGGCCATAAATGTATCAAACTTTATTGAATTCCATAGTGTAATATAGGTACTACATACGAATTCAAAAGAAAAGTTGTATGTAACTCTCAAAATATAATTTTAAATATTATCACTCATGTTTAGAAATGGAGGAAGGTGCAAAGAAGGCAGCGGCCGCCGCTCCACCGTCGCCGCCGCCACCTGACTACGCTAAAGGACTTAATAACTACACTATGCCCAAACCTGATGAGAATACTAACTCTAGTAAGTGTTATTGTGATTATTACTACTATGACGAGACAAATACTTGGAGGAGCTTTTATTTATTTTTCTACCGTGTTCCGTCAAATATTTTCATTATTGTCCATTATCCAAGACTGGTATGGTCTCTTTTATGAATGTGGTAAATTTGAAATTTATTCAATGCTAATAAACTGTTATTAATTGTTATACTGAAGAATATATCGACGGAGGTTCTTCTCCATAAGATCCAACTATTAGGGACCGTGCAACTAGTTTTTGACATTTCAAAAGTATCTGTAATAATGACCTAATGTAAATACATCTAACATTTTGATAACAATTGTTCATTGCAGCGGCAGCCAGTACGACGTCGGAGAGCACAACGGCGGCTCCGCTAATGTCCCCGGTGTCGGCCGAGCCCGCCCCGCTGCCCCCCTCTCCCGCCTCCGCCCCCGCCCCCGCCGCGCCCGCTCCCGCCTCCGCCCCCGCCCCCGCCCCCGCCACGCCCGACCATCCGCCGCCGCTCACCAGCCCGCTGCTAGTACACGTATGTTACTTTCTTACTATAAAGATTATTTCCACAAAAATCACGGCCGTGCTCGGAACGTAGACGCAACGTGCTCCGACAGTGTCAGTCAATATTGGTACGCACATTTCAATGAGCTCCGCACCGGCGACAAAGCTTCAGTGCTAGGCAACGGCCCGGGCTCGGCCTGGATAGACAGAATGATTGACGAGAGTAATTAATATAATTCTGCTAATAAATCTGATAATTTTAATGCTAAAAAAGGGAAAAAAATCAGTTAAAAAACATAAACCCTTGTTGAATATATATTATCTTTTAGAGAAAAAGATAAAAACAGAGAGTTATAGAGAAGGAGAACTCCATTACTCATTGTATTATTTGGTAAAAAGTTTGTAATCTATTTTGAACTATAATTATAGCTCTTTCCCACAGGGCACTGGAGCAAAACCAATAGTAATAGGCCAACAGCCGAAGCTACTCATAACAGGACAACCGGGAGTGAAGCCCTTATTGCTGTCCACTCAGAACCTACTCAACACGTCCACCGTCATACTGCAGCCGGGCGGCAAGGCGGTGCTGCTGCAGAACATCAAACCTGTGAGTATTACCACCAATACTAGTATCAGTAATTTCATACATACACTCACGCCTTTTTCCCATGGGTGTAGGCAGAATCTAAAGAACGCCACTTGCTACGATTCTTGCATACTTCTTTCGCTTCGACCACATTCATACATCTTGTCATACATACACGCCGGTTGCGAGTACTACGCACCTGACCTTTTTGAAGAAGCTCACTTCAGAATTGTGCCTTCATCAATATTTTCGATTAAAATTTATTTTTTAACTAAGATATTAATTTTTAAAAAGTGCGAATTTGACGAAGGAATTTTAAATATTTGAAACGCGACGCCATTTGTCAAAGCGGATAATAGACTATTTGACAGGTTTTTAAAATCCATTTTATATTATGTAGTAGAGTTTAAGGAACCCAGTAAAAGTTGTTTTTTTAATTCTGGTACATATTTGCTGAAAAATATCAAATTAAAAATTCAATATTTAAATAGCGTGCCAAAACGCTACTTTGACAATATGGCGCTGCAATGAGGTCGGTGACGTCACACGCCTGTATTCTGATCTGTGGTACATATCATCCACATACATTTGTTGCAAACAAATAATTTGTAAAATATTGCGAATAAATCACACAAAAACAATGAATAATACAGAAAATCTTATTAAAACAGTTTAGAAAGCTGATAAATCACAAGTAGACGCAAGTACGCAAACGAGGTTTCCAAGCTTGTGACGTCATCACAAACTCGACCAATCAGGAGCGTTTTGTGTCACGTGACAAACGTTAAAAAAATGCATTTTTTATTTACGGATTTTTAAATAAATTAGATATTATTTTCAAGTTAAGTTTATAAAAAACCATTTTTAAACTCTTAATTTATACTGATAACAGTAATTGACACTTTATTTTTCGCATTGTCAAATAGTCTATTATGACGTAAAAATCTAAAACACCAAATGTCAATATAATTGATTTCATAGTGTTTGCCTACTAAAAACTGTCGTAGGAGTGTTTATAGGAGTAGGTATGTTATTTATTTTATTGTAGGAGTGTTTGTGATTTCTGATAGAATATGACGTCACACTAAGCGCGCCAAAATGGCGGGCGATTAAAGTGCCTGGTTCATTGGTTATTTTTAATACTTTATATTATTGTTTAATGGTGAATATATTTTTACGATTAAATAGTGATGTAAATAATCGAATAAAAATATTAAAATAAATCATACATATTCCCTCCATTGCTTTAAAATTTTGACATAACGTTAGATTTGAAGACGCACATATTTTTATATACTTTCTGAGCCACAGCAACGCCTGGCCGTGTATATCCAGTTTTCATTTATTATACAAATCTATTTTGTTTAACCACACTACAATTTATAGGTTGTTACTACACTCATCGATCGATGGTATAACAACATGATTCAACGTCGATAATCAGTTTTCATTGATCGATCGGTTGGTAACACCCGTAGCTAATGAGTGTTTTTCATTATTTGTAAAAACTTACCTCAATCTATCTAATCAAGGAATGGCTTATTGCAGTGGTCTATAATCTGTACTTAAGTCTGATCGATCTTATTACCGTGTTGTGTAGATGACCCAGACAGTGGTGCAGCAAGCGGCCCGGTCAGTAGTTCCTCCGCTGCAGCACCAGATAGCGCAACCGGTATGTTTTTTTTATTCTACTAAGATGTCAAACAAGCACAAGTTTCATACCACGCGATTCTTATGTAATTCCCTTTCGAGCAAAGTCGAATTCAAATGTTTTATTTCAATTAGACCATTAAAATAGCACTTTTGAAAAGTCAAAACTCGTTGCACAGTTCCAAAAAGTCTTATGGAGAAGAACCGGCAAGAAACTCCATAGCAAGCTAAGGTAATAATTTGCTATTGCTGAAAATGACTACCTAATTTGTTTTCTCTTTCCAGGTACAGCTGGCCCAAACGGTACAGCAACCGCAGCCCGTGGCAGCAGCCGCGCCTACGCCCACGCCCACGCCCACGCCTGCGCCCGCGCCGGTGTCGGCGCCGCAGCCCAGCGCGCAACAACCGCAGCAACAGCCGCTACTGCCGCGTAGAGGACTCTCGCTCACGGTAAGATCAAGATACTTTTTTATACAACGTGTTACAAAATACCCCGTAAAAAATATAATTAATTATCAAAGACAAACATTTTGTCAACCCTAGTAAGCTGTCTTTTCAACAACAAAGGGAACCAGATTATTTAACAGAAAGGCCTACGTACCTATTTTATCTAATAATTGTCTACTTTAATAGTTTTTCTATTTTTCATTCATAAATGTTGTTGTTTCCTTGAGGTATGTTATACAACGTTACTACGGTTCTTAAATATTGTGAATGGACTCGTTATAAGGCCCCATTTAATTCCTTTCGGCTTTACGGGAAGTTTTGTAACACCCTGTATAAGTTTTCGACTCATCCTATCACCTAATAAAAAATGACATAAAGCTTTTGGGACATGTTATCTCTTTAACAGGATCCTGCAGTATGATGGTTCTATAAAATAGACCAAATAGCTAACACTGGTGCAACCATATTGTGTTTCATTTGTGTAACGTTTTTTTTTCAGCGTGAACAAATGTTGGAAGCGCAAGATATGTTCCGAAACGCGAACCGGGTCACGAGGCCCGAGAAGGCGCTTATTCTAGGTTTCATGGCCGGCTCCAGAGGTGAGTACTTCATTTATATCCATTGAAAAAATACCTCGTGTCTAGAATTTGCAAGCGTTATTGCTGAGCGTAAAGGATTCAATTTCTAGGATTAATTAAGATTTTAACGAAATTCCTTAGGAATTGACTTGCTTCACTATTACACGACACCTAAAAATATACTGTCAAACTGAAAGTAATTCTCAACTAATATGATGTACTATTAGTTGAGAAAAATACTAATTAGGAAAGGTTGTAGCAAAAAGTTCGCATCACATCAGATTAAAAATAAAATTACTTTTTTAAACATTACGTATTTCTTGCAGATAACCCCTGTCCAAACTTAGGCAACATAGTCACAATAAAGCTATCAGAAAACATCGAGAATGTTCTCCAATCCGACGACACATACCTCACCATGTTGTCCGAGATGCACTTCCAAATGAATTACAACAATGGCCAATGGACCCGCTTGAAAAAGTACAGGCATATAGACGGTATGGTGCCACAGAAGATACCACCAGGCTCCACAGTGATATCGACCAATAACCAACAACCTATAGTGTCGATAGCCAACCAGAGTGTCAGTTAAGTGTAGTGATAGTGATCAGTTGGAGACATACAGTGATACAATGCAGTGGAATATTGAAAAGTTTGAATTTTGTTTTTCGAATGTCTTTAATTTTTTCAGTAGTATTTTTTTTTCAAAATATTTGCAGGGATGGTAATATAGCTAAGCTCATGTATGCCTGTTGATTGGGGGAAGAGAATTAGCTTGACCAATAATTATATACCAACATCTTGACTATCTCTTCAAGATAGTCAGCACAGTATCATGAATTCTGTAAAATTTATAAATAGTGTACTAGGAATGCGGCAAAAAATAAAAACGCCAAAAAATGGATTGAAATTTCTATATAAAGCATGCATCAGTACCATGTTCCGAGCGAATAGCATTTAGATTACATGTCATCAACATGAAGAAGTACCAAAGGCTCCAAACAGCTCTCTTCCCAGTGGTTTCCGTTTTGAATGAACACGATTAATTAGTGTCTACTATTGACTTAGTCAAAATAATAAGTTTTCACTTTGCCTTGCCTTTTACCAAAATATTTAACTGTCGCCACTGTCATAAAATAGTTTTATGGCCAAATTAAAAAAGTAAGATAAACAATTTCGAAAAAAAAAACCACTCAATGAGTTTGCTTGGTTGTGATGCATGCCGTAAAAACGACAATTGCAATATTATATCTAATAGAAAATTGTGCAGGTCAATTATTTAGCATTTGCTTATTAAAACAAGGAGTATGTGATATGAGAGCCATAGCATTTAAAACCCCTATTCCAAAATGTTCTCTATCTTAGTAAGGCTAAGGTTCACAGATGATTATAAGCATAAACTTAAGCTTTCCATCTGTCAAAATTCAGTTTTACAATGGAAGATTATGCTTAATATCATCTCTGAATCAGGCTTAGCTCTAGTAGGGATCTCTAGTGTTGTCTCATGTTATTGACATCAAAATGATAAAGAGGTAAATATTTTAAAGTGGGGCTTACAAAGCATTTTTTATTAAGGCTTTTAAAATAGCGGAAACGTCACGCCACTTTACGTTATCGCTAAACAATGCAAATTTATTATAAATAACACGTTGAAACTGTTCAGACTGTGATAAAAAACATTTCACTATGAATTGGTTCACTGTCTGTCCCAATACTGTGTGCTTGGTTTCCTATTGGGCTATTTTTTTTTAAAGCAAGAGCAATATTCAAAAACTTTTTGTTTTTATGAAAATGATACCCAATAAGAAATGATCGAAATACATATTTTTTGTACTATACGATAATATGGTAGTAATTAATAGTAATATATTGTGACACTAATAAGAATACACGTAATTAACGAATATTTTAAGGAGTCTGTGTGTTCTTATTAGTGTGAGACACATTTTGAACTTTATTTCCTGATAAATAGGTGTTTAAATAGAAAAATGCCTGCAAAACACAGTCTTAGAGACATATTAGAGTACAGCTTTTTTATATTGTTATATGAAGGGGATAAGGTTCAAAATTGTTATCGTCATTAGTTAAGATGCAAGTCTTGATAGAAAGTCAAGGATAGCAATGCAAGATTGTATGTTTTTCCATTACTGTGGTAAATGAAAAAACACACACTGTTGCTGAAAACCCGCTTTCTATTGGACGTGCGCCTGAAATATAAATCTCTGTTTACAATTTATTTTTCTGCCAGCAAAGATAATGGCGATAAGAAACAGTGATTAGAATAAACCTTAAAGATCGACTGACTTCAAATAAAAAAATAGTCGATTAATAAGAATATCGAGTTCCTTCTCTAAGGCTTAGTTAGATCTATAGAACCGACTTGACTTTTACTCAGCATAATAAATAATAAGGCATTGACTCCCGACTACAAGACTAGTTTTCTTGACAGTCGGCTCGGCAAAATTTTTTGCTGACTTCTCAGTTCTATAGATTACAGCCTAGTTTGCGTGAAATAATTACCAAGTGTGACCCCACACTATTTTACGCGCGTTATAAATGTAATGTTGCCACTACGCAAATTATTGTAAGTGATAATTATGTGCTTTCGAGACGGAAATATTTGGAAGATTTTTTTTTTAATTTGTGATCTCACTGGGATTTGACATAGAATTTGGTCATTCTTACTCTTCAGTATATTTTCTAGTGCCAAAATTAGTTTCGGTAACGAAAATCTTGAGTAACATAACATTTTGTGAATTAGTTTGTATAACCCTTTATGTATAATAGATTAGATTTCATTTTCCGTAGATTTGAATAATAATATAAATAAATATATGCCTTCAGAGCCTTTCTATGATAAGCTTAGATATACCATAGCTTATATGTCTTCGGTAGAAGTGAGCAAAAATGAAGTCAGAGTAAAAAAAGTACTTACAGAAGTATTGAATACCTCACATCATGCAAGCTGCAACGGCCGGGCATTAATGAAGCCCTAGTTCGGGTTTTATTCTGTCCAAAATTTTGTAATTATGAATGGTCCTAATATTGAGCCTTGAGGGATCCCGCTACATAAAGTTTAGAAAAATGTGCTTCCGCTGCGTTTATACTCTTGTATTATGCAGAGTGTAATACAAAAAATATTAGATGTAATTTGCAATATACAGTTGAGTTGACAACTACTAAGAAGGTGCACGAGTTCTTCTATGATGTTATGATCACATGAATTGACTATGGTATGAATTGCCTAGTCTGGTGGTCGTAAGCGCTACTGCTACGCTACAGGTTCTGTGTACGATTTCCAGTGTACGTTTCTGTGTACTTTTCTATCAAAGACATATAAGCTATAAAAAAATGCGTGAAGGCGTCAGTATGTATGTTCATAGTGTGCAACATGCTTTAGATATTAATCCGATAATAAATGACCAATTTGTGCGAAGTAAGAATGGTAGTGAATGTCGATACGGCATTTTAACACATTTTAATAATTGTGTGGTTGACTGGAGTGAAAATTATAATCTGTATATTCAAAAAAAAAAAAGAAATCAGCTATTAAACTTCTAAGATACGAGCCTTTCAAGTTTTTGGTGGGGTTTGACAGGGATGCCCTGTCCCTTTCCCGCAAAACGAGTGTCTGTATAGAATTTGATTGGCGCTCGCAACATTGACATCAAATTTTTGTATAGTACGCTCTCTTTCTAGCATAAATGTAAAGTGCATAAAACTTCTTTATTCTTGAAACGATTTTAATTTATTTTTGTTTATGAAAAAATATCAGTCAACCAACCAATTATAACTACGCGTGAATTTACGCGATATTTTTAATGCGAAACAGATTTGGCGATAAGTAGTTGAATTAATTAAATCATGCCTTGTACGCCTCGGAGTGAGGTTTAAATTAATAGCGTATGCCTCAAAAGAAACCATTGTTACTCAGATCGACAAGTCTTTCATATTTTATTTATTACTTTCGTGGAAGCAACAATAAATAGTTGATAATTATTTGTGAATGGTTTTCTAAACAGTGTCAAGTACTCTAGCGATAGATGCGATGTTTTTGAACCATTTTATATGAACCAAATTGTTAATATTGAACGTGAAACTGGATTGGAGTTCTGCGACGCGAGCATGGTGCCTTTGTATTATAAGCCTTATAGATAGAAGCTGATCGACAACTGTATTATATTTTTGACAAAATGCAGGTTTTTAAATGTATAAAGCAACGCTGTAGGAAAGGGATATAGTTTGGTAAGTAAACGACTAGTCCGTTTATAGAAAGTATTATAAAGTTTGCAACGAGGTCAGAGCATGACGTATTAATTTTAAAATGTTTTCCAATGTTTGAAAATAAAATCGCTTCGATATCGAACTCTGATCCAGTTTCACATTACTTCTTTTGTTCCATACTATCTTGTGAGCTATTAAAAGGTTTCGCTTCAAAAGGCAAATTGAGCGGGGTCCTATACAGAATTTTATTGCTTTTTTTATATTGTAGTGATTGCTTCGATTCGTACCAATCAACTATTATTTTAATACAGCCCCGTTACGGGGGACTTCACAAACTTATGATTATCGTTAATCATAAGTACACAAATCTTTTGAAACAAAGTGTGGGAGTCCGTACTCCCAGACTTTGTTTCATATCTGTGGATAACACAAAGATTTGTGTCGGTAGACATCGAACCCACGACACCCGGCAACTTTAACCGCTACGTCAAACGTGCCGTCGA
This sequence comes from Acronicta alni, assembly GCA_964056405.1. Classification (NCBI taxonomy): domain Eukaryota; kingdom Metazoa; phylum Arthropoda; class Insecta; order Lepidoptera; family Noctuidae; genus Acronicta; species Acronicta alni. Next base: position 9,933,749 of record OZ043937.1, on the reverse strand, counting down.
GTAATTATATTTTTTTTTATCGCGATGGCAATCTCAAAATGATGATTATATAAAATTAAATTGATCGGCAACTGATTAGGCAGAAATTGTTCGAAGTTTGAACACCTATCGCTGAAACCGATTCAAACGTCAGTAGGTATACCTATGCCCGTATCATAATAATATATATTTTAACTTTTTGTACATAAAGAAATTATCTTTTCATATACACGTTCTGCAGACCGTTCTATATGTGATTTTAAATTAATTTTAGGTTTTTAGCATTTTAGGCAATAGCTCGCAATATATTTTGGACTGAAGAACAGTATGTATGTAAGCATTTTAAGTTTTTTTTAATTAATAAGCAGATGTGTGTATGTGTTCATCAGGAACCGTGTTATTTTAGTATTCGAGATAATTCTTAAGTTTTATTGTACGATGTTTTTTTTTCTATAGATATTTAATATCCACATTGTATATAGTAGATAGTACAAAAATATAAAATGAAAAAGTAAAATTATCTTGTGATTTTTTATTTTTCTTAACAAACATTATTTACAGTAATGCTATGATGTTATCGTCGATTCGCCGTTGATGTGTTTTCTGTAGGTGTCCACTAGAGGTAAGCAGCGGAATACAACTGAAAAAATAAGAACTAAAAATAAAAACTTCATAGTACCTAACTAATATTTCTTCAATAGATGTCGCTGACGTCACATAAAAGACGTAGAATGTGGAAAAGAAATTCGATATCACAGGCAGTGGTTTCGGTAACTTAGTTGGCTAATACGTCCAGTATACTTAAACGGAGGACTCAGGTTCGAATGCTGCCTGAGATCGAATTTTTCCTTCGCTAATTTTTTTAGGGAATATAATAAACCGCGCATCAAAAATACTGATTGAGCGACAAAATTACTGATTAAGCAGCAAAATACAGATATCGGTTAGGTTAGGCTAGAACTGTGACCACATCGTGCCAGAACCAAATCAGAATGATACCGAATCTGAAAACCAAGAAAGTGTATATAATAACACTTTGATGAGCAAATTTAGTGTGCAATTCAGTATTTTTGGTGCTAATTTCGAATATTTTGATTGGAAAAAGGGGATTTACAGTTAAAGTATTAAATACCACCCATTTTTTTTATCTTAGAACTAAAAATGTAATGTCCCAGGACGTAGCAGTCGCGCTTACAACCACTAAACTAATTAGTGAGTTTAACTATATGTGTATAACTATATAATTAATGGAGTTTAAGTTTAATGTACCTAACATTACATAGGGAAAACGCCGCCGCGTCATTTGAACATGAGTGCGTTTGCCGTGTCCATGTGTACAGAGGTCAACACATAAAGCTACCCTAATCTGACAAATTATTTTAATAGATTTTTAACTCTAATACAAAATAATAAGGTTTATGTTCAATTGGGAAAATTTTACAGTGTTGGATAGCTTGAGCTGCTGGCATCTGACATACGATGTTTTGCGTCGTGTTCGCTCGCCTCCTGACCATTCAGAGTCAACGAACAACTATACCGAAGCTCGGGGAGGGGCGGGTGTCACATACAGTATTATAGTCTATTACACTTGCCAAATAAGAAGGCCACTTCGGTGACGAACTCGAGGAAGCATGAGTTCCCTTCCGACTTGAACTTGCAGAGGAAGTCCACGATGGCCACGATGAGGCCCATCACTACGAAGCCGAGTGTATACCATACGTATAACTGTACAAGGACAGCGCTCTCCTGTTGATTAATAATATAGGTATATTAGTTAACCCAGCAAACGTTTTGCCAATAATATCACCAATATAAATTGTTGTCCAACAAATAAAAAAAAAATGTTTGGGGTAACCCTTATCAATTAGGGGTACGAAAAATACATTACGTCCGTGAGACCTACCGAATATACATATAAAATTTCATAAAAATTGGTCAAGCCGTTTTCGAGGAGTATGGCAACTAACACACACACGAGAATTTTATAATATATAAGTAGATAGGTAGGTTAAATGCCATCAACATTAGGCCACGTAGGTATACTTCTGAAGATAGACTAAAGAACATTATCCAATTTCGGGGCTGCTACGGATTTCTTAACAGAAAAAGTCAAAATAACACTCGACTCTGGAATTAAACCAAGGACTTGAGTCGAAGTCCGTAATGGTACTTAAGTATATGAATGCGTGCTCCATGAACCGTAGTGCTTTTCATCAAACAACACTGGAGTTAAACACATCAAAATCCTTAATGACCAGAGCGTGAAACATGCTCTGAGGGTTTACTCCCTATCTCCGTCAACGAAGTTACGAGCCGTTAGAAAGTTCTCCGAAACTTCGGAGTCCGATAAAACAAGTGTCAAATTAAATTTTTCGAACGGGTAAAAACACATCGAGAGTAGGGACAACTGTCAAATTGTGTTGTCATTCATTCTTAGTTCGGGCCCCGAACGAATCATCCATCCGTAGGTGATACGGAGTAGGAAACGCCCGTAACGATGGTCGAAACTACGGACTTCGTGCTTAGGGAGTAGACCCCCAGCTCATTATTAATCAAAAGAGGAATTAAAGTGGATGAATACAGGCTTATGATCATAATGTCGAAAAGAAGTAGAATTCAATATTAAAAAAATACCGACAACTATAGAAGCGAGCAGTAAAAGAAGGTTTGCCATCTGGAACAGTGTCACCAGGAGCTGCTTCGCGCAGTCGACTTGCGCAGTCATCAATGAGCCATCAGAACATTGATTACAAGTATCACAGGTTACATTATCCAGAAGACAGGCTATCTGTGAATTGAAAGAAAAGAGGGTAGTAGTGAGAAATAAAAGTGCAAGCGAGCCTGGTTTACGCTAGAGGACGCTTACTATAAATCTTACATTAATTAAAACAACACCCTACTCTAATACCTACTACCTAATTTAGCTGCAATTGATTAATTTGATTATATATTTACATTATTTACATTTATACATTTATTGACTGCCTCATTAGTCTAGTGGTCCTAAGCGGTGGTGGTCCTAAGGGACTGCTACGCTAGAGGTCCTGGGTTCGATCCCCAGGTCGAGCAGTGTTATTGGGTTTTTCAATGAAATTCTCAGTAGCAGCTCGGAGTCTGGATTTGTGCCCGGTTAATGGCAATAGGCTCGCCCCCTATTACATGGGACCTAAACATACCGGCGAAATGTGGGTGTACATTAGTACACCTCTGCCTAACCCTTCGGGGAATACAGGCGTGATGGTATGTATGTATATTTACAATCATGTCGAATAAATAACATATTTAGTAGTAAATGACACAGATGTGAGTTAAGTGTGAGTAGCTATCTATACTTTATATAGATAGAGACTACATTAAAATAATAAAATCAAAAACATGACGCAGCTATGAAGTTGAAATAAAACTACTTTTTACGGATTTTATCGCGCTATATTGATATTATAGGAGCAGTGATGATAGCCTAGTGGTATGTCCATTGGACTGCCATGTCGAAAGTCTCGAGTTCGAATCCAAGGCACGCACCTCTGAATTTTCTAAATCATGTGCGTATTAATAATTAATTATCACTCGCTTAAACGGTGAAGGAAAAACATCGTGAGGAAACCTACGTGCCTTAGAGATTATCTCGACGGCGTGTGAAGTCTGCCAACTCGCACTAGGCCAGCGTGGTGGATTATGGCCTAATCCCTCTCATTCTGTGAGAGGAGACCCGTGCCCAGCAGTGGGACAGTATATGGGTTGATGATGATATTCATATTATTAATCCCGATAAAATCCGTAAAAAGTAGTTTTATTTCAATGTTTATAAATAATACCTATTCGCGTAAATGTCAGAAATAAATGTATATTAGCAGCTATGAGGATTAAGAAAATTTGACAAAATAGGTGATAATAAGTTTACGAACCAAACTAATAATAGATATGAGAGCGATCATGCTCCTATGTGGAATGCAGCAGCAACTGCCATCGCCACACCGCGATATCACCGTCAATGCATCCATAAGACTATCACACTGATTTGTACAACAAAAACGCCTCAGAATAATAAAGCATTATCCGTCTTATCGCGGATATATTTCAATTTAATTTGTTGGTGATGAAAAGCACAAACACTGTTATGATGATTGTCATCATTGATAGTCATTCATAGCACTTAAAAGAGGTTATCACACAATCAAAGTCCAGCCCATTCGGCTAATTTTGTGTATTCTGTATCTACTGACCTCATTTGTATAGACTTTTCGAGGACAACATACTCTCGGGGTCTTCAGTCGCCCATTGCACTTGGCCCTCCGGGAGGGTCCGTCAATGGACGTCCGCGGTGGGATCTCGGATCATGCGAGAGCGATTCCCGTGATCCCAATACTACGCGGAAGGTGGTAGTGGTGGTGGTTTTAGTCGGTATGTTAACCACATTCCCCGTATCCCCGAGCGAGGCGGCATGCATAAGGAGCATTTGTCCACCTGAAAAAAAGGACAGCTTATACTGCAAGTGTATGGCTCGTTGTGTAGTGGTGTGTCCGTGAAAGTGACCATTTTAGCCCCTAGATTGTAGGGTTTATTCTTGTTTTTGGCGAATTTAATCACGATTTCCATTCCTCGCAACTATAGGACAAGGGAAGGTACAAATCAGATATCTACCCTGGAAACGGACTATCCTTGAAGTATAGTGTTGTAACTTGTATATGTAAGTATTGATTGAGGTGCGTGAGTTCATTATCTATATAATAGACGGGTGGTTTCTTTCTTCTTTTTTTTTTCTTTTTCTTCTACTTTATTGTATTAGGTACAAGTAGAGACTATAAAATATGAATATTTTTGTCTTCGTTGTTGTGTTACGTACTACAAATTTTAGCAAAAATACTTATTTCTGCGAGTTTATGTAAACTTCAACAATTAACTTAGGTAATTTGTAAACTTTTATACTACTGAGCAGAAGAAAGACTTAGTAGAAGGGCGAATATATGTTAACTGACTATAACCTAATAATCCACTGACCTCTATAATATTATGTAATAAAGAGGTCAGTGCAATAATCCCACGAATAATTATTATTAGGAATAAGGAGGATCAAGAAAAAAGGCGCTATAGGTATCTACTTAATCCACCACTTTTATGTCTTTTTTGCGAAATTCTTTTTGACGTATCCCAATTTCTCCTGTCAAAAACTGTTCATGGTGGCAGCAAGAATGTTGCGGTTATTGAGCTTATTTTATGTGACCGTATTTTTTATAAACTGCGTTAGCTGTGAAAATGTGGCCGAAGAAACGACTGGTACAGGCAATTATTACTACTGATAATTTATAACCCAATACTTACCTCCTTAAATGAGAGGGGTTTTAAAAAAAAATCATTTTCTAGGTGGTAGGCATTCAGGGGTGGTACTGGCAAAAATTCTGCCATTAAGTAGTAATGTGCTAACATTATTTGTTCCAACTTTGTAGTTAATATTTATGTTTTGTTTCTAAAAGTAATAAATTCACTATAACTATTTCAGTCCAACCTTCTGACTTGATGAATGCTGAAGAGTTCGATATGATCAACCCTGATATGGAGAGAGTATTAGACGAACTAGAAACCCTGGCTGCATCTGCTGATAAACTAAACCACGTGGAAGCACACGAGTTTGCCGACGACCCGGACAAAATATACGATGACATGATATTAATACTAAACAATGTCATAGAGGCTGTAAAAAATTCTAACAACGCTTACAAGTTTTTGAAAGCTAACGGCCTTGATAGAATAATTTCTCAAAATCTTAAAGTAGATTATGACCAGCTGAAAACTCGTATTCTAATTCTATTGAAGGTTCTATTTGACGTCGCCCCAACTACAACTAGCTCTGTAATTCCAATTACTATAGTTGACAGACTTCTAGACGTATTTGAGAAAGATAATTTGGCTTTAAAAGCTCATGCTTTAGATGTTCTGTATGTTTGGCTGCCAGACAATCCAAGGGTGCAGGCTAGAGTGATGAAAATCAAAGGGTTAGCACCATTCTACGACCAAGTAGCAAAGTTAGATACCTCGGTCATTAAAACTCTACTAGATTTGTTCAATATGATACTGAAAGAACATTTGAGAGCAAGGAATGATGTGCAGAGAAACATGATTGATAATGAAAAAATGAAATTCTATCTCCGAATAGGTTTACTCGAACATATGGCGACTCCGATGGTCTGTAATGGGCTCCTGAACATATTTGTGAAGTCATGGACCTATAACAACGATGATAATAACATTATAGTCACAGTTTTCGACTTGATAAAGAATATTAAACCGTTTTGCTTGAAGATTTATCGTGGGAAGTTGAAGGCTAAAAAACTGTTTATGACATTGCAAGACTACGTGAAGGACACAGAAAATATCGAGTATTTTGATTCGAATGGTTTAAATGTAACCGATATTTCGTTGGTAATTGAGGACTATGTCGAGAAATTGAAGTATTCTGTGAAAGACGAAATGTAATTTTTTGTTATTACTAATAAATTTTGTTTAAGATATTATAATATGTACTTAATATTGTTGTCTTTACATGTACTTTTTTTTCTCGCTAAAATTATTGACAGGTGAACGAAGAAGACCTCTTCATCATCAACCCATATACTGTCCCACTGCTGGGCACGGGTCTCCTCTCATATTGAGAGGGATTAGGCTATAGTACACCACGCTAGCCTAGTGCGGGTTGGCAGACTTCACAAACCGTCGAGAAAAATCTCTAAGGCATGCAGGTTTCCTCACAATGTTTTTCTTCACCGTTTAAGAAAGAAAGAAAGAAAGAAAGAAAGAAAGAAAGAAATCATTTATTTGCTGATAATGTAGGTATACATATAAGTTGGAGTATTTGTAAATTGTCCCGATACATTTTACCTTACGGCATGCAAATTAAATTTGAATTTAATAATATTGTTACAACATTTACCTGCACTTATTATTAATAGTGTTACTTAATATTAGAGAAACATTCCAAATATAACAGTCAAAAGTAGAAAAAAAAAATGAATGAAATGTAGTCTCTAGCATAATAGAATAAAGTAAAATATACCAATACATTAACAAAAATAACATAAATGTAGGTATATTATAGGTTTTGTGATGTCAATATATTTAATGTAGAAATCTAATATAGCTAATAATAATTAAAAGAAACAGAAGTATTTAGTAATATAATAATGTCATTATAAAAGAGAACATATATGATATTTTGAATAAAACGAAATAATACAATTTTTACAAACGACAACGCTATACTACAAACTTTTGTCATTTAGAAAATCTTTAATAGTGTAATTACATTTCACATGCAATAGTTTTGTTATTTGGTCTTTAAACCGTTTTATGGGTAGTTCTTTAAAATTGTCAGGTAATTTATTATAAATAAGCGGGCCCATGGATAGAATATTATTTTTTAGTAAGGCTGTTTTATGAGTGATAATTAATTATTAATACGCACATGAATTCGAAAAGTCAGAGGTGCGTGCCTTGGGTTCGAACTGGAGACCTTCGACTTGGCAGTCCAATGGTCATACCACTAGGCTTTCACTGCTTATTAAAGAAGACCTCTTTACGCAAGGTTTATTAGCATGGATTTTTATGGTATGCAAAGGTTGTTTCATTTGTTTTGAAAGAAAAAAAATTTTTCGGTTCATCGTGATCTTGCCCATCGTAATAACTCGGGGTTAGCGAAGACAGGATCGGCATGAAGTGTCGCGACAAATGAAACGCATCTGAACTGAATTACGTCTTGTTCATTAGTGTCAATTGATTATTGATCTTAGAATATTGCTTAGCCTAACAACACACACAGACTACATAATCCTCAGAGCTTTTTCAACTATTTGACGACCTCTGTGGTCTAGCGGTTCGAGTGCGACTGCTGATCAAGGAGTCGTGAGTTTGATTCCCACAGGACACAAATATTTGCGTGGATAAAACATGAATAATTGTGTTTGTCTGGGTGTTTCTTATGTATAATAAGTATGTATTTAAAAAAAAAGTATAAAAGTATTATATCCATTGTCTAGTACCCATAGTACAAGCTCTGCTTAGTTTGGGACTAGATGGTGTTGTGTAAAAATGTCCCAAAAATATATAAAAAAAAAAACTATGTTAGAATAGTTAGGTTCGACTTCCAGTCTAACCATGATGCATGAATATCGCACAAAGCGACTGCCATCAGACCCCGGAAACCTAATTTCTGGGTAAAACCGATATCCTGAGGATAGACTGTCAAGGTTTTTGGGCTTCTGACTACCACTAACGACTGACATGAATTTTGACCGACGGCTTTAAGAGCTCTCCGAGGCTTGAAGGAGTTCTTAACTGTTAGGAATGATCACCCATCCACAGATAGGCTGCGGCTAGCCCAGCTGAGCCTTGCAGATCGGTTGATCAGTGTAGTTATTACTTAGCGCCTCTCACACTCACAGACATAATTAATACTTAATTCTTCTCTCTTCTTCGTCGTATCCTCATGGCTGAGGGACGTGACGACTGTGGGCTCCATTCACCATCGCTCGATCCAGGCTGCACGATCTTGGGCTTGATGTACGCTTGCCTGCAAAGTAGCTCCAGTTGCTGTTGTTACTGTGTCCACCCATTGCATAGGCACACGAATACGAATACTTAATTACACCTCACAAAATACGTGAAATAGGTATAGGTACATACAGAAATTATTTTGGTAAACACATCTTTAAGAAGGGATGGATCAGGTGAATTTAGGTTGAAATAAGATTATTGTCATGGTTAGATAAACTATGTTTTGTCTAGATTTTGTTATTATTTTATACTATTCTTCTTCTTATTTTTTTTTTATTAAGTATTTTTATTTATGAAGTTGTATTATAACCATTGTCTAGTACCCATAGTCCAAGCTCTGCTTAGTTTGGGACTAGATGGTGCTGTGTAAAATTGTCCAAGAATATTTATTTATTTAAGATATAAAGATAGATAAGATTGCGATTTTTTTTTTGAGTCTGGGTGTATTTTGTGTCCGTTAATTATATGAGGCAGTGATAAACTAGTGGTATGACCAATGGACTGCCAAGTTGAAATATTTATTAAATTTATTTATTTTATTTTCTATTGCATTTTGTAGGTATATCCACCGCAGATGTAGTATGTTGTCTGGACGTCAATCTATGTGATATACCGTGTTGAAAAAGGATTGCACATTAGGGAACTACATCTTATTTTTTAGTTATGATACTCCTAGGCCCCGCACTACTAGGGCTGTACTCACACCAAAACGTATACGCTACAATACAGCCCATCCCACGTGTGGTCTAACCGCAAGTACGATGGCACTTTTAGCACCATTGTCCCGATCCCCTACACGTAGGGGTGCCATGCGTATACGCAACAAAAGCGTACAGTGAAAGAGATACGTTCTTGCGATTGTTATTATGTAATTTATAGCCCTCAATGTTGATAGCTTAGCTTGATTTAATTTATTTAATGGCTTTTCTCAATAGCCTAGTGGTTATAGAGACGGCTCTGTGCACAGTAACGAGTTTGAATCCCGAGGACTTTATGAATTAATGTATTTAGGGATCTAGTAGCCGGCTACGAAAATTGATCTAAGAAATTTTGCCTAAGCACTACTAGGTATACTCATACGACAAAAGTGTTTGAGACACAACGATAGACATCTACAAACAGTACCTATAAAACAAAGGCGCTTCCCGCTGTCTATCCCTCTGTACGCTAAGATTTTTTAAACTAAGCAACAGATTTTAATACGGTTTTCACTAACATTTAGATAATTTATTCTGGAAGGTTTATATATATAATACATGTATGTTATTAGTAAATTGGACGTGTGCGCAGACGGGGTGAGTCGCTAGTATTATTATATAATTGTTATCTGATATTACATACCCTCTCTAATAAAAGAGATCTCGATTTGATTTCATTTCTCTTTTTGTCAGGCTGTCATATTACACTAAAACAAAGCGTTTGTTTCCTATTGTTAAAAAGTAAATTAAAATTATGTTCATCAATTATATTGTCTATCTTTCCCCTGTATTCAATATGTGAGGTTTTTAGATTTTTTTTTATACTAATTAAGGTGGCAAATAAACATACTTACGGTCCACCTGATGGTAAGCGGTTACCGTAGCCTATAAACGCTTAACACCATGGGAATCACTTGCGCGTTGCTGACCCTTAAAACGAAAGAAGAATAGTTGTGTTGGCAGTAAAAGGCTCAAAGTCCCCCGACTGCCAACACAACGTTTCCTCGTGGAGAACTGGTTACCAAATCGATTGAAAGTCCAATCAATTAAACATTAAAGTTCACGCAATTTTAAAATATATTCAGAATTGAATACTATCAGTCCTATTCTATTTGGAATACTATCGAAACAACAATGCGGTCTTTATGCAAGTTGTGCATCATTACCGCAATGACAAATCACTCGCCATGGGTGGTCGCCATGACAGTTTGTTGCACTTTCCCGCGCTTCCGTTGGAGCGGGAAGTTGTCATTAGCGATTTTTTTATTATTACTTTGTGGTTCAGAACGAAAATTTATTTGATTCTGATGTATTCTGAATCGTCGAGGTAAAAAAAAGAAGGTTTATTGCGTGATTGTTATTTGCGAGTTTTGGACGCAAGATGGGCGTAGATAAGATCTCAGCTAAATACAATAGGTATTCAAAAATTAAAGTGAATAGTGCGTGCATTTTAAGAAAATATGAGAAACAAAATTTGAGCAGAAAATACAGGACTTATCAGCCCAACTTCAGTTTTGAGACACCCATATAAAAACTTTAAACCACGTTACTGAGAGCCAGAGTAAAGTCTTTTTGTACAAAATATTGCGTGGGAGTTCCAACAAAGATAAGGTGACAAAAATTATGCTTCATAGGTCGACTAAACAAACACAAAAATCGAATCAAATCGATCATCGTTTAAAAAAAAGCTTCCCATTCACGACCCGTCAAATTTTTAGAGGTGCAACCTGACTACCGACGCGAATTTGCGCAAAAGTCAAGTACTCCGTGGGAATAACAAACTTGTATCTTTTTTGGGTTAAAACTCATGAATGGGCATTGTAGTGTAATGGACGCGGTAAATAATCCTATTTGTATTGTTGGTGCGATCTTTAGCGAATAGTAGGTGTAGACTAGGGTGTGCATAAGATATGGTTGATGTATGGATGATGGCTACAGATTCTACCTCAACTTCATTTCACAAGTTTTACAATTTACAAGTTCAAACATAGATGTATGAATTGACGTTAATCAGTTCAATACTAAATCTATGAGTTCATAACTGTTAACAATATTAGGCTAGCGTATAGTAAACTACGCCAAGTAATTTAAATTAAATGTGAACTTATTAACTGTCACTTTCTGGCTTATGGCCTTTTCGGTCTGCAGTGACCGAAAAGGTCATAAGCTAAGAATCTCGCAACTTTATGATAATTCTCCACAAAAACAATTCGGCTGCATTAAATGAGTTATAGATTTCCTATATTTCCTACACACAAATAAAATTATTTAATAGCTTCTTAATTAATTTAATATCTTTCATGCGCTACGTACAATATTCCTCCAAGGTTTGTAGTCTTCTGTGGTGTATAGGTACCGTTCAGTAATGACCAACATATTTTATTGATAATTGTGCCTAAATACCGACTAAATAATGAGCTAGATGTAAAAAAAACTTAGTTGCAAGTCTTAGTTTAAATTAAAACAATTTCAAAATTTTATAAAAACCTTCTTGCTGTTTTGTGAATTGTCCTATTCTGCCGTACTTACTTCATGGTGCTCTTGTCCACAAAAGTAGCAACTTACTTCAGGTAGCAGAGTAGCCAAACTAAAAAGCGTATTCTATGGGCGTGATGCGGCCCACCTGACCGATATTCCCATGGGCCACACCATTGTACCGAAACGCTAATTTATTGCACCAAGTAAAGAGTCAATTATCCCTTGAAATTCGTAGATATTCAATAAAAAAGAAAGAAGTTAACGTTTTCTTAAAACTGATTTACACATCATCAACCCATAGGTATACTGTCCCACTGCTGGGCACGGGTCTCTTCTCAGAATGTATAGTCCACCACGCTGGCTTAAATTAATACGCACATGAATTCGGAAAGAGGTGCGTGCCTTGGATTTAAACTCGATACCTTCGACTTGACTTGGCTATCACTGCTTATTAGCATTGATTTACATATACATACATACACTCACGCCTTTTTCCCATAGGGGTAGGCAGAAACTAAAGAACGCCACTTGCTACGATTCTTGCATACTTCTTTCGCTTCGACCACATTCATACATTTTGTCATACATACACGCCGGTTGCGAGTACTACGCACCTGACCTTTTTGAAGAACCTCACCAATAAACGGTATAAGTTTTTCTAGGGCGTCCCCTCTCGGCGTTTCCACTGAAATTCGCCATATATTTCCTTTTTGTTAGTCGCCTTTTATCCATTCTCTCGACATGCCCAAACCATCTCTGCATATTCTTCTCAATTCTCGTCACTACATCATCTTTTAAGCCGCAACGTTCTCTTATCACACTATTTCTCAATCTGTCATTCCGAGTTACACCGCACATACTTCGCAGGGAACGCATTTGTGATTGATAGATATTGATTTGGTAGATATGTGATTTACACATATCTACCAATTTAATTGCCAGTTGAAGCAATAATATTTATAAAAAAAAAACATATAACTCGTAGTATGTACAAAGCTAAACTGGGTTAAATTTTTGAACATGAAATTTATCTTATATGAAACTGTCTCATTAAAGACCTGGTGGTGGTCATCATTCTCAGTAGCGGCTTGGAATTTGGGTCTGTGATAATGATAAATGATATTTACTCGACCTAACCCTTTGGGGAATTTAGGCGCGATGGTAAGAAATCGTTTCTAGACGAAATTATTTTCCATACCACCAATTGTTTTCTTCGCTAACTTGGGGTAGTTATGGAAAATTATTGACATCGTGGTGTCGGGAGCTCCGTATTCTCTTTGTGATTATTTAATTTGCTAATGAGATGGAATATCAATCTTAGCTTCAGTTTCTGAGCATCTCACCTCCCGCGTGAGATACAAGATTGTACTTCAAGATTGTTCTAAGATAGGTACAATAAATAATTACTGCAGTAATTCGTCATCAGTGCAACGCGTCTACAAAATCTCACAATAGTATATAGGCTAATTAGGTAGGTGCCCTCTAAAGGAACGGAATTCATGGACGGCGGTGATCATTTACAATCAGGTGAGTCGCATGCATTTTCCCCTTTAATAAAAAGAATAATGAAGTAGACGTACTAGAATAGGGCATTCAATATATTTTTTTATTATCTTAAAAAAGATGACATGCGTTCGCATTTTGAAAGATTTTTCATGTTTAATGTTAAACTTTGGATTGTTATAAAAATCTTGTCGCATTGGGTACCTTCAAGCTAATGTGTTTAATAAATCAAAACTCAAATAATTCGCGGCGTTTAATCGGCGACTCCCTCATTTGTCGAATAAAACTCCCGATGCATAACAAAAACTATTCATTCACAAACAAAAAATGTTTACACAAATTCCATCATTAATTTTATAAGCTTTGTCGCAGAGATTTCATTCAGGCTGTATCGGTTGACACCTGTGCTTCAAAAAAAATAAATTTGATTTTTTACTCTTGCAACACACACTGGCCGTATATGGCCAATAAATTATCTATTCAGCGAATTTGTTCGGATTGTAGGCGGGTTTGTTAAAAATAACTTTAGATTCCTTCTGTTTGTCGAAAGAATTAAAAAGATTATGCTGGTCGGTTAAAAAGTAGGGTCACACCTACATTGTTGACCATGTTTTTAAACGTGGGAATTATTGTGGATTAACAAAAGGTCGTAAAATAGTTTTAACAGAAGTTACGTAAGTATATTATTGAAGGAATTGGTTCTAGATTTACCTTGCATTGAGAAAAGCGTCGCAGTAGATACAACTATATCATACCTAGTAGTTTAACGTGACCATATTAAATTTATTTGACTTAGGTAATTAAAAGATCTATATCTACAGTAGGTAATCTGAATTGATGCTTCATGCTATAAGTATGCATAAATATCCATACTAATATGTATGATGAGTGCCCAAGAAACTCTGTATGTTACTTTTCACGCCTGAACCGTTACACAGATTTCGGTAAAATAAGAAATCGGTAACCCCTTAGTGAAACTGTGGTATAGTTATTGTATATGTTTAATCTAGCTAGGTATTAAGATCTGAGTAATATAAAGTGTAGATTGAGCGTTTGAAGAGTCATAAAATAGGCAATGCATAATTTAACTCATCGTGTGAGGAAAAATTACAACTCCGCCATATTATAGTGTATGATGATGTCATAGCCTAGATGTAATAGTACCTATATAATCATTGTATTTAATTAGTATTAAAGAGAGTAATAAAAGATACATGTAACCGTCAACACGTATTTATTTCGCTCCCGAGTCAAACCCTTATATGGCGACCCTGCCACTGTCGCTGTGCGCGCGAGTGTACGTATTAGGAATGAGAACTATAAACATTGAGTGGATGGTGCAGTTTTAAAGACTTATTATAATGGCATTTGATTCGAACTCTTCGTTGCCAAGCGGCATATTGTTATTAACTATTCACTTTTGTGCAAAAAGTTACAATTATGGGCAAGCCTCAGTCTAAGGAGCAGGAGGTCATTATAGCCCAAAACGGTGCCGGAAATGCGGCTACGAGTGACCAACTACTAAGTCATGTCAGCACGTCGAACTATATGTTGGGTGCAATTTGCATTGTTTTGTTGGTTGGAGGAATGATATTGTTGCTGAAATTCTATCGAAAATGTCATGGAGATTGGATTCAAAGGAGCATCAATGAGCACGAGCTGCGAAGGGCGATGAGCCTGTACCGTCGGCAGCAACGAGAGGCAATTACTGCTACAGGAGATGCTGCGGTGTGAGTGAATTGAGTTAAAAAATCGTGTGCGGTAACAAGTGCGGTCAAGGTTAACATGCAGTAATTAAGTGTAAGTTAAGTTTAAACTCTAGGAAGTATATTTGTATTTTCATAAGTAATAATGCGTTATACACTTGCATTGATTTAGTTATGATATGATTTATGTAATCAATTAATAATCGTATTTGTATTTCCTTATTAGTCGTCGTCAACCCATTTTCATACGTCATACGTCACAGGCTTTATAGTCCTGTTCTTGTTTAGTACTGTTTCGAATATTGATAATTATGATTGATGGCAATTGAGGCTAAGGAAATATTTGAAAAACTAAAATATATCAAAGATTACCTTACAAAGTTAGGTCCGAGTAGAAGGTCGCTTAGCGTAAGAGAGGCAAAGTGTGCTGAAGCGAAAATTTTATATAATCAGTTTTGTTCTATACATAAGGTAGTTGAAGTTCAGATTAAGAATAAGGACATTAAAAGTTGTGATATACAGGTTTTTAATGAATTATTAAATAATATTAATAAATTGTACGCAAAAATTGTTCAACTTTGTTCTGATAGTACGGAGGATACGATAAGCACCATGGAGAAATTCGAGTTAAAAACTGCAATTGCTTTGCTACCTATAATGACAGGTGAGGAAGAAATAACAAAACGATTAATCTCAAATATCGAAATGTATGAGTCTATGATTGATGATGGTAGTAAAAAACAGCTTATCCAGTTTGTTTTAAAATCTCGGTTGTCGGAAAGCGCTAAGTTGCGCATGTGTACTAACTACTTGTCTGTTGCAGATTTAATTAAGGATATGCGTTGTATTTTGTTGCCTAAAAAATCTGACACAGCGATTCAAAGTAAATTGCAGCGTACGAGACAAGATAACAGGAGTATCGAGGATTTCGGTAAGGAGATAGAACAATTATTAGTTGATTTGACAATTACTCAGGCCAACGGAAACTCCAATGCATATCAAGTGTTGAAACCAATAAATGAGCGTGTAGCGATAAAGCGCTTTTCTGATGGCCTGCGTAACAGTCGCCTTAGTACGATAATAGCGGCAAGAAATTATGACTCGTTGAAGGACGCAATCCAAGGTGCACTGGACGAGAAACTCTCGAGTGGTGGAGAAGAGCGAGTGATGAATTTTCATCATAGCAGAGGTAGACCCAATCGTGGTCATCAAGGTAATTATAATAATAATTTTAACAGGGGTGCTACTAGATATTTTTCGAATTCTCAAAATTATTATCGTGGTCGCAGTTATAACAATGGTTTTCGCAGTGGACAAAATATTAATACTTCGTCTCATAATCGCGGGCGCGGCGGTTTTCGTGGCCGTACAGCTTTTCGTGGCCATACGAGACAACATCAAATAAACACAGCTGAATTAAATAGTAATGAAAGCGTGAATCAAAATCCTGAAATCGACAATACAACTGAAAATAATAATTGGTTTTTTCGGGCATGAACATTTTTACTGTCAAAATATTAACTCTGTTTATTTAAATGTTTTCCAAGAACCTCGTAGTTGGCTAATTGATACTATAGTGTATTTGATTAGAACGCAAGACATTATTCAGACGATACTAAGCGTAAATTTGACGCATTTAGAAACTTGTCTTGAATCTGCATAGATTTGTCGAATTGTTGAATATGGGCCTAAGTGTTCGCCAATTTGCAGTTCTCGACAGCGGCCCATAGACCCTTCGATGGACATTACTAGCCAAGTACCACTGAGCTTGTCGATTATGTAAGCATCATTATATTAAGATCAGGGTTCTCGATGCTTTTACTCTCTTTTTTCTTTTCATCCTCCAAGCCTTGTTTCAAGTTATGTTGGGGTCGACTTCCAGTTTAACCAGTTACGTATAAATATCTGCATTTTACACGAAGCGACTCCCATCAGACTTCTGCAACCCAATTTCTGGGCTATACCGATACCCTGATGATAGACTTCTTGCTGTTTAGGTTGTCCGGGTTTTTAGGCTTCTAAGATCGTCATAGGCGTTAGTATGACAATCGAACCGACGGATTTATGTACTCTCGGAGGCACGGGGGGTTCTCGATGTGTTAACAATGGTCACCCACACAGACTGACCGCAGCAAGCGCATAGCCTTGCAGTTCGGTTGAACAGCCTAGTTATTACTTAGCCACGGGCCACTCCCTACGTTTTTTTTCTAAACTGCGATCCTACTTCCTTGCAAAGGAGTACTTAGTTAGGTACTTACCAGTATTTATTACATCATAACCTCTTTTACCCTAGTAAAGTTACTCACATTGCCAGCTAACTGCTCCAATTTTAAATAACGGAAGTCAAAATTCAACAAAAGGAACTCACGCAGTGTGCAATGACAACACCTTATTCATCCAATTAAATCAGTGTGCCCAGTGTAAAAATATCTCAATTTCTTTGTAAGAGAGCCCTGCTGTGTAAACGGACGTCCGAATTGTACATTAATGTCTTATATTTTGTGATTATTTAGAGCAAAATTTAAGTAAACGTGGGAAAGTAGCAAATTTGTTCGTTGTGTTGACGTGAAATAGACAATCCTTAATTTATTGCGTTTGCGCTTTTATTTATTTGTAGGCCATCTACTAGTTGCTTTTTATTGGTCCCACAATATTTGCAAAATTTGACTTTTATTTCGATTTTATGGCAATAATATCTTTTTAATGCCTCGTTAGTCCTAGGTTACATCTCCAGGTCAAGAAAAGTGTTATTAGATTTTTCTACAACATTTTCAGTGGCCGCTCGTACTTTTGGTTTTTGCCCGCTTAGGCTGGCCTCCATTAACATAGGACCTAAAACACATCGGCGAACAGTGGGTGTACCAAATCTGACCTACGGGGATACAGCACAATGCTATGTTATCATATTTTCCAATAATTGCAGATAATAGTTGTAATAATATTATTATCCAAATTTGCATGCCGTAAGGTAAAGTTTATCGGGACAATTTACAAATATTTCAACTTAAATGTATACCTACACTATCAGCAAATAAATGTTTTATTTCTTTCGTTCTTTCTTCTATAACTTTTTTAAATATTATAATATCTTTTGAGTAGTAAGTACTGCCTCGTTAGCCTGGTGGTCCTAAGCGCGACTGCTACGCTAGAGGTTCTGGGTTCGATTGCTAGGTACGAGCAAAATATTATTTATAGGGCGTTTCTATGAAATTCTCAGTAGCATCTCGGAGTCTAGATTTGTGCCCGTTTAATGGCAATAGGCTCGCCCCCTATTACATGGGATCTAAACATACCGGCGAAATGTGACATTGGTACACCTCTGCCAAACCCTTCGGGGAATACAGGCGTGATGGTAGGAATCACCGTGAGACCGTCTACCATTTGCCTATGTAGTCTTTGGCCATAAAGCAAGGAAAACAGACACTGGCAAAGTAGAAGGAAGAAGACTAAGAGGCCGCATTCCCACAAGGTGGACAGACCAGATCTGTAGCTCACTCTCCATCACCGTTCATGATGCCGTCCAGGCAGCGGGTGACCGATACAGTTGGCGAAAAATCATCCGCAATAAAATAATTCCTAGAGAAGGTCACGACCCTCAGTATCGAGGTACAAATTAAGGAGAAGAACCCATGCGAAGCAGAGGCGAGTCGCTAGCACATGAGTAGACAACTGTGTTGCTAGTGTTCCTCCCCGTCCCTTGCTCGAGCCGGCCCGTGCCGAGCTAGTAGCTTTAAATTCGCAACTAAATAATTTAAAACCAGATCCAGCCGTCCCTAGCTGCCCCCCCAGCAACGCCCTAAGCCGAGGTCCGAGTCCCGCAGGGGACGCCCTTAGCTGTGTTGCTTAGTTTATAAGTTGCCCCTGGCTGGAGGCATTTGGTGCCCCGCCACCTAGTCCGGTTAAGTTTTTAAAGCTCCCTAGAGCTAAAAACTATGTCCGACATAAAAAAAAATGAGTTGCTAGTGTACATTAAACCAAAAATGATTACTTCATAGTATTTCTCAAAATTCTTTTATTGGTCCAAGTGTGCGTTCTTTTTATAAACTTTTCTTTATTTGACGTAAAAGTCAAAATATTTGAGAATAACAAATTGTATGTATGGTCCATTCATGTATTCACACAACCGGAAGTCCGTACTTCAAAATGTTTTATTTGCGCAATTTTTTTTGTTATTTCGATGTTGATTTGTATGAATGATGAATCGATTTTGTGATACTTTTGAAGGCGATACTTAGTTCTTTTGCAATTCGATTGTGTTTCTAGAGGCACGATTGTGATCTTGCAATGTCTCAATGCCCTGTCCAGCTTCTTTGATGCGCTCTTAGGATTTTTGCTAGTTTCATCCTTTTGTGAGGAATAAAGGCATGCCCTTTAATATGATATAATCTGATTCTACAGCAGAGGCAACTAATGACAATACGCATTAAAGTTATTTTAGCGAAGGAAAAAATTGACTGCGGGCAGGATTCGAACCTGCGTCTTCTGGTTAGGTACACCAGACGCTATGACCACTAGATAAGCCACCGCGATTCCCACCGCCTTCTGCCTGAGGCCGCATTTTTCCTTCGCATAAATAACTTTAAAATCTTAGCATGGAAAACGCCAAAAAACAAAACAAAAGGTTAATACTTCTATACTATACTCATATAATAAAGGTGAAGAGATTTTAGTTTGTTTGAACGCATTCATCTCTGAAATTATCAGTGCAATTTATAAAAATCTTTTCGCATTTAATAGTCCAATTCTTCAAGAAGGTTATAGCCCAAGCAAAAAAGAAAAAGTCTAGGTGAAACCACGGGGCTAGTTAAGTTATAAATGTACCAGATATAGGTACGATCAGCAACGATAAATCCAATAACGTGACAGTTCCAAAACTTGTCAAGATTTTTTTTTACAATGAAGGTCAGTTAAATATTTAATGGTCATCTATGCAATGATTTCGCACAATGTTCACAGGTCAGTAAGTTCAAGTTTAAAGATCGTATTGAAGATTGTAATTTATGTTCAGCGACTTTCGTTGCTGACTGTAACTATGTCTGTTTTAAGTTGTCAAAGTTGTAGGACTGAAAATTCAAATGCGCTGTATACAAACACTACCTGATGTAGGATCAAGTATGAATAAATAAATAAGTATTCGGTGTACCAAATACGGTTGATTTTTTCCTGAACAAGAATTTGATACTTACCCGAAGAAAAACCCGAACAAAACGATCTATGTCAACTTTTATCATGTGTAGACTGGTCGTCAGGCTTTTTGGGCTCCTGACTACCACTAAGGATTCTCATAGGTGTCTAAAAATCAGTACATTCTGACATCGCACAGGATAAAGTACCTACTTCCTTAGTTTTAAGACTTATTAAATTGTTATGTTAAATTGAATTTTGTCCTGTTTTGTGCCTATCAGAATAAATTTTCTTTCTTTCTTTCTTTCTTACAAGTACAATCAAAACAAGAACGGGTACCGTACCTTATAATGTAAAATGTAAAATATATGTTTTATAGACTAGTATTAAAAATACAACACAATAGTATTAAAAACATGAAGAAAGATATAAAATAAAAATTGTGTGCCCCACGGCTGCGTCAAATAGGCCCCAGTTCAGCTAAATGCCAGACCACTGGTGGGCTGCCTGGCGCTGGTTTTCAACCGGACCAATGTGGCAATGATTAATAAACGTTATTGTCAATTATCTCTGTAGCGTTTACTGGGACAAGCCTAAAACACACATACACACAGACTTACTTATATGTCTTTAAAATAAAGTAGCGGCCCGTACCGGCTTCGCACGGCCTAAGGTACTCGTTGTAACATTAGCTATCTGCCAGTGAAACTCCCGTTAAAATCGTCGCCAGCCGACGGCCAATCAGCCGTTTCAGAGATTAGCCGGAACAAACAGACAGACAGACAGAAATTTTAAAAATTGATTTAATGTAAATACCGTATATACTTACGCATTTAGTAAAAGCTGTTATGTTGTGTTGTGTTGTTTAATGTTTAAGGTTATTTTCAAGTTAGTAAGTTACGTTCAAGTTTATAATTTTTAATCACTACCTCCATTATCAATCACATGTCGGGCTGTTCTGTGTCACAATGAACGTTCGGCAACTCGATTTGACTTTACTGTTAATACCGGGCCACCAAGATAGGCTGTGCCTAGTTTGGGGCCCACTATCTCTACTATCTGTTGTTAATTTTCATTGTATTTTCTATCTCCGTATGTCACCTAATTTTTCAGTGTGTTAAGAAATTTATTATTTATAAAATAACGAAATTGACAGCTGAGCTGCTATATTCTGAAATACAGGCCTCGCCTAGTTAAGAAGATAGGGAATAGAAGATAGGGAAGATAGGGATACCTTATTACTACTTACCTTAAATAAGGTATCCCTATCTTTACCACCACAAATGCTGCTAGATTATTATTACATAATGTATATGACATTACTATACTTACCTAGTACAGTCAACAAAAGAGATTGGTATACAGGTAGCGAACTAAATCTGCATCTTTACACAGATTGTGATTTAAATAATTACCCGTCAAAGGGTTTGATGTGTAGCAGCTTACAATACCTGCGTTTTAACACATAGTGCGTGATACATTATTACACAATCGTTAACAAAACACAGATGTTAAGTAGCTACCTGTATACTTAACTCTTTTGTCGACCGTACTAAGTACTTTTACGATGTAATCCTTGTTGCGATGCTGGTGAGAAATAAACAATTTTTTTACGGATGTAAGTTAATGGGGATGATGTTAACTACTTGACATCATAGAAAAGTAACTCTCGATTTTAATTAAGGGTAAGAAAACAACGTATTTCAATAAATTTCGTAAAATATATTTATTTATCTTTAGACTAATTACATAATACTATATTCACAACCATTTTATACATTTAAAATATACAATTAGCTATTTTCTTTGTCGACGTGCATTCTAAAAATGTACAGAACTTTATTACTTTGCTAACAATATTTTGTACAAAAATATATTTAAGTATCTAGTTATTATTAATAAATATATATTTTTAAAACAACATGCATAACGTACCATCCGTCCTGTATTCCCAGTAGGGTTAAGCAGAGTTGTACCAATGTATAAATAGTTTAGGTCCCATGTAATAGAGGCCGAACCTATGCCTAGAAAAATCCAATAGCATTACTCGACCTGGGAATCCAAACCAAGACCGTAGCGTAACAGTCGCGCTTAGAACCACTAGATTAACAAGGTAGTTTTCATATCAAGCAAGTCTATTTATAAACTACAATTGTCATTTTTGCAAGCTGTTTAGTATAGTTAAAAAAGGTGGAATTCATCTATAACATGTTTATCATCCTACGGTGATCTAGATAAAAAAATATCCCATCACTTAAATTCTTTTACGACAGTGTTTTTGTATCTAGGAAAACCTTCATACAGATTTTCCGTAAGTCTTCTCTTCTTTTGATAATTCTCAGTTTTTTTCCGCTTCTTCTCAAATGTCAGTAGCCGTATAAATATGGAAAGCCAGCCACGTGAGGTACCGCTGATAGCGGCACGAAAACCGGCATCATTCTCTCCGCCTGCATGAAATGAGTCCTCGTGTGCTTCTTCAAATGGTCCCGACGGCCGAACTTCTTCCCACAAGTGGAGCAAGGAAACGGGCGGACTCCCGAATGAATCCTTTTATGTCTCGTCAGTTCTTCATTCCTCGTAAAAGTCTTCCCACAGTTCTTCTCATCGCATTTATAGGGTCTTTCTCCGGTATGTATTCGGATATGACCTTTCAGCTGCCCATTGTTCGAAAACCCGACGTGGCAGTGAGGACATTTATACTTTTTTGGTCTTTGCTTCTTCGCGTTCAATTTGGCTTCATTTTCCTGGTGCAAGATTCTTGCGTATTCTAGTTCCATCGCGTATCCTTGCGCTAGAGATTCTAGGAGCAGCGGGTCTGTCGGTGGAACTCCCAATGCGTGAGCTATGTCAGCAGTTGGCAGATAGTCAGGTATAAATGTGGGGCTATATGCTGGCATTTGAGGTACTTGTGGATATGTTTGTGGTTTTATGTCAAAAGCCGTCGGTTTTTCTAACTTTTCTTTCTTTTCTGGTTCTTGGAGAAGCCTGTCGCAACATAAAGTGAGTTTTTCAACTGGGGAGTTTACTTCGATAGTGGGAGGTTTTATATCTTCGTCGCCATCTCGCGTAGTAGTGGAAACGGTAGCGTCTTGATGGCTTGTATCAGACTTTCTAAAAGTCCCGCGAATTTTCCTTAAACGATTTTCCCTTTTAGTTTCGTCAATTTTCCGCTTCTTGCTCTTTGTTTCATCTGTACTATTATCACAGTTTGTCTGTCCATCATTTTTACTATCACTCACATCCCAAGGCCTGAAAAGCCTTGAGTAACTTTGCTCAGAAAACATCTTAGAACACTATGGTATCACTCACGATCGAAATGGAACTGGGCCCCTTTTTCATTTCAACAACTTTTATATACATTTCTTTGACAATAAATTTAATAAAAGCGCCCTAGAGTAGAGGGATCTGTCTATTGAATGGACGAAAGAGACGAAATATTTTTCAATTGTTGCACACTTGATGTTGACTTAACTTTTTTCGGGAGCGGTGCGTGAATTTTCGCGCCATTTTGAGTTCTGCGTTCGGATACACAGGGGAGAGTTTTGGTTTTTCTGTCTGCTGGTAGTTGGATCTTTTTTCTCGATGAAGGTGTCATAGTGTCTGAGATAGGGGTGTGTATTGTTATTTATGTTGATTTTTGTGCGTGCTCGGGGGGCGGGCCCGGGGGCCGAGCGTTTCGCTCGAGTGGCCGCTGCTCGCAGCTGCAATCCTGCTTGTTTTAATGGTTTCTGCAATTGTTGCGGTTCCCGATTTATATTAATGTTATATACGCACGCATATGTTATGTATGTAGGGATATTGTTAGCGATTTATGGGAGACTTAGCAATTTTATTTAAATTGTTAATACCGTTGGGAAATGTTTAAATTCATGGTTGACAGTAAAATTAAATTGGTGTAAATTAAGTGGACTTGAGAAAATAGGATGTGACTCATTTAGAAAGAGGAACATGTGGTTTCCGTTATTATCTTAACGTTTTATCCACCATAAATAATAGGCAGTGAGCCTATTGTCTTGTCTCGGAACCGCTACTGAGAATTTAATAGAAAAACCTAATAACACTGCTTGATCAAGAAATGGAACCCTGGTTTACTATTCTGAAATGTTTTCTCTAGAATGAGAAGGGTTAAGGTTGACAGACTTCACACTGCCGCGCCCTCGAACAAATGTCTCAAGTATGCAGGGTTCCTCACGATTTTTTCCTACACCGTTTAAACGAGTCATCATTAATTAATACTACGCACACAATTGTGAAAGTCAGAGGAGAGTTGAATTTGGAGTCGAGATCTACGACTTAGCAGTCCATCATAGCACTAGGTTATCACTGCTACTGTTATAGACAACATTTTACGATAATAATGATTTAAGGACACCAACAAGGAGTACGAAATGGAGCTGCGGGAATAATAATTCAAAAAAATCGGTTTCCTGGATTCGATATAAAAAGCTAACTGTCCGCGACCACAAAATGGATGGCTTGGATCAATCTAAACAAATCAAGTTACATCAATTCAAATACAATAGTCTTGATTGGGACGCTTTTGATGTATTTTTGGACGAAAATCCGAACGTATTTTGGGAATGGCGCGATCTGTCAAAATTGGCGAGCGTGATCGATTGGCCGCGTATTTTTATAAAATTGTACAAAGTATAAAATTAAATTCTGTTTACGTAAAAAGATATTTTTTATATGATTTAAACAAATAGTTTTTAGATATGACCGTGAGATTTTTAGACGGTAACGTATTTCGCACGCGAAATAACAGGTGCTTGTGCATGATTTCATAAAGTCTACATACGGCGACATACCTAATATATAGCTATTTTGTGTGTGTGTTGTTGTTGTATGTTCATATTCCGTTGCAATAGTGGTGCTTTTCGTAGTGCAACTGTATTTTTTTATTTTACTAATGTGGCAAACAAGCATACGGCCCACCTGATGGTAAGTGGTTACCGTAGCCTATAGACGATTGCAACACCAGGAGTATCACTTGCGCGTTGCCGACCCTTTATTGAAAGAGGAATAGTTGGGTTGGTAGTATAAGGGTCAAAGTCCCCTCACTGCCAACACAACGTTTCCTCGTGGAGCACTGGCAACCTTGCTCACCGTAAGAAACACAACACAGCTCAAAGCAGTGTTATTTTACTTAGATTTTCTGCAATGCGGAGGTACTTCCCCAGTCGGGCAGCACCAATTACTGTATCAGTAGTTTGATGTGATACTGTGTGTACAAAATTAGAAATCGAAACCCAAAACTTGACACTCCATCGCTCTTATATAATGTTATAGACAAAATCAAATTTTTTGCCTATATTTTTTTCCTATATCGCCTCATTAGGCGATATAGGAAATTTAGTTTTGTCTTTTTGTCTACATAACATAAATATAGCATCACGACTGAATTCCCCGAAGGGTTAGACAGAGGTGTTCTCTAATATAGTTACCCACAGTTCGTCGGAGTTTTTTTTATAAAAACCAAGAACCAGAACAACCGACTGCCAACAGACCTCCGCCACCAATTTCTGTGTAATACCGATATCCTGAGGATAGACTTTCAAGCTTTTAGGGCTTCTGACTACCAATAAAGATTGTTGTCGGTGTTCGTATGACAACACTGACGGCTTTACGTGCTCTCCGGGGCACGGAGGAATCTCGATGTGTTAAGAATGGTCACCTATCCACAGACTGACCGCAGCTAGCGCAGTTTAACTTTGCAGATTGATTAATTAATATAGTTATTACTTAACCATGATCCCCTCAATTGGAAATTGAAAAACAATCCCTTATTATTTTTATTTATTTACTTATTTATTTCAGGCATCCATGGCCCATAGATAAATACCTTACAAACGAACATATATACATTAAATACAAATGTGTTAGTATATAAAACTGAAACCTATGTTAATTACACTTCACTGTGCACTAATTGTCTTTGTGCCGTCCTGTGGTACTTGTCCGCGGAAGCGACGGAACACCACGCCCTGCGGCCAAAAGTCTTCTTCCATGACGAGAGGCAGGAAGCAATTTGGTACTCGCACCACGAACGCCTTAAAGTTTACGTTGCGGCGCGACTATTATGTATTAACAAATTATTAACCGTCACCGGTACGTTCTATAAACCCTGCAATCACAAAAAGGCTCGATTCGTCAAGATTTTGACAAGGAAACTATCGTTTCTATCAGAATTGGTGTTATTTTGATGTTTTGTTATGTCGCGCCTTTAAGACGTTCCTCCGATGATGGATGTGCCGTTATGCCCCGAAATCTTTCTCTATTGAAGTAGGCGAGTTGTTCGTGAATTATTCAAACTCAAAGTCAAAATCATTTATTCAAGACTGACTACTAGTGGTATTTAAATTTGCTATTAATCAATAACATGCTTAATGCTACATGCTTAATTTTTTATGCATGCGATTTTATGTGCTTTAATATAGCATGCTTAATTTATATGCCTACTTGTCATGTTACGGCAAAAAGGGCGGGCCGCGCCCGCGAACAGTTGCTTGATAGAGAGAGAGAGTGTTATTCGATATAAAGCAAAATAGCTTTATAGCATTATAGCATAAAGTGCGAACCGCGATATCATTTGCTTTATGCTATATTTATTAAGCATGCTACTTTATAATGCTATATGCTATATTAACCATCACTATAGACTACTAGGTTTGACTATGCCTCCTCAAATACCATGGTTTACGAATATTAAATTTTAATTCATAGATGCGTGCTGGTTACTTTCCGTATTCCGTATCATGAAACCAAATTTATGAATTTGGTTTCATGATGAGAAATTGCAACACGTGCGGAATAGTTGCAAGATGTTTACCATTTACTGGAATGTATTAAAAATAAGAAGGAGAGAGTCACTGATGGTTAAAATCAAAGGAAATAAATATGATGTTGTAAAAATCTCCCAGGCATGCAAGTTTCCTCACGATGTCTTCCATTACTAATACGCAGACGATTTCAAGTCAGAGTTCATTGAAAGTCTGAGACTGGTGCCTTACATTCGTACTCGAGGCCTTCAACTTGGCAGTCCATTGGTCATACCACTGCCTCATACAACTAATGGACACAAAATACACCCAGACTCAAAAAAAAAAAAATCGCAATCTTATCTATCTTTATATCTTAAATAAATAAATATTCTTGGACAATTTTACACAGCACCATCTAGTCCCAAACTAAGCAGAGCTTGTACTATGGGTACTAGACAATGGATATAATACTTATATACTTTTTTTTTGTAAATACATACTTATAATACATAGAAAACACCCAGACAAACACAAACACTTATGTTCATCACATCAATATTTGTGATTTGTGGGAATCGAACCCACGACCTCGTGATCAGCAGCCTGACACGCGAACCACTAGACCATAGACGTCGTTCTATAATCCGGCTTTCTTAATAAATATATTTATTAAGAAAGCCAAAAATGCTAGTCTATTCCAATTTTAAAAACCATATCAATGAATGGACATAATCCATGAATGAAAATCGAATTATGCCATTCATTCGATATAATTTAGTTCAATCATAAATCTTGTGCAATAATACTAATATAGTCTGTGGTTTGCCTCTATGTCTTTATAAAATTCGTATAAATCTTTCAAAGAATGCGTTCGTATAATATCTAAGTATCGTTTAGTAGAATTTCTCGAGAAGCGTGACAACTTCATATAATCGTTTTTTTTTAAGTCGTACAATTTTTTGGTGACCACCCTTTGTGGTCAATTACTACGGGTGTCATAAAATGGTGCAAGACTAGTGAATGGTGAACGAATCCTGCATAGGTGTAAATGGGGTGTTCTAAATTTAAGTATGACATTTAAAAAAATATAATAAATATATTTCTTTTTTTATCTATTTTGAGACAGTAAGAGTTATGTCATAAAAGTATCGAGTATCATTTTTTTTTAATATATTTGTTCTCTAACTAGTGTAAATTAAGTTTGGGTTTTAAGTTGTAAATTAAGTTTTGTAGTTTATAATTCCATCGTTTAAAACTCCTACAAATTAATTTAAAAATCTAGATTCTTATAATTACGCAATTCATTTCTTTTTTTAGTTTTATCACAAACAATATAAATAAATCAGCGTCATTTATATAATTACCGATTTTATTATTTAAGTACATTTTAATTGGATTACATAATAATTATATTCATGTCCTATAAATATCTTTTTGTATAGCAAAGCAAAGGAATATTTCGACCTCGGGCAGGATTCGAACCTGTGTCTTCTGATTAGGTACACCAGACGCTATGGTGTCATTTTCCTTTGCAAATAACTGTCCTATAAATGTTAACTTTAAAAGAATAATATTATCCTTTTATTCAATCTTTTATTGCAATTTTAAGTGTATCTTTAAAACATCCTGTACCTTCATATTTGCGCTGCCCGTGTGGTCGGACACCTATGGCGCAAAATAGCGAAACCTCATAATCGCTTCGCAAAACAAAAAGTGCCATAAATCGACCGTCGCCATTGTAGAGGCGACCCATTCACACCGACGTAGACGGTACGACGCCGGGTACTGATGTTTGTGACCCGATTTGTTTGTGTATGCGATAGAGTAAAGACAACATTACTTATAGTTATTTTAGCGAAGGAAAAATTAGACCGCGGGCAGGATACGAACCTGCGTCTTCTGGTTATATGACCTTCAAACCTTCAAGAAAAGAGCGTACTCACTTTTAAAGGCCGGCAACGCGCTTGTGATTTCTCTAGTGTTGCGGGTGTCCATGGGAGCGGGAATCGCTTACCATCAGGCGATCCGTCTGCTTGTTTGCCCTCTGTCCCATAAAAAAAAGGTACACCAGACGCTATAACCACTAAGCCACAGCGACTCCCACACGCCATGTCGAATTTTTGCCTTCACATTTAATTTACGTCTTTATGGTGACGTCACTAAAATAACTTTAAAATCTGAACATGGAAAATGCCTTAGCAAAAAAAAATACAAGAAGATAACATTACTTATGTTAGGAACGCTGTATTTTATACAATCCTATCCTATTATAATATTATAAATGTGAAAGTTTGTGAGGATGGATGGATGTTTGTTACTCTTTCACGTTAAAACTACTGAACGGATTTTGATGAAACTTTACAGTATTATTATTTATACATCAGAATAACATATAGGCTATAATTTATGACGATTTTTTTGAGTTAATTAGCCAAATAACAAGCAGTACGAATACAGGAGTGATGGTATGCCTAGAAATTAAAAATTACATTTTCACGTTTTCCAACATATTTATCGATCGAACGTAACCATTTTATATTTTTAATTCCCAACGTTAACCGCAACAAGATGTCATGGGTTCCTACCATTATATCACATTCGTTTGGGCGAGGGTCAGGGGGGAGGAGCGTCGACCCCAACACAAGACCCCATGAGAGTACTGTAGGGTTAGTCTGTGTTATTATTACTTTAACTCTTCAATTTGTAAGTCATGACAACTTTGATTTTTATTTATTTATTTATTTACTAAGTACAGCCACATCACATACATTAAAATAATCATAAAACAAACATATGAGTAGTATTTTATCTGACGCACATGACAATTACGGCGTACATAACACTCATAATTAGTTAGCCAAGTGATTTATATTTAGAGAATATTAAAGAATATATTATCTGACAGCAATAAAAATCAAATAAAGAATTAAATTAAACAATTAAATAAAACATTACAAAATAAAGAAAATAAATAAATAATGGTTTTTCGGCGATTACTTAATGTGCGATATATTTTTATCAAGCTATGAAAAATATTGTGAAAGCAGCGATGCGTCTCGGCCTTGCACGATTACAATGTACTTACTAATGACATGATTTTTTTTTTAATTTAATCCTTTGTGCACAAACAGTGCAAAGGTGGACTTAATGCCTAAGCCATTTTCTACCAGTCGACGTTAGGGTGGTGTAGAGAGAGAAATTGGTAGGTGCACTAACATTATCCCATCTCAGACAATGCCCTACATTCTAACACTCACATAATTGATTTCTGACATTTACGCGAATATTATACATTGAAATAAAACTACTTTTTACGGATTTTATCGCGTATATTGATATTATTAATCCCGACGTTTCTTTCAAGTCTACCCGTGACCATGGACGCTGTAAAGGGTCCGTAACGTCGGGATTAATAATATCAATATACGCGATAAAATCCGTAAAAAGTAGTTTTATTTCAACTCACATAATTGTTCAAAGTCAAAGTAAATATTTGATTGATGATATTTGGTTAAGATGTTACTGTTCTGTCTGGACTTTAAAAAAGAGGCTATGATTTTCTGAGTTTGTTTCGGTGTTTCTTCTCAGAGGTCGTCAGTTACGAAGTGCCGGAGACATTTAGCTTAGAAAAAAAAGTAATACATTGAGTTGTAAAAGTGTCTTTAAAAGATCTACTTACAGAAATAAATATAATTTAACAGTTGTTATAAAAAACAATGTTTATTTTATGTAAACGTAAATTTATGTAATTTATATACATATTACGTACATTATTTAATTATACATACATATGGTGGCTTTGAGCCTTTTAGTGGCCTACGCAAATGTTCCTCTGATCTGGTATCGTCGTGTGACGGGTTGTTGAGCTCCCTAAATTATGGTTGAGCTACACAATGACTGATGCATGCGAGCCGTCGGTTGGGACTGGTCTACTCAAAGCCGCTATGGCTCTTTCTTCAAAAGGCCATTTCAGACTTTGCCCTACATTGTAAGACACATATTTGTTATTATACCTACTATGTCTGGACTTTAAAAGAGACTATGATTCTCTGAGTTTGTTTCGGCGTTTCTTCTCAGAGGTCGTCAGTTAGGAAATGCCGGAGCCATCTAGCTTAAAAAATGTTAAATATTGACTTGTAAAAGTGTCTTTAAAAGATCTATTTACAGAAATAAATATCTTTATGTATACATAATCCTAACCTATCCTACTACTCGTAATATTATGAATGTGAAAGTTTATGGGGTTGGATGGATGTTTGTTACTCTTTCACGCTAAATCTACTGAACGGATTTTGATGAAACTTTACAGTATTATTATTTATATATCAGAGTAACATATAGGCTATAATTTATAATGATTTTGAGTTAATTAGCCAAATTACAACGAGAATTAAAAGTAACTTTTCCACGCGGACGAAGTCGCTGACAGAAGCTAGTATAAATATAATATAATCACTGCTAATATTATAAATGCGAAAGTAACTCTGTCTGTCTGTTTGTTACCCTTACACGCCTCAGCCGCTAACCCGATTTTGATGAAATTTGATACAGAGATAGAATAGACCTTAGAGAACTAAGGACTTTTTACTTTTGCCTCAACAAGCCTTTTGGGATGCGGGTAAACCCGTGGGCAACAGCTAGTACAATATATAACTAAAAATACATTAATAGTACAAGAGGTTAATATTAAGCATCTCCCAAAGAACAGAGGAGATGTTTCCGAAGTTTACTTTTAAAGGAGTAGCGACTGGTAGCTATCCTGATTACCCGAGGTACCGCATTCCATAGGATTATGGATTGTACGATGAAAGAAGATTGCATCAAGTCAGTATAATGAGATGGCCATCGCAAGAAACGATTAAAAGAAGACCGAAGATTTCTGTCATGATTTGAGCATGTATATTGTTAAGGTAAGTTATGTAGGGTTGGGTAAATTGGGATGCGGAGGTCACATGGCAGTCGTT
The DNA here is from genome assembly GCA_964056405.1 of Acronicta alni. Taxonomy (NCBI): domain Eukaryota; kingdom Metazoa; phylum Arthropoda; class Insecta; order Lepidoptera; family Noctuidae; genus Acronicta; species Acronicta alni. The sequence continues at coordinate 9,901,992 of OZ043937.1, read as the reverse complement.
TCGTATAAAATATTGATAACTTCAGCCGCATTTTGTTAGACTGGAAGGTAACCCTAACACAGTTAATAATAATAGTAATTCCCTGTTCCCGATATCGGTGGTGTGACTATTTTAATATATTTTTAAATTTTTTTGTTCTCTTTTTTTTTTGTAAAAACATTTAAAAATATAATGTAAATAAGAACTTGAATAAATACGTGAATAATAAATAATTCTTTATTACCATAATTAAATATTCACAACAGAAGTGAGGCCCTGACTCCTGCGCTAGGTTAACAAACCCGTGTTACAGAAGTCAGTGTGTTCTCCTAGCATTTATGTTCTAATTTTCATGCAATACATATTAGAATTA